>CANSZD010001703.1:0-606730 GCA_947648045.1 Beta corolliflora
TCAATTGCCTCTTATATCTGGTGGTTGACACGAATTAATAATACGTCGTAGGATTAATGTAGACCATGGTCTGCCGACTAATTAAGAATTTCAAGTAAATATTTGAAGTAATGATGAATGTTTTGACAAAATACAGTACAAGATTCCATAAAAGTATAAATCACGTAGTGCTGTTGGGAGGTTAAAGGGCAAAGTGTTTTGTTAATGATGTAGGGATAGTTTGTCCAACAAACGTTCAATTATAACCTAGTTAGAACTTAATTAAAGTAAATAAGATCTTTATTTGGTAAGTTGATTCTCATAACCTTTTGCGGTTGCGTGGAGTGGGTGAACCACAAAGAATTAGGGGAGCACCGTC
The DNA here is from genome assembly GCA_947648045.1 of Beta corolliflora. NCBI lineage: Eukaryota > Viridiplantae > Streptophyta > Magnoliopsida > Caryophyllales > Amaranthaceae > Beta > Beta corolliflora. The sequence goes on from CANSZD010001703.1 coordinate 359, forward strand.
ATTTAATTTGCACTACTCTACGTACTATGCAAAAACAGGTTTTCCTAATAATTTCTTAGGAAGATAATAAAAGTGATTATAGTAGTAAGAAGATTTCAATGACATGACACAACCTGTCAAAATTTCTATATTAATGTAAGATTTATCAATTGATGAGAGTGAATCGAAAGTTATTGTCATAATATGTAGGTATGTCTCCGTTCATTCTTAATCTTCACAGTTTGACTTTCACATTTTTAAACGCATAACTTTAAACATTAATATATTTAATCATCAATTATAAACAAAAAATACTCTAACCTCCAACCTTGGTTTTGGAATGGATTCCTTCTCTTTCTATTGTAACATATAATTTGCACCCACTTTAAGAAATTATACAAGTAGTGGGGTTTGGCAAAAAGAACTCATGTGCTTAGTTGATGGGCAATTAATGATGGGTCTAGGTAGATTTAATAAGACCAATGTAGTTCAATTGGGTAGCTTTCGTTACCAAAAGAAGGAAAGTTGCAAAATCTGAAACTACCAAAAGAGTTGAGGTATATGTGCAATAGAAAAAGAGCAAAGGAAGTATCTGGTATTGATCGATACAAATACAATAAGATTCACATGTGAGATGATTATATGTTTTTTAATGTATAAATCACACAATTGATGGTCAAAGTAGAGTTTGTCCATAGTGTGATCTGTCAATGTACAACATATGTAGATAAAAAGAGAACACATGGATTATAACTTATAACAGTGTATTAGAAAACTAGTCCTACTTACTCCTGACCTTGAAGGTTAGTACTTTGGAGCATGATTTAATAGGGGTGACAATGATGCAAGTCGAGTTCGAGTTGAGCTAGCTCGACCCGACTCGTTAGCAATTTGAGTTGAGTTTGAGTTGAGTCGAGTTCACTCGAGTCGAAATCTGTCCGAGCATTGACCGAGTCGAGCATTGACCGAGTAAATTTCGAGTAACTTGCAAGTGTCTCATGTTAAAAGCAACAATAAGGTAGAAAAATATTGGATTTAGGTATTTTGCTATTGATAATTGGGTATTCGAGTTTCTCACGAGTTTTCGAGTCGAGTATCGAGTTGCTAAACTCGACTCACCGACATCTCGAGTCGAGCTCAAGTTCGATTCGATCTCAAGTCGAGCTTTGACTGAGTTTTGACCAAGTCGATCTCGAGTAGCTCGCGAGTTGTCTCGTCTCATTGCCACCCTTGAGCATGAAGAATTAAGCGCTATCACTAGCAAAGAAAACTAGGCCATGATCGATATTATGTTATGGCCTTTATTATAACGCTTGCTTTACACTATAAAATACACAAGCAAAAAAGAATAAAGAGATTGCATATATCTATATATATATGGCCATGAAATAATGGGCATCCTCCATCATATGATATGGAGTATAGTACTAGTTGATCCGACAAGATGAGTAAAATTAGGGTTATGAGATGGCGAAGGCTTTTAAAGATTTTTAGCAACAACAGTGAATTAAGCAAAAGCAGGGGGAGTAGCAGTTTGTTGTACAACCACAAATCCACAAATTTTGACTCAAAATCTCCGTATTCCAAGATTAGCAGCAGACAGCAGAGCCACTTACGTAGCGTAGTCGGCAGGCGAATTCACCTGCCTTGCTTCAACCAAATTTTCTTCTTTGAAATTCCCCCTTTTTCGTTCCCCAAAAGCAGGAAAAAAAAAAGGAGAAGAAATAAATCTCTACTCATATAATTTGAGAATTATTTTTTGGATACATGCAAAAATCTGAAAATAGAAATAAATTAATGTGAGTTTCGGTGTACTACGTATCATATGATAGGTCGGTTTTGTATGATATAACCATCTTTTAGTATGGCCAATTTTTGTATGATATGTAGTCAGTTTTTTTTACATTTAGTCAGTTTTTGTGTGATACGATCAGTTTGACTTTACAATAAATTATTGTGAGTTTAGTCCATCCAAGACTTGTAGCTATATTTACTAGTCATATGCACGCAATGCATGAGAAAACATATTGAATATTAAATTAATTGTGTAGAAGAACTGTCTTTTGCATTATTATTTTTTCAAAAAATTATGGTTCAATTTAAACGTGGCACTTTTTTTTCCTTTTTTTTCTTCTTTTTCCCTAATTCTATTTTTTGGTGTCCCACATATGTTGCCATATATAATAGAGATTAGATTAAGCATTTTTATGTAGGGTTAATAGATTGCAACAATTAGTATTGTAATTTATCGTCCAATTTATATTTGTTACAATTACCATCACAAAAACCATAAGTGCAATTCTGATTAATTGATCACAACTTTGAGTCAATGAGTATGTGGGTCTATATATTATCTATTGTTTTATAATTATCATTTTTTGGGGAATACATATAACTTTTAACGATTAAAAAATCATTTTATCGATAAAAAAAATTTGGCTAAGAAAAATTGATTACTATAAATATTTTCAATTTCTTGTAATATATTTAGTTATTCTTTTCATCGCTCTTAAAATTAAAGGTGAGATGAAAATTTATAAAAAAAAAAGTATACCCTAAGGCCTAAAAAATTTCTTTTACCTTATAGTTCATTTTTAACAATACAACATTAAAGTGTAAATGAGTAACAATACTAAAAGTATCTTAAAGATCTAGCACAAGCGAAAATAAATTTGATATATGCATGATATGAATTAATGACGTGACTATAGAGAGTCGAGAGATGTATATTTCATTAAAGTGATAGATGAGCAACCATAATTAGATGATTAGTTTCACTCGAATATTAAGAACCACATTTGCTAGTCAACAAAAAAACAAAGAACCACCTTTGAATATTTGATTATATGGCAAAGTAGAGCATTGAATGAAGAAGAAAATTAGCACCAAAAAGACAAGAAGAAATCTATAATTAGCTAGCATAAGAGGTTGATTCCTAAAGTTTAATGTATTACTCAATGATTATCGATCATAACTTCTCAAATATTTGTTATTTTTTTATTATATAAAAAAATTTCTTTAATTTTTTTATAAAACTAATTAGTGTTAGGTTTTATTCTCTTCATCTGAAATAATATGTCTATATATATATACTTCCATTGTTCTTTTAAAACATGCAACAATTTAACTTGCACGCTTGTTAATTTATAATTTTAGACCATTAATATCTTTAATTATATATTAGTAAAACCTATAAAATTATAATATTTTTAAATATACGCTAAGGCAAATCCAATAACATTTTATATAATTTTATAAAACAAACATTCTAAATGGTAACATTTACTTTTATATTTTGATTTAAAATATTATCAACGTGAAGTATGTGAATAATGCAAAAGTCAAACCATTGCAATTTTCAAAAAAACGAAGGAATGAAGTATGATTCTATTAAGATTTGGTTTGATCAAATAAGAACTCATCTGGTCTAATCTAGACCTGGTTATTGGGCGGGTCGGGTTGGGTCAGGGTCGGTGCGGGTCGGAAGTGGGTCTGGTCTTAAGAGGGTCGCATCACAAAGGGCGATAGCGGGTCGGGCCAAACGGGTTGTGGGACGATAATGGTCGGGTCGGTAAACGGACAAGAAAAACAAGGAACAAAGAGAGCCAAAAGTGAGTATTAATGAATACGAATCCGTACATATAATATTATTTAAAAAATTTATTTTATTTTTCAAAATTATTGGGTTTTTTTATTGGCCCAATAACGGCCCTGTCCAATAACGGTCCCGTCCTATAAAGCCATGTCCAATAAAAGCCCTATAAATTTGACCCTAACCCTTTAGCCATTGGGCTACCCTGTCCAATAATCATGTCTAGTCTAATCTAATAAACTAGCTAGTCTAATCTCTTGTCTGACTGAAATATGACCATAAATCTACACTAATTTATTAAAAGCAATATTATCATGTGAGACCTTAGCTTTATTTTTAGCTTCATTGGCAATAATTTTTTTTTCAACAATCTAATTTTCGTAATTTACTAATACATAATGAAATCTTCCCTCGTCTTTATTAGTTCGTTTTGACTTTTCACATTTATCGATGTAAAACTTTGAGTAATAATATCTCTAATTATGTATTTGTAAAAATTATAAAAATTTGATATTCCAAAACTACATATTGAGACGAATCAAACGATATCCCACATGGTTATATTTTTCCTTACATATAAAGCACAAATGATGGTCAAAGTAATAAAGATGAATAGTGTTTATAAGTCAAAGTGAGTAAACTAATAAAGGACGGAGGGAGTATATTCAGTAATAAGTAAACATAACTATAGAAACTATAATCTGGTTTAATTTTTTCTAATATAATTCAATCAAATCTGATTCTAAGGAGATTATAAACAATAATATGGCGAAGAGAACATAACCTTATTGTGACCGAAAAAGCTCCTCTATTTTTTCCAACAAAACCCCAATTAATTTGTGGTGGCAAATTTACAATCTTAGCCCTTTTAGGCTTACCCTTATAAATAGACACTCCCTTTCCCCACCTCTTCCCCATTATTCCCCAGTCCCCACAGATAGTCATAGACTTGGCTAATTCTCTTCTTTCCACATAAAATAAAAAGAAAGAACAAGATAAACTCTTTTTTGTTATCTCTATCGTTTAAGAAAGTATGGCAGAATCTGTAAAGCTCAGGAGGGATAGCGCCATGAATCATATATTATATCATCATATATACATAATATAAATAAACTTTGGAAAAATGAATATATTATAATTTATAAGAATATTATGAAATTAGTGGCGCTATCTATCCTGAGTTTCACGGGTTCTTCTTACTGTGTGGAAAATACTGTTTTCACGTTTGATCGCAGAAATATGATATCTGATATCCTTCCAGCAGGAGCTCAAATGGGTATGCATGCTTAATTATTCTCCTTCTCACATTTTCTTTTTTAAGAAACTCTTTTTTGGGTCATTCTTTCTTTCTTTTTGGAAATCCTTTTTCTTGCTAGATATATGGAGTTTTATGCATGCTTGTAATATTATACTTTTTAATTAGAAAAGTGAATATATATATATATATATATATATATATATATATATATATATATATATAGTGAGTTCATATGAGAATGCATATTTACATGAGAAATGAGAATGAATTTTATGCGCTATAACTCTAATGAATAAATGATGTAACTCCAAAAAAAGAATATTATTTTTTTGCCTCAAAGTTTTTTTTTCGGGGGTATAACTCTAATGAGGAAGTGTTGTAACTCTAATCCAATCGTGTGGTTGAGATTCATTCTCATTTCTCATGTGAGGAGCATTCTCATGTGATCTTGCCCCTATATATATATATATATATAAAATTTATTTTGGCAAAATGACGAATAGTCAGATAGTCAAAACGCTGGACTATGCTATGTAGCTTGCATATACTCTAAATATTTATTAATGCTTGTTCTACTATGAACATGCTAGTGAAGGAAGGCAAGAAACAGTAGTTTGGAACAAATAAATAGATCGTTTCTAAAAAAGATTTGATCAAATATACATCGAGACAAATTCAACAGCATATTGTATGCTAAAACTGGTTTTTATAAACCTGTAGAAAAATATGATCATATAGTAGAGTATATAAAACACAGATCAGAGGCAGAAAGTATAAGTATATATAATGATGTTCTCTAAAAGGATATTGACACATGATACCAAGAAAAAATTGTTTCCTTTTTATGATCTATGCTTAATGATAAGTCCCAAAGGCCTTAAGAGACCATAGCATCTTTTTCTAACACTACAAGCTTTTAAGCTATGTAATGGTTAAATCATTGGATATAGTAAAACTATAGTTTGAACAGCAACGAGCCAGCAGAATACTAGTTACAAACTTACGATAGAGTTTGAAGAAGGATGAGAAATGATAAAGTGATAACAGGTATCAACCATAGTACCCGCGGCTAACACTAAAATATGTAGTATATAGTAAATTATGTTTTGCAATGAAGTGCTTGTGTTAAATATAGTGTTTGGTGAAAACAACAAAAAGAAAGAGGGAGTGTTGATAAATATAGTGTTTGGTGAAAACAACAAAAAGTAAGAGAGAAATGTTTACCTATTCACAAATAGTACTCGGTCAAAATAGCAAAATAAGAGAGATACGTTTACTAAAACACTATATGTTATCAACACATCACTATATCACAAAACATAAACACTACATATTTTGGACCTTTTGGTGTTAGCGACCGGCACAATGGCTGCTACCTTTTATCGCTTCATGTTACTTGCCACTAAATAAACAAAATCTCAATCAAAAGGTTTGTTAATTTATAAGCCAAAGTACCTTGTCAAATGTCCTTTGTTAAATAATTATTACTCTAAGAGTGAGTTTTTTTTAAGTAGCATTATAATACCTAAATATAGATCATGAAGAGTTAGGTACGACATTTTATTACATCATTGCCTTCACAAGTCAATTTAGTAGATGTACCAAAACACTATTTAATCTTTATCTTGTGTGCGTTATATTGTTATCTCTCTATCCCATATGGTGACCAGTTTGAAGATTGAGGTTGCTAGTGTAGATTGGTATACCTTCAGTATTCAGAGTCAAGGAAATTAATGAAGGCTGCCAGAAGTTAAACCCTAGCTAGGATTTTAAAAAGTTTCAACCTTAGGGCTTAAATTTGAGAAATTCATAATTTATAATTGTTATACGTTATAACACATACAAATACTGACATTTCTTACACTTTTTTTCGAGACTCCTATTTTCTTCCAAGTTTGTTCCCAAAATCTCCGATTATAAATTATAACAATTAGAAATATATTATTGCTGCTTACAATTTGCAATAATATGGATTTTACCCTCTCTTCCAATAGGGGCCCACCCCTTTCCCTCTCCTTTCCATTAATACTTCATTGTTGCTGGTCTTTTTAACAGTTTTAAATTGCCAGATAAATGATAAAAGTAATGGACATGAACCACCCTTATGCTAAAAGAAGCAAAATTGAATTTAAATAAAAAGATGGAAAAGTAAAAAAAATATATAATGCAATGGTAACTAAAATAAAAGGTTATAGGGTTTTCCAATGGGACTTATGTTTATTGAAAATTTATGTTGTACGTACCATCACCTATCTTAAACTCTCTCCAATACTTGTGCGGTTTTAATATTGTTTTTGACAATGCCACTATTGTTATCTTTAGTTAATAAATTTCATTATTGAAACTTTTAATGTGTTTTAAACTCAATTTTGGGTGTCAAAACTGATTTAATTAATTTTCTTGATATGAACTGGTAAGAAATTAGGTGTATAACAAGAAATAAAGTAAGAAGCAAAAATCTCATCATATGACAAAAAGTTTAAACTAATTCAATTAGTTTCAAACCTTTAAATGAGAATAGAATGTATCAAACATCTTAACAACAAAATTTATAATTAATTGAAAGATAGCGAGATGTATGGTCATTCTTAAGGCAGTATTAAAACAAAATAGTTGCCATGGAGACGTCAAAGAAGGTAAGTATATCATGTACTTTTTTGAAACATAGAATTATCTGTAAATTAAGCTCTAGTACTCCCTCCAACACTTAGTTTCTCAATATTCATGAAAATTGAGGTAAGTGAAATATGAATTATAAACAATTGATATTGTAGGGAAAAACTTATTTAGGAGAAAAAAAGAATAATAATGGGGGTTGAAGTACATTAAATGTAGAACTAATTAAGTTTTTGAGTTGAATAATCAAAGAAAAAGACTAATTCCAATGACCAAATAAATGATGGTGTATCAGCACGCCTTATTTAGGCAAATCAAGGAAAAAAAATGAAAACAAGAATGACATGTTGAGATACAATAATACAAGCACTAAATTATAAGAGGGTGAAATAAGTATATTATTCTATTAACATTATTGGCATTTCATTTTTTTTTTGTCTTAAGAGATGGAAAATGGATAAAACTTGGTTGACCCAACGGGTAAGTAATTTAAGTATACCGATATTAGAGTGTTCGGTAAAACCGCAGATTCTTATAGTGATAGAGTGGAATCTAACTCATATGAATACTAGGTCGATGCTAGTTTTTTTTTTTTTTTTTTTGGGCCTCTTTCAAAACCCGCCAGAAGATAAATTTTCCCGCCACCCTCGCACATGGGCACTCACTCCCAGACCCAACAAGCCCCCCAAACCCCCCCCCCAACAATATTGAAATTATGCTTCTACCAAGATTTGAACATTGATCTCCCATGTGGGAGATAGGAAGTCATACCATTGAACCCAATAATCCTTGGTTCTAGGTCGATGTAGTTATGTCCATGGAAAATTAATCAAAATGATCTGCATACGAAACGATAATGATAAAAGGCTTTTCAGTGCCACACTCACACTCCATTCATTTCACCTTTCAAGCAGAAATAATTGTAGGACCAAAATAGTTGACAAGAAATGGACATACAATTGAGGAAATGAGGATGATTATGTCAAATCATGAGTTACATAAAATTTCACTACAAAGTAATGTGTAATGACTATACGTCTATTCCCACGTAATCTGGGGACAATTGCAACTGGAGAAGCATCTGTACGGTTAATATTTGTGGTGTGTATTCCACGTGTACGGATGGGATTGATTTCAAATCTAAGAAAAGCTCCAGCATGAGAACTAGGTACAACTTTAGGGTGCATAGCGTGTAAATCTTGTATGGGGACAAAGGAAGCAGAAAATAAATATGGATGATGAGTTGAAGACATCTCACTTTTCAAAATTTAATTAATTATCTAAAAGGATTTTTTTTCATATTTTTGACAATTACTGTACTCGAAATATATTGTTTTGTAATCTTATAAAATCTTATGAATTTCCTAAAGATTTTGTTCATCATTTTGTTTCCCTTCAAGTTCAAGATGGTGGTAACTATGCCTCAATAGGTGCTACCATTAACTTAATTAGTCTACGGTTTAACTTTTTGTTTATAAGAAGTCTACCGTTTGATGAACATGAATTTTATGAATCGGCTCAAAATAAAAAGTCAATTTCATTAATATTGAATAATACGACTTATTGTGAGTATCGCGTGATATTATATGTACTACTAATGACTTGATATTCTCTTTGTTTGATAATAGTTTGAACACTTTTCTTTTTCATTTATTCCAAATTAATACTTCCTCCGTTTTTTTTTATTGCAACATTTTGACTTTTCTACTATACTCACAATTCACACTTTGACTTTGTATAACGATTTATACAGAAGGATAACATAGTCGATCATATGAGATCTTATTTGATTCGTATTAATGTTTAGTTTTTTAATATCTCATTTGCATAATTTTTACAAATACATAACTAAAGCTATTAATGGTCAAATAGTGCATCGGCAAGTGTGAAAAATGCAAATGTTACAATTAAAAAAGAATGGAGGAAGTATGAACTCTTCCAACAAAATTTTCTCTCCTTTAATAAAAAAATAGTCCACCATATAACTCCAACATATCTCATCTGTCCTTTTTAATAAAAAAAACATTTGATATCCACACTACAACTTATCACATTAAACCACGTGCTCTAACAAGTGTTCAAATATTTCTTAGACGGAGAGAGTATTATTTAACAGATAAATTCCCTCAAATATTAGAGGAAAACATTTTTCAAGTGGAGTGGTCAATTTTTCATTTTTCTTTTGTTCGCTATGTACATGATAGACAATAGTTTCGTTTAAGAAGGAACAAATGCCATATACAATTATACTCCATCCGTTTCTTTTTAATCTACACACTTTCATTTTTAATCTGTCTCTTTTTAATCTACACACTGTTGCTTTTTCTATTTTTGGTAACATGTCACATCTGTGCTTTCTCCTCTTTTTGAACTCATGTCATCCACTTTTTAATATTTTAACCCATTTTTTAGTTTCTCTCTCATACTTTTGTACTTCCTCCTTGATTTTCCCCCAAAGTGAAGTGAGTAAATTAAAAAGAAACAGAGGAAGTAATTTCTTTTCTATATGGGATATTATCTCAGATAACCCTGACTTATAGGCCTTTTTCCAATATAACCCTGACTTTGACAGCCCTGTCTCCGATAACCCTGAACTTGGTTTTTGTCATTAAACTGGATGGAATTGTTAACGGCGTTAACTTGGTTTGACTTTTGCTAAATTCATCTCTTTCTCTCTCTTGTTCTTCATCTCTTCTCTCTCTTGTTCTTCATCTCTTCTAGATCAATAAATTCTTCCGAATTCTTGGCTTCTAAATGAATCAAAAGATGCCCATTTAAGTGAGTGATCTACAATGGTATAAGATCTTGAAAAAGGCTAAATCTTGGTAATTCGTTTTGTTTATCACAAAATTGTACCATTTCATCGATCAACTTGGGTCTTTACTCTTTAGTGAAGAATTCAAGTCTTGCTTGCAGAAAACTCAAATTCAATTGAATACAAGCATTTGAGAAGATGGAAAATCAACAGCAGCACTTTAGGAGAGAGAGAAGGGATACCGCACAAGCGAGGAAATTGAAATCCGTGAAGTGACGTGGAGATAGTTGAAGGAAAGGGGATCCGACGGTGGAGGTGAAGTCGGAAGAAATCAATGACACAATTTCCGATGATTGAATGGAAAATATGGAAGGTTTGGACTCCGGCGACACCAGAGAACACCAGGATTTTCCAATAACACCAGCAATTTCGAAGAACACCAGCAATTTGCGCGGTCAATTCATTCGATTTCCAAGAACAAATCTCGAAAAGTGATGGAGAAAGTGGAAGAATTAACATTAGCCAAATGCGAAGTACATCCACTTCGCGACCCCTTGATTCACGAATCAACGTCGTACAATTTCGAAATCAATTTCAAAAACAAGAAGGATATCAATGGGGGGAGGAGGAGAGAGAAATTGAGAGAAATTGAGAGAAATCAATTTCAGTAAACAAGAAGATGAACGACGAGTTTAGAGGAACAAGAATGAATACTCCTATGCAAACTCGATTTGAGAACTATATTCGCACACTAAAAACACATCAGCGAAGCCTTCTTGAAGTATAGAGAGAGAAAAACGAACCAGGACGAGACTTCTTGAAGCTGCCATGGCCATTAACAGAAGCTTCAGGTCTGCCTCTTTTGCGAGGTCCACCAAAATCCATTATTGAACTAAATAACAAGAAATTTGACAATCCTAAACGAAAAGAAAACGTTAATTTCGAAGAAAAATTGAGTGAAATCTGTATGGAATGTCGGTAAATTCTGAAGAATTGATTGATCTAGAAGAGATGAAGAACAAGAGAGAGAAAGAGATGAATTTAGCAAAAGTCAAACCAAGTTCAGGGTCTAGTTAACGGCGTGACAAATTCCGTCCAGTTTAATGACAAAAATCAAGTTCAGGGTTATCGGATACAGGCCTGCCAAAGTTAGGGTTATATTGGAAAAAGGCCTATAAGTTAGGGTTATCTGAGATAATATCCCTTTCTACATTCGATTCGTTCATCTATCTTGTCACAAGTCATGAATCCACTTCCCTCCGTTTCAATTTTTTATTATTGTTTTCTCCCCATATTTTCTTGTGATGAATCATACGAGGAAAACTAATATACACTTATCTAATCAAATAGAATCTAAGGACTTTTTCTTTAAAAATAGTTGTTTTGCTATTAGTTGTCTTATTGTAGAATTTTTTCTTTTGGCAATGGTCAAATTAGTTATTAGTCATTACTCATCAGAGATTTAAAACGGCTTCTCACCGTATAATGCCAAAATATTTGTTGTATATCCCTTTAAATTATAGTCTCCACCTCATTTCTTAAATGTTTGTTCAAAAGCAAATATAACAAGTAAATATACACAATAGGAGTACATCAAAATATTATTTTACCAAACACTGATTGGCACCACCTTCAAACTTCGTCAATCTTCTAAACACTATCTGAAAAAGTGATTGACAAACATGCCCATCTAAAACTTGTAGAAAAGAGAGAAGAAAATAAATATCATGACATGATATTTGATTTCTCATTTGGATGTGTTACATCATTACAATTTACATGCATGATGCATGATGCATGATGCATGATGCATGATTGCATGTAAATGTGAAGGCATTGCATTGATTCGGCGATGGAGAGAGAGAATGAAAAGGAAAGTAAAGGATTATGAAAGGAAGAAAGCAATAAATAAGCGTGGGGGGAAGCAAAGACTAGGCTGTGGCTGCGCTGCAAAATCGCTGCATCATAATAAAGTGAGCTTAATATACCCAACGGATACGCTAACTTAGAAATAACTGCTCTGCTCTGCTACCATCAACTATTCATTATTCATTCATGCGTGACTCAACTAGATTTATAACCTCTCAGTATGGCGTAATGGCATGGTCAAAACCTCTTTCTTGCAGAACTAGCTAGCATGTTAGAGACTTTCTCATAACTGCAACCATATTTCTGAATTCTGAGAAATAAACTTTCGGAGTCGCGGATCTAGAAATTATATGTTATGGGGTCACTAATCATAAGTACCCGAAATAAGTATCCGAAACAGTGTTGAGTGGGGTCTCTTCTAATACTAATTAATACTTTTATCTACATTTATACAATATAAATTAGGTTTTTTCTCATATTATTTTTCCCCGAGTGGGGGTCACTTGACCCCACTTCCATCAACATGTGACCCCACTTCCATCAACATGCATCCGCCACTGCTTTCGGTGATAATGTGGTTGTGGTGGAGTCTTTTACCAATATAAGGGCATGCTGGTAATTTCGCGCATTGAGTATAAGGTCTCATTCTTTTGGAATGGGAGAATATGAAATGAACTGAAGTGAGAGAAACTGAATTGCAGAGAGTACTTGAACTGAACTGAAAATAAGCCCAAAAGATAGGGCCTAATAAGTTGGTACCAACCTTATGCGAAATTACTAGTTTGCCCTTGGCGGAGTCTTTTCCACCACATTGTCAGTTTGTTACTGTTAGGGTTTTATTTTAATACCGCAAGTGAAGGGTGTCGTAGCACATACGAGTCGAACTTAGGGAGGTGAAAGACTAAACACTAGTTGATTTTAGATTATGAAATACCTACACAATCCAGATATCAAGAAAAGTCTATGTAACTAATAGCTAAACTAATAACAAGATATGATAAACTATGATAATTAAAACACTAAGATTAAGCATCACCACTAATATGTATTGATCGAAACATAACTTACATCCCAGTTATTCAATTATAGCTTATGCGAGATTGACATTCCCTTATAACTCAGTAATAAAGCACAGTTGTGAACCGAAACTAAATTCTCGGTCATTCCTGACCTTAATACCTAGAGCTCACTTTCGTGATAGCAACATGCCTAACTAACATGTATTTATCTTATTTTCATGGCTTACACACATGATTAGAAGCATTAAGAACCAATGTCAAATAATTCTCAATTCTAGTTCTCACCTATTTTCATGGGAGAATTCAAATCAATGACAAGACTATCTAAATTAAGACCCAACTTTTGTTGATGAACTCAATTAATAAAATAACAATTTAGCATCAAATAAATAACTTTTAATCACAACTCCAACTTTCGTTGATAATATAAAACTAGGGCTAAATCAAGATGCATAATTGACAATAAGAACAATCTTATCAAACCCTAAACATATAACTCAATAACATGGGAATTAGAGAAAATTCATATGATCAATCCATATTAGGGCTCAACTCAATCTTACATAAAAGACTACTTACTAATCATGGCAATAAAATCAACAAACCTAATAAAAGAGAAAGGAAAGAATAAAACTTGACTAGCAATGCTTGAATATAAGATGAATTTCCAATCTTGAATCTCCAAAATAGCAATAGGAAAACTAGGGCAAATATGGAGAAACTAGAGAGAAAACCATAAGAACCAAAAATAACGTGAAACGTGAATAATGAATAATCCATAATAGATATCCTAACCTAATTAAAAATCCTCTAGTATAAAATTGTATCTCCTAATACTAGTAGAAAACTAAGTTGCAAGATAAGAAAAGCCAATTAAACCATTAAATGGCCGGAATTAAGTAATCCGCGCGCGCTTAGGAAGCGTCAGGAAAATAGGGCCAACTTACAAAACCCATATCTCCCATAATATAACTCTCCTTTGGCCGTGCAACCTATAGTTGGAAAGCTTTTCAAGCCTACTTTCCAATGCCGTTGGAATCTTCCAATTATCATCATCGAGTCAGAAGTTATGGATAAAAGAGTAAGTAGGACTCAATTTCCACAATTCTTCAATCAACTTCCAACTTCGTTTTAGCTCCAAGTTGCACTCAAGGATATCCAAAACGATCCTTATCAACGTAGCTTACTTCCAACTGCTCCTAATTACTCAAACTTGTCCAATAATACTCCAATTATGTTTTCAATACTGAAATTCATCAAAGAATACCAAAAAATGCACAAAAGAAGTAATATTTCGCAAATTAAGTAATAGTATGCAATTATGAACTATAATGCACCTAATTGTTCCTAAAATGCAACATAAATGCACCTAAAACCTATATAAAAATACGACACATCAGTCACCTAAATTACCTCCATATTTCTTCATCTAACTTTTACTTGAATCTGACGTGAATAGATGTTTGACTTTGACTTTTTCAGTATTCACATAATTCATTATGATTATTTTGTGTTACTAATATATTAATGTAATTATTTAATGCTTCATCTGTTTTTTTAACTGCAACATATCTTTTTCACGGAGTCCAATGCAAACTTTAACCATTACCATCGTTAATTACGTATAAAAAATAAAAATTATAAAAATTTGATATTTGTTCTAACGTATATCTTTGAACTGTCAACTTTTTTTTTTACTAATTGATAATTAAAGATATTGTAGATATCTCCAATACTTTCCTTCAAATGGGAGCGTGAGAATCACAAACCCCCAATTTAAACATAAGTGGTGAATTTTTGTTGTGTTTGTTGCGCTTGTGAAACACCAAATTACCTTTGATACGGAGATTAGCTGCCTAGTTATCCTAAACAGTTGTATGAGATGTCTATGCAATGCAACATACCGAAGGGATACTAATAAATTTTGCAATCATATTGGTGCAAGAAAAATCCGTGCATAGTATAGCACGAGACAAGAAAAGACGCAAGCTGAATATAAGAACCCAAAATCAAGTGTCGAGTCAAAGGACTAGCTAGTAGCTACTTGCCCAATGTGTGAATCACAATAAGCTCACGACGACTGGAGATCACCATCAGCTCGAAAGCACATACCTTGAACACAATGGGACTCTAAACATCAAAGAACCTGAATATTTGAATAAATACGTACATCTAATTGTTCTTCATGACATGGTGCTCGCATGAATCGTTACAAAATATGCACGGGATAAGTATCATGGTGTGTGCATGATAGTGAAATACTTCGTCCGCCTTCAATTAGTTTACCCTTTTTTGTTTTGGTTGTGACTAAGTATTAGGTAATAGCTCACCTCTTTATTTATTTCTTATGGAGTTATACAATAAATGATCGCAATGGAAATTTAAACATAGGTCTAGATAAGCTTAAGTTAATTTTAATTTTTTATATAAACTAGTTGTTAATTAGCCCGGGCGATGCCATGGATCATGGCATGCAATTTGATATTAATTCTAATTAAGTAAAAAGTAATTTTATTTATATAATTTGGTATTATAAATGAGTCGCTTTTATTTTGAAATTAAATTTTATTAAAAACACCATTATAAAAGATTGTTGTTTTTTTAATCACATTTAGCATAACAAGCTAACTGTCTTTGAATTTAATTTCCTTGATAGTCTAAGCTTATCTTTTTTATTCTTCAATTTACGAAATTCTTTTTGAAGTATAAATTTTTATGTGGAACTAAAAGTTGATAATTTTGTTTTAATAAGTTTTGTGGGAAAAAAAGCAGTTGGTAAATATTATTTTCCGATTTTTGAAAATCTCTTTTAAAAGAACTCTATTTATAACTATGATCTGTAGAGAAAGGGATTTAAGGTAAAAAAAAGTTAACTTTGAAAAGTCAAACAACGAAATTTTAAAATTGATGAGCATGACTTTCAGCTTTATCTTGGTTACTTTGTTAACATTGTTGAGTGACTTGCATCATTGGATGATTTGGATCTTGTTACATTTTTTAAAGTTCTTTCCATGAAACAAAAGCATATACTATCTACTTGGCGTAGATATGTCAAACATAGAAATTTAGGTTGGTGGTTGGATAATAACCTACTAAATAAGTTATCAAGGGTTTGAAATCTCTTACAAAAAATCTATATATATTTTGGATCCGTTATGTTCAACTTATTTTGTCTTATCTTATCTTATAAGATCTTATAAAATCTTATCTTATCTTATCTTACAAGATAGTTTATTGTGTGTGTCTAACATCTTATTTATCTTATCTGATCTTATCTTATCTGATCTTATCTAATCTGATCTTATATTATATAAGTTAAAATAAGTTGAACAGAACGGACCCTTTGTAGTAACATTAGACGAGAATTTTTAATTTACACAAATTCTTGGAAAAGACGGTCTCACGTTAGTCTTAACGTGAGACCTGCCCAAATCCAAGAGATATGTTTTTCAAAAACGGACCGCGTCTCACAAGTTCTCAGGATAATATTTTTGGCGAATTAGTTAATGTTTTTGGCCAATTAGTTAAGTATTTTAGCACAATAGTTTACAACTGGTAATCTATATGTAGACTTACATTATTTGTTAGTTAACATATCCAGTACATTAATTAGTGTTGTTCTATAATTAGTTAAGATCTATTGAACATTGTTTAGTTTCCAATATAAATGAAGAAATAACTTTTTTATAAATCTAAATTGTCAAATACAAAAGACAACCTGAAAAAAGAACATAAAACAACCTAGCATTTGAAGTAATTGTACCAATTTCAGTTTGGTTCTTGGAATTTATTTTTTTAGTCTTCTTAAAATTACTTTTCTTCCTTACACTTCTTCCCTTTAATTTGTTTTTGCACGATCGGAGTCTAAAATAACCAATGTAGTTGTACTTAATGAGCATTGTTCTTATATAATTGGTTTTGTAGTTAAGACTTTGGTTATACGTGCAGCAGTAGTCTTGTAGACTTTTTGCAGTACCTTTCTTGCATCTTCATTATCTTGACTTTTGAGAATGAGATTGGAAAACTTTCTTTCGATTTCATATCGCCATGGGGTTACGTTGTTTATAACTACTCTAGAGATTTCTCTTTTCCACACTTTGCTCTTTGCAAATCTAGTCCACCTTTTGCACATGTACCTATATGGTATTGTTGTGATTGAACAAATAAGATGTGTTATAATATGGTTTTTATGTTATGACTAATATATTTCAGCGGTTAACTAATATATTTCACCACTTAACTAATGTACTTCACCGCTTAACTAATATACTTCAGCACTTAACTAATTCATCCAGAAGCAATTTTAGGCTAGCATAACTAATAGGTTCAAGCGCTTAACTAATTCTGGTGCTGGTTTGATGCACGCGCTTGATGTCAGCATAACATCAGCTGGTCTCACATTAACACTAACGTGAGACCGTCTCTTCAAAAACGGACTCTTTAATTAAATATCATGTTATATGTCAGAGGGGATCAAAGATAACACGTAGCAACTTACATTCTTTAATTTATCTATGCTTTTTAATTGGAGTAAATTAAAGATTAAAAAGTAATAATCTTATTTCTCGCCCAATGTCCCGGGTAATTATTCCCGCCCAATAGGGATCAAGAGCAATTTTGGGGAATGTTGAGGAAGTCTTACTTCAGAGCTTCCTCCCGATGGCCCGGGGAGAATTCCTCCCGGTCGGAGGGTTCAAGCTTTGATGAAGAATGTTACATATCTTCATGGCCTTGTTGATTATCTCGATTAAGTGATGATCACTCTTTTATTTCCTCTCTCTATAAGTCATCTTTATAATCTAATTTTTGGAATGTATTCTTTGATGTTCACTCTGTCATCCTTTTCTGTCTTCTATTTTTTTGGGCATAAGTTAATGTGATCCAACCTTTCACCCAAAAATGCTTGTATGTGAGAGTGGTGAGTTAACGTCAGGGAATAGAATAGCGAATACAATTGAACACCCTAGTTGCGGCGATATGTTGTCATTTTCAAGTCAGTGGTTTCAAACTGCCACGACACACCGAATACTAATACTTTGTCTTGTCATGTTGTTCTTAATTTAGCCTTGAAAACCTTTTATTTCTAAAAATAATAATAGTCGATTGTACTACTCTTACAATTTTACTCTTAAAACTTAATTAATGATTCAATTTATAATAAGATATAAGGATTTAGTCCTTGGAATTGAAATTTTTGATAGGAGATATGTAGCAATGGGATGGTAAGATTATGACATTTGAAGTAAGAGGTCATGGGTTCGAGACCTCTTAGACAAATATTTTGTTCATAACCTTTGAAGTAAGAGGTCAACGTATGTAGCAATCTCATGTTAGCTACAAAGTGGAGCCACATCAACGTATGATATGGAGCGACAAATGGGGTCTATAATGCTTATCCAAACTACATCAATTAAAAAATTGAACATTGGGTACGCCTAGTTTATACTAAATGTGGTACTCAAAACTTAAACTTAGATCTCGATTAAAAAGAAATACTTCAAAACCTACAAATCTAATAATAGTGTGTTTGTGTTTTACTGTAATAACTTGTTATCCTGAAAAAGAAAACCAATAAAATTCTCTCTTACTCCTTTTATATTTCTTTCCGATTTAGGAGGCAAAAAAAGGTTTACACGTCTACATTTGTAAAACAAAAAAGAAACGAAAAAGGGAAAAGAAAAAGAACATAAAGTGAGGAAGAATGAGAGGACTAGATTGTAGGAGTTACATAGCAACTAAAATGGAAACAAACTGCCACATTTAACGGCTAACCATCCTTCAAACTTCCCTTTCTTCTCACTTTCTCCGCTTTACTTTCTCTCACTTTCTCTCCTCCTTTCTCACTCTCTTCCTAACCCTAATTAAAAAAAACTAACCCTTCATTTGTTCTTATTTTTCCTAAGTTTCAAATTTTGCATGCAATTTATAATATTCATGAATATGATCATATAATTGATTCATGGGAAGGTTTGAAGACGATAAAACTCGAGTGTTATTTCCTCCTGGCTATTATTATTGTTGTAGTTGTTGTCGTCGTCGTCGTCGTTAGTCGATCTTATGGATCAAACTCTAGCTGAGTTAAATGGATCTGCTGTGATAGATTATCATGGCCATGTTGTTGAGATAGTTTGTAGAAGAAATCGTGGAAGTCATGCCTTCTCAATATTTCAAGGTGCAAGTCCTCTTGATTTTTCATTCACTATTCTTCTCTTGGAAATGTCTCTAGTCCTTATTCTAAGCCAGATTATGCGCTTCCTCTTGAAGCCTCTCAAACAACCTAGAGTTGTCTGTGATGTCCTTGTAAGTCTCTTCTCTAATTTTATCTGATTTTGTATGTATCACCCTTTTTTTTTTTTAACTCAACATAAGTGCAATATGGTAATGAATTAACGCAATAATAAAAAACAATCCAATTCACGTATAAGCATTTATGGAAGTATGCAAGCTAATATGTACAGTAAGAATTGTTACGACCTAAATATTTTGCCTTATAGTAAAGTCCGAGGTGATGCCTAGAAGTTGTGGAATTGAACTTTGTCTAGATCATTACCCTTTAAATCTTCTTCTAACAAATCAAATAAAGAAAATTAGGCTATATATCATATGTAATTTTACTACTGCATGCTAACATGTACCACCTATGCAATGTTACGACCACGTGCCAAAATCTTGACTCCATGCGAATACTACTACCTAGTTTAGTAGTATGTGATCGACCATTACTCAAGTCTTGGGGAGTTATGTATTTGAATAATGTCTGAAAATTACCCTATGTATGCACTTCCTCCGTTCTGAATTACTTGTAAGTTGTAACACTTTGACAAAAAATATGATAGCTTTTTGATTAAAGTGTTGCAAGTAATATAATGTGGGACAGAGGAAGTAGCTTCTTATAAAGAAAATTAAATTCGGCTTGTAATATTCTTAATTATTATTGAATTTATAGATAATGAAACAAAAGTGATGTAGTGTGTGTACGTGTGTGTAGGCTGGAATAATTCTTGGACCATCAGTCCTAGGTCACAACGAGACATTTGCGAAGAATGTGATTCCAGAGAATTCAAGATTTGTGATACAAAATATTGGAATCATAGGGTTCATGTTTTTCCTATTTGTCACAGGGGTGAAAATGGACCTAGCCGTGGTCCAAAAGGCAGCCAAAAGAAACTGGGTGATCGCGTTAGCCGGGGTGACAATCCCCCTTGTTATTGTGTGGTTAGTTGCAATGTGCATCCGGGACTACATGGACGCCGAGCTCCGAAAGTTTTCTTCCATAGGTGGTATTATTTCAGCCATGGTTATCACAAATTTCCCTGTTATTTACTCAGTTTTAAGAGACATGCATCTTCTAAGCTCAGAAATTGGACGTCTTGCCCTAACAACAGTAATTATAAGTGACTTCATTGGAATAACTGTGATTGTTGCATTTGAAGCAGTTAAACAAGGAGAAGATAAAAAATTGAATGCATTGTATTATTTACTCACTGTATTTGCTGTTAGTGGCTTGGTAATTGGTGGCATACCACAAGTTATGCAATGGATAAATAGGCGTACTCCTGAAGGTAAACCTGTGGAGCAAAAATATATAACTGCAACTTTGTTAGGAGTTTTTGTGATTGGTTTTGTTACTGATTTTATTGGGGCTGCTATTGGTAATGGGCCTCTTTGGCTTGGGCTAGCTATACCTGATGGGCCCCCAATAGGGGCAACTATTGTTCAAAAGAGTGAAAGTCTTATGCATAACATTCTTATGCCCTTTTCATATGCTACAATTGGGCTTAAAACAGATGTGTTTGCAATGAGTGAATGTTGGTCTTGCTTATCACCTCTCTTTGCTATGGTTGTTATGGTGTTTGTTGCCAAGCTTGTTACGGTGGTTATGGCGGCTCGATTTACGGATATGCAGTATAGAGATTCGATTGCTTTGGGCTTCATGCTCAGCCTTAGAGGTCAAACGGAGTTTTTTCTAATGCTTCATTGGATGGATTTAAAGGTATGTTTCTATGAATTTCATGGGGATTCTTTGATTAGCTAGGTTTGTTCGGAACAAAGGAGGCTGGTGTAGGCTATAGTCTCCTTTATCGTTTCTGATATTTGTTAAAAGTTAAAGACGAAAACACTAGTTGTTTCTTTGCTTCAGTAAAATATTATATAGACTCGACCTCGCTCTCTAATTGAAAATCCTGGTTTTGCCACTGATGAGCTTGGCTACATGGAATATGCAGCCTAATCATGTGGTTAGTGACCAACATTTATTGGACATTAATAAAATCCTAATAGTACAAATGACTTGTCCTATTCTATTGTTTTTATGGAGATCGGAGACTTAAGGACGCTTCCATTTTATGTTCTGCAGATAATTCTATTACGGGTCACTTGATAGCTGGTAGTAAATGGTTTAGAGAATTTATGTAATTTTGCTAAAAAGGTCTCATAAAAACTTTCATGGTAATGAAACATCATCATCAAAAAAAGTATTTTTATTCAAAAATTTCCAATATTGTTCCAAAACACTTGTAAGTGGTCTGAAAATATGTAAGTAAAAAGATGTATTTATAGATGGACCAAATAAAAACCATGAATATCAACATGATATTTATTTGACAAAATTCCTTATAAAGTCATTACCATTATCACCGTATATACCGCATACCAAGTTGTTAGTTATCCATAGTGGACCTCTCATTATGATTATCACTTCCACCCTTTGCAAAATTGTCTTTCTTGTTTTAATTGCTTACCAATATATCTCCCTTACCTGTTGCTCAAACTTTGTATCTTTTTTTGCAGATCATAACGACACCATATTTCTCTTTGTTGGTTTGTTTAACAGTCACAATAACAGGCATATCCAGCCCTATAATCAACCTCCTATATGATCCAACAAGGCCATACATGATCAACAAAAAAAGAACCATACAACACACCATGCAAGAGTCCGAACTTCGAATTCTTGCATGCATTTACGACGAAGAAAGCGTTGCTAGTCTATTTAGCCTCTTGGACGTCTCAAATCCAACTCCAAACAATCCGTTTACAGTATTTGCCCTTTACCTTGTCGAACTCGTGGGTCGAGCTGCACCAGTGTTCATCGACCACACGAATCAGAACGACGAGTATTGGGACAACAACAATGAGGCCATCCATAATGCCATCAAACTCTATGAAGACGTACGTACGGATTGCATTACTATGAACTTTTATACTAGCGTTACACCACAAAGGACTATGTACCAAGATATTTGTGAGATTGCCTTGTTGAACAAGGTAGGGTTTATAATTTTACCTTTCCACAAAAAATGTATTGAAGATGGGAATGATTTTTCTACTGCCATACTTAGGCCCGGGGTACAATCGGCTAATACTAACACGTTATCTCATGCACCATGCTCGGTTGGAATCTTAGCATGCAAGAATGCTGCTGCATGGGGGACTCTCCCAACCCGAATAACCCACCGCATGCACCGCCAATTCGCCATGCTATTCCTTGGTGGCCCTGATGCCCGTGAGGCGTTGTCGTTGGCCGACCGCATGGTGGGCCACCCCGACGTGTCGTTGATCGTGGTTCGATTCTTGGCAAGTGAGTATAGAGGTGATAATGAGTCGGAGCGGAAGTTGGATGATGGGGTGGTAACTTGGTTTTGGGTGAAAAATGAGAGGAATGACAAAGTGGTGTATAAGGAAGTTGTAGTAAGCAATGGTTTTGAAACAGTTTCGGCTATACAATCATTAAACGACAGCGTTCCAATAGATCTTTGGATTGCAGGGAGGAAAAATGGAATTAATCCAACTTTGTTGGAAGGATTATCAGAATGGAGTGATAATCCTGAATTAGGATTAATAGGCGATTTTTTGGTATCAGTGGAATTTAATACCTCAGGATCTGTATTGGTAGTGCAACAACAAATGCTAAGAGATCAACGGGCCAGTCCTTGGGCTTGTTACTAGATTAGATTTTTGTATTAGATTTATTTTTCTTAATTACTGAAAACATGTTAGCTTTATTTTTAACTCATTTTAGATTTTATTTTTACTCATTGTAGATTTTATTTTTACTCATTCTTTTCTTCTTATAATTATTCTTTTGGCCCCTTTTAAAAAAAATACACCCCTCCCTAGAAGCTTTGAAATTGAAACTCTTGTATGTGTACATAATGTTGGATAAAGTTTTGTATGATTTGTTCTCTTCAAATATATAATAAAAATTGTCTGAAACTCAATTCCTAATTAGCTGAATTTGTTTTCATTAGATAATATACAATTTCAGTATTTAAAATAAGTTTTGATCAGAAGAACCAAGTCAAATTTGTTAGTTCAGCGTACATCAGTTGAAAAGAATAATGTCATAATAATAACGTACGCTTCATTAATATTCATAATAAAGTGCATTCAAAATCATTTCATTAAATGTGTATTTCCTTGTTCTTTTCTATCAACTCGTACAATCTATAGTCTTGTAGATATATCAAACAATGAAATAACTCAGAAACATACCTCCAAGGTACTCCTACATGGTAAACGACTAGATAGTACACATGCCTTTTATACACATACTATGTAACTGTCAATAAGACCATTGCACATATGCAAAAGGACTAACCAAGCTTGATGAAAGTAACTGATCAGAGGAGCAGTTCGAGCCATAACTTATTTCGCATTGCGCTGGGAGTAGGGACTTTCCTCCATTGCCTATTTGAGATCCCGTGATCGATTCTTCATCAGGTAGGGTCCGCCTTACTAGGGGTTCCCAATGGGGCCCAAAAAAAACATATGCAAAAGGACTATTACAAATAACGAAAATTCATTTATGCTCATTTAATTAGTTGACATGACGCTTAATCACGCTAACAAACTCGAAAGAAATAGGACATAATTGAAAAGAAATGCAAATTGGCAATGAACATATACAGTTGTTCATTACAATCATTCTACAATATTTACAGCATACACAACTTGAACATTGTGTAGTCCATCAGACCAACTTATTAAGCCATAATTGTAACCTTTTTGAGCTTGTTTTCCAAAAAATGACACTTTGAAAGAAGCTTTCTTCCAACCTTCATGGAAAACCATCTTATTTGGAGAAACCTTCACGCTTAAGCCTTTAGGAGCATGCACAGTAGCTCTATACGTCGAATTCGAAGATTCCACGTTCATTACATGCCTTATAATTGTTCTTTTACGATTCCTTTTAAGTTCACCAATTGAGATAGATGGGTAGTTTATATTGGAAATGAGCTCCGATTTTGATCCCTTTGGACATTTGAATGGCCTTTTGTTTTTCAATGACGACGACAACGACGATGACAACGATTCAATTTCGCTGTTGGAAACCTTTGAACACGGCATTGTTGTGGTAGAAGATGATGAATTATCGGACTTCTCATCTGGACATTTGTAATTGTTCGACATTGATCGGATGCTCTTCTCTGAATGCCCATAATAACATAAGAAGTTCATATAATCGAGTGTTGTTGTTGGGAAAACTAATCCTGGATGAAGGGCTTTGAGTGGACTTATTTCTCCAACTCCAGCTTCGTGTGGATTTGATATGACTCCTGAACTATTTGTCAAAAGTCTCCTCGTATTATCAGTTATTGTTGCTGTAAATTATAGGAATTAAGAATGTTAATCAGTTGAAATTAATTAAGGATGTTTAAAGTTGAAATTAAGGAAATTATTCATAGTATTTTAGAGCAATTGACATCAATAATATCAACTTAAATTTCATTGGTTTCTTTAAAAAAGATAACCTTAAACTTCTCATTATTTAGGAATAACCCTAAATTTTCCGGGGACATGCTCAACTAGTTACTAATTGTAAGTGTTCTTATGTTTGAAAAACCAAAAAACACAAGAAAATCAACACTTTGTGCTAGCTAGTGTCAAAGGACCAACTCAACCAAAAGCTTAAGCTGGTGGTTGGAGTCCCAGGAATATACTCTATCACGCCCCCTCACGCGAGAGCACATTGAGCTTGAAGTGTAGATGCAACACATACCTCCCTCATATCTGGCACTAAATATTCCACTTAATTAGAAAGGAGGGGTACCAAGTCAAAGGACCAAATCAACCAAAAGCTTAAGCTGATGGTTGGAGTCCTATAAGGAATAGTTTTATACTCTATCAGCTAGTATTACTCCTATATGAGAAGGTCCCTTCAAAAGTCCGCATTATTAATTATATGTGAAAGTTGAGATTATTCAAGTAAAATTTTCTCATTCTACGATCTTGTGCTAAAATTAATAGAACTTGTACTCTATCTCAACTCTCAAGTGAGAGCTGTGAGACAATGAAACCATCAACAAAGACTAGAAATGGCAAAAGTTTGCACAATGCAACTGCAACTCGATGAGTGATCAACTTCATAGCTTTGACTTGAACCTTCCTACATCCAATACATAAAAGGTCTGATTTAACCGTTAAATGACCACCTCTATCTATGGTACAAATTTCAATAATGATGTTAATTGCCATTTAATTAAACTAATTTGTGTAACTAACATTATGAATTGCTTTTAAAAAATACCTGTTGTCATCAAAGCAGATTTAATCATGGAAGGTGTCCAGTCATGGTGTATGGATTTGATGAAGGCAGCTGCACCACTTACATGAGGACAAGACATGGATGTTCCGGATCTCAAAGCAAAATTGGTTGGGTTCTCTCCTTCAGGAGGAAATGCTGCTAAAATCGAAACTCCAGGTGCCATTATATCAGGCTGAGATTTCCAAATAGATAATTAGTATTTTGCAAGTTCAAAGACGTGCATTGGGAGATGCGCAGAGGAAAGTGAGAATGATAAAAAAAACAGAGGGGGCATTAGATAACATAACGTGCATATGAAATTTGAAGCAATACTCCGATCCTTTCATTAATGCAAAAGTTTGATCTAATTTTACGATCTCCATTGCAAAACTTTGACCATTAATAACTTTATTCTATGTATTATCAATACAAAAATATAAAAGTTTGATATTCCAAAAATTTCACATTGAAACAAATCTTAAACATCCTATAAATGAACAATAATATAATTCTTCTGAGTAATATGTGGTCTAGTTTTTGTAGGGTTTGACCATTAGAGTCAAATTGTTCAAATCATCAAAAAAAAATGTGGTCAAACTTTGTAGAGTTTGATCATAAAAGTCAAAGTGACGCATTTATATATATACCCAGAGAGTAGTAACATAGTAATTGTAGTTAGAGTTTCAATATAAGAACCTTAAGGATATCTTCAGTGAGTTGACCAGGACCTCTTGATGAGAAATCTGCAACAACTGGTGCTGGTTTAATTCTTGGGACTAAAACTGTCGCAAGTATTGTTGCTGTTGGTTTCCTGTAGTAAATATTGCAACATATTTCAACTTGTTTTAGTTGTTTATTTAATTTGAAGGTATGTGATTTTGGTAAATCAAATTTGTTAGATTGTAAATATTCATAAATTAAACTCCCCAAAATTAATTATATGGAATAGTAGCATACTTTGTAGATTTTATGTACTTGGAAATATGAACTCCGTATTTTTTCCTGACTTGTGTCATTGGAAAAGCAGCTGAATTAGTCACTGCATCGATGCTCTTATCGCTGATATATAGTAATCCTCTTGCTCCGGCTTCTTCCACTACCAACATCTTAATTCTCCTTCCAACATTTGGATCTGTGTCAAGACAAACGACTATTTTTCCAGCTACTTTCTTGGAATCTAAGGACCCAGGATAGCAATTTCTGCAAAAGGAACAAAGTTAGAGTCTTTGATGAGAACGTCTCACATATATTATATATTAGTGTGTGATATAATATCCTTTCCCAAAATATATGCTAGAAGTACTATTCTTTCAATCAAATTGAATAGTGGCGGGGAAGGGGAAGCGGGCACTGAAGGCTTTATGGGAAAAGTCGGTGGTGGCGACTGCCTCGCATGGGATGGGCGGAGGCTGTGGTGGTAAGGAAGGGTTCGTTTGCATGGATGCGCGAGGCTGCATGGTTTTATAACTTTCACTGGGGTGCCAATGACCGATATAAAAATATTCCATGCTTCCTTGAAAACAAATAACACTATAGCTTAAGGCATAGGGCCTAGGGGAGAGCCGAGTGGTGGCCTCTCCATCTCCCGGCACACCACTTGG
Organism: Beta corolliflora; assembly: GCA_947648045.1. NCBI lineage: Eukaryota > Viridiplantae > Streptophyta > Magnoliopsida > Caryophyllales > Amaranthaceae > Beta > Beta corolliflora. Next base: position 27,574 of record CANSZD010001703.1, read on the forward strand.
GATCAAGCCCTCATCCCAACATTATGTTGGGGAGTTATCTTCCTTGTGGTGGCAATGGGCATTTACATTTGTTGTCTTCGAGGTTGTTAAGCCTTGTACCCGGTCTCTAAGCTGGCTTGCCCTGCAGGCTAGTAGCATAGAGGGGATTGGTCCTTGAACCAATCATATTTCCTAATAAAGAAAATAACACTATAGCTTAATTACCTTGATTCGAATAAAGGGACAGAATCAGCAACAACATCTTCAGCCAATACAAGATCATATCGGTCAAAAGCAGTAAGATTTGACAGATTAATTCCAGAACCCTGCAGTAAAAAACGGTAATCAAACATGTAAGTATATAACCATTATTAGCCTCAAGTATATCGAATTTCTCTCCATCAAGAAAATGAAAAAAATTATGAAGTCCATAGTTAAACATAAAGAACTTCCAATGACTACATGTTCTATGCAGTGTAATAAGTAAACTAATAAGTCTACAGTTAAACATAAAGTACTTCCAACGACTTAACTGTTCTATACAGTTTAATAAATAAATTCATATTCTTACTCTTTATTTTGTGAATTTTTCCGTCAATTTTTTTTTGTGAATTATGATTGAGCTAGTAAGAGTAAGAATGTCAATATATCTAAACCATTGGCTAGAATAATAGTCTTACTCATAAGTTTTCTTCAAACTTTGACTGCAATGTTAAAGTTCAATTACTTTGACCACATCCTAAGACTAATTTCTACTCCTTACGGCCCTTCTCCCATTATTATACAAAGTGTTGCTTCCTGGTCAAAATTTATAGCCAATGCATTGTGAAGGGTAAGAGATTATACACGGTTTGGGTATAAGTGTTACAAAGTGTTTTATAATTTGTATAACCGATATATAATCCTTTTTGGCTAAATTTTGACCTAGCTCCAATTCTGTTGTAATATGTCAAAAAAGGATTCATTAAAATTGATCATAATTCCATTGCTCTCATGTTCTTACATAAAAAGTGTTTTATGTGAACTTTATTCTATATGAATAAATATTTATTCTATTGACCTACCCATTATCAACTAGATAGCGATCACATACTTGCATGCCTTAACTTAGAGGTCTATAATTAATGACTACGGTGAGTCGGTGACCCACTAATAACTGACCAACTAATAACAACCAATTGCATCACCCCAATCGGCCCAATATCTAGTTTGAACCAATTGGGATATTGTGCCTTCTCCATAAGATTTTACCGACTAGACAGATAAGTTTGAATGCATGAAAGAACATGTTTGATCTTACCGCGATTCGTGCACCGTTTCCTAAGATCACGGTTGATTGAAATTTTCTATCAATAGTAGAAGCTGCAACTGTGAAAATCCATGGTGCTAGGTTCCCTGCAGTAGATACTTCCGGCCCGTCATTCCCTGCTGAACACACCACCATTATCCCCCTTCTTTGGGCATGAAATGCACCAATTGCTATAGGATCAACCAAATAATCTGGTTGTGTAGAGCCTAAGCCTATAGATATTGATATAATGTCTACTCCATCTTTAATTGCATCATCAATAGCCTTCATTATCAAGCAGCCAGAACAACCCTCTGATGAGCAAGGCTTGTACACTGCAAGTCTAGCAGAAGGCCAGCCGCCTCTTGCTGCGCCGCGCGCTAACCCGAAGTAGCTAGCGTTGCCCACTACAACGCCTGCTGCTGTTGATGCTACATGGGTTCCATGGCCAACATAATCTCTTACTGTGCCATTTGAACTGTCTCCACTGTTGTAGTATCTTGCTCCAATTAGTTTCCTACATGGTTAGTTGTGCGCCAAGATTAGACTATAAGGAAATACTTCCTCTATTCTTTTTTAATTGCAACATTTGCATTTTCACACTTACCAAGATACAATTTTGACCATAAATAATTTCAGTTATGTATTTGTAAAAATTATGCAAATGAGATATTAAAAAACTACACATTGAGATGCATTAAATAAGATCTCATGAGACTATGTTTATATTTGTGTATTGATCATCATATACAATCAAAGTCTGAAATGTGAATAGTAGAAAAGTCAAAATGTTGCAATTAATAAAGAACAAAGGAAGTAAATATTTATCTTTTTGCAAACATGTAACAATTTGACTTTCACACCCTGGTATAAAGTTTGACCATACTATCTTAAATTATCTATTATTGTATCAAAAGAAAGTTGATGATAAAATATATACATAGTGCTAGATCCAAAACTTCTTTTATAATTACAATTTTTTTTTTGGTGCAACAAGTGGGGTATTCCATATACCACTTTTGTGTATCATTATTTTGGAGATCTTGCTAAGTGCATGACACCTGATTTATTAATTGAGGATAAGTTTTACGATGAAACTAAATGTTATCCGATTAAACGAATTTGACTAAGTGTTAAGTTAAACTTTTAAAGCTAAGCACGCAAGCTCACCTCCCAAACATGAGTTAAAAGTCAGATGGTTGAAATATGCTTTTAATTATCTGCCGCTAGGATTAGCCGTTTTTGGGTTCAGTTTTAGGTTCATTCTGTTTAGGTTAATTAGATTGGTATTATATAAACCTTATAATTAACTTTTGCCTCCGTATCTATAATCTGTACTCTCTCTCCTAAAAGATAATAAACATGTTTCTCTCTGTTTGTGGATGTAACTAACACATTGTTAGTAAACTACGTTAATTTTTGTGTCGATTATTATTTAATTCTTCGTTGCTTTATTATAGATTACAACAATCAATATGCAATATTGTGCTCCTCATATACATATCTCATACCAACTAAGTTTTAGATCTTCTTGCTCCCATAATTGTTTATAATTCCTAGGAAAAATTATTATGTTTTCTTAATTTGCTCTTGTGTGGTGATGAGGATTGTAGAAAGATGTCTAGTCACACCACTCACCTATTACAATTTGATTTTTTGAAGTCGGTGCTTTCCATGCATACTCCTTTCCATCTATTAGGTATATCACCAAAACCTTGGTCACTAAAACTTGGAGATTCAGGCCATATCCCTGAAATAAAAAAGATTATAAATAGACGTCATTTTATTACATCATCTTAAGAACTGTGAATTAATTGATCATTAAAATTAAGGATCATTAAACATAGCTTAATTACAATACCTGTATCTATCACTCCAATTATAACATCAGTTGAAGGGTATGAGTGTTTGTAATGATATTTGGATCTGATGCCGGATTCTTCATCAAGAAAATCCCAAGATCGTGTTGTATGAAGCTTAAGGATTGGATCACGGAACACTGAAATTACCTCATCATGACCTGCCATCCATGCAGACCAATATGTATTTTGTTTCTCCTTAACTTTACACTATTGATGAACAAGCTAAATAAATTTCAGAACACATTTATTTTCCTCAAAAGAGGGGTTACTTGAACAATTCCATGTAACTATTTTAAAATTTTCAACACACTTTCCCTCTAATGTAACTCATTAAAAGTCCAAAATTTCCAGACTTATACATTGTTTTTTTTTATTCTATATATAGAGCATGTATGGTTCAACATTTTTAGACTCTAAGAAACAGAATTAAATACCTTTTTTCTTGATCTTCTTGTTTGGTTCAACCTCTCCTTAATCAATTACCATTACTTGGTGGTAATGGATTCTTCTCATTTATTACTATATCTTTTCTCTCAAGTAAAAAAATCCATTTGTTGATGGTAATAATTTCCTTTCTCTTTCTATTTCAAAGTTTAAATTGAACAACCGATAAAAGTAACAAGTTTTTGTAACCATTCCACTCCTTTATTTGATTCCATTTGCTTTTTATTCCATAACGTGAACCAAATTAAAGATGCTAATAGATCGATGTTAAGTTATAGCACTGGAGTAATATATATATCATTATGTCTCAATCAACATTGTTGATCTATCTAATTATGAATTACGAACAATTATAACGAATTATTTGATCGATAAATTATTAATTTAAAAGGGGTAAATAATTTTTCTAAAAATATCAAAATATGTCTTATAAAAGGACTTGTAATCCAGCGTCATACATATATATATATATATATATATATATATATATATATATATATATATATATATATATATATATATATATATATATATATATATATATATATATATATTACTATTGTTAAAATAATTTTGATGTAAAGTGATTCTAATATCAGTGCTATTAATCGTGTTGTGAGAAAATCAAGTGCAAACTCTGTATATTCTCTATGTTCTTCTCAATGGGATAATGTGTATGGTTTCTAATACACACCTTTCATCATTAATCTTTTTAATTCCGTATTAGAAGAAATTATAAAATATTCATATATTTAAAAAGTACATATTTAAAATGCATGTATTATATATAGTAAGATCCTACATAAATATTTTTTTCGTCTATACAAATTACTGATAGGTAAAAGAATTTCAACTTAAAAAGATAAAAGAAAAAGAGAATTAAAATAAGAAAGGAATACTATCATGATTCATGAACAGAAAAGGTTGTGCGATACTCCTACATACCTGGCTTTCACTTTTTTTTTGGCAACAACCTTCCACATTATTAATATTATACTCCATCCGGTCTTTATTAGTTTATCCATTTCTTTTGCACAAAGTTTTAGGAGAAACAATGTTGTGGGACATAGAAAGAAAGATAAACTATTATTTTATATTAAAGTTGAATGTATGTGTGATGGAAAGTTAGTGGTCTCATTCCAAAAATAAAAACAAAAGAAATGGGTAAACTAATAAGAAACATCCCAACAAGAAATACGGGTAAACTAATAAAGACCGGAGGAGGGAGTACTTTTGTATTTTTGTCTAGCTAATTATTTATTTTTAAACTTAATGTTCGAAGTAGGGTAAGGTTACAGCTCCAAAGGGCTCTCTTTTTATATTTTATTATTTATGGAAAAAGGGGCGTCGAGTGGCAGTGCTTAACATTTTGCTGGATAGACATTAACAAAGATATGATTAATAATTGTCCCGCTTATAATATTATACTTCATACGGTCATACCTACTGAAGTCTCATAATTCACAATAAAGATAGATTGCATCTAATTCTGCAGACTAAAGAATTACATTATTTTAACAAAAAGAGGAAAAGACGTCCCTGCATGGCCCTTTTTTTCATGCAAATGGCTCATACATGTACTCACATAGTCACATGCATGGACATTATTGAGGAAAAAAACAGAAGTGTAATATTCGCATTAGCAAATAGTCTAGCATGCATTCACGTATCTAGATCTTATTATGGACATTATTGAGGAAAAAACAAAAGTATTACGTAAAAAAAGACAAGAATTCATTATAAAACTCTTGCATAATAATTCTGAGACATTAATGTAATTGTTCCGTTTAATTTAATTTACTTATCTCAGCTAAAAGCCTAAAATGTGTTCAAATTATTAGCTGAAATAATGCTGACATGCTATAGTTGTCTAGCAAGTCTCAACAATTTTCAATAAGCTAAACTCAATTCAAGAATATAATAAGTCGCAAGAGTTTCGAAAAAGTAAACATAAGTTTAGATAACAAGGAAAATAAATTTTTAAATATAAAACATCATAGAGCTTCCCCTCAAAAAGTAATAGTCACATCTAAAATTAGAGATTGTCACCCAAATCAATGAATTATTCCAATTAAAACTTTATCCAGTACAAAATAATCCCATATACTAATCCAGTATTCAATATCTAAGTGTAAAAGTAAAGGTTTCCTTTTCCCCTTAAAAGGCCCCACTAGTCCCTACGAGGGTTACTACAATTAGGGGTGTAAGCGGACTGTGAAAAGTCCAGAGTCCAATCCAGTCCAGTCCAAACTTGTCGGACTGAACTGGACTGAAATTTTTAAATCATCTCATTCCTCGCAAATAAAATAAAAATAACTAAAATCTCTCATGGAACTTTGCCTTCTAGATGATATCACCAAAATAAGTCTCAATATAGAAGAATTTCTACGTTAAGTATATCATGCATGTGTGGGGAACATGATATACCTAAAAGAGGTAATAAAAAACAAAAGCATTATAATTAAGAGGTATTAATATTTAATAATATCGATTGATAGGTGAATTTGTCATTAATTCTCAAATTTTATCTACAGAATGTATTTAGTGATTATATATAACCCTAAATAATATGTATAATATAACAAAACCATTTCCACTTTAATCCAATTTTAGAAGTTCAAAACAGATTATAAACTTTAAAACACATCATAAATGGATATATATATTTTTAGAGAATTATTAGATGGCTTATAATATCTTATAACATTTTCTTAGTTGAGTTTAGGACTATATTTTAATTAAACCCATACTAATAATTTATTAGTTCGAATGGTTTCATGAGCATGAATGAATTAGTTCATTTTATAAATTTATGAATATATAATATAAGTGGATCTCATTTTAGGGTACATTTTAATCTAATTACAATGATATAAAAAATTATATGTTTAATTTTTATCAACTCAGTAACTCCACTATATTTTGTAAATGGAATAAATATATCATTATCTCTGTAAAACCCTATTTATTTAAAATCAAATTAAAAAATTAAATAATAATACAACACACTTCATATAGAATTATATATGTGTATGAGTTTAATAAACGGCCTAAAAATGAAGGTTGTTAACCCATTTAATAAACAAACTAGATGAGGGTGAGGGAGGTTACTTTTTAACTTGTGAAGTAGACACACATGACACATTCGGCATGACATGACCTGTGTGCTTGATCTAGTATTATGCTGTAACAATGACATACTTGGTCAGCCAAAAAAAAAGAAACAACAACATTATTGATCCTTAAACTAAGAAAGGTTTTAGTGTACCTACAATTGTCCTAAATATTGGAGCATATTTTGATTATTTCAATTCATATAAAGATCAAAATGTGCAATTACATTTAATTAATTTAGAACAGATAATAAGATAGGACAATGAAAAGAGTACCTGAAATTAGAGAGGCTTCTTTTTCAGTAAGAATGGCCGAAAATCCCCTAAATGCATGATGGTAAACATGCTCCACTGAAATCCTTTCTCTCTCCTCACTGCATGTGTTCATGTTATGTCACTCAGTTCATAATACAGTAAGATGTATATGAATACTACAATTAGTTAGGCTATATTGGTAAATGGTAATAAACTAATAACTGAAATGCGTGAAAACGAAGAAAATATCAATTGGTCATTTAGCTAAGAATTAGATAATTAATGGATATTCAAGTTGCAAGTGTACATAAGCTAACAATTAGAAATTTAATTAATAGTTATACAATGATATTCAAGTTGTAACAATATAATTCATACATGTTCATATAAAGTTGGTCACTTCAGTGAGTTATCGATAGCTAATAATTATACAATGTATATTCACATTATAAGATTCAATCCTTACGTACACTGTTACACAAACTAAGTGTTGGTCATTTAAGTAACGGTCAAGTATCTACTCCATCCGGTTCCTAAAGATCTTCCCTCTTTCCGTTTTAGTGCGTTTCTAAAAAATCTTCTCTCTTTTACTTTATTCCTTATTTGGCAAAAAATTTCCCCTTTTTACCCTCTCATGTCCCTATCATATGGTCCACAATTACACTATTAATTCAATTTTACTCCCTTTCTCTCTCCTACTTTACCCCTTTTTATTTGTTTATTTTCCTTAATCCCCTTTCTCTCTCCTACTTTACCCACCCAAGACCCCACACAAATTGATCCTCCTTGGTATCTGTAGTAACAGTAACAAGGAAGATCTTTCAGATGCGGAGGGAGTAATAGTTATACTACTTCCCCCGTTAAATAAAGTTTTTTCTATCTATAATTTTGGCACTATTTATATGTAAATAGAATATTCTAAATTATTTCTAGTCATGTGGGTTTTTTTTTATTCGTCTCAATAAGTACATTAAGATATCAAAACTTTATAATTTTTATTAAAATGCAATTATAAATATTAATGGTAAAAAATCTACATTGGCAAACGTGAAAAGTGAAAATATATAGGATAAACTTTACAGAAATTAGGGAGTATTTCATATGACACTAATGTTATGTGGATCGATATCATGAAAAAAATTATATAGGAGGCATAGAGTACTATCCAGTTTCTTGAAATCTACTCAATTGTTTTTAGTACATCTTAGTTAAAATACTTTAATTTATCATGTTTGATAACTTATATACAAGGGAAAAAAGAAACATAATCATGTAGAGGTAGTGTTGCCAATGTAAACGGATCAATTCATATTGACTTCACAACAGGTTAACAAGTGGCTCCCTCTACCTTAATCCAACTCATTTATCAAGAGGGCCGACAACACTAAACTCTAACCCGACTCATATCATTTGTCTCACACAGGCTTATATATGTAAACCAATTAAAACAATATGTTATCTTAATTAAGCCATTTTTATACGGAAATCAGGTATATTGATGAACCAAATACAACAATCAAATGACATAATTTAGATTAAATAAACAAACTCATGAACATCACAAGCAACACAAGCCACACTAATGATACTAATAATATTTTGGCAAATAAATGGGTTTTAATGTCTGATTCGTGTTTCGAATTTCGACGTATCCCAGGCCAACTCATATAACAAATGAATCGATCGAGTCAACCCTCTTAAATAAACTGAGAACCTTAATTCAACTAGCTAAGTTTGTGTTGGGTTTGGATCATACCAAATTTTGCCAATTCTATGTGAGATCTTGTTAGATTTATTTATTATATATTTTCAAAATAACTAATTTTCATAACAATCTGACTTACGTGGACCCGGTTCACGTTCACATTAGTGTACACCAGGTCAAAATCACATAGTATTTCTAAACAATCCACAATATCATTTAGAAACCCACAATATCATGCAGAAACCCACTATATCATGCAGACTCTCGCTATATCATTCAAAATCATATTATATCATGTAGAAACTGCATCATTTCTAAACTATCCACCATATCATGAAGAAATCCACTATATCATGAAGAAACTCACTATATCATTCAAAAACATACTATATCATGCAAAAACTACATCATTTCTGAACAATCCACTATATTATTCAGACACTCACTATATCATGCAGAAACTCACTACATCATTCAGACACTCACTATATCATGCAAAAACTACACATATTTCTATATGTTAAAGCACATGTAACGGTATAATACACAACCTACAACTTCCTACATGTTAAAATATTAAAATTAAATCTTCCACTATATTGCATATAATTTCAATATATGTTTTCCATTAATAAATCCACTATATTGTATACTTCAGTATAAGTTTACTATATCTCTATAAATCCACTATATTGTATACTTTACTATAAGTTTAATATAAATCCAATATATTTCAGTATAAGTATCTCTATAAAATTCGCTATATAAAGTTGATATCAATTACTAACCCGGTGCACATTAAGTTAGTGTGCACCGGCTCCATTTAAGTTTATTTATTTTCATAATTTACTAAAGATATTAGTAGTTAAAGTTTTACATTAGAAACCTTACGGATTCATAGTGGGTATAGCTTAGAAAAACCGAGGGAGTACTTCGTTACCTTGGAATGACTGTAGAAAGCAATTGCAAATGAGCTAATTTTGCTACTTCCATGCCTGCTTTATCACCTTCTTCCATTGATTCTCCCATGTACACTATGTATCTCTGTAATTTCAGTTTTAGGGATCCAAGTTACTATATAACTAATTTAAATTCCCATATTAATGTTTAATTCATTAGAAATATATAATAAATTAGATGTTAATTTCTTTTGAAATTTGAGTGTAATATATATACTTACTTGAGGAATCCCAGAGGATGACGAGGCATGGGAAGAAAGGAGAAGAAGAGAAAGAGAGGAAAAGAGGAGATGGAGGAAGTGGAAAGCCATGGAGATATTGAGTAGCTTGATGGGGAATGTGAGGACCATAGTAGAAACATTTATAGGACCTAATTAGCATGTGATTGTATTTTTAAAAAAACATGTAAATCACATGCATGTGACTTTCAGGAAATAGTTAGAACTATAAATGTAATCATCATCCAATTATTGTTAGTTTTTAATTTTGAGTTTTTCTATTAGAGCATCTAGGGATCACAGGAAAAAGGAATGAAGGAAAAAGAAAGAAAAAGTACGTCAAAAATTAGGAGTGATAAAACCCTGTTTCTCCATCTTAGGGTATGTTTCCTTCATCTTTAAAATAAACTTTTCAGGTTTATGAGATTTAATAAGGACATATCGGGTCCATTTAAGTGTAAACATAAGGTAAAATTAGTAAATAATTAGATCCAATCAGATCTAATAAATTCCTTTCAATTAAGTTCATGTGAAAAAGAACAATGCGCTATTAATAAGCCTTTGGTTTAAAGGAATACATTTTAAATTATCATTCCACTATTTCGAATTTGGCACAACATTTGTTCTTCATGATTAAAGCTCTTTAAGTTAAGAAAATTTATTATCATGAGTGATTGTTTATGATTTCATTCAATGGTTATATTCATAGATTCCCCATGTTTTAATAAATTTTACTATTTCTTCCATCTTGCATTACTCCTTACACTTATCAGGGTACGCATGTTTAGATGATAATAATTAAGCTTTTCTATTCGTTATCAAGTGTTATTTTATTGAAAGGTAAATGTGATACGAGTTAGTGACTGAGTGGGGTATTATTTCATTTGGATGAGAGAGTGTGGTAGATCACACTTGAAAAGTAAAAACATTAAAATAATAGTGCATGTCCCAATATAGTGGTGTAAAAAGTGTCATGGAACTAAGGGAGTGATACGTAATTAAAAATATATCAATGGTTAAAGGGGTACGGTGTCTTGTATATTGGGCAAATGTTGCCATTGATGAATTTGGACGAGGGGATCGGATACATTTAACTTTCAGTTGAAATCATCATATTTCAAACTTCATTTTTGTGTTGAGAATTACGAATAAATGCTCTCCTACACTAGATCAATTTGTCCTTCTTGATTCATTAGGAGTCTCCCTTGAGAGAAGAGTATCCTAACTTATATTGTGTACCTTTAAAAGAATCATTTTTGTGTTTAGTTTATTGCTAAATAAAGTTAAAGAAAAAAAGAGGAAAAAAGAAATGGAGATAAGAGAACGAGATCAGGTGGAATGTGTAGAAATTCAGGCTGATCTCTTCTCTTCACGTCTAAATAGGTGATGCAATATGGTCTTAACTTTCAATGTTGTCATAATTAATTATATTAACAATGATAATCCTAATTTAAGTACGATAAGGAAAACATATCCTAAACTAATAAATAAATGCATTGTATAAGATTTTATCCCATGACTTTAAGCTTATATACTAAAATTTTAACCACTAAACCAAGTGATATTTAGTGTTATCATTTTAAAGTAAAATATTAACAAATGAAAAATATAAGTTCCTAGAACGTAACGCCGTAACCCAAACTTAAAAACTAGTTCATACTTCTATGTGCTGATATTGAAGATGCTTCTTTTTATGATGAAGATGCTTTATTCGTTGATTAGTAGTAATAAAATCTCAATCATGGGGAGAAAAAGACCGCACTTAATAAAGTGAACACGTCCAGATAATATTAGCTGACTATAAATGGACCTTACCGACTACCCCAAAAAAATAAATTTGAAGACCTTGCCGCGCAGGAAAAGAATTAATATAAATACCATCACCATTCACCATGCACCTTTTTTTTAGCGCACCTTTAGGATTCCTATATAGACAAAAATGAAAAAGAAATAATCATGTAAGACTGTAAGTATGAACCAATTTTGTATTATTCTCTGTGTCTGTATGAAAAAAGCTACGAGTATGATACACATGTGGTTTGTTACTTTGTATTTATTAATTTTGGTAACATGCATGAGTCGTGTAATCAAAATAATTGATTCGGACATTGGAGGACGTAGACCATACAACAACGTACCATATGCATGCACAATTGCACACTAATTAAGTAATAATATCAGTAATCAGTGTACCTACTGCCTAGTTATTGGACGGGACGAAGACTGAAGAGTCGAAGTACATCATCTTCTTAATAAGAGGAGCAGGGTGAGAAGGGGAAGAGGCACATACACTAAATACTCCCTCCGTGAAACTGTCCTATATTAATGTTAAACTAGTTTTTAAGGTTTGGGCTACGCTCCGGGTACTTATATATTTCATTTATTAGTATTTTACATTGAAATTATAACACCAACTATTACTTGGTTTAGTGGTTAAGACATTAGTGAACAACCGTCAACCTTGAGGTCATGGGATCAAATCTTATAGCGCCACGTGGCACAGTTCCTTGTTGAGGAACACCTTTTAATATATTAGTATAGATAGATGGATAGATTTAGTTAAACGTTAAATTGGTCTGGGTTATATCCTTTAATAAAGAAGAATATGGAAAACAAATTACAAGTTTAAATAAGATTCCATCCTAAAACCAATTGACAATAGGAGGAGAAACTTTTCAAGCTTATTAATTTGTTTATTCATCTCCTCATGTTCAATAATGTGTGGACAATATCACAATATACACTCACATGTGGGTTGTTCATGGGATCAACAAATTGCGACACAACCTTATGCACAGAGTTTCAGAAAGTACATAAAGTGAACATGAATTTTATTGTTAAAGTTGATTTAATTGAAGTATAAAGCTAGTGGGTAAATTCCCATTGTTAACCCTCAGTTTTTGGGTTTTCCCATTGGTAACCCTCAATTTTTTTAAATCCCATTGGTAACCCTAAGTTATTGTCCTAATGACAAATGTGACATCTTAAACTAAAAAATCTTAACTTTGTTAACTTTTCGTTAGAGTTAATGTCTTGTTCGCGTGCCCAATTATCTCCTCGATTTTCGTGCCAGAAAAATTGTTGGGTTAAGGTTTTAGGGTCATTTTGGCCCTTGAGGTCGAAATTTACAAAAAAAGATCAGATATACCTCGGTTTGCATGTTAGGAAACGACTCGATTGGCGTGCCTTAGTTTTCATGCCCAAAAATTTGTTCGGTTAAGGTTTAGGTGGTCATGTTAACCCTTAAGGATCAAATTTGAGGTCGAAATTGAAAAAAAATGACTATAAATACCTTGTTTTACGTGTTGTAAAACTTTTCGAGAACATGTTGGTTTCGTGCCATTAATTTTTAACGGAAATTTTCAACATTAAACGGCAATTAACGTTTCATTGCTCCATAATATCAAAGATGACATGTATGTGATAATTGAGGGTTACTAATGGGATTCCAAAAAACTTATGGTTGGAAAAAGCCAAAAACTAGGACGATAGAGTCGTCAACATATGCCTCTATATTTCTCCCCCTTTGATCCGCGAATACCTTATCGACTAGTTTCTGGTAAGTTGCTCCAGCATTACGGAGTCCGAATGGCATTGCCTTATAGTTGTATACGCCACAATCTGTGATGAATGCTGCCTTCTTTCTATCGACCTCGAGTAAACTGATCTGATGATAGCCCGAGAACGCATCCATAAAGCTGACCAGTGCGTGACCGCTAGTAGAGTCCACTACACGGTCGGTGCGGGTAACGGATAGCAGTCCTTCTGGCAGGCTCTATTGAGGTCCGTAAAATTTACGCACATTCTCCATTGGCCGTTAGCTTTTTTCACCATGACCACATTGGCCAACCATTCTGGGTAGTCACACGGCTCAATGAAGTCGGCAGCCAACAACTTATCAACTTCCTCTTTGATGGCCTTGTTCTTTTCGGCCGAAAAAATTCACTTCTTTTGCTTGACAGGTCGGACGGTGCTGTCAACATTTAGACGATATACCATCACGGCCGGGTCTATTCCCGGCATCTCATCCGCCGAGAACGCGAAGATGTCCGCGTTTTCTCTTAGGAGAGTCACCAGGTTGATCCTGACCTTTGGGTCCATGTCTGTTCCAACAGCTACCGTCCTTGCCGGATCTTCCGCCAGCATCTCCTCCTTTGTTTCTCCATCCGGTTTGGGCCTTGGCGTATCGTCAGGCCTGGATTCCAACTCTTCCATTAAAACATCCATCTCCTCATCCCCTTTCTCGAATCCTTCCTCATTCACCAGAGCGCTCCTCTGAGCTCGCCTTTGCTTCCGAGTTGGCGGATTCAGGTCTTCTACCGGAATTCTCTTTGCCGGCTGTTTCAATGCTGTTAGATAGCATGATTTTGCCATCTCTTGATTTCCTCTTAACTTTGCTGTCGTCCCGAGATTGGAAACGTACAACATAGTCAAATGATAAGTTGACACCACTCCTTGGACGTCATGGATGAAAGGGCGTCCGATAATTGCGTTGTAAGCTCCTGGTACATCAACTACCAAAAATTCTGCCATTACATCCCTGGCATTTTCATCTTCTCCTACCCTGACCGGTAGGGTTATCAAGCCCTCGGGAATCACTGATGCCCTCGTGAAACCAATTACTGGGTAACGGACAGGCTTCAAATGTTCCTGGCCAATCATCAACTTTTCAAAAGTTGAGTAATACAAAATGTTAGCGGAACTTCCTCCGTCTACCAGAATTCTGTGGATCAAACAATTTGACACTTTCAGCATGACCACCAGAGGGTCATCGTGAGGGTAGACGACAAGCTTTGCATCTTCAACTGTGAAAGACATGGCGGGCATTGCGCGGCCTTCTCCACTTGCATGCTTTCATTGAAATTGACCCGGTGCCCGAATTCCTTCGGGCTTGTGTTGGCCCCATTGACGCCGCCATGAATTGGACCGCCACTAATAACATGGATCTCACTGATCCGTGAATGAACGTTCTGGTTGGCTGTCTTTACCAGGTCCCCATCCTTAGTCTGAGCTTTATACTGGCTGAAGTAGCCCCTTCTTATCAAATCTTCCAGGTTATCCTTCAGATGACGACAATCTTCAGTCAAGTGCCCGTGATCACCGTGAAAATCACACCACTTGTTCTTGTCGCGGTTTTTATGGAACATTTGCGTTGGACGCTGCCATTTATTGCTGTCCTTGTTCATCAAGTATATCTGACTCCTGGAGGTGGTGAGTTGGGTATACGCGTCAAACTTTTCTTTGCGTTCACCCTTCTCCCGGTCATACCTTTCGCGGTCAATTCTTTCACGGTCGTTCCCTCTTTTGACAACATTGGATTCTTGCCTTCTTTCATCTCGGCCGCGATCACCTTCACGACCTTTGTCTTTCTTCTGCTTCTCTTCCTTTTTCTTTTCTGGCTCGCGGTACTAATTGCTCGCGGCCTTGTCAAACTCTTCGCACCTTATGAAATCATTTGCCTTCCCCAGAACGGGCCCTAGGGACGTGAAAGACTTACGACCCAAATAACTTCTGAATGCTGACCCTTCCTTCAGCCCTGTCATTAAGGCCAAGACTGCCACGTCCTGCTGAAGTCGTGGAATGGAGACTGCTTCCACGTTAAAACGGCCAATAAAATCACGAAGGCTTTCAGTTTCCCCTTGCTTAACAGAGAGCAACTCACCAGTTGTGCGCTCACGGCACCTATTACTTACGAAATGGGTGCTAAATGTGGAAGCCAACTGGGAAAAGCTAGAGATATTACCCGGTTTCAAACTCTTGAACCAAGTTTGAGCAATCCCGGTCAGGGTAGACGGAAACACCTTGCACCAGATGGCGTCCACTTGGGTGTATAAGTACATGTGACCCTCATATGCTGCGACATGATCATCTGGATCATAACTGCCGTCATATTTGCAGGACGACATCTTGATTCTGGGCATGGGATGATTCAAGATTTCTGGAACGAAAGGAGACGATCTGGGTTTAATTAGCAGGTGTCCGCCAGCCGAATAGTTACTAGCACCGGTGGTGTTGTACTCTCGGTGTGAGCGGCTATAATTCTCTCCTGAGTTGTTGAGATCCTCAGTTTCCAAATCGACCTCGTCGTATTCTGGGTCATCAATTCGTTTTTCCATCTGGCGGTCTTCTTGCATTAACGTACGCATCCTCCTCACTGGCGTACCGTCAACGTTTCTACCGGCCATAGCCAGTGATCGTTTACGGTGCTGAACGCCCTTTGTATTAGCAGGAGTGCTATTAGGCTGAGGAGTGCCTTGTAGCAGTTGGATGAAGGATGCGACAGTTTGTAGCTGATCCAAAGAAAATTGGCTCAACTGAGCCAAATTGAAAGGGACGCCACCAGGGTTCACCTGAGTTACATTATCCTCAGGGGTACAATGATCGTTGTTGCCCTCTGGCATGTTGGGATGGAACTGGGGTGCACCGATAGATCCGGTAATTGCAGGACGAGAAGATCCTTGGCCGATCTCTAGTCCAGGTGGACCGCGACTTGTATCGTTTGCCTTTTCCATGACTGCTTCGCAAGGATAGGAGGCCCCTCCTTCTAGCGCCAAGTTGTTTCGGTGTTGAAACGGTTGGCGGTCTTGAGAGAAGTCCGCCAAAGATTGGGGTTAGCGTCCGCTTGTGAATAGCTGCACAGGAAGCAAACGTGAACTACCCTCGGGGGGGATGCGAGCAAACCCCCTCCGACGCTCAAGTCAGCACGTGTCCAAATAGGATTTAGAGAGAGAGAGTAGAGAGAGAAAGATAAGAATTCTGAGTGTGAGAGAATGTACCTGCAGACTAGTACCATTTGGCTATTTATAGAAGTACTATTCACCTGACAGGGTGCGTAATCCTTTTACACGTGTACGGTTGTGGTGCTTCTGACAGTTGGGAAGATTCCCTTATTTTGTCTTGTTGGGCGACCGCCAACGTTGTCGGACCATGTTGATGTACTGACTTGATAGAGCTGTGTGCGACATTTAAAGTATTCGCGTCCGGTAAGGCGTTCGCGGATCCCTTACTGGGGTCCGTCAACCTACTTGGGTTATACCCATACAGCAATGATTTTTGTCTCGAAGTGAGAAAAAAGAGAGAAAACGTTTAGATGAATTACAAAAATCACAAGGAGCCATTGATAAATTTGTTTAAAAAAATTAGATTCTAATGATCCATATGATATATTTCTATATTTCTATATTAGAATATACTATGTATATATCTTTCAAAAAAAAAATATACTATGTATATAAAGGGTCTTCATTTTTCATACCGCCCCGGGCCTAAAAATTGTCAGGACCGGGCCTGCCGACTGAATGTGTGTTTTCTTACCAGAACAAAGGCATTACAAGTTTATTTAGAATATATCCCCTCTTACCCACGTACAGAGTAGCCACCTAACAGCAGCTAACAGATATAAAAGAAAACCCCGCCTGAAGATCTACGAAATATGTCAATCACAAAAGGACGGCCAAAATGTTCACCTTGTTGAGTGCCTAATCCACATATGGATAGAATATAGAATGGCGCATTTCAACAAATGGTAAGATTATCTTATATTTGCATGCTTCTCAAATAGCTAGAATACACAACTTTTTTTGACAAATTTCACCAGTAAGGAGCCATAATCCACATATATGGGATAACAAAAATTGGTGCATTCCCGCAAATGGTAAGATAAATAGCAACCAACACACCTTTATGCCACACAAACCAACACCACATCCTATCAAGCTCACCTACTTATCTTCCTATCTAGCAGTATAATGCGCACACATGCAAATATGCAATAGCCACCACCTGCAGTAATTACAGTATACACTTAACACTCATACGAACAACAAGAACAACAGGAACAACAGGAACCAAGACGACGACGACGACAACAACAACAACAACAACAACACTACCGCATCAAGCAGTGCACTGAAGCAGCATCAACAATTCTTTAATAGGACCAATAATTCTTAATTTTTGACAAAAAAAACCCTATTTATAATAACAAGTGATTGAAAGAGATAAGAATAAAGCTAACAATAAAAATTAATCTACGTAATGACGCTAGAGCCTAGAGGAGTGAGAAAGCTTTGTACAGAAGATAACAAAGACTTAATTAGTACTTGTTCAGTTCGGATATATCAAAAATATTCTTTGGTAGATATTTAAGACTCCTTTTCCAATTCGGTTTCAAAGCTTTTATGCTATTTCAATTAGGATTAGTTAATCCTCTATATAAAGAGTTAAGGAGGCCATACGAGAAATCATATTTTATTTTCATTGTTTGTACAATTAAGTTCTTAGGTTTGACTCACAAATTCTATTATTAGCTACTGATCGAGAGTAGTGCCGCTAATAAATCTCAAAAGTTAACATAACTATGGCGCGCGATTGGGCCCAACTTTTACCTGAGATGTTGGAGATTATAGCACAGAAGTGTCTCGGCAGAAATTCCAAGGATTTTGTCATGTTTTCTAATGTTTGTTGTTCATGGTACCAAGCTGCTACTATTGTGAAATCGAGTACAGTTTTGATGCCATGGCTAATGCTTCCCAACGATCTGGGTAGCAACAATAATAACAATCACATGTGCACAGAGGGTGAAGATGAATCAAAGGCCCACAACAGAAGTTTGTTCGATTTGAGTAGCAATACATGCTACAATTTGAGCCTTCCCCAAGCCTCGAAAAGGAAGTGCTTTGGTACTGGAAGTGAATGGATCTTAACGGTTGGTGTAGATCATGATATTGGCTTACTCAATCCTCTCACTCAGGCTGTATTACCCCTCCCATCGTATCGCACCTTACCCTCCCCTGGAGTACTAGATACAGATGACGAGGATAATGAACACGCTAATATGATCAGATGGTTACGCAAATATAATTACATAAGACCGGAATCACCATACTCCTTTTGGTACTATGAAATAAGAAGAGCACTCGTAGTACGCTCATCGAATTTGTCCAAGTTGGTGGTGGTGTTGATCTATGGCTACTCTAAATACGCTGTGGTGGCCATGCAAGGGGACCTAAAGTGGAGACCTATTATTGGCGTGGATGATGTAGCTGATGTTGCATATTGTTCTACTTCAGGTCTCTTGTTGTTCCTGCAAACATCCGGGAAACTCAGTTATTTTGATCTACTCCATATTAATACTTGCTCTACTTTGAGTTTACAGGATTATGTTCCACCTCCAAGCCTTCTTATTTCAGATGAAATACTTATTGAAAGTCTTTACTTGCTTGAGTCGGTGTATGGGGATATTCTAATGGTTCGGAGGTCATTTGATGAATATGTGAAGGGTACTTATTTTTTTGAAATATATAAGCTGGACTTGCAGACCAAAGAATGGGAAGAATTGCTAGATTTAGGGGATATCGCACTCTTTGTAGGGAATAGTCCTGCTACTTCAGTTATTGCTTCAAGCTTCTCCGCATGCAAACCTAATTCTATATATTTCAATGATGATGGTTTATTTCATCATTTTTGGGGCCCTAGATTTGAAATGTCTGGTAAATTGGGTAGTTTCGTGCCTGGAGGTCAAGATATGGGAGTATATGACATAATCAATAATGAAACAATTATCTGTTTCTATCCCGGAGAGGATTACCTTTCTAATTATTCTGTTCCTACATGGTTTATACCTAAACTTTAGTCAACATTCTATCAAAATTTTATTTTGTTTATACTTTATAGAGAACCAATTTTGAAGCCCATGCGTTGCACGCATTGTTTATTTTATTTTTTTGCAAATTTTTTGTTAACATTGTTGATTTTGTGTCGCTGTAAAATGAGATTTTTCAGCATTGTATTTACATCTTCCGTTCTTTTTCTATTACAACAATATATTATATTTTTAAAGTTCAATTGAATATTTTTAATGTTCAATTGAATATTTTCTATTGCAACAATAAATTGAATATTGCAACAATATATTATATTTCAACATGGTTTCTCACAAATTTAATGTTTTATAGGATAGTTTTAAAAAAAAATCCTTTTTGAAATTCATGGAATGAAACCTCAACTTCGGTTAACACAAATATGAGCAATATTCAGTGCTCGGTATATATAAACTCAAAATGAAAGCAACAAAAATAGTACTTATATAATTATCATATGATGATATGAGAAAGCAAGAAAACAGAAGGTTCATTAATAGTTACACCTTCATTTAGAAGAGCTCTAAAAACATAGCTCTCATTTGCATTGATTACTGCTAGAAATCCTTAGGCTACAACATTTAAATTACTAAACTAAAGGCATATAATAAACAAAACAATGGTTATTGAGCTCTTGGACCGCTTTCGATGGAGTCAACAGTGGAAAAGAAGAGGAGATAGAAATAGAGGAGAGATGGAGGAGAGAGGATAGGAAGTTGTGGCACGAGGAGGTTTTTTTTTTTTTTTTTTTTTTTTTTGTAAAGTGAAAGTGGCACGAGGAGGTTCAATTAATGGTAGATCACTAAATTGTATCGATCGAGTATAGTCAACAACGACACGAAATTCTTAGAATAACATGTTAAGTCTCAAATTTGTAAGAAGTTCAAGGACTAAAATTTGATCTAATCACATAGTGTTCATAGAAATAGAGTAAAGGATGTTTTTTCAGTTAAAGAGACATATTTTGATTAGCTAATTATATTTTTTTTCTATTAACATTAATGAATTAAAATATTCAAGTGTCTTACTATCTTACATTCCCCGTATTCTATACAAATCAGCATTTTAAAATTTAAAAAGAAGTCCCAATTTATATAACTTCTTGCCATATAAAAGGGAAAAGCGAGAAAAATAGAAAATATAGGGTATTGATTTTGTCAGGAAAAAGAAGTAGGAAGTGACTACATGTAGTTTTCCTGGTATGACTTTAGTAGTATAATATAGATTGTTATCTAAATGATAAATATATATATATATATATATATATATATATATATATATATATATATATATATATATATATATATATATATATATATATATATATATATATATATATATATATATATATATATAAAGGCATTATGAACATCCATTTGGTGTAATTGCCAGTTTCGAGCAGCAGCAACAGCTAACAGAAGACGAACGCTAGCTGCCCATTTTAGCAACTGGAGCAAACGGTTCATTATAGTCGATTCCGGCAACTTGCCGATTTCCATGAACAACCAAACGACCCTTAAGTCGTTCTACAACACCATCACTTGTATATTTTATTTTGTAAACCCAACCACTGCTAATACCGCGTTTACCAACAGGCAAATTTTCTAAGGTCCACGTGCCATTGCGCTCGAGAGCACTGATCTCTTCTTGCATAGATTTGCGCCACCCTTTTTTACCGAAAGGGTAACCAACAAAGACACACTGTTTTGACTTAGAATCAAATTTATCTTTACGACTTTTATTAGTAGCATAAGCTAAACACATAAAAACTCGGACATCCGTATAAGACGGAACACGACCATAAAGATATTCAAAACGACTTTTTCCATTTAAGAGATGAGTAGGAGTCGAATTAATAAGATGAGCAGCCGTCTTTGCACATTCCCCCCAAAAAGACTTAGGTAAACGTGCTTGAAATCGAAGAGCAGGGCCACATTAAGAAGGTGACGATGTTTACGTTCAACCCTACCATTTTGTCGAGCGGTATCTACACAACTAGTTTAATGAAGCATCCCTTTTTCGGCAAAAAAACGATGTAAACACAAAAATTCATGCCCATTATCACTATGCAAGACTTTAATATTCCTACTAAATTGTGTATAAACCATAGCATGAAAGTTTTTAATAAGTTGAGGAACCTCATGTTTACCCATCATTAGATAAATCCAAGTAGTACGAGAAAAATCATCTACAAAGAACCACAACTAGCCACAGTTTTATTTGGCCCCAAATATCACAATGAATAAGATCAGATACTTCTGCAGCTTTATTATGACTTAAAGAAAAAGAGTTACGGGGTTATTTTCCCATAAAACAAATAGAACAATATAATTCCTAATGCGAAGAACAAGAACCGGCTCATCCGGGCAAACTAGAAACAACTTTAAGAGAAGGATGACCTAAACGACGATGCCAAAGAAGACTCAGTTCATCCAGTTTGACCACTTTATTTGTTGCAGACAACGAATTTCGGATAGGCTTGAAATAATACACCCCATTAGACCGCAATCTTGCTCCAATCAGGTTCGTCAATGCAAGGCCCATTATTAAACACAACTTGATAGTGAAGAGAATAACTAATTTTTGTTGATCAATTAACTTAGTAACGGACAACAGACTACAAGTAAGAGCAGGCACGTAAAGAACATTTTTTAAATGAAATCCATCAGATAGAACAACTGTCCCCTCTTGTGTAGGCATGGTACTCTTACCATTAGGTAAACCAATACGAGAAGAAACATTATGTAACTCAATAAATGCATCAATATTGCCGAACATGTGGTTCGATGCTCCCGAATCAATCAACCAATCAAAAGTACCGTACATACCACTGAGTTTTTCGGAAGAGGAAGACACATTAGCACCTTGAAGAGCACCCATTAGCTGCTGCCATTGTGCATCAGTGATGGTTGGTGTGCTAGCACGATCAGCAAAAGAAGTGGATGCCCGTGGGTTGCTACTTGCACTGCCAGCAAATTGCGAGCCTCCACGAGCAAAGGGGACGACCACGACTACCCCCGCGAGGCGTCCTCCTCGCCCACGACCAGCAGGCCAGCCCACAAGCTCGTATCAGTGAGGGTTAATGTGCTAGTACGATCCGAATAAGTAATAGAAGTGGATGTCCGTGGGTTGCTACTTGCACCTTGCCAAGCAAATTGCGAGCCTCCACGAGCAGTAGGGACGACCATGACCACCCCTCGCCGGGCGTCCTCCTCGCCCACGACCCGGTAGGCCGGCCCACAAACTCGTAGCATCGCCTCCTTAAGATGGCCTTAGCGACCACGGTGGTTACACGGCCGCTCTTCACCCATGGAGGAACCGGAAAGGGCGAGCAGAGTGAAGAAGCTACGCTGAACCCAACAGCATCTACACGAGATTGCTCGTGAGATTCCGAAATACGCTGCTTCCGTTCATCCGAGATAATTTTCGCATAAACGACATTAATAGACGGAAGAGGATCCTGCATCAATAAACCAAAAAACAAATTGCCGAATTTCTTGGCATCCAATCCCAAACAAAACTGATGCAAATGCTCAGTTTCTTGGATGCGAAAATACTCAGAAGCAGCAGAACACGTGCAAACAGGCATTTTACAGTAAGACATTAACTCATCTTGCAATTGACGTAATTCGCCAAAAAATATAGCAACTTATTGGACGACCCTTTTGCTGACAATTTTGAATTTGGTTTTTTAATTCCAAAATTCGAGGACCATTACCAAGTGAATATTGATCACGTAAATTGTCCCAAAGAAACTTAACATTATCAAGAAATCTCATAGTAGAACGAACAGACACATCTAATGTATTAAAAATCGAACCAACAAGCATAGAATTAACAATACCCCATTGAGACAAGTCAGGAGATTTTGAATCTGGTACCGTAATAGTCCCGTCAATGAAACCCAATTTGTTCTTAGCACGCAAATTGTTTCAAAGAGAACGCGACCATGCTTCATAATTGGCACCTTTAAGAAGAATGGGACTGATGACTGCCCCTCACTAGTAAGAATTAACGATTTGCGTCGGACCTGGGACCACCATTTGTGTATGACATTGGTCCGACGGCACAAGTCTCGACGCAAATTTGATAGTATGATCAGCGTCGGACTAAGACACGACGCAGATTTAGTTTTATTTACGTCGCATGTATTGCATAGTCCGACGCAAATGGCCCTTTAGCCCTAAGCCCAGCAACACCATCTGCGTCGCATGATGGTCTGTGTGCGACGCAAATCATCCCCTTTATATTAAAAAAAAGTCAATCTGCATCGGACTTTGAACCCTTTTAGACTTGCTCTCTTTCTTCTTCGCTGCTCCTCCCTTATACCTTCTTTCGCTGGAAAACCGCCACATTCGCCACAGAACACCGCCAAAGTGAGATGCGACAGAGAGATGAGAGAGATGAGAGATGAAGGTGAGAAAACGAGAGGAACAAGAGGTCAGAAGACTCTTTCTCTCTCTATTTCTTTGAGCTTTTGCTGTGTTTGTAATTTGCACAACTGATCTCAAAATCTCCTTCGCGAAAATCTATCGGCGATTCGAAGCGCTTCGAATTTTCTTCCTTCTTCTGTAATTAGGGTTGGGAGATGAGAGAGATCAGAGAGATGAAGTGTAAGAGAAAACGGCTGAAGAAGGTTGGGAAAATTAACCCTAAAGAGCACCTTAAATTATGGGGAACCCATGATTTGCGTCATGTCTCTTGGCCCACGCGACGCAAATCGTGGCCCAAAACTTATTTTAATACCCATATGCGTCGCACACTCAGGCCCATGCGACGCACATTGTCGGATCCAAAACTTGGGCTTATTTTAATACCCATATGCATCGCACACTGGGCACGTCCGGCGCACATTGTTGGATTATTTACGACGCATTCTCTAGATAGTCCGACGCAAATGACCTTTTTATTGTTATTTGCGTCAGATCTTTATTAACAATCTATGTAAATCATCTGTTTCTGATCATTTGCGTCAGTCTTTCTTTTGTCCGACGCAAATAGGGAGACACAAATTATCGTTTTTCTACTAGTGCATGTACCTTCACTGGGATGTAAGTAGTATGCAGTGAAAGGTTCATAGCGAGGGCCCTTTGAATCAGATTCAGAACCGCCTGTCATGGAAGAAACAAACAACGGAAGACGTGGAGAAAAGAGGAACAATAACAATCGGTGGAACACATACTGGTAGCCACCTATTACTGGTGCCGGAAAAAAGAAAACAGCAACCAAGACCGGTTAGGCTGATACCATGTTAAGAAGAGAGTATAATTGTGTTTGAGAGAATAATGTTGTGTATTTCATTAATCATGTACATGGCTATATAACCACGATAAAACCTACTTTCCTAAATACAAGCTAGGAAAGATATACATAAGAATATCTAAAAGATATGCACAACCTAAAAGATAATAACAACCTAGGAAAATATATTATCTATATTTCCTTAATACAAGATAACATCAAGCATAAAAAAACAACCATGTATTAAGGATACTTTAAATTATGTGTGCAACCTACACCAGTATAAAGCAATATGATCAAAATATAATTTCTCGGCCAGTAGTAACAAACATTAAACACCGTTATAACAATAATACTAATTATTATAAATAAGTCATAATCAGGAAGCACAAGCAGTGGTTGATCCAGAATTTTGTGGATGGTGGGTGATAAGCGTCCATTGACAAAATATTAGTCAACAACCAATGCATGATTTTAGAAAAATACTTCATAAAAAGTTTCACTTCAAAATAATATTTTTTTCGATTTTTAAGCATACCAATAAAAGAATGTCCTAATTTTTTCAACTGACATTCAGTAGTATAAATTACCATTTACCAAATAAACAAAAACCCGTAATTCAATAAATGAAAAAGTAATTAAAAAAAAGTCAAAAGAGAGAACCCTTGAAAGCTATTGTGGAAAAGAGAAAAAAGAAGAAGATATTTTCACTCAAAAAATATACTTCCTCCGTAACATAAAGATTGCAACATTTGGAGTCGACACGGACTCCTAGTCAAAAATTGGTAAGTGTAAAAAGTAGGAGAGAGAAAAAAGGAGGTCACCATTTAGTTAGTTGCCCATGTGGGGCATGTAGGAGGAAATTTTGGGGGGAATTTTTTTGCCTTTTTCGTTTTTAGGAGAGAGAAAAAAAGGGCCCATACATGCCCCTTATTTCCCCCCCATTTCTGATCAGTTTTAGGAGGAAAGAGGTAGCAGCCTCTTTCCCCCATTTAGGCGCCATTTATTGGAGCCAAAACATGAAAATTTTAGCAAGGCAAAAATGTAAACTTAGTCATTAAGTAATAATTCAAAGTTTCCCACCAAATGCCATTGTTAGATCCCTAATTACACATCCCTCTATATAAAGAGAGGAACCCATAAGAATATGATTGTTTCATTACACAAAATATCAGCCCATATGGCTTAAGCTAAATGTCCAACTACTCACTTTGCACACACTTTGTACATCTTCTTGCAACCCAAAAAAAATCAACAAGACATTAGTAGCACCTTCATCCTAGCAACACAAAAACGACCAAAATGGATGAAGCGGATGCATTCTTTGGAATAGATCGGGTGCTTGATGAACAAGGGTTAGGAGCACCTACACCTACGTAAGAAGAAATGTGGGTCAATGCATTTATAAGGAAGAAATTTGGTAATCTAACAAACAGTCAAAGAGGTTACATCAGTTTTCAACTCCTATGTATGATGGAAAATGGAAAGTTACCATGGGGGAAAATTTCATGGGTTGCTAAACAAATTGGTGTGCATAAAAGTACAATATCCAGAATTTTCAAAGAAGCAGAAAAACAAAGAGCAAGAGGAGAAGCCATTGATGTCAGTTCAAAAAAAAAAGGGCAAGTCATGGAGAAAAGCACAACAAGTTTCTGAGGATTGGCTATAATCAACCCCCCTTCATCTGAGGTGTACTTACGGAGCATACGCAGGGTACTTAAAGTGCTCACACATGAAGATTTTTCAGCTTGAAGGCGGGAAAGCTAAGGGTCCACACAAGCAATAACCATCCAAGCGGGATGACAAGCATAAGATGGAGAGAATGCAGGTGGGTACTCAAGCACATTGACTATGCAACGAGAGGGTAGCAAGCCATGCTTCATCCCTATATGAAAAATGGTTTTACTTAAACCCCGACAAGAGAAGGTTTTATCTCGCTACCATCGAAATTGATCCATACAGAGTATGCATGTCAAAAAGGTACAGGATCAAGGCAATGTTCATGGGTGTTACATCAAGGCCCTTGTTTAATGAACATGGTGTGATGGTACATGATGGGAAATTTGGAATATTCCCATTTGTGTTCAGGCAAAGAGCAAAGAAGAGAAGCAAAAACAGAGAAGTTTGGAACACTTGAGACCAAGGCAATACAAAATGTTACTAAGGTCGTCATCGTGAGATATGCTGATCAAGAATGTGCTACCAAGCATCATGAATAAATGGCGGAAGGGATGTGCGGGGACATCTTCATTCAACGAGGACAATGCAAGGCCACACCTAAGTGATGATGATGCAGAATTTAGAAATGCAGCAAGCCAAAATGGGTTTAACATTCACCTTATTTTCCAACCACCACAGTCTCCTGATTTCAACATCCTAGATTTAGCTCTTTTTAAGGCTTTCCAAAGTTTGCAATACCAATCCTTTCTTTAAAATGTGGATGAGTTGATTGAGCAAGTCAACCTAGCCTTTGTAAACTTTGATCCCAATCTGATTAGGTACACATGGATTCATTTACAACATGTAATGCTAGAAGCTCTCAAGGTCAATGGAGGGAACAACTACAAGAATCCACATGTGGGGAAGGCTAGGTTGGAAAGGTTGGGGTTACTAAAGGAGAATGTTGAAGTTGGACAAGAAGTCATTGATGAGGTTGTTGTATATCTTAATGTTGTGACAACTGATTTTTCAGAAGCAATGGAAGAAGACATAGAAGTTGATGCAGATTAAATGAGGCATGAACATGACTGCCCCTGTTAACCACTTATGATGAAGGTTAAGCTAAAATGTGTAAGCCCCATTTTGTTCACCTACCTAGATTTTAAGCCTTCTAGTTCAACATTTCTTTTTGTTAAGTTAACTGTAGTGGTTAGAAGGTCCTTTTTGTATTTATGTAATGGCAGTCACTTGTTCCACTTATTTTGGTGATCCTAAATGTAAAAATTTAACTTTAATGGAAGCTATCTTATGTCAATGTTTGCCACTTCTTATTGGGACTCAATGGTTGGAAAATAATGTGTGGTTATAATCATATTACATGCAAGCTTTCTGTTTTCATAAGTCTTATCATTTGACAGCCTTAGGTCCATCCGGTTTAGGGTCGTCACAAAGAAGTTTATGATGTTTGTTACCTCATCGTTGAAAACAAGGACTAATGTCAATGGTGTAACACCATCATAGGTCCATTGTCTTAAACGGAGCAATTCAAACATCATAACCAATTGTGTTGAGTCCCTTCATCACTTGGACATTAACACATAAAGTACTCAAACCAACAAAAAGGACAGGGACACCCAAGTGCAAAACCTCTCCCTATGGTCATTGAGGTTGTATTCTTACATGCACACACAGACAACATCATCCAACAATGACTTCTCCAACTCAAAGGGCAGGGACTCATTCAAATGGACAGGGACATATGCAAAAGTCAGAACATTAAATCAAACCCCAACAGCAACAGATGACAAACATATTCAACATACCAATAGAAACCAACAGTCACAACAAAAACGCAACAGCAAGAACCAATAATAATCCAACAGGAACCCAAATGAATCCAATAGCCAACGAATTCCATCCTCCAATCCTATCCAACACCTACACAAGTTTATCCAACAACATCACCACTACAAATCCAACACCCACACAAAAATCCAACACCAACATATATGTATCCAACACCATCACTAATAACAATCCAACAGCCACACAAATCATCCCAACAACATAACACATAATAATCCAACAGGAATTTAAAAGTAAGCACACAACAACCCAAACATAATTCCCACAGCCAATGGAAATTTTCCTTTTTATATTATGGATAAATTGCATGGGTCCGTTAATTGGGTGTATGTGTGTACCGTGTACGTGTGTCACGGTGTGTGTGTGTAAGGGGTTATTATTTTCATTATTGTTACATCATTTCAATAAAGGTGTAGGGCATGCACATAGAATGTGAAATAATTAAAGAATTAATATTGGGTTCATTCCTAAAATGAAAGTGTTGCAATTACTGAGAGGATCGACTATAAAAAGTGTTGCGATTAATATGGGAAAGAGAGTGTAAAAAAGTATTGATTAGCCATTGGGATTTGTGATATTGATTTGGACTTAAAAAGAACCACTCACTGAACTGGGCTTAACACTCTCAAGGCAGGCTGCAGGCTGCAGGCCTACGTAAACTGCAGCCCAAAAAGGCAAGAAACACTACCTCATTAGTTGGGGTTTTACACTTTTATACTTGACTGACTCAATTAAAATTGCTCAAATCGACACAAAAATTTCCAATCAACTGATACAATTTGCAATTTCGCACTTTGCAATTGTAACAAATTCGATCAAATAATTGTAATCAACTGTGTAAAAGTTGCCCTAAATTTTCCGGCAATGGAGGAAGATATCGCCGTTACACTCCGGCGAATGTCGACAAGAACTCGTAAAGTAGCGCCGAAAATGGTGGCTGCACTTGCTAGCTCCGATAATCGAAATCAGGTCAATCTCTTTCTCTCTTTTTCTCTCTCTTCTGTAGGAAAAAATCTTCTGAAATAGTGAAATTTGTTGTATTTTAGGCGGCTTTAGCAAGGCTTGAAGCTCTGGAAAACGATAATGGCGGAGTAGAAACTGTCGAAATTAACGATGATGATGAAGCTTCTCTTGATGATGATGACGAAGGTTTTATGCTCTACTTTTTTTTTTTGTGCGACATTATGTTTTGATTTAGTTGTGAAATTAAACATGAATTGGTGAAATGATTTGTTGAATTGGAGTTGCGAATTGCCGAAATTTGATTTTTCTGTGTTCATGATTTATGTTTGAAGCTCGTTAGTCAAGAGATTAGTTGATGAGATAGTTTTTCATTGAAATTAAGGAAAGAAATTTGATGATAATACGAGTAGTTTGCTTTTGTAAAATTGTGGTTGATGATTTATGATACACTACAAGTCTATAATTATATTGAAGTATTGTTTATCTAAATAAAAATGAAAGTTGAGAAACTTTATATATTGCAGCTTATATTCAGAAGAAGCAGTCTATGAGTATGAAAAGGAAAACTCGTCAAGGAAAGGCGAGAGAAAATGCAAAGAAAGCTCCTAGAACATTTTTGGAGCTAGTTAATGAGGTGAGAAACCATTCACAATCTTCAATTGCTCATCGATCGTTTGTGTTTTGTACGGAAGAGAGAGGTAGTCATGTGGAATCTTGTTAGATTCGTCTCAATATATGGAGTATATTTTTAGGATATCAATATTTTCTATATCAAATCTATTCGTTAGCGAACGTGAAAGCTGTGTAGATTAAATGTGATCAGAGTTAGTATAAAATAATAATTAAATTTTTATAAGACACTTTTTACCTGTTCAGATATTAGACATAAAGCATCACTTAGGAAAATGACAATGTTGCTTATGCTGTTACTTCTCCTTTCCACAATTGTTCTTAGCAAAAACTCTGTTTTTTAATGGTGGAAACAGGCAAATTTGGAAGCCTGGCCCCCTCATGTTCCAAATTATTTGAGGGCAGCTGTTGGACCTCCAAGTATAATATCTCGCCGTAATTTCTGCACGGTTTGTGGATTTACTGCTAATTATACGTGTGTGAGGTGTGCGGTGCGTTTTTGCTGTATCCGGTGCCAGAAGATACATAATGATACTCGTTGTTTGAAGTTTGTTGCTTGATTGACTAAGAGGCATTGTTGTGCAGAATTTGTAAGTTCAAGGTTAACTAGTGCAATCTAGTATTCTACACTTAAAGAGATTGTTTGAAATGAAGTATCTTGTTCATGGGAGTTTTGTTAAACTTTTTGTTGTTTTGTTATGTATTAGTAGTTTGCTTATTTGTTTCCAACAAAATTAGATCTTTGACATAAGAGATGTAATATAATTAGAAAATTCAAAGGCAAAACTTATTGCCTTTGCATTAATTTGATATTAACAGACTTGTTTACATACTTACAATAGAAATCACACTAACAAGATCATGTAGTAGTGGAGCTTGCTCCTGACCTTGTTCTACAGCCTTGAGAAAAGGTGGCAATACAGAATTTGGGTAAATTTTGGATGAAGAATCTCTCTTTAGCTTATGACTTGGGCAACCTGAAATTCCTTCTAGGTAAGGAAGTTCTTATGCGAGTCCAAACCTTTTATTGTATTCAACATTGTGGAAGCATTGGTGGAGGAGCCTCAATCGAATTTAGTTTACCAACACCGTTTTCAACCAAGAAGGCCATAGCCAAACCCCAGCCAATATGAACATCAAGGTGACAGTGCATTAGCCAAACCCCTGTTTCAAACAGTAGAAAAAGAAGAAAAATCTTAGCATCACAAACTTTGAAGGGTATGATGCAAAGTAGTGATAAATTGTTTAGAGAATGTATAAGATATATTTAAGTTGCTTATGTCTTACCTGGGTTATCTGCCACAAACCGGATGGCAACCCATCCACCAGGTGTTGTTCCAACTGTGTTCCTTACTGGTGGGTCAACCAGATTGAAGTTGGCAGGATCTCTTTTTGGATCAAAGTTACCTTTGCCACTGCCAACGACAAAGAAATGGTAACCATGAAGATGCATTGGGTGGTCCTCAATTGCGGAGATATTAGTGTTCTGTAAAATGATCTGCACATGAGACCCAAACTTCAACTTGTATAGTTTAGTTCCCCGTACAGGTGTCCACAGCTGTCGGCTTACGTTGCCTGTGTAATCAAATTGCACTGGGGGAACTGGAGGGAAGTCTGTAGTGAAGACACCAGGAGTATTTTGATAGAGGGCCTGCAGTATGGAAGTCTTTTTTGGGAATACAAAAGATACATTGTTCATGCTAGCAGTGAACCTGGTGTTGTTGGGGCCTTGACAACGGAAACTTGGACGTGCACAGTTGATCACCCCGAGGTTGATTGTGAAAAATAGGTTTTGATCAATCTCAAGCGGGACTTTCCCCGTGGAAATTCCCCGAAATTGAGCTGTGAATGCATTTGCAGTGTTTGTGTCATTCCAAGCTGGTAGTTGTGGGAGAATAGGTTTCATAGGACTTCCTTTCTTGGATTTGCAAGAGTTGTACTCAAGGATTGCAGTGGTGGTGGTGTTGTCAAAGGCGACCCCAGGAGCACTGGCATAAGCTGTAGCTGCCATATAGTAGCGACCTGGTGGTTGATTAGCAGTGACTAGGACGTTGGTTGTTTGACCTGGTGCAATCATAATAACATTGGTGGTGAAGGGCTTGTTGTAAGCTGCGTCTGCCTCGACAACTGTCATTTGGTGGTTGGCAATTGCAAAGAAGAGTTGTTGATTGAGTGCGGCATTGATGATTCGGAGAAGAATGGTCTCACCAGCTGCAACAGGAAATATTGTCGTATCTGCACATATTTGAAGCAGTCATCATACTATTCCCAAATTGAGGTACAATATGCTCATTCAATCGAAACTCTCTCTTATTTTCTCCTTGCACTTTTCCTCCCTAGTATGTCTTTATCTTATCTTGTAGTTCATGTTTTATGTTTCCTAGTTCTCAAATTTTGGTGGTTATGTCTTCTATCACGATTTTGGCTGTGGGTGGTGGATATTTTCTTAATATGCCTCGTTTTAAGATGCCAAGCTAGAGCTTTTTTGTGGCCTCTGCAGGCTTGTTTTAAAGCTTAACTGTTCTATTTCATTACAAATTTTATGTGTATTGAGCATTAGATTTCTGTACTTCAGCAACTTTTATACTTTTTTCCCCCTTGTTCCACACTACATAGTATCGCACATAACATTAGACATGTGCTCCATCTGATTGAAGCATAGCAGCAGATATGAGGAACACTGATTGAAGCAAACCTTTGTTGGAACATCCATATAGATCCCCAGGTTGACTGTTGATTGTATATGCATCAGACACATTTGGAGCTGCTCCTGTTATCGTTGCTTGTCGAAGGACGTGCATTGGGTCTCTGTTCCACCATTCCCCTGTCAATCACCAATTTTAGATAAGTCACCTTCATCATGATCTCATTTCATTTTAATCTTGTGTTTGTTACTTTGCGTTACCTAGAATAAGAGGAAACTCTCGTGCTGGTTTTGGGAAAGGATATGAAGATCCCGGCTTGGGGTATATGATTAGGGCCCCATATACTGTGGCTCTGAGCCATTTGCTGTGAGCATGCCACCATAAAGTCCCCTCTTGATTCTCGATGGTGAAACGATACGTATAGGTTCCTCCTGGTTTAATTGGGCACTGTGTCACGTACTCTGGTCCATCTGCCCATGGGTTTCTCATTTGGCGGACGCCATGCCTAAGTGAAAAAAGTTTCGGAACATGTTTCATTAATAAGGCCTGTCTTCAGAAGTGTGACTATGATAGAGATAGTGATTAGCACGTGTAGTTAACTAACTTACCAGTGGAGAGAGATATCGTATTTGCCCGCATTTTTGACTTTGATGACTAGGGTATCTCCATTTTGTACCTTCAGTGTTGGCCCTGGAAATTGACCATTCACTGTCATAATCTGCTGGGTTTTGCAAAGTCTGTTCACTGCTGTTGGTTGAATCTGCACCAATTTGACAAAAAAAAAAACACAAAGAAAAGTTGATGAACTGTGTTCTCATGCATGAAAGTGAAACTGCATGCAAGAACTATAGGTAAGTAGCTTACATCAAACTCATGGTAGTGGGTTTTTCCATTCGTAAAACCAGTTGCAAACGCTAAAAGGAAGGATAAGCCAAGGAAAAGGCGACATTTTATGCTTTGCAACTCCATCTCACTTCGTATGCTTTACCTTCTGCTAGAATGAAGCTTTGGAGGTTTTTGTGTTGGGATTATGGTTTGAGGTCTTTAAGTATATATACGTATGAGAATGCAATGAAGTAATGACCTAACACCATATTTTAAAAGATGTATGCGTACTGTTACAGTATATCTTATGTGTATATGTGGATTAGGTCTATAATCAAATACATTGCATTCACGGAGAGAATTGGTTGCACCCACTAACCATGTCAATTTTTTATCATTATTTTTTCAAAAATTTGAAAATTAATCCTATGCTTAATTCCACAAATCACAAGTTTAAGGAAATACATTTGCATTGTGATATTCAAATGCAATTATCTGTTTCTCTTTTTGATCTTTCTGTCTGGACCTGATGCTTGTTTGCAGTTAGATATATTCGGGTATATTTTACCATAGAGCATATCAATGTTTGTGTTACAATATATTGGTTGTATAATACTTATCTTTTTGTTACTCTGTACAATTGGTTGAAGACATTGATACAACCAACCTAAGCAGATCGTGTCTCGCGGACCATGCAAATGAAGCTCATATTCTTGGTAAGTTCTCAAGCTTACTATACGTCTTTTCTATCTGCGAACATGATGTGTGTACCGTGTACGTCAATGGCTTCTTTGATAGATTAAAATGAACGGTGAAAAGTGATTATAGTAACGAGTTCATAGTTAATTCTATTACGAAAGTCTCGTACCAATATCTATGATAGCACTTTTGTATCCTTAAGCATGGGGTTTTCTTCATAAATTATTATTCTGGATCCTGACCACCTAAACTATGGCATTGAGTAATAATCAAGTACTAAGTTTATGGTTTTGTCTCTTTTACACTTCACACCTCTAACTAATGATTGTTGTTGAGTTTTTTTTTGCTTGTTCTTATACACTTTTCAAGTTGACCTCGCTTTCTGCTAGCAGGTTTGGATATACCTGCTGCTCTAAAATTTCAAACCAATACACGAGTAGGAGATTAGTTTGTTAAACTATGATAATTAGTACTTGTTCTGGTCATGTTCCCAAACAACTCCAATACCAACGACGTTAGATTATTCATTCGCCTAAAAAAGGAGAATAAATGTTTATTGTTCAGTTAGTTATGAGTCAAGGGATAATTAAAAATTAAAAAGTTGCTTATTTGTTTATCTTTGGTAGTGTTAGTTGTCATGATATATAGGACCATTTCTAAATAACTCTTTAACTCTTAATTAAAAAGTTGCTTTATGTTTATCTTTGGTACTAAGGTAGTTTTAGTTGTCATGATATAGAATCTGATACAACCACTGCAAAGCTAATGTGGGATATGTAATAAAGTATTATTACAAATTACATTTTATTGGAGTAATTCTAGTTTCTCCTACAGAGCATACTCATAAAATGCATGAATGAGGTGCCATCAACTACACTGTGGCTCATGCTAAGCCCATGAATAACCCATCTAATAGTTATGTTACCTGGATTGACAATAGAGCCTTAGTACGACCATCATAGTTAAGAGTTAACCCATTTTTCACTGAGATCAAAGAAAGATCTAACGTTGGAATTATTGGAACATCACTAGGAGAAATGATATCACGTATATGGGCCACAGCATGGATGGATCGGGCTCCCGGGCCCTTGTTGGAATCGACGAAGATCAAACAAGTGTTTGCACTGGTGTATTTTTGAATAGTAAAACGACCTGCTAATGGGTAGAAATGTACCAGTACAATTGAAAGTGAAAGTTTGAGCTTTTCTAAAAAAATTGACAAAAATGTGGTTCGATCCATTGTAATATATGCATTGTTAAGAGTAAAAAGAATACCTTTTTGTATGGGATCAACGCCTAACAGGGCTAGATTATCGGGTCCTAAGTGGTAAGTTTGTATTTTGGCTTCAGTCTCATATTTTGGTTTCACAAATTAAAGCATTCTGAAAGGAGATTGACTATAGGTGTTCCTTCGAGTTGCATAGAATTTGCCATTGCTAAGAAAGATGGTAAACGTGTATCTCTCTCTAGAAAGATGGTAAACTTTTTATAATTATTTACTTAGGTACCATTAGAGATATTAAAAGTATAAATTGTGTATTGGCAAACGTGTAAATGTGAAATGGAACAACTAAAAAAAGCAAAGGAAGTATTAATTTATGTGGTAACAAACTTTTAGTCTAATTTAAAATCTTGGGTTACTATGAGGATTGAGGACCATGGGACTCCAAACGCTGTAGGCTTGTAGGCTTGTAGCTCATAAATTATCTATATGCTTATTTTCCACTTTTTATGAAGGAAAAAAAAAAAAAGAAATGCGCCTAGAAGTTTGATACTGAAAGTCTTTTCTAATTGAGCTTTTAAAGATATTGTGCTTTTCCTTAAGATGTCAAGAGAATATGAGAAACTTTTACTTCCTCTGTTTCTTTTTATGTGCAACACTTGGCTTTAATATTATTCACATATCTTACTTTAGCCTTTTTTTTAATATATGTAACCAAAATGTTATTGGATTTTTCTCAATGAATATTTACATGATATCAAATTTCTATAATTTTCTCAATATATAATTAGAGATAATATTGTGCGTTCAATAAATATTGAAGGTAATAACGCTTGCACTATTTAGAACAGAGTACGTAAAACTTCCTCACTTTCTACAAAAATGCAACACAATTACTATATGATTATTAAAAAAACTATTATGACTGTCAAATTTCTCTAATTATCTATTGATAAAATTTACTCCCTGCGGTCTTTATTAGTTTATCTGTATTCCTTTTTGAGATGTCTCTTATTAGTTTACCCATTTTTTTTGTTTCTATTTTTGGAATGGGATTACTAACTTTCCATCACACATACATTCAACTTTAATATAAAATAATAGTTTATCTTTCTTTCTATGTCCCACAACATTATTTCTCCTAAAATTACCTATGATAAAATTTGGAGCTATAAGATGAAGATATCTTAAAAAGTTGAGATCAAACTAACACTAACAAATACTCCTAGTTTGAGACATCCCAAAAATGAAAGTTGGAGCAAATAATTTGAGTTGGAGGGATCAAAGGCTTCCTTCTTGCCCTTTATTACCCTTATCTACGAAATTCCATATGAATATTTTTACATTTACATGTTGTCTTTAAGATGTTTATGTTGTCTATCAATGTGATCATTTAAATAACAAAAAGATATGCATGTATAATAAAAATAACATGCGATTGGCTCCCAAATGTACAATCCAATCGTTGGCCGTCAAATCCTCCTATTAGCTCCTTTTTCTTAAAAAATTATCCTCCAATTAGTTCTTTGGCTCATGAAAATATATATAGTGCTGCTGGTAAATGGATGGCATTTCAAACAATTTTTTTTTTTTTGGGTAAATAGATGTAATTTACGAAAATACATATGCTATTAGTAGTTAATATTAATGCATATATCTCACGATTACAAAAACGGAAAGATAATTTATAGGGATTTACCCTGCTCCACACAACCAGGTACCCAAAAAAAATGACAATATGCAAAAATGATAATATTACATTATTTTGTGATGGGACTGTCCCCTGAGCTTGTGACATAGGCATCTTAGTCCTTTAATTGATCTTTTCACTTAAAGACGGATCTTATGCAAATCCAATGCGTTTACTTAGCATTGAGGAAGATCTGGTGGTGGGCCTTCCAACGTCTGTAATTCGCCGACACCATTCTCAACCAAGAATACCATAGCCAAACCCGTGGTAATATGAACATCCAGGTGACAGTGCATTAGCCAAACCCCTGCACGAACAAAAGATAAGAAAACAGAAAAAACACGAGTGAGGTTAGGGGTAGAGTTTTGGGGGCGGTATCCAAGACCTGGGACTGAATTTCGTCTAGACCATTACCCTTTATGACTCTCTATGCACCTAAAAATAAATAACAGATGGTTTAGTGTATGAGATTTGGTAGGACTCACCTGGGTTATCAGCTATAAATCGAATAGCAACCCATCCACCAGGAGTTGTTCCAACCGTGTTCCTTACTGGTGGATCAACCAGATTGAATCTAGCAGGATCCGTTTGTGGATTAAAGTTACCTTTACCAGTACCAACCACAAAGAAATGGTAACCATGGAGATGCATTGGATGATCTTCGATTGTGACGATATTAGTGTTCTGTAAAATAATCTGTACATGTGATCCGAACTTCAACTTGTACAGTTTTGTCCCTCGAGTAGGTGTCCATAACCCTCTGCTTACATTTCCAGTATAATCGAATTGCAGTGGTGGCACTGGAGGGAAGTCAGTGGTGAAGACACCAGGAGTATTTTGGTACATTGCTTGCAGTATGGAGTTTCTTCTTGGTAGCACAAGTGACACGTTGTTCATGCTAGCAGTGAACCTAGTGTTGTTAGGTGCTTGGCAGCGGAAACTTGGCCGTGAACAGTTGATTAACCCGAGGTTGATAGTAAAAAAGAGGTTTTGATCAATTTTAAGTGGGACTTTCCCATGAGAAATGCTCCTAAATTGAGCTGTGAATGAATTTGCAGTGTTGGTGTCGTTCCATGCTGGTAATTGTGGGAGGACTGGTCTTGAAGAACTCCGTGTTTTGTATTCGAGGATTGCAGTTGTGGTGGTGTTGTCAAAGGCAACCCCAGGAGCACTGGCATAGGCTGTAGCTGCTATGTAGTAGCGGCCTGGTGGCTGGTTCGCTGTGATAAGGACATTGGTTGTTTGTCCTGGCCCAATCATGACAATGTTAGTGGTGAAGGGTTTGGTGTAAGCTGCATCTGCTTCCACAACTGTCATTTGGTGGTTGGCAATTGCGAAAAAAAGTTGTTGATTGAGTGCAGCGTTGATGATTCGCAGGAGAATTGTTTCGCCGGCTTGAACAGGGAATGTAGTTGTATCTGCAGGACAAATGATGAAGTTGTAAAAACAATGCTGCTACTCAGTTGGAGTAACCAAACGTATAAACATATGTATGTAGTCTTGCTAGCTGTAGTCCCTCACTCGAACCAAAATAAGCCGACAATGACTGGAACCGATATAACCCAACTTGAACCTAAAACAACACATAACCCGACCCAGACCGACCTGATTGACAGCTCCTTGTGTCATGGAAAATATTGAAACCTTGTTCTTGTTAACGTCAAAATATGTCTTATTTCAAAAGTAATACATCATGGATCAGGATTTTGAATAGATTCTTTTTTGAGGATGCCTTTATATGACTTTCGTCATAGAAGGGTATTTTGTGGTTTTTCTAATCAAACAAGGGGTGTTTATTGAAAGAAAAACTTTCTAAGATTGAATGATTTTGTCCATCTCTGAGATGAGGTTATCATGACCCGTGCTTCCTTGTCTTCCTTAACACTTCATCTCTAATCTACGCGTCATATTTATATAAATGTAGCAAAGATAGAAATTAGTCTGTCAAATTATAGTTGAAGCCAAACCTTGGCTAGAGCAGCTGTAGAGATCCCCAGGTTGACCATTAATAGTATATGCATCAGACACATTTGGAGCTGCTCCTGTTATCACAGACTGTCGAAGGACATGCATCGGGTCTCTGTTCCACCATTCCCCTGTCACATTCCAATTTCATAGTCCCATTTATATAATTTTCAGATTTTGGTGAAAAAATTTACAAGTTTTAATCACCGAGGTAACGCATTATGTGTTACCTAGAATTAGAGGAAATTCTCTTGCAGGTTTTGGGAAGGGATATGAAGATCCTAGCTTCGGATAAATCACTAGAGCTCCATATACAGTGGCTCGCAACCATCTGCTATGAGCGTGCCACCATAACGTCCCTTCTTGCTCTTCGATTGTGTATCGGTATGTGTAGGTTCCTCCTGGCCTAATTGGGCATTGTGTCACATATTCAGGTCCATCTGCCCACGGTGTTCTCATTTGACGTATTCCATGCCTAAATGAAACGGTTTAGAACATGTTAGTTTATATTCTGACGACGAGAATGCTCACAATTAGAACTTCATATGCATTCATATGAATGCAACACTTTGACTTTGTAGTGAAACTCTTGAAGATTTGACCTTTATTAATAGTAATAGATTTATTATACTGTATTATGCTGTTAGATTTATTCTAATTTATATTTTATGAAACATCTAATGTTTAATCTTTACTTTAATACATAATTAAAGTTAATAATGATCAGAAGTATGCATTGGAATTGTAAAAGTCAAAGTGTTGTACTTCCTCTGTTTCGTTTTAAATGCAACAAAGGAATATATTATATCTCATAAAAAATACCCATTTGTTGCATTTAAAACGAAACGGATGAAGTATATATTTTAAAAAAAATTTAAGGTAGGGAGTAAGATTTAAAAATAGATGCAAGTGTAGTTTACCAATGGAGAGTGATGTTGTATTTGCCAGCATTAGTAGCTCTGATGACTACGGTATCTCCATTGCGCACCTTCAAGGTTGGCCCTGGAAATTGACCATTCACCGTCATAATGACGTGGTTGTTGCACAGCCTCTTCACCGGCGTTGGTTGGATCTGTTTTATCATCACAAAAAACACAAGTAAGAATAGTTGAAAATATGCATTTACATGCATGCATGAAAGTCAAATACATAGTGATAAGTAAGAGTGATTACAAGGATTTCAAATGT
The DNA here is from genome assembly GCA_947648045.1 of Beta corolliflora. NCBI lineage: Eukaryota > Viridiplantae > Streptophyta > Magnoliopsida > Caryophyllales > Amaranthaceae > Beta > Beta corolliflora. The sequence goes on from CANSZD010001703.1 coordinate 67,631, forward strand.
GAGCAAAATTGAGTACTACAAATGTTATGGAGTAATAGCCTAAAGGTATATATATTCAATTTTCAAACTCAAGCTTCATTTTAAATAGGTTGGACTTGAAAGAATTTAGCTTGGAAAAGTTCGATATATACTCGGATTTGAACGTATGTTTTTCAAACTGAGTTGAGTCAAGCTAAGCTGAGAGACTATAAGCTTTCGCTTTGCGTAGCTTATTGTTACTCTTACTAATGAAACTAGAATAGAAAAATTTAAGACATACCACGAAGTTGTGATAGTGTGTCTCTGCGCTTGCTAACCAAGCATATGCCAAAAATATGGACAATCCAATGAAGAGGCCACATTGTTTGGTGTGCAGCTCCATCTTGCTTCTTACACTCTAGCGTTTACTAAAGGTAGAGCTTTTTAGAAGTTGTTTGTGAGTAGTACCGAGAGACGTTGGATATATATATACACACATTTAGAACATATGGATTATGGAGTAATAACCTAATACTTATATATTTAATATATTCATGTGAACTGCCATGGAAGATAAGTTGGTTTTTTTTAATGTAGATATTAGGTTTTAATCAAGTACTTAGTCCAACACTCCAACCATAAAGAGGATTTGGTGCACCCATTTTCCTTGTCATTTTAAGATGGAAATTATGAACGCGAAGTTTAGAGATCCATGTATTATTGTCTTTACTCTTTACTGACCTCTAATTTCCTTCTTATAAATTTTATTTTGATAACCATCAAATAAAAAAAAATATCTATGCCTCCAATGTCAAAATAAATGAACAAACGAAGATCCAAATCTAGTTCTTTTACGTATGACTTTATCAGCATGAGCTTGACGCACTTCACGTCCTATGACCTTGCCAAAGAAATAAATATAAAAGAATAACTTCAAGGATCACTACAAAAAAACGCTCGTATAGCGACGGAGTTTTAGAAACGGATTTGTATCCGTTTCTAATTTAGAGACGGAAAATTAATAATCCGTTTCTAAAAAAATATAGGGACGGATTTTAAAATCCGTCTCTAAATTAGAGACGGATTTTAAAATCCGTCCCTAAAGTTAGAGACGGATTTTAAAATCCGTCCCTAAGTTAGAGACGGAATTATAAAATCCGTTTCTGGTGTGTTTTACCAATTTTTCCAGACTTTGTCAAAAATTTAGATCTAATTTAGAGACGGATTTTGAAATTCCGTCTCTAAATTAGAGACGGATTTTTGAATTCCGTCTCTAAATTAGAGACGGATTTTTGAATTCCGTCTCTAATTTAGAGACGGATCTTTAAAATTCCGTCTCTAAATTAGAGACGGATTTTCAAATTCCGTCCCTAATTTAGGGACGGATTTTCAAATTCCGTCCCTAAGTTAGTCAAGTAGATATGTTTTAAAATGCACTTTCAAATCCGTCTCTAAATTAGAGACGAAAATTCAAATTCGTCTCTAAATTAGAGACGGAAATTCAAATCCGTCTCTAAATTAGAGATGGATTTTCATTTCCGTCTCTAAATTAGAGACGGATTTGAAAATCCGTCTCTAATTTAGACAAGTAGATATTTTTTATAATGCACTTTAGAGACGGAAATTCAAATCCGTCTCTAAATTAGAGACGGAAATTCAAATTTGTCTCTAAATTAGAGACGGATTTTTTAAGATCTCGTTTCTAATATTTCTTTCAATTATTATCAATTCCACACGTAAAAGTAAACAAGTAGTACTTGGTGTAGTTGGTATGAGTTTCTCCTTGTGACTTAGAGGTTACGGGTTCGATTCCTACTAAGCTGCGGTTCTTGAGAATGGGGATTCCCCTTACCCATTTCCACTTGCTTCCAAGAGCCTTGCCTACAAAGCCGGACCGGGTTGACCGGAGCGAGGTTCGAACCGGAGTGAGATTGTGAACCGGTAATGGGATCGGGTTGAACCGAACAACTAACAATAGGTGATTTTAAAAAACCATTCCTAAACTTAGAGACGGATTTCAAAAATCCGTCTCTAAAATTAGAGACGGATTTTTGAATTCCGTCTCTAAAATTAGAGACGGATTTTTGAATGCCGTCTCTAAAGTTAGAGACGGATTTTTGAAATCCGTCTCCAAAATTAGAGACGGATTTTTTAAATCCGTCCCTAAACTTAGAGACGGATTTTGAAATCCGTCCCTAAACTCAGAGACGGATTTTGAAATCCGTCTCTAATTTTTTGCTACGGAATTAGAAACGGATATTATTCCGTCGCTAAATTAGAGACGGATATTTGGGATTCCGTCTCTAAGTTCGTTTAGCGACGAGGACTTTAGTAACGGACATAATCCGTCTCTAAATCCGTCTCTAAGTACATATAGCGACGAATTTTGACGATTTAGAGACGGATTATGTCCGTCACTATAGAGTGATTTTTTTGTAGTGGATTAAGAATCTAATTGAGATTAGGACTCGCCATGAGCAGTCCGGCTCGGCTTTCATTAATTTTACCAAGTCCGAACTCGAACTTAAAAATAAGGCTCAAGCTTGGCTTGATAAGAATAATACGAGTTTCCAGCTAAATTATGAGCTCGAGTAGTTAAAACATGTGCCAACTGTAAGCACCATAAGATTTTGATATATGTATTTGTTAATCGACCTTATATTGGTGTTCTGCTGGGACAAGTTTTGTTGGAAATTCCCCTATATTTTTCATTCGATATAATTTATCATTTAGGGTTTAGTGTAGCAATTATATAGTAATCTCGTAAAAAACATATTTTATTTCTTACATTAATGAGCTCACAAGCTGTTGAGCTGAACGACATTGAGTTTGAGTTTGAGTTTGGTCCTTTAATATTCGAACTATAATTTTAAAATCAAGTTTGGCTGATCAACAAATGGAACAAGCTTGAACCGAACTTTTACCAAACTGTATCTGAACTGTTCCCGTTCCCGAACAGTTCTGTTCGAGTCCATCTATGTTGAGATGAATGACACCTGCTTCCTTCCTTTCACAATAGGTGCAACACTTCTAATTTTACACTATATGGACTATGGAGTATATGCTAATTTTATCCTTTTTTTAAAATAAAGATTCATATTATTTATAATATTGTCGGGTACATAATCAGATGCAATTCATCTATATAATATCTACTATGAATAATTATAGATATTAATAGTCAAAGTTAAAATCAAGATACAATAATTATTAAGAGACGAAAAATATATATTTTACCTAATGTTAGGTTTGTTCTGGGAGTGGTAATTATCCTTTTGACTTGTCTTGCTATATGATCAGGTGTTCTTCAGTCTTTAAGTCTTAACAAATCAACGATTATCAAGAAAGTTAAGGTTGACTGTGGACTGCGGACTGCGAAGATGAGGTGAAGGTCTTCATATAGAAGATTCAAAGGTTTAAAAACCTTAATTTCTTCCATTCATACTGACTTGGTAGCTAGTTCGTGCCACATTCTTATTTGTAAGTACTTTACAAGTGACCATATAACATAAACACGATTTCAAGCTTTTTAAGTTTTCAACTTGCCTTGACAAATTACACCCACCACATAGATGGTATTGTGTTCTTACAAACTATTTAATTTCTGTATGTTGGCTAAATATTAGATTGGTATTTAATTAGAAGGCACTTCTATGCTCTTTGCTATAAAAATAACGCCCAAGACATTTGGGTATAAAAATGATAACCAATGATACATAGATATGCTTTTATATGAAGCGTGATCTATCCAGTATATCGATTTTTTTCTTATTTCATTTTTTTCTCCTATGTTTATTGTTTACTAGCTTATTATTACTATTTAAGCAAAAAAAAGTGGTCAAATCTGATAAAAAAAAGGAGACCTAAATTAACCATACAACGTTGCTTCATCCTTTAAAAGAATTACTTGCTAGAAATTTGTAGTAACATAGACACATATATATAGTACATGAGAAGAAAATTAAAAAAGCTATGTGTCATTTTATAAAATCTGGTGAAAAAATAAATATACTTCCATTTGACTATATACTTCCTCCGTAACAAAATAGATGTTACACTTTAAAAATTGCACTATCCACCTATTACATTTGACCATGCATTTTTAAGTTTTAAATAAAATCAACCGTTATTACTATATGATATGTTGTTGGATTCGTCTCAATGTATACTTTCATAATATTAACTTCTTATAATTATTACTCATACACAATTAAAGTTATTAATGGTCAAAAGACTGCATCGACAAGTGTGAAAGTCAAAGTGTAACATCTATTTTGTTACAGAGGAAGTAGCTAATGTTGCCCGGGACTCTTTTATACGTGTTGCATAAAATTAGTAAGAAAAGCAACAAGTTTTAAACAGAAGGGGAAAAAAAGACTTTTAAGTGGAATGTGTATGATCTCCCTTTCTCACATCTTTGATTTTTGACTCTCTTATCCCAACTTGCAATCACTACAGATATTGAACTCGTTTTTCTTTGAATCAAACGTCAATTACCAAATATGATCAATTTTTACAGATTTCAAATTTTTTTTTTTGACAAGGTATTACACAGATTTTGATAGATTACAAAATCTCATTAATGTGGTAAAATGTTTGTTTGCCTAACAGCATGAAACCCACCAATTACTGAAGAGTATCTAACCTAAGCAGATCGTGCCTATGCTGCTACTTGCCAGTATCTATTTACGTGCGATTATTAGCCGTGTTAATGGACCCACAACTATAAACTAATTTGATTTGTTTAGCGTAAATTCTTGACTACATCAAACTTGTTGTCATTGGTTTCTTTTTTACTCTTATTACACTTATTTAGTTTTTTTTTCCTTAACTGTAAGAAGAAATCCTCTGAACTGCTCTCGTGCAGGGCCCCCACTCAGAGGCTCATTACAAGCCAAACACCCCCCAACCCTCCCCCTAAATCCCAAGTAAATGCTTGGGGATAGGAATTGAACCCTAGACTTTGCTAGGGAAGATGGGAGAGCTCACCACTTAAACCAACCCTAATTCCTATTACACTTATTTAGTTGACCTCATTGTTTTCAAAAACAATGCGAAACGTATGTAGTTTTTAACTCTCAAGTATACTCTTCAAATATTGATTCTCACCATTTTGTTGTTCTCAAATTCATAGTATGTTAATTACTTTTATTAGATTCATCTTAATGCTTCTTTTAGTCTCTATATATGATCAGAAAAATATGTAATATAAATTTGTACAATGCTAACAATAGTTTAATAGCCTCACCTAAATAAAGAAGAAAAAAACCGATAGTTTGATAGTCGATAAATGGTTGCAAACTTGCAATGGTGATTCTTTTTATATAATTTGTAGAGAAAAGGTCTCGTGTAAATGTCTATGGTATATTGGAACTTCATCTCCAAACATGTGATTTTTTCTTTACAAATTCTCACTACCACTTAATACCACCATTACCGCTCCATACCACCACTAAAGTGGTAATGGTTGTTGATAATGATAATTTGTGAGGCAAAAGAAGTATTTATTAATCTTTGGTACAAAGGGTACAAAGGAAATTGTTCATGATTAATGAACAAGCAATGCAATACCATTAAAAATTAGGATATGACCTATTTTCGCAAATAATCTACCTTGATTTGTAATACCATCCTGATATGGAGTATATACAGAATATTCTCTGATTAAGATACATTTTTACAAAAATATTGGTTTACTAATATGATTAGGACTATCATTATAAGGCTATAAATATTGATCAATAGAATACAATAGAATGGAGAATTTACATTATCTAACACATCTATTATCTCACATGTGTTAGAATTAAGAGCGCCAACTCATTAAGAGAAAAAAATATATATCAAAACGTATGCAACACGATATAGGAGGATTAGTTATTGACAACATCACAACAATCAACAATGTACCAGTTCTAGGAATATTTTTGGGTGTTCCAGCAACTCCAACGACTTCAGTGCTAATTGTACTACTTTATCAGTTTAATAGTTTTGCCTGCAGTAACTAATAATGTTTCCTGTTTCCAGAAGAATAGAAATGTCAATGTACTTGCTGACGTTGAGACCATTGAGATTTATCACGGTAAATGTACGTGGGCCACCGAAGCAAAATCAGCCTTGCAACTAATATAATGAAAGTATTTTCTCTGTTTTAAATTAGTTGTGACACTTTCACTTTTCAGGTATGTCAATGCAAAACTTTAAAGTCATATATCTCTAATTTTGTATTTGTACAAACTATAAAAAGTACATATTAAAAAAATACATATTAAGATGAATCTAATAATATCCCACATGACTTTATTTTTATTCACGTATAAATCACAAACGAGGGTCAAAGTGAAATTTGTGAATAGTGTAAAATGTGAAAGTGTTACATTTAATTTGAAACGGAGGAAGTACTTAATTTGAGTTGATAGAAATGAAATTTGTTGTTGAAGATTGTCTTCTGTCATTTACATGATTATTCTGCATATTGTTTAAAACCAGAATTATATATTAAAAGATTAATTCGAAATCATATACTTCCTCCGTTTCTTTTTACATATTACACTTTCCTAAAACGGAATGTTGCAAAATACATGTTACACTTTTTTTTCTTTCCCAAATTGGTAAGTTTTATGCTGCAAATTTACCAATTTACCCTTACTTATAACAATTAACCAAAATTAAACCTACTTAATTTAACCTCATTAATACTAATCTAAATTAATTAAACCTCCTCTTTCTCTTCCACCACACCTCCCCCAACCAGCCCAGCAACCCAACCTCATTCCCCCACCACCCCCAGAAACCCCCCCAAACCCCGAAGCCCCCTCCCCCCCTCCCCGCAGTCCCCCTCCCCACCACCCCCGAAGTCCCCTCCCCCCTCCCCGCGCCCCCTCCATTTCCCCCTCGGTGGCGCAACCACCCTCCCCCCCCCCCCGCAACCCCCCCCCTTCCCCCTCGGTCGCGCAACCCCCCTCCCCCTGCGGTCGAGCAACCCCCCTCTCCCACCCCTTCGAATCCCGCCGTAGAAAACCGTAGCCCCCTTCCACCCCTATCGTGTTCTCTCCACTTTTTCGAGCGGAAAATTCGCCAACCACCACAATCTCCACCTCCTACACGACAATACGAAGCCCCCCAATTCGGAAAACCTAAAACCAAAACCCCCAAATTCGGAAAACCCTAAATCGAAAAAACCCCCAAATTCGAAAACCCTAAATCGGAAAAAACCCTAAATTGAGAAAACACTAAGTCGATTGTTTTATTATCGGATGTTTGTTGAATTTGCTGGTTTTGGATAGTTTGTTCGTCAAATTTGCTGATTTTGAAATGTTTGTTCGTCGAATTCTTGTTTTGCCCGACTTTTTTTCCAATTTTTTGCCCCAACGGGAGGGGTGGGGGGGGTGGGGGTTGGGGAGGGGATGCGGCGGTGGAAGGGGAGGGGGAATCGACGGGAAGGGGGTGGGGGAGGGGTTGCGGCGGTGGAAGGGGAAGGGAAATCGACGGGGAGGGGTGCGGCGCAGAGTGGAGTGGAGTGGAGAGGGAGGGGGTGGGGGGCTGGGGTGGAGGGGAGAGGGAAGGAGTGGGGCTGCTGGGGTGGGTGGGGGAGGGGTGGTCCCCACTCTCTTTAATCCCCCCTCCATTACTTTTACTTAATCCCCTATTGAAATTTTGCCTAAATTCCCGCAATTTTCAAAAGTGTAACATGTAAAAAGAAACGGAGGAAGTAGTAGTAACATTTAAAGTAGAGGTCTAAATCTAATATATATAGTACTACATATCAAATTCAAATAATTAAAACTCTCCTCCCACGGGTCGTTAAAGATGAGACCAAATACTTCTGCAATCCCTCAATCACATCGTTGTTTCATCATATAGTCTTCTACAAGACAGTTCATCATTTTGTTAATCATAGTTTCGAGGTTACTTTGAATTAATTTCAGCATATTATAGAAAAACTTAATTTGTTGTGAAATTGTATTATCCTACCCAAAAAACCTTTCAACTATGACGTTTTAACTTTTTATAATAATTAGTAATACTTTTATGCTACTTTTTGTTGTTTGTCAAAAAATACTATCTCTGTTTTATAACACATGCATCATTTTCCTCTTTTAGATATTTCACAATACATGCACCATCATTTAGATCGTGAAAATCAAGTTTAACTTCATGTGACCTTAAAATGATCATTGTTTTCTGAATCATGGACAAAATGGTGATAGTCCAAGGTCAATTTTAGAATATGTTGCACGTAAAGGAGTAAAGGACATGGGCCATGTGTACATATTCAACTGTGGAAAAATGTAATCAAGAAAAATAAGGACTCAGGCATGGACAAGACCAAATATGTTAAAAATAATATTAAATTATTCACTAACAATCTAACATACAAGACGTCAAGAGCAAATCTTTCCCTTTGAGCTAGAATATATAGCTTTGCAGACAGGATATACTCCTTTGAAAATATTAGTTTTATTTTCTTTTGTTCTTGTGAAATGTTTTTGTCAAAACGTTGAATTACATAATGTGTTACTCATCTCATGTACACATATGTTCAAACTTGGCCTAAAACCATCTACTAGCTTAATTGGAGCATTAGATGCTAATTTTGATTCTTGTAAAATGTTGACAACATATGTAGCAAGATATTACTAGTTCAAATTGCTCTACCAAAGATGTTGACAAAATATGTTGCAAAAATCAACCTTCATTTATGCTCCATTATCTGATACACCAAATTCGGTTGTATATGAATATGATTATTGAACATCTAAACCTAATGCACTAATATAGTACAAACACTAATTTACTAAATGTACTTAATAATATGTACAGAAGAAAAGGATACATTGATATTAATGAATTATGTAGAATGTTTGTTAAAGTTTATGACTTGGGAGTTGGGACAATGAGTCATTACTTTCTAATATCATCTGACTGTGAAGCTTACATCGTGCTCAACATTGTGGAAGATCTAACGGCGGTGGCTCTATCGACTGCAGTTCGCCGTCACCATTCTCAACCAAGAAGACCATAGCCAAACCCCATGTAAGATGATGATCAATGTGACAGTGCATAAACCAAACCCCTGCTTGGACAGTAAACAGCAGGGTAAGAACCAATAGAAGTGATAAACTAAAACAAATTTAGGCTTTAGCCTTAAAAAAAAAAGAGTTTTGTGAAAACTAAGGGCTACACAAGTTCAATTCACAACTATAATACGCATACATATGAGGGCTAATAAATGTAGATTACTAGATTATGTTATTTCAATTGAAAGAACAAAGGCGTAGTATGTGTATATACAAATATACTACAAAAGTTTGCACCAATAAAACAATATACTACAAAATTTAGATCCTATTTCGTCTCTGTGTTACATGTTCTTTTTGTATTGTCTTTTCATTGCACTTGCATATTCTTTTAGCAGAATTGTTTATTTTCGGTATATGATTCATCTATATTCTTTTACTTCGAACATACATGTGATGAAAATAACATGTATCTGAGAGTATGATGCGCGTCATGCTCCTAGTGCAGGATCTAATTAAGCATTGCTAGTAAATTACCTGGGTTATCAGCAATGAATCGGATGGCAACCCATCCACCAGGTGATGTTCCGATTGTATTTCTTACAGTTGGATCAACCAAATTAAATCTAGCCGGATCTCTATTTGGATCAAAGTTACCTATACCAGTACCAACAACAAAGAATTGATAACCATGAAGATGCATAGGATGATCCTCAATTGTGGAAATATTAGTGTCCTGTAAAACAATTTGTACAGTTGATCCAAACTTCAACTTGTATACTTTAGTTCCAGAAACAGGTGTCCATAAACCTCGGCTTACATTACCAGTATAATCAAACTGCACTGGTGGAACTGGTGGGAAGTCTGTGGTAAAAACACCAGCAGTATTCTGATAATACAGAGCTTGAAGTATAGAATTCTTTCTTGGCAGTACAAAACTTATGTTGTTCATACTCGCAGCAAACCTCGAGTTATTGGGGGCTTGACAACGATAACTTGGACTCGAGCAGTTGATCAGTCCTAATCCGACTGTAAAAAAAAGGTTTTCATCAATCTCTAATGGAACTTTTCCTTCATACATGCTCTTAAATTGAGCTGTGAATGCATTTGCGGTGTTAGTGTCATTCCAAGCTGGTAATTGTGGGAGAATTGGTTGTAGAAGACTTCCTTTATTGGACTTGCAAGGGGCAGTTTTGTATTGAATGATTGCAGTAGTGGTTGTGTTGTCAAAGGCTATCCCTGGACCGCTAGAATATGCTGTAGCTGCCATGTAGTAGTGTCCTGGTGGTTGATTAGCTGTTACTAGGACATCGGTTGTTTGTCCTGGCCCGATCATGATAACATTGGTTGTGAACGGCTTGGTGTAAGCAGCATCCGCGCTAACAACTGTCATTGGATGGTTGGCAATTGCGAAAAAGAGTTGTTGATTTAGTGCAGCGTTGATGATTCGCAGGAGTATTGTCTCACCAGCTTCTACAAAGAATGTTATTGTATCTGCATTGTAATTCAAGCAATCATAACCTCATAATGGGTTGCTCATAAGTCTTGTCTGGAGTTGATAAACAGATCAGAGCATGTCAGGTTTAAGAGTTAACAGGTACTTGATCCTAACCTGACCACCTTATTAGCGAGTTATCTGATCCGTTTATCACTCATTTATCAAACGCACACATATATAAACCAAATAATTAGCATGGTATGTTAATTAACTCACTTTTTCGGTATGAAATTGTGTCCAAATAAATCAAATCCAACAACCAAAGAATGGAATCGAGGTTTAAATAAGAACAACACTTAAAAGACTATTACAAGCCACACTTTCTAGCTTGAAAGTTCAACTGCAACTTACGTTTGGATCAAGTTGTTACATCAACTCACATAAGTTTGAATTGCAAGCTCTGCAAGTGCATATAAAAGTAGTACATAGTAAGTTGAGACCAAACCTGTGCTCGAACATTGGTAAAGATCTCCAGGTTGACCATTAATGGTATATGCATCAGACACATTCGGAGCTATTCCGGTGTTAAGAGTCTGTTGAAGGATGCTCATCGAGTCTCTATTCCACCATTCCCCTGTCAAGCACAACAGTTTTCGCGGTACAGTCTAACCACATCATGGTCTATTCTTATCATGTACATAAGTGTATAAACTCTAACATGGTGTCACTTTATGTTACCTAGCAGAATAGGAAATTCTCTGGCGGGTTGTGAGAAGGGATATGAAGATCCGAGCTTGGGATATATGATTATAGCTCCATAAACTGTGGCTCTTAACCAATAAATGTGAGCATGCCACCACAAAGTGCCTTCTTGCTCTTCAATAGTGAACCTGTATGTGTAAGTTTCTCCTGGTCTAATTGGGCATTGTGTCACGTATGCAGGTCCATCTGCCCACGGTGTTCTCATTTGCCGGATTCCATGCCTATAATTCGATAGAATTCAGAATTCGGATTGGTGTTAGATTATCAATAATTCAGGAATCAGGATATCAGCTAGTCTAATATGTTTTTAACTTCTTATGAATACGGTTTTCCCTTTCGCATAAAAAGGTCACATGCTCTGCACATGATCTTATCATCTTATGAATTTTTCTTGTGGGAAGGGAACACAATGTTCTCAAAAATAACTAATAAGAATTTGCGTCGAGGCAATGTCGTACGTCTTGCATAGCAATTTATTTTCTTTTTATAACCTCTGACTCTCTAAGGAATCATTACATATGAGCATGTTTTGCTACCATCTATCAAGGTCTTTAATAAGGTGTTCAAAGTGACCCACAACATAGTGTCTCAAAGCAAAAGGTCAATACTTTTTTCTCTCGCTCTCATCTCATTAGGTCTACTTAGTGTTCTTCAAACCTTTTAATTGAGAAATTTGGCATGAGTTCTGTTATGGGCCCAACTATTAATATATTAGCATAGAGCCACCAGATTTTTCAAGATGATCCCATCCTCTATGTGGCTATATTACTTGAGCTCTTTATTTTCCCTGAAATACCATACCAATATTATATAGTACTCGATATTCTTACATGGGTATATTTTTAGACCAAAATCGTCGAAATCTTTGTTAGACACATCTCGTAAGACACTAGAGACTAGGGTACACAAACTTGTCTACAACGAGCAGCCTTAGTAACATAGACTAGTGACTACCACTCTACCAGTATAACTTACCAGTGAAGAGTGATGTTGTATTTGCCAGCGTTGGTGACTTTGATGACTAGGGTGTCTCCGTCGTGTACTTCGAGGGCCGGCCCCGGAAATTCACCGTTCACCGTAAGAATGTGGTAGGTTTTGCACAATCTCTTCACTGGCGCTGGTTGGACCTGTTACATTGCCATATAAACACAAAATATATCAGGTGTAACAAAATTTAAAACTGTAATTTCAATTTTCATGCATGAATTAAAGTTCAATCACACGTGAACCTAAGAGAAAACATACAACAAAGTCATGATAATGAATTTCTGCGTTTGCCAAACAAGCTACAAATGAGAAAAACATGCAATAAACGAAAAAGAGACCATATTCTTTGGTGTATAACTCAACCATATTGTGTGTGGAAAGTTTGAGCACAAACATCAAAGATGTATAAACATACAATAATAGATATCACGAGTTCTCGTCATGGTACGTTGAATGGTAGGTTTCTTATTAAACACTCAATCCAACCATAAAGAGGATTTGTTTACCCACTAGGCCTGTCAATTTTGTTGTCAACAACGAAAATTATATATGGCTTACTAAGTTATGAACTATTATCTGCCTGATTGTATGAAGATAGATCAAGATGGATCATAGATACATTGTTTTATGAGTATAGGCATGATATAGACACCAAAAAGCGCAATTTTATAAACTTAGAATTATAAATTGTGTGTTTGTTTAATTTGTTCAAAACGCGTCAACTATCAAACATCAGAAGTAACGTACGAAAATTCATTACCTTGGGGTATAGAATGTATTCTGAAATTGATACTTTTTAGATTTTAGGGGACTAAAATTATATAGAACAGGCACCTAAAATATTTGAGTTAATCTGGAATGTATAAGAGTTAAGACTTTTAAGATACAAAGAACGTGAGTTTTGTTGATCTCTTGACCTTATTTTAACTTATTCTAGGAAAATACATTCCATTAAGTTTCGAAAAGCTAGCACAAATAAATCTAAATATAAAGTAATTTAGCGCTAATAAGTTCAAAAGGTTCAAATTAGAAATTTAAAATCTAAGTCCCACAAGGACTGTTTAGGTTTAATTTACAAATATAATTAGTTCTAATCATTTAAGTCCAAAACCACTATACTCCTATGTTCAGATAAGTCAAATCTATAGTTCATAAGTTCACATAAGTTTAGTTCGATATACAAAAAGTTTCTATAAATTTCGGTAATTATAAATAAGGTGAAAAGAATGAGGAAAGAAAAATGTTGGCGACCCATTTGTAGTTTAATCTGTACATGGCTGAAGTAAGCTTGCAATACTATTTGTCGGAGTATAATATTTCCTGTTTGGTAAAAGGTTTATCTTTGGCAAACTGTTGTGCATCATCTGAAACTTTTGTCCTTGAGCTACTTGTCTTATAGTAAGAAATGCTGATTGCTGAGCTCCGAGGAATAAAATGTGCGGTTGAATTTTGGGTGTGTTTGGTGTTGTTTTTGGACTTAATCTTAGTTGACATCACTTTCTGTCAGTAGAATTAAGAACTCCTGCTATTTTCAGATTTCTTAACCTATGTGGAATAATGCATTCATTAAAGCAGTGCAACAGTTCTTATTAGGTATTTGCATATTACTATATTTTGTATAGTTGAACAACCGTGTGAATGGAAGTTTTTGAGGTTCCAACAACATATCAAAGTGTTCTAACAAATTAGACCTTTTTTACTGGTAGAAGTATGGGCCGACTACCTATTGAAGATAAAACAAAAACAATTTAAAGATTGAAATAAGAATTATTGCCTAGCTGTTCTTCACAAAACAAGGGACCTTTGTCAATTTTATCCTTTATTTTGTAAACCGTTGAAGAGCTAGTAAGAATAAAAATATCGATATATGTGTTTGTTCTTATATAAACGTCACCGAGTTTCATCGTAAAATCTTTGAAAATGATACTTAAAGTCAAAATACAAACTAGGATGTCAAAAGCACCAGTAGGAAAAGAAAAAAAGTATGATATTGAGTAAAAAGAAAACTGTTAAACAAATTTGACCCAATTTTAATCAAATTGGCAATGTAAAAGTGGTGAATTGGTGGTTGGTGCCATCTCAATAAATCAACCACACCTAATGACCCAAACCCTATCCATTAAGAGTAAATTCAAAGTAGTGGTTATTAGAGAAGTATATGTTTGTTAAAAATTTGACACGTGAGTAAATGAATTGACTACGCTAAAAATTGATCACAAACTCCGTTCAAGGTAAGGAAATGAAGTAAATTATAAGCACTACACCATGAACTTATACTAAAAATTTGTGTTTTATATTCTGTACGCTAATAACCTGGAGTAATACAATGTATCTTTTAAATATATAAAACCATTTAATCTCATAGTTTTCTCCGTAAAATACATAAGACAAAATCATTCAATCTCAAGGTTTCTTCCAAAAGTAAACCAATCAATTAAGTCGGGAAAAGTGTAGAACCATATTGTCAATTACCAAAAACTCCCCCATAAATTATATTTTTACCCATATGTGAGAAAACTCGATTAGTTTATTATCCCTTGCTCAAAAAAATTGTTGAAATATTTGCACCAAAAGAAAAAAATGTTGAAATATGTGATGGGAAAGTGGAAGAAATTAATCCGTATTTCTTTAGAAAATGGACTTTGCTAGAACCTGCTACGTATTAGGTGGCGGGCCAAATTGAAAATCTCAGCTAACGCAGAACATCTTAAAGCTTGCAACAAAATTTGTCATCTTCACCTGCTCAAACTATCACTTTTTTTTAGCGTTTACCACCAGATACATGTCAATTTTGTACCTTCCCATAGGTCATCGGCAAGAAAAAACCAAAGGCCACGAGATGGAACATTAAAATAGACATGATCTCATTCTCAACCCAGGAAGCCTTTCTCAGCAGATATACTAGCAAGTAACACATTCTATAGCTTTGTTAAAAACGACCACTATAATTTTTGAAAAAAAATTATTATCAACAAAACTCATCTCAAAAATGACAAGTTACACAAGCCTATTTGTTTATCTTTTTTCCTGGGAGGGGTGTCGGTATGAACTAAAGAGAGACGATTCCTACAGCTATTGAATGTACAAGGTTTAGCTCGGGAAATTCCGATCAAGAAAAGTATTTGAATTAGAGTGGAAAATTTGTATCAGGAGAAGAAAGGGAAAAAGGAAAACACACACTCGCCGCCTGGATCATGAAGTTCTTTTTGTAACCAATGAAAGAATGAAGGCAGGAGGATCAATGTTCAAAGGTGACAGGCAAACCTTATATCTGATGCTTTAACGCCTCCAACATTTTAAGCTTCGACTCGCATATTTGCAGAAAATCTAACATCATCTTAATCTGGCCGTTTACAGTCTTCCTAGCAACATCTGTAGGACTCCAGGACTTAATTGATTGGAAGATTCGATCACCCAGTGCTCCTTCATCAGCAGCAGAGACTAAATCTTTCAGAGCCTGGAATACCTGTCCTGGACCTTCATTTGGGCCCCGCATGAGGGAGGACAGCAACTGGTCCATGGCTTCATCCTCGGATTTCTTGACTTCTTCTTTCAGCCAATTTACAACCATTTCTACAATGCTATATAAGGATGAAATTGAATCCCGAATTGTCTGAGATAATATAGAAGTTGAGCTGTCTGCAGGTCCACTTTTCTTTTTCTTCTTGCCACAAGGAAGGGATGAGCGAACATAAGACTGGAGTACGAGAGAATGCCATGCCACAGGTTCTCCAATCAGTTGCACCAAAAATGGCAGATTGCCTCCCAGAGACCAAACCATGGCCATGGGTCTGGTTATTTTGACTTTCTCTGTTATACACTTCTTTAACAAAGAATTTACTGCATGCCAAAGAGATGTACTCTCTCCACCCACTGGAAGCACAGATTCATGAGAACTCAAGCTCCACGCATTAAGGAACACAGCAAAGTTCACCCATTCTATCAACTCTGAGCCCAAAGCCTGCTAATACATGATCAAGTAAGTTTAAAGGCTTTAATCCAAAAGGTATACAAGTCCAAGGCTGTCAACAGAAAATAAAATTGACATTTAATAAAAACAGAGTAACTCTAGCATGAAAAATAAACAATTATAACTTTCAATCTAGGGTAAACAAATCATAGAGAAGTAAAAAGATGAGGCAGTATCATCAGATAGTAAACAAGAAAGAACAGAAATCTCCATATACAATCATACAAACCTCCAAAGATCTTTGACCCTCCGCAACATCAAGCACAAGTTTTACAGCCTCATTTAGGGAGCAGCCAAGGATCTTCACGTAGCACTCTAACAACGATTTCATCTCCAAAGAAAAGCTAGAATTGGACATAGACCCATTAACTTCTAGGTTCTCCTTGATAGAAGCTGAGACGCACTGCACAGACAGATAGACCATCCGAGGAAGAAGAGATCTCTTCTCAATAATGTCTCGCACATTTGTCTCCCATTCTTTTCTATCATCCTGCGTTACAGTTCAGAGGCCACATCAGATATTTTCTAAAATAAGTCAAAATATGAATGTCATCAAGTTCAGCCAAAAAAGATACCAAATTTTCCCTGGGATGATCGAGTTCTTCAAATGGTCCTGTAATTATAAGAGTTTATAAACACACATAAAATTAATCATTTGATTAAGAACCTCTCTATTTCAGAAAGATATGCTCTTATGAACAATAGCAACGATAGCAGAAGGAAAAAAAAGAAAAGAGAAGAAATAAATCTCGAGAAACTATAAAAAAGCCAAGCCAACAATGACCTCTGAAAAGAAATTCACAAAGCTACTTCTTAGTTCTTACTGCTGAATAATTGGAACAGAATACAACATCCATTGATCACTCTTATCAGTTCAAAGTCATAAGAAACAGGGAACCATATTTTTTTGTGATGCAATTTGCTCGAAAGATAACTAGTTTTAATTGGAAAAAAAAAACATTATTGCATATTGCGCTCACCTAACAGATAATTCTTTTGGGGAGTTGGGGTCCACCAAGGCCTTAACTGAAATTCTTCATTGAATGTCAATGATTTACACAAAGTATCACTTGCAAGCTCAAGAACTTGAGTTCCGCATTTCAAGCAATCAAAAACACCCTGAAAAGAATACATGTCACTGATACTTTACAGAAGAAACATCAGCATGTAGCTACGGACGTTTGCTGCAAGAAACATTACCTCTTCCTCCTCAAGGTTATCAGCTTTCTCCTTCAGTCTTAGAACGGATGATTCAAGTCGTGCAACCAAATATTGGTTAGAGTGTTGCAATCGCTCTTTAAACTGCACAAACTCAATTACCTGACATGGGAGCATAAAATATTACTGCCTAGCCGATTAATAATCAAAGTCCAACCCCACAAAGACTTTCTGCTCTAGACCTACTTATCAGAACCATGTGGTACTTTAACTAACAGCATACATAGCTTCCTAAACCTACCTTCCACTTTCAACAACATATAAAGCAGATTCAACACAGGCAACAGACATGAGTCTGAACACACACAAGGTGAAAATAGAACCGGATGAAATTAAAAGGTCGGGAAAAAACATATAAAATATAAACCCTCTTCACTACTGAATGAAATGTTTGGAATATATGTTCTTATATCCTTATCATCCAATGGAAAATCATATGGGCAGAACATGACATTTGGAACCAAGCCCTTTGGTGGATGGAAAGTAACAATGATCATAGGAATCCATATTTGAACAGAGCAGAATCAAAAACAGGCACCAAAACAGTCACAACGGATTGTGTAGACTGCCTGTAACATATATCATACAAGTGTTAGAAATGGAGCCATCAGCAGCTTGCCAAGGCCCATTGCTCAGACACACAACCTACATGCTATATAGCAGCAGAGTTTCGGCGGCTGAAACAATAAACATAATTTGCGACATTGTTAATAGCAGTATAGCACATATGCACTTGCAACAAGAAAAATATTCCTGCCTCATCCTCCAGAAACAAAGAAATCAGGGTGGCAGAATTTGAGAGGCAGTATTAACCAAATAAAATTACTAGAAACATAAGCCAAAAAATTTGAGAGAGGCAGTATTAACCAAATAAAATTACTAGAAACATAAACCAAATAAGCACAAACTATAATCAGAACTTACTTTGGAATAATTACGATGTCGATAAGCAAGAAATGTGAGATCTGCTGATTCCTTGAGATAGTCATCCATGAACTTCAGGTAGTCCTTCAAAAGATCATTCAAATCTACCCAAAGAGGAGATAGCAACATCTGTGGTAGAATTTGGTGTGACATGGTCTCTAAAAGGATATTTTTCACGTCCAGAGTACGATACCTACAATACAATAATCACAAATGTCATAGTCAAAGTAACATAGGGTAACTTCAATAAATATATATAAAAAAAAAAAAAAAAAGCACTCTGTCAACCAAGCTCATAAAAAGAATATTTCGGCGCTGGTAAGAAAACTAACCATTCATAAGCTACTGGAAGGGCACCCAAATGAGAGTACAGGTGCAGCAATATTATCTTGTACTGTGATACAAACCTATGAAATTGATCATAAAAAACCATGGTCACCTCCACATTCAACCAGATATTCAGTAGACTAAATTTGACTAGCAGACTATCACAACCTAATCTGGCCAGGGAGTGAATACAAATACATCAAACTATTGAAAATGAAATTTAATCTGTCATCATACAAATAAAATTAATATTGTCTGGATATATAATGAGCACAATTACGTGTACGAAGCTTTTGGAGGGATACCTCAGCTTCACAAAGAATTCTCAGATAAAAATTATACAAATATGGTCAATGCTCTACTCAATAGTCACAGTAAAGAAATAGCAGTATTTACAGCTCTTGAAATTATGTAACAAGATCCTAACTCCTAAGCATGTCTAGAAAGGCACTGGGAGAGATCAAGTCACTTCAAGAGTATATATATATATATATATATATATATTATATATATATATATATATATATATATATATATATATATATATATATATATATATATATATATATATATATATATATATATATATATATATATATATATATATATATATATAAAATAGTATAGAAAGCCTTGTTTATGAAAAAAACTGACCTCCTGATATTTAATCCTAGTTCCAGCATCATAATGGTCTCTAACAAATACCCAACACGTCCAGTTCGCCAATACAACTGAAAGCAGCAAGAAAGATTCGGAGACAAATACATCAAAACGAATAAAATAGTAACAGCATGATATAAATGATGAGGGGGATTAATTGAACAATAAATTATAACAAAGTATATACATAACCAAACATAAGAACTAATAAGGAACAAGGAAAACTGAATAAATATATTCCAAAGTTATAATTATATGTGGAATATAATCCAAAAGGGGAGAAGATGCACTCTGAAATCCGAAGTTCAAACTTTTGAGGCTTTTGTGCATAACAAGAGTGGTTGTAGGCTGCCAATTATTCGGAGAATATAACAAACCAAAACTTTAGATTGGAAAAAAAGGAGAAATTTTTCGGAAAGAACATCAGAAGCAAGGGGGAAAACCTCCTCCCTCGTCCCACCAAATACTGTGCTCATAGCCACAGGTTCTCACAAGGACACTATCTCTGGACCTCGTCCCACCAAATCACATCTATGAAGCTTTTATAGAGGGTCTGTTAAGATTGTGGGACTGCAATTCTCACAACTTCCATTACATTCCATAAATGGAGAACAATTAATAAAAAAGGCCACTGATCGTTTTTGCTAAAACACATGCAACTAAACCCAGTGCATATCTCCCCCCCCACACAAAAAAAAAGACAACCCCACACAAAAATATCTACATAGGCAGCTAAATTTTTCTATAAGTTAATGTAGAATATGAATGACTTACTTTGACCAATATATTTGAAGCCATGTGCAGAAGCTCTTCGCCATGCATACTCTCTTGTGGATCCAAGTCCTTTGAAAGAGGAAGGTTTTCATGATACATGTTGACCATCTTTACTGCCAAACTCTCAAGTTCTGGGACAATAAGAAATAGTCAATATTCTCAAGTTTTAGCTCCTTATGAGTTGTGACTTGTGTGATAAATATGAAGAGAAATACAGGCTTGAACTTGGGCCCAAAAAAAGAAAACAAACCAGCATCAGAGAGCTTGTAGGTGATGCCAATATGCAACTGTGTCCTCTGAAGACTAATTGCCAGACCCAGAGATTTTGTAGGTACCATGGACATAGATCCAGAGCTCTCCTTCAGCTTTTCCAGCAAGTTCAATTTCTCATCAGGAGTTAAGAAGTCCAGAAACACTTCAATATCAGAGCAGAAGCACGCTAAGTAGCCGAAACTGCATAAAAGTAGCCATGAAAAGAAAAGTCATATAATAAGCTGCTTTTTCAATTAGTATTAGAGCACTAAAAAACAAAAGAAACTATAAATGAGCCACACCAAGTTACTAAACGGAGTTGGAAGCAACAGCTGTGCGTTGTGACACACAACACATAGCCACTTGGAGTGACTAGATGCAGAGTCACTAAAGAGATCCAGACCAAAAAACCCGAGATGACTGAAAGCAGAATACTAAATCTACTCAAAAATCTCAAACCAGGATGAGCATAATATCTAACAAGATATTATTCAAAAACAGAGAAGAGGAAAACAGAAAGGACAACTTGAATCCTCCAGCACACAAAAACCTTAAAATTTCCCGTTTCTGGAATTCTAAAATATGCAGCAGACCTTTTTCTTAAAATTGCTGAGCTTTACCTTTTAGTTCTTCCCTCTCAGACCTCTAGACCCCTAGAATCAACATTGCTATCCGCCAAATTCTCTTTTCAAAACTGTCCTTATGCATGATGATTCTCTATATCGCTAGTTCTCTGCAACTTACACAAGTATTTTTGTGTATTTTCAAGGCCTTTTAACACAAGGGCAGATTTCTTCCCTGATATTGTGTTCTGCTTTCAACTTCCACTAGTGTTTGATATAGTACAATGTCCTAGTCATATCAAGAAGTGAGAAACAAGAGATGAAAAAAAAGAGGTCTTTATTACACAGTTGTTTTTGGTTCAATGAAGTAGTTGGTTGGGCACAAAGGCGATAATAGTATTGGAAAGATGAGGTTCAGATATATATGGAGGGTTGGTTATAGGGTAAACAATGTCACGATTGCTTATTTATTCTTATGTTTCGTTTGTAGTTTGTTGTGTACTTATCAATCTTAATTAAGATTATATATTAACATTTCATCAATTGACTTGGTGATTGGAACACTATAAAATTTAGAGGTCTGGGGTAAACATGGCAAAGTAAATGCTAAATCATGATAATGACGCCATATCAGCTATGTGTCATTGTCAAGGTGGAGGATCCATGTGGCAGAGTTTCATGAAAGGCAATGCCTTTTGAATATATAGTATAAATATAGAATTTCTGTGTGTCATAACTCATAAGTTAAATCCAATAACACAATAGCAAATTAACGGAAGGAGTAGTGATATCCAGCAGTCTTTTCGTTCGATGACAAACATAGAGATTAGAGAGGGGGGAAACCCTACTCCTTTAACTTTTTTTGGGTGCCCATAAGAACACTCCATATCAGTATCACTTCAGCATGAGACATCCAGATCACTAAGTAACTGAGATGTCAAATTTCAAAGAAACTGAAAGAATGTTGCTCTTCTATGATTAGAAATCAAACTAATTCTATCTTTAGTACGCCAAAAAAAAAAACAGTGAAACTCTAGTGCTCAGATATAACGTCTAATTACGCACCTGCAGAAGTATTGCACTAAGGCATCAATAAGTTTCTCCTTATCACCAATGCCATGTAAAATTTTCCTCCTCTGAATTTCAAGATAAGCAAGAGATGGGCCCCTTTTAAAATCACTATTAACTTCTGTGTGTAACTTTCTTACAAAGGTTGATGCATCTTGGATACGAGAATTGAACTGCATAATGACACAAATCAGATTCATATATATCAAATAAATATCAAACCGAAGCAGCAATAACATTAGCTAACATGGCAGTGACTAAAAACATCACTTGAAAATTCTTCTAAATATTACACCCTCACTCCCGTAGTTAACTTAACACTTTCCACTTTGGAGTGTCCCTAAAAGAATTTCACATTTCCTTTTCACACTTACTCTACCCTTGTCTATCTCGATCCAGTCGATCTTTCTCTCTCTTGCAATACTTTCTCTTACTTTCGTCCTCATTCTACCTACTTTTGAATTTTTACTCTACATTTAGCAACCACTCTCATTCTCCGTACCAATCCCATGTGAAGTTAAACCACGGGACAAAAAGAGTACTTCTCACCATAAGTGGAAAGAGCGAGCATTTGAAAAAAATTCTGCTGCAATACAAAAAAGGTGGTACTCTAGAGAAAAACACGCACCACGTCATCTGTTAAATGAGGAAGCTTATTCACCAATTTTGGTGGAGACCTTGGTTCACTAGTTGCCCCATTGTACCAACTTTGGTCATCCTCTAGCAAACAGCCTAGATAATGTAGGAAACACTCCCAGTCACCGGGACTGCCAGATCAAAAAGAGCACTGTTGTTAATAGGAGATAATAAACAGATGTTAATAGCCAAAGGCCCAAAGGCACCAAAAGAGATATTAAGAAATGTAAGATAGACCAAAACAACTAGCTCAAATAAAGAAATGTCAAATAATCCCAGAGGACCACATAATAGTACAATATTAGGCCAACGCACGATTATACATGTCAAGCCCTAGCCGTCGAGCTTAACTCTATAAGCAGTTTAACATCCTCCACCAAGGTAATGAAGGAGAACAGGAGAAGTGAACGTCAGAAAAAACAACATCTCCAGCTAGGTTTGACAACATAAAGATGGGAACTACCATAAAGTCCATATGCATACCATGACTCTAGGATTTTCTGAAACGTACTGGCAGCAGCAGCATTATCACCTGAATGAGCAAGAAGTCTACCCTGCCGGCTTAAGAAAAAGAGTACAAGTTAGTAAGAAATCAGATACAAGAAAATCGGGGGAAAAAGGAGCTTAAGAGATAGGAATTGGCAGACATTACATAAACAACCACAGGTTATCACGTAGGGTAAAATTGCACATCGTACTTTCAGAAATAGTTAATTTATACCAGTCAGCAAAGGGTCATAAGATTTTAGTAAAACTATTAGCTATGAACAGCTTAAAGCATTTCAATACTACAGAGTACAGACAGCAGAGAGGTCGCAAAGCTTGAGATAGCATTAAGAGGAAATTCATTCAGCCAAGCTCTCAGTCTTAATACACAAAATAACAATAGCAGACAAAGTTAGAAGCTTCAGAAATTACCTGCAAGCGTAGCCGGTCAACCTCAATCAGAATCAGGGATCCTAATTCTCCCGATAGGACCTCTAAAGCATCCCCATATTTGCCTTGCTGTTCCAGCACAGAAATGTACACTATAAGAGCTGCAAGATGTGTAAATCATTTAGGGCCATGACCAGTCAAATTACACCATTTCTTTCAGAAATAGGAAAAGGAGCCCAGTACAGACCTTCTGGTTCATGCAAGCTATGAGCAGCAATGTGCTTTTTAATTAAGCCCTCGGCTAAACCTAACAGCTTCTCTCCCCCTTGGCCACAACTAACCTGCCAAAGATCCATACAAACAGCAGTAATTAGCTGAAAGCATGAATTAATTATCATTAACTTGTTGATAAGGACGATACAGCAAGTGATTTATTTGCTGGCTTTCAAAGTGAATCAAAAATCCTATATAGATGTTACTCTATCCCAAAATAGATGCATTCATGTCTAAATTACTAGAAAATATAAGGTTATGCTTAACATAATTTTTATAAAATGCAGATACTATTGCATTAGGTCATTAGGTGAGATAGCCCATCTTAGATGCACAATGATATTATTAATTTATTAGGCAGCAATAAGATTGTAAGATATTGATCAAATAAATACTGAGAAAAAAAATCTTTGCAGGAAACAGTGTATGTTATGGCACTATCACTTTCAAGGCCATCGATATTATTCCACCTCCAAAACGCATTTCCAAGTTCTAACAAGTGAAAGGAAAAAGTCGCAACCAAAACTAAATCCCAATTGAAGTACAGGAGCATCCTGATTTTCAATTACGCAGCTTAAGTAAATCTTAAAAAAAGAACTTACTAGCTTCAATTGAAAGATACAAGATGTGACTATTTCACACAAAAAGAAGAGACGTACAAGGTTAAGGTACACACAAAAAGAAAGAAGACTAAAAGAACCTCATCGGCAGGAATGCACAAACTCAAAGAACTCGACATGACTATGGTAAATTATAACACAGATAACATCATTAAAAACAAGTGATAATGGCTTTTCCTTTCGTTTGACATCCTCATTTATTAATTTAACAAAGTAGCATTTGACATAGGCAATTCTAAACAATATGAATTATATCCAAAAAAGACAGTATAAATAAATTATATAATCGCCTAGGAAGCAAAAGGGTGTAAAGACCTGCAACTGTATGCTACATACTGCCCAGAGCAAAAACCTCTCTTCACCAGCAAGCTTGTACATTTTAATAGCTGTCTGGCAGAAAATGAAGAAGACGTTAAGCAGAAGAATCACATATGCCAAGGGAAAACATAGAAAACCAAACCAAACTTAGTGGTGATCTACAGAAACCATCAACCTGTTGCTGTTTAACATATGCATATTCACGAACGTAACAGTTGAAAAGTCCCATCATCAACTCCAGATTATTTGGAATTCTGCCACAGGCATAATCGTACAAGCTGGTAGCCAGATCCACTGTTTTCAGTAAGCAAAGATGAGTCAGATACCACAACTATTACATAAAACTGATAAGCATCCATATGCATACTTACATCGGTCAAGTCTTTGAAAGACCATCTGCAATGTGCTGAGCGTAAGATCGTCCACTAATAATGTCACATTATTATGCAACAATTCGTTTGCTTCCAAACAGATAGAGAGAGCCTCCTCATGCTTCCCCATTCTTTCCAAGATAAGAGCCTTTAGTGCCTACACATATTTTAAGACATTTCTTCAATTGGTTTGCAGATCATGCAAAAGATAACATTTCTGAAAAGCTACTGAAATTTCAAATACTAACACAAGGGAACGTCGTAAGAAGGCAAAAATGAGCACCGAAAGGATTAACTTAAAGAATCTTATGCGAGCAACGTTAATAAGGAACATAAGATGTAAATAAATAATCAACACAACGAAACAATCCTCATAATTTGGCTTTGCAAGAAAACATATGAGGTTCTTGACATAACATACTTCCAATTTTTTCATTCAGCTTAAAACATTATCAAGCATAACCAAATCCCTGTGCAAGCTATGTAGCAAGAAAACAATCAGAAACTAAAAATGTTTCCAAAACAGTGAAACCTCGAGCAAGAAAAAAATCGGAAACTAAAAATGTCTCCAAAACAGTGACACCTCAAGCAAGAAAACAATCGGAAACTAAAAGTGTCTCCAAAACAGTGAAACCTCAAGCAAGAAAACAATCGGAAACTAAAAATGTCTCCAAAACAGTGAAACCTCAAGCAAGAAAACAATCGGAAACTAAAAATGTCTCCAAACAGTGAAACCTCAAGCAAGAAAACAATCGGAAACTAAAAATGTCTCCAAAATAGTGAAACCTCAAGCAAGAAAACAATCGGAAACTAAAAATTTCTCCAAAACAGTGAAACCTCAAGCAAGAAAACAATCGGAAACTAAAAATTTCTCCAAACAGTGAAACCTCAAGCAAGAAAACAATCGGAAACTAAAAATGTCTCCAAAATAGTGAAACCTCAAGCAAGAAAACAATCGGAAACTAAAAATTTCTCCAAAACAGTGAAACCTCAAGCAAGAAAACAATCGGAAACTAAAAATTTCTCCAAAACAGTGAAACCTCAAGCAAGAAAACAATCGGAAACTGAAAATGTTTCCAAGACAGTGAAACCTCAAGCATGAAACGACTACGACTTCGCCAACGGCAATGTCTCAAAAACAAGGAAAAGCTCATGTCTCAGAGATTTCCATGCTTGACAGTGTGCAAAAATAAACTAAGCATCAAACGTTATTCTCTTGAATCCGAAAGTGCAGAGATAATACAACCAATCAAACAAAGATTATCGCTCCAAAATTCGAACATTCAGCACCAAAGATTCTTGTAATCAAACCAATACTACAATAACATAAAATTCGAAAATAAACACATTCAATTTAAAGAATCCAGAAGTATAAACCCTAAAAACAGTGAGAATGAAAAAGAAAGAAGCTAACCATAGCATAAGGAAGTTTAGGATACTTAGTGAGAAGAGAAGAAGCAAGTTTCAGCGCATTTTTATACTGTCGAGAATCAATCGCATCCCATACAGGACGAACTTTTCTCTCCGGCATACCGCCGGCGTAACCAAATTTTCCGGCGAGTGGATTCGACATCGAACAATCTTATCCTTCAAGATTTCACTGATTGAAGAGAGAGAAAGAGAGATTTTGTGAAGAAAATGGAGGAAATCGAAGGAGTTCAGAAATGGCGGATTTTGTTGTTGAATGTTTTGTGAGAGTGTGAAAAGAAACAAGAAAACCTAATTTTTGAGTGAAATTTGGATACTCTGATTTCGGCGGGGGAAGGAGGGTGGAGTCTGGTATAGTGGTATTCAGGGGTCACGCACTCACGCAGTCACGCTAGTGAAAAAACTCTTATTTCTCGCCCCCACCACCTTTTTTTTCAATTTTGTTTTCTTTTGGGCTCTTTTTTTTTTAAGAGTAAATGAGCGACTAAGAACGGTAATGTAGACGGGATTCAATTTTAGATCTTGGGCTAAATTTACATTTGTGAAAATTATAAAAAATTGATATTCTAAAAGTTTATATCAAGATGAATCAAACAATATTTCAGATGACTTTATTTTTCCTTACCCATTGATCACAAATGATAGTCAAACATGAATTTGTGAATAGTGTCAAAACTCAAAGTTTAACTATTAAAAAGAAAGGGATGGAGTAATAATTATATTATAAAAAATATTGTTTTAGCAAGGTGTAGGAGTGATGTATTACACTTATTATATACCACTTATTTAAAGATAATACTTTTAACATTACTTCACATGTGATTAGGTACTAGTGTTTTCAACGTTGAATGTGATCTAAACTTATTGGTTTGTGTTTAGTCACCACTTTGTTATCTAAGAAAAAACACTTGAAAAATACTAAAAAGCTTGAAAAAAGAAACTGGAAAAAAAATGAACAGTAAAGGGTTGGATATCACTGCCAATTTTTTTTTGTTTTAAGAGTTCATAATTCATAATATATACTCCCTCTGTTTGAAAATGTCATTCCTGATTTCCCAATTCGGATGTTTCCCGAGTTATTCCAGTTACAAATGTTTTTATTTAAACTACAAAAATATAGGAAAATAGACCAAAAAGTAAGGAATAAGTACCAAGTAAGTGATACGTTCCCATAAGTAAAAGATTGACTGGAGATTTTTTTTTTCGTATTTTTCTCAACATTTCTTCTCAAAACATACGAACTATGGATCGGGTTGGTGTCGGGCTTTGGCACAGAAAAAATCGTTTCAACCAAAGCCTTAGGTAGGGCAGAAATTCAAATCAAACTTTCAAATTTGGGTGTTCAAAGCCCCTTTTTGGCCCAAAAATCGGGCCGCAAATTTCTATCCATGTCTGAATATGTTCCGAGTTGGGCCCGCAGGTCGATTTAATGTTGAATGTCTGTAATGAGTAATGACACTATGTTGTTTACGTGGTATCATTGACTTGGGTCAACTATCTCTCTAGCTAAAATTGGACGGACCAGATACTTTGTGGGACCTTAAGATTACAAGCTAACCTAAGCAAACTCATGATCCCAATTTCTCTCCCTCCTTACAAAGATATTCTCCTTAGTCCTTATCTTAAAAATAAAAGTCTACAAATTACCAAAATATACTTCCTCCGTTTTTTTTACTAGCAACATTTTCTATACCAGGGTGTTACATATCACTTGCAATATTGATATTTTAGTAATATACTACTATATCCCTCTTTTAGCATCTATGGTTCTTTTATTTCCTAAATTCTTATGTAACACTTCAATATTATAAGTAAAAAGAAAAGAGAAAAAAAAAATCTATCTCTAATAAATAAATTATTACAATTCATAATCGATAAAGCTCCAGGGAGAGGTGGTATCTCATAGATTACCACCCCGAATTCCAAGGCATTGTCCAGGGTTCGAATCTTCATCCCGAAGGTTTAGCTTTTTATCCAGCCTCAGAGTTGATGTGCCCTACATGCTAGTAGCCTAGCCGGGGTTAGTCTCCGGACTAATTATCTTTCCTAATAAAAAAAATCGATAAAGCTCGGTCCATTGAATTAGTATAATGTCGATGTGATATTATTTTCTTGGGTTCTCCGCTATTTGTAAAGACTCAACTACCATAACGAATTACGAATCCCATAATCAAAATCAAATTATCCATACTCCCGAAAAAAACAAAAATAATCCAGAATTCCCCCATGAGAAAAGCGGGGAAACTACTGTAATCAATTACTTCTTCATGAGTCGTCGTCTTCCTACGCCTTCTATTTTCTCTCTCCTCAAAAAAATTAATCTAACTTCACCTCCATAACTAAAATCTCAATGCATCAACTTCTCTAACCTCTCATTTCTCCATCTCCACTCTTAACTTTCCGACGAACTCTTTCTCTCTCCTCAACAATTGGACTCAAATTCTAAATCTTGGTTAGTAATTTCTCAGCTCAATGATCTCAATTTCATAGCTAAATTTCATTAATTTTACTCGATTGTAGTAGTATGATAATTTGATTTCGTCATTTCGTGTGTAATTAAGTGATTTCTTGAATTTGATTTTGTGGATTTTTGTGTTGTTTTGTTGTGTTTTGGATTAGAGTTTTAATCTGGAGAATTGATTGAGAAAAATTAAGAGAATGATGGGCTCGGAGAATGAAGAGGGAGCTCATCCTCTTGCTCCAAGCGAAGAAATGGAAACCCTAATTTTGGACGATCCATTATCATCTTCAAAATCGTTTGCTAATTACAAAAGTGCAATTACTACTTTATTTGATTCTCATAATCATCCTTTATCGTCGTCGATTTCGGCGGAACCTGCTGATTCAGATCCATTGTTGTCTTCTCTACAAGAGGAGGATCAAATTAGACCTAAAGAGATTGATTTTAGTTCACATTTTGAGGATTCTGATTACTCTGATGTGTTTGTTAGTTCAATGAAGGGGGGAATGAATGGTGGGGGTACCAATGGGGTTGGTAGCCCAAGGGTGAATTCGGGGAGCTTCTCGAGATCGGAATCCTCGAGTGATTTCGGTTCTGAGTACTTGAGTATTACAGTTTTGAACCCCCAGAAAGAGCATGAGGTATCGTCGAACTCAATTGTTCCCGGGGGGAATACTTATGTGACTTATTTAATCAATACGAAGACAAATATGCGAGGGTTTGGTGGGTCGGAGTTTAGTGTTAGGAGGAGGTTTAAGGATGTGGTGACGTTAGGGGATAGGTTATCAGAGTCTTATAGAGGGTTTTTTATACCTCCTAGGCCAGATAAGAGTGTGGTGGAGAGTCAAGTGATGCAGAAGCAGGAGTTTGTCGAACAGAGAAGAACAGCGTTGGAGAAGTATTTGAGGAACTTGGCTGCTCATCCTGTGATTAGGACGAGTGATGAGTTGAGAGTGTTTTTGCAAGTACCGGGGAAGCTTCCTTTGCCCACTAGCACGGATGTTGCGTCGAGGATGCTAGATGGGGCTGTCAAGTTACCGAAACAATTGTTTGGGGATTCGAGGAGTGTTGTGGCCCCTCACGAGGCTGTTCAGCCTGCTAAAGGAGGAAGGGATTTGCTGAGGTTGTTTAGAGAGCTGAAGCAGTCTGTTACAAACGACTGGGGAAATTCGAGACCAGCACTTGTTGAGGAGGACAAGGAGTTCCTGGAGAAGAAGGATAAGCTTTATGATTTCGAGCACCGTCTTACCGATGTGTCTAAGCAGGTCAATTTGCGCTTACGACTTGATTTTGTTTCTCATTGGATTCCTGCAATGTGGTTCATAATGAATTATGGGAGTGTTCCTGTTTCTAATGCTTAAGTATTTAATCAATTTCAGGCCGAAACGCTTGTTAAAGCTCAGCAAGATATGGGAGATACAATGGGAGAGTTGGGGCTATCATTATTTAAATTGACAAAATTTGAGAATGAGGCAGCAATTCTCGACACCCAAAGAAAACGTGCTTCTGAAATGAAAAACATAGCAACAGCTACTGTCAAAGGCAGCAGAATATACAGGGATTTAAATGCCAGAACAGTGAAAAACCTGGTATATCCTGCTCTGCCTTCTGATTATAGCTCTCCCATATTTACTAGAATTGTGGGCTTTTGCTTGAAAATCATAGTATTGGGTAGACATGTTTAAAGGCAATCTTCTGGAGCTTATGTACCAGCTGTAGTCATGCATAGATGTTTCCAGATAACGCCATAAAAATTGTAGATTTTAGAGTGATAAGGAGCTTATTTGCTGATTACTGCTAGTTTCGGATTTGCAGGATATGCTTCATGAATATCTTGGAGTTATGTTAGCTGCTCACAATGCATATGCAGATCGTGCAAATGCTTTGTTGACAGTTCAGACACTTCTATCAGAAGTATCCTCCTTGCAATCGAGGGCTGAAAAACTCGAGGCTGCATCATCTAGAGTCTTTGGTGGTGATAAGACGAGAAATCACAAGTTGGAAGAGTTGAAGGAAACCATGAAAATTACTGAAGACTCAAAAAATTGTGCAGTCAGAGAGTATGAGCGAATCAAGGTATGGAATCGACCTAGAATTTGGTCCAAGTCAAAGTTTCACCTTAAGAGCTAAGATTTACAAATGAACTAGTATTGCATACAGCAGAGTGTATGGTTTTTCTGTAGCTTGTTGCTGAACCTATCAGCTCAACATGGTGCCCTCTGAAATCGTTTGCCTTTTCTTATGTGGGTTTAGCTGTTAAACAACTTCCAGAATGACTAGACATTTGCTGACAGTCTGCTAATTGAATGGTTCTTATGAACTCTCTAATAAAACTACCATTTTTTTAGTGCATTGCTGCAGCAGTCTTGTTGATCATCGTATCAGAGAATGCTGCCTCCATTTTGCTAAAATAACTGTGATAGGACTGTCCAAACTCCAAAGTAGTGAAGAACTACTAATTAATGTTGTATTTGTGAGTTGTGAATTGTGATTGGTGGTGGTTACCCTGTCAGGCTGTTTTTAGTGTATTGCCCTTTTGGGTTCAATTTGGGATGTGGACTTGTATATATAAAAGGTGGTTTGGGACCAGTGACAAAAAGAAGCAATGAATTCAAATTCGTTTTGTGGTCTTGTTTTGGATAAGTAGGTTAATTTGGTGGCTTGGTGCTGTCTATCTGGCTTATGTTACTCGTAGACATGGTTGAGCAACAAAATTTGAAATTCATATTGTGCCATTGTGGTCTTGTCCTGGAGAAGCAGGTTAGTGTAGTGTCCTGCTCTATCTGGCTATGTTGTTTGTAGACATGGCTGAGTTGAAATTCGCTGTGTGCTCTTGTTCTGGTGAAGCAGTTTAAGATATTGTTGTTATCTATCTGCTCATAGATGATAGATATGATTGAGATGGATATCAGGGCTGAGGACTTTTTGGCTTTTGGAGGAAAATGCTAATTGAAGTGCTTTAAGGTTTAAAAACCTGGTCTTAGTGAGATTTATGGGTTTTTTTCTGGATTTGTTGCATGACTGCTGCTATTTATGAAGTACCTTAAGAGATATAGTGTAAACTGGTGGCTTGTTATGCCAGAATAAGTTATTGACTAGTTATATCCTATGGAACTCTTTCGCTACTCGTTTGCAGTTAGTTGTCTCTTCTATCTTTTTCAAAAAATATTGACTTGTATCGTGTCTGTTTGCCAATAAGATATATACAGTGGCTTAATTGGGAAAGGGCTTGTTTATTTAAAGAGATAAGATATCATGAAACAATATCTAATAGAATCATGCAGTCAGTTGGCTCTTAGGCTCTCAAGATATGCTTATAACCGAGATTCTTCATGATAGATCAGAGATTTTTGTTAGATCAGTGACATTCATGCATAAGTGGTCATTGGTTAAAATTTTAGGTCAGGGTTATTTACTCATTGTTAAGTTTTTCAATTATACACAGCAAATGTTGATGTTGTAAGTTATCGTTTTATATACTTGAAACAAGTTTGTCAGGTAAATGCCTGAAGTTATTATTCTCCTATCACTTTAATTATCAAAATTAACCTAAAGCTGATATATCTGCAGGAAAATAATAAGACTGAACTTGAACGATTTGAAAGGGAAAAGCATACGAATTTTCTGAAAATGTTGAAGGGATATGTAAATGCTCAGGTAGCTCTTTGCTTTTCCATCTTGCAACTTTTTTTTTTGTTCTCAAATTTTGACTCTCTATTGAGTGTTATGATACTCTGTTTTGCTGCCTTTATCTTTCTTGCTTAGCATGGGAATGAGCGGCCTTTGAAAATTAAATTTGATTACGTAGGGCATGGGCAGAATGACAGATGTACACTCTGCAACCTTACCCCTCTCGATGCCGGGGGGTGTTTTGTTGGATCCTTGTATCTAATAGGGTATGAAAATTGCTGATGCTATCAAGAGATATTGTTGCTCTGTTTGGTAGAGAAGGCGATTGATTTTGATGTCAGGGGAGGGTAGAAATTAGTATGGAAGATTTGGAGGCAGGAAAAACGTTTTTTAATCTCCTTTCACATAATTTCTGAAGTAATAATAAAAGCCTTTGTGGATCGCGCCACTGGTGAACTTGGCAATCTGCTGGCTTATAGCCTTAGAGCTTCCACAATGGGGGCTAATATGAGTTGCATTCAGGGGAGATATATTACAATAGAAGATTCTCAATGGAAGGGTCTAAAACTCTGATTTTTGTAATCCAAAATGATAACACGGTCCGAATCCGACAAAGTCTGACCCAATCTGAAAAGAAATAATCTAATTCAAATCCGTGAAATTAAATCCAATTTTGAATCCCATTTAAATGATCCACCTCCGCATAGAAGAGAAGTGGTTATGGAGTTTGGAAAATCCGTTTCCGATCCATTGCCGCTCACTGTTGGAGATTTTAAGTCTTATCGTCTTTAGAAGTAGAAATGATGTCAGGTCCCACCATTAGAAATAAAGAAGTGGTCTGATTTTTTTTGAGACCCAAATGTAGATAGATTCATTGTGAAAATCATTTTTGATGAGTGGGAAGTAGGAAAAATGATGGTAGATGTAGTAGTGAACGTATCAAAATTTAATAAACTAAACATGTGGCCTGCCATTTTCTCTCTCTCCTCACCAGGATCAGTGACGGATACTCTTATGGATAATATTCCGCAAATGTTATGTAGAGGTAATTTGTTAGAGATATTACTGCTGGCTGCTGCACTGACTGCAGTTTGATCAGAAGACTACAAACAATTTATCTTCCCATCATCAAATTACAGCATGAGTGTATGACCATCTTGTGTAAAGATTGCTATCTATTTTGTTGGTTTTGTTCCAAAGATGGGAACCTGATCTGCCTGTCTCTCTGTGGCAGACTAATATACACAAAATATACACCTTTTGTACCAGGGACCAGCCTGAGCATCTATTTCTTCACATATCCTCTTTCACTTACTATATGTGAGGATTGTCTTTCTCTAACTGATACTAGATTAGAGGATGTGATTGTAAATTATGGAGAAATTTGGCTTTGATTATAGTGATCGGAGCAATATATGCAGAAATTAGATATGTCATTGAGGCCTTGAGGGTAGCCATATTTTGGGATACAGTGAAAGGCAATTGAAATCAATGTAGCTGTTGTTTTGTCGTATATTTTGGGAAAGTTCTACATGGTATGGTTGTACTAGTTTTTGGCAATTTTATTTAGTACCACGTCAATTTTTTGAGTTTCACATCATACCCCTTAGTAATTGACATTTTTATTTGGTACCACGTCAAATAATAATAATATTCCCTCCCAGCCGTCAGCCACCAGCCACCAGCCACCAGCCACCTTCCTACAGTCACCATCACCATTATCCCCCCTCTTTGCAGCCCTTTGACCCATTGATACTGATTCTCCAACTACTATGGTAATGATTGATGGGTCAAATGGTTGTGAAAAGGGGCATGGAGTGTTTGGTGAGTGGAGGTGGGGACTGGAGTGTTCAGGAAACTGGCTGGCGGGAATTGTACCTGCTGTTAATACATGAGGCTAACCTCTCTCTCCCACACACAGAGGAACGCACAAACATACACTTCAAGATTAAACAAATACAAGATAATAGACTCATTTTTATGCCCTTCTGGCTCATATCACCGACTTGAAATGACTCGTGATTAACCACCCTGTGTCGATGTTCTTACATCAATTTATTTTGGCATTGAACTACCATGCAAAGCTATGGTCTATAAGATGATGTTTGTTGCTTTGACTCAACAGGTAATCTCTGCTGAGAAAATGTCTAATTTGTGGTCTAAGGTTGCAGAAGAAACCAGCGTTTATGTGAAAGAAAGTTCCTGAACGTAAGAGTATATATAGCTCATAGCTGTAAAGCTGAAACAGTAGAATTCTTCCTGTGTCTTTCATAATATATCTGCCCACTGTTTTGATTAATCAAGCCTCAAGGACTAGACAACTTCATACCACAGACAGATATGGAAGCTCACAATACAACTTCTAGGAACTCGATTGGATGTGTTTGTTTCCGGAGTTCGGTTTCATAGACCTTGTAAAGATTTTTCCACTTATGCCGGATGTTTATGGAAAGCCTTATTGCATTTTGAACTTTTTTACATACTAATAAGATATTACAGGCATTTCTCTTCAATTTTACTTTTTTTTTATATATAATTTTTATTTTCAGTGATGGATTGATAGTTGTTATTGCTGTTGGTGTTGGGTAATCTTTCTTTTTTTTCCTGCCATAACTTGAAGGCAAACCATGTAACTCATTTAGCTGCTCTGCTATTTGTAGAAGAATCTGGGAATAAGAAGGGATAACTGGCTGATTGGATATTATTCAATAATTTGATCCTTAAATAAGCCTCTCTTTCTTCTTCTGTTTTTTGATGCAAGCCTCTATTTCTTTTTAATGGTTGCATTTTGATGTTTGTGGTCAAAGTTCTAAAAAGTTGATCATAGAATTTTCACTTATATGAATATCAAAATATTTTCAAGCGAGATCTTGCTAGATGTAGATGTGTATAATGTTTATTTTCAATATATATCAATATTTAAGAGTATTGACTACCACATCATTAAATATGTAACTTCTTGTATCCACAAAGAATTATCTCTTTTTTCATTGTTACAATACAAGACACACTTTTAATCATTTATATCTTTAATTATACATTAATAATAAATGTAAATATGTTGATATTTTACGCATATATGTAAAGAATAAATCGACATGATTCCATATGAATATATTTTTTTTTGTACATCGTTGAGAATTATGATTAAGATCAACTTTGACTTTGGAAAAGGCATACATATATGAGATGAGTAATCATTTGGTGTGAGATGGAGTAATTGTCGATTGTCGAAGTATGCATTGGAGATTGTGAAAACACGAAGTGTAACTAAAAAACAGAGCTGAGTATATTATTATTCGGGTGTACTTAGCCATTGTGGCATAACAACTCTAAAATCTAGTACAGCTGACATAATTCAGACTTCAGACAACAGAAACAGTATCACGCACAAAAGGAGCTGATGTAATTGAAGCACCATTTGCAATGGAAAAGAAACCAGCTGATGAATCTCGATCTTGTTCGTCGGAAAAGAGATCCACCGGATCTCGAAAAGCACCATGAACACACACAATAGCTCCACTAACTAGTGTAGCAGAAATTAGCAAAGATGCAACGCTTGTAAAGAACATTACTACAACTGTTGCACCCACCAATATGGCTAAGGTTTCACTGTTTGACAGTGTATGACCAAACATAATCAATGGCTGCTCAGATGGTTTAAAGAAGTAAAAGAAGATCCAAGCAAAGAGGAGTAGTAAAAGAGCTAACAGAGATAGCGGGTGAGATAGAAGAAAGAAAGCAAGCACGCCGCCGAGCAGTGCGACGTAGTTGGTCCAAAAATAGGAGATGTTCTTGCGGATCCTTGTTGTGGCATCAGGGAAAGACTCGGGACGAGAGAATGCAGCGAATTCGAGGAGTTCTAGCCACGGACGTTGTCGGGAGCATGCACGGTGGATTGAAGTTTTGATGCGTGAGACAAAGGCATGGTATGAGGGTGATAGGGAGAGTGTCTTTGGAATATGGTGTAATAGAGGAGAGGACATGGGTGCATGTATGATGTTTGTAAGGGAGAAAAGTTGAGAGTTTCTAAGAAAGGCGTTTGAAGTTTATTAGTAAAGTTGGAAAGAAGTTATGTTGATGAATTTGGCGGAAATATAATGTGAAATTATAGTTGGTTTTGATTGATTGTAGAAATGGTAACTTTCTCACCTTTGCTTGTAGCATCCGTTACTAGCTACGCCTACTTATACATGCAAGGGAAGCACATGCATGTGTAAGAAAAGTTGACCATAGAATCAACTAGTTGGCTTAAAAACTCAAAAAGAGCCCAAGTTTTTGGGGATCCTGGTTAGCTTAATATTCTCTCCATTTGTAGACTGTAGGTAGATGTATTACTTGACTTTTATGATGTTATACAAATTTCACTAACAATAATTTTAACTGTTATAGTAAATATATGAAGAATTAGCATTTTGAAAATATATATTGAAAATGGAGCATGTCAATATACATGCAAAGACACAAAGTCAAGTTGTAAGTACAAAAAGTACTTGCATGCCATGTCCAAGAATAGTTGTTACATAATTGAAATTTTATATAATTAGGGATCTAGGTGGTGTTTACTTCACCATATTTTGTTTTTACTCGAACATAACTGAACTTATTACTATTTACTTAAATTTATTGTCGTTATTCATTATTGAACTTTGATGAGTCCGATTAGAACTTATAGAAATTTATAGTATAATATTTTTTTGTATGCTAAAATTCTTTTTTCAGGTAAAAAAAGGAACCTTAGTTATAATAGTAGTTACTTTACAGTGGCTATTCTTGCGCCACTTCATCTAAGTGGAGTTATGTTTAGAAACTTAAAAATATATACTCTATTCATGTTCAAAGAAATGTGATAATATGGTCTTTTTACATCCACAATAGCACTTCATAGCGTCCATTCTTTCAAGAAGCGATGTGGATTAGTAAGTGTTAAGTTTAGTTTTTCTACTTCTAATTTTATTTATCCATTTTTCTTTTACATTTGTATCTGTAGTTCCTGACATTATTATTTTCACTATTATACTCCCTCCGGTCTTTATTAGTTTACTCGATTCTTTTGCACAAAGTTTTAGGAGAAATAGTGTTGTGGGACATAGAAAGAAAGATAAAAGATTAATTTATATTAAAGTTGAATGTGTGTGTCATAGAAAGTTAGTGGACCCTTTCCAAAAATAGAAACAAAAGAAATTGGTAAACTAATAAGGGACATTCCAAAAAAGAATACGAGTAAACTAATAAAAAGATTATTCCACCGCACCGGCATGGCGGCAACCACAGTTCAGGCTAACACAAGTGGGCAATTATTTCTGCTTGAATCATGGGGGTCCATTTGGTGCTTAGTCGTCATTGAAGAGTCAAGAAAATACTGTGTGTGACTGTGTGGCATTTTGCGTCGGGAAATGTCGGGAGGAATTTTAATTTACATAGTCCTAGTACTAGTTTTTTGGAATTCTTTTGACCAGGTCCAATAATAATAAAGAAAAGTTGACACTCTAAAGTCTAAGGAACATGCTGTGAAATGTGAATAATGAATATGACTATATGAGCGTCTAATATTATCTACTCCTACATTAGTACTACATCTCAATATCTCACATGAATATATCAATATATGGTATTATGGTGGATTGGTGGTTGCCAACTAGCCAGATCCTGCGTCAAAGTTTTGCCATGATATTTTAGTATAGTGATTTGATTTTGAGTCTTTTTTTATCTTTATTCCAAGGGGGAGTGACTTGTGAGTTGTGAGCTACTATCAAAATTCATGTTAGATATGCGTATGTAATTACTATGTAGTTACATGTCTGATTATATAATATTTTGTGAGAGTTAACCATTTTGATCTTAAATAACATGTCCAACTATCTATATTCATATATATTCAAGAGCTAAAATCTAACTTGACTGTTTAGCACAAACTTCTGCAAGTCCTTGTCTCGGCCCTGGGGCTTCTGTTAGAGATTAATCTAGAAAATTCTAAATGTTTGATGAAAAATGTGAGAAAAATATCTAATGTGTATCTAGAATTATCTTGTGAAAAATCTAAGATATATGTACTTGAAAGAAAAATCTAGAAGGTAGGATACAACAACTATAAATATGTGTGCATGAGTTGAAAAGGGAGACAAACAAGTGAGCTCCACACAAGATATTAGGAAAGGTAGAAACAAAGGATTCTACCAAGGTGAATGAGAGATATGAGCTCTCACAAACACACTTGTACAATTAATTATCAATGAAAATGCAATTTTATGATACTATTCGGGTCCATCAAAACTTCCGTGTGCGCCACATATTCTATCATGGTATCAGAACCGCAAAAGTGATTACGAAGAAGATCGAAGGCCCGAAAGATGGAAATCAAGCTTGTAAGAAGAGACTTGGAGGGCACAATCAAGGTAAGTATCTAATACAAAATTTCAAAGAAGATAATTCAAAAGGAATGGAGATGAAATAAAAGAGTTTTAGGAGAAGACAAAAATGGAAGATTTGTTTGGAAATTAAAATATGATGATGAAGAAAAAAAAAAGGATGAAATAACTTTTGAGAAATGTTGAATATTAAGATGTAGGATAAGTTGGATGGTTGATGACATAAACATCAACAAATGAAATTAAAATTGGAAGAAAAAGGAAAGAATGAAAAAAAAGAATATTGGTGACAAGAGCACCAATAGTTGGGAAAAAGAAGAAAAAAAACAAAATGAAAAGAAAAAGGAGAAGAAAAAAAAAAAAAAAGGAGTTCAAGAGAAAGTTTTTGGAGTTTGTTAATGACATGGGCATTAACAGAGATGATTGGTGACATGAGCATCAATGAAAGAATGAAATTGGATAAAGATATGTGAAGAAGAAAAATGAAAAAGTTTAGATTAGGGGGAGTAAGTTGGTAACATGGGTACCAACACAAAACATTGAAGATCAAGAAAATGTGATGAAGAAACAAAGGTAGGAAGGTTGGTAACAAGGGTACCACCACAAAGAAGTGATAATCAACAATATGGAAAGAAGAAAATAAAAGATCAAGGTGGTTGGTGAGGTAGGCACCGATGAGGACGAGAACGAGAAGAAAATTTCAAGAATCAAGTTTGGAGATAGTTGATGACAAGTGCATCAACAAGACTTTGAAGAGATCATTGGAAAAAGCAAGATGAAGTACAAGAATTTTCAAGATTAAGGAGGAGTGTTAGAGATTAATCTAGAAAATTCTAAATGTTTGATGAAAAATGTGAGAAAAATATCTAATGTGTATCTAGAATTATCTTGTGAAAAATCTAAGATATTTGTACTTGAAAGAAAAATCTAAAAGGTAGGATACAACAACTATAAATATGTGTGCATGAGTTGAAAAGGGAGACAAACAAGTGAGCTCCACACA
Organism: Beta corolliflora; assembly: GCA_947648045.1. NCBI lineage: Eukaryota > Viridiplantae > Streptophyta > Magnoliopsida > Caryophyllales > Amaranthaceae > Beta > Beta corolliflora. The sequence continues at coordinate 107,536 of CANSZD010001703.1, forward strand.
AGATATTAGGAAAGGTAGAAACAAAGGATTCTACCAAGGTGAATGAGAGATATGAGCTCTCACAAACACACTTGTACAATTAATTATCAATGAAAATGCAATTTTATGATACTATTCGGGTCCATCAAAACTTCCGTGTGCGCCACAGATTCTATCAGCTTCCTCTTCTGAATAATTAGGCAGGAACAAAAACGTGTTGAAAAAAAATCCACTTTACGATGTTTCCCTTAATTGATAGTATGACTTTCAAAGTCATATATCCCTTAATTATCACATTGTTTTTGTTACTATTAGTTTGCAGATTCTCTAACTGCTTTGCTCTGTTCGTCCCTCCAGCACACGGGGATCAGCCCTACACACGGGGGACGAAGAATAAAGGTTACTTTAGCCTTTCGTATTGGAGTGCATCATCAAAAGAACAACAATGGGTTGTAGCATTTTATATTGATTTGTCTAGAGGATGTAAAAGAGGGCTTTCTCGTCTAAAAGCAGGGGTGAGCTTTCTCACTATAGAATTTACACTACGAACGAAAGGCCAACGAGGATTTAGGAGGAAAAGGAATAGGAGCTAGCTTTCATTGAAGTAAAGACACGAAGTAGCAAATAATTTCGATTAAAAGAAAGGGAAAAGTGTGAAGAACTCAAATTTCAAATCATTTCCATCCCACAAATCCAAAACTCATTTTTGAAAGCCGAGGTTTCCTCCGGTAAGCACACCACTATTTTCTCCAACGAAAGCAATCGACATGATGATTCGAAATTCTACGCTAAGTTATATAAGCAAAATTTTCAATTAAATAGATTACTCATTTAACTAACTGTGAGTACTTTTTTCAGAAATAGGGAGTGTAACTTTGCCATAGTTTTTTTTTATTATTGCTCCCTACTTTCTAATTATTATAGCTTTTCTTTAACAATTAAACTTTGTAACTTTTGAGGGTTATCGATGTCATTGAATCCTATGAGTTGAGTTATGTATTTAAAATTGTGGGACTTGGGTGAATTTAGAACTCTTATCTTGGAAGGAAAATTAATTCAACAAACAAGTTGTAGAGTTGTAAAACTATATCTACATGAAAAATTTGTTACTAACAACGAAGATTAAACTTTGTGTTCAAATCAATGGCTGGGTTTCTATCTCCTTACACACTCTTTCTCCTCGAATGCAACACTCTTATCCCCAATTACAATACCTAGCTACGTCTGCTCTCGGTGATTCTCATCTTTCTAGCCACCACCACAAATATTGCCTTCTCTTCTCCCCATGACTTGTCTTGTACCACCCTTTCCCGTCGCAAATGCAACAACCCTTCGCATCCCACATTGTCACCCCTCTAAATTTTCGATTGTGACAGTAATAATCTCACATATGGTGGTGGTTAAAAATGAAAAAAATTAAAGGAGTATGAGATTTTTTTTTAAAGATATATGATATGATTTGACTCTAATATGCAACGTGTGGTAAAGGATGCATCGAATGTGTGGTGCAACAAGTACTAGTTGTTGTAGGTGATGGAGGTGAGAGGGTAGTGGATAGCCGAAAAGAGAGACAAAGAGAGAAGGAGGTGCGCGAGTGGTGAGTGAGATTCTCAACCCTTGAGTTAGGTGAATGATTGAGATTGTTCAAACTCTATCACGTAGAATTACTTTACAACTTTATTGAATCTAAAGCATAATATAAAACAGGTTCACCGTTCATACCATTATAAATTGAGCTGAGATTATGTATCTAATTAAAGCTAGGTATTCTTCCAAATTTCTCATATTTAAATTCGAACAACCATTCTCAGATCTCCTCCTATTTTAATGAGAACAGAGAAAAAAAAAGTTACTATAATTGCAAACATAAATTCCATATCTGATCAAAGAAGTTAATGCTAAACATAATAAATTGTTAATCATCTAGATTATGCTGACTAAGCAACCATGTAAACACCACATTATCCAAAACTACTAGTACTACATCTTATTACCAAAACAGTGGGAAAACAAAGAAAAATTGCGCAACAAAACTCCAAACTACTACCACCTTCCGCCATTCCACAACTTTTCACGTTACGCTGTCCTTTTCACTCTCTCTCCTCTCTTTCTCTTTCCTCTCTCCTTCCTCCTTTACTCTTCTTCTATCCGCGTTTCTCTCTCCTCTTTCTTTACAAATAAACCCTAATTTCACTCTTCCGATCAATAAATTATTCAAATTCAAATTCTCTCTCTATCACTTGTTCAAGTCTACTAGTTTCACAGTTTACTTCAACTATTTGAATTTTTCTAGTATATTTTTTTGATTGATGTGACCAAATTTTTGCTTTAATTTAATGGCTGAAAACAACATCAATGGCGAAGAAAAATTGATTGCAGTCGCAAGACAAATTGCGAAATCGCTTGGTCATTCAAATTCTATGACCGACGATATCATCAACATTTTCTCCACATTTGACGGTCGATTTTCTCGAGATAAGTTATCACCTTCTTCCGATAATATCACTATGTTGCCGGAATCTAAAATCGCCGAAAAATCTTCGTCGGCGGTTGTTACATTGGAAGATTGTTTAACTTCGCTCGACCGTCAGATCTCGCAGTATCTCTCCTTTGACCGTCCGCTTTGGTTTGACTCCGCCGATTCTTCCGCCTTCCTTGAAATTCTCGACGAATTGATCGCTACTATTCGCGATTTCGCTCCTTTGGCTCGCGAGAATAAGCAGCTCGCAGTTGTTTTGGATCGAGCTGAGGATTTGCTTCAGTCGGCGATTTTTAAGCTCGAGGAGGAATTTCGTGGTTTGATTCAACGCGGTGCTGACTCGTTCGACGTGACTCGTGACTCGTCCGGTTCTGACTCGGAGGGGAACTACGACGATGATGGAGGTGCGATTCCTGTGGCTTATCCAGTTACTGATTTCAACATTGTTATCGACGCTTTGCCGACGTTGACGATTAACGATCTTCATGAAATTGCGAAAAGAATGGTGATTGTTGAGTATGGAAGAGAGTGTTCTCACGTGTATAGTGCGTGCAGGAGAGAGTTTCTTGAGGAGAGTTTGTCGAGGTTAGGGTTGCAGAAATTGAGCACCGATGATGTCCAGAAGCTTCCATGGCCGGAGCTTGAGGATGAGATTGAGCGATGGTGTAAATCGGCGGTTTTCTCTCTGCGTATTTTATTTCCTTCCGAGAGAAGACTATGTGATCGCATTTTCTTTGGATTTCCATCGACTTCAGATTTCGCTTTCATGGAGGTTTGCCGTGGTTCGGCGATTCAGCTGTTGAATTTCGCTGATGCGGTTGCGATATCGAGTCGTTCGCCTGAGAGGTTGTTTAAGGTGCTTGATATTTATGAGACATTGAGGGATTTGATTCCGGAATTTGAGATTTTGTTCTCTGATCAATATTGTGTTTTTCTGAGAAATGAGGCCCTGGCGATTTGGAAGAGGGTTGGGGAAGCTATCAAAGGGATTTTTATGGAATTGGAGAATTTGATTCGTTGTGATCCTGTGAAAGATCCAGTGCCTGGTGGCAGACTTCATCCGATTACGCGATATGTGATGAATTACCTTAGAGCTGCGTGTAAATCGCAGCAGACGTTGGAACAGGTGTTTGAGGACGAGAGAGAACGAGGGATGTCGGGGATGAGCTCGTTGTCGGTGGAAATGGCGTGGATTATGGAGTTGCTAGAGAGTAATTTGGAGGCAAAGTCGAAACTTTATAAAGATCCTGCTTTGAGCTCCGTGTTTATGATGAACAATGGGAGGTACATTGTTCAGAAGGTGAAAGATAGTGAGCTAGGGCTGTTGTTAGGGGAAGATTGGATCAGGAAACACAATGTGAAAGTCAGGCAATATAATATGAATTATCAGAGGAGTACATGGACTAAGGTTATTGGGGTTTTGAAGCCGGAGAATGGTGGTGGGAGTAATGTGAATGGGGGTCCGAATTCGAGGCCTTTGAAGGAGAGGTTCAGGATGTTCAATACTTACTTTGAAGAGGTGTTGAAGGTGCAATCTTCGTGGATTGTGTTTGACGATGAGTTGAGGGAGCAATTGAAAATTTCTGTTACTCAAAATCTATTGCCAGCATACAGGAACTTCATTGGAAGGTTCCAGAACTCTCCAGAAGCTGGAAGGAACCCTGAGAAGCATATCAAGTATAGTGTTGAGGATGTTGAGGCTCAGATTAACAATGAGCTGTTCCGGGGCAATATTAATGGAAGGAGATGAAAGTCTCATTGCCTTGGTGAAGGGATGAGCAAATAAAACTCTTGGTTACTAGTTTGTATCATTGTATGTTGTAGATCATTGTAACAAAGTTTGTATTGGTTTAGAACAATGTATTTATGTACGGAATATGGATCGAATGGTAGGTCTCTTCCAAAATTTTGATGATCTGTTGGTAGTACTCTCACTGCGGAGTGTAAAATTTTGGCAGTGTGCTGGACTGCTGGTAGTATTCCCACGGGGGTGTATAAATGTGTAATTTGGCTTTAGTACTACCTTACCTTGTGTGAAAGCCAAATATTTCCACTTTGCCTGATTTTTACAAAGAACAACTTCTGACCAGTCATTTACAGTTACGTATAATCCGATTCATTTGGTTTTGTAATGTTAGCAAGAAATTGCACCTCAAAATTCAAGTTGCTGCTTGTATGTTATCGTGTATTGAACTTGGAAGTGTTTGAGCATGCTGTTAATTGTGATTTCATGTTAACAGTGTAACACATTTTGATGTTGTAATATCATGGAGTTGTTCTGAGTGCTTCAGAGTATTTGCTTCGTGAAGTTGGGAATTAGTCTGCTGATGAAAATCTCAATTGAATCATTGTTGTCTTGTTAGTTTGTCTGAAACTATTGAGTTATCTGTTTGTGTTGATCCTGTAGGATTCAACCAGTTCGGGGCACATTGATGATGCATTTGCGCAACTTAGAGATATAGGAATGCTGAAGCGTGGAAATTCAGAGAGTCCTTTTGCTGACATCAAGATTCTGGGTTAGTTTACTCCAATCCTCTGCACAGAAAGCATGTGTGAAGCCAGCTATTGCATTATCTCAGTTGATGTTAATTATTGTTTGGTTAAGTCAACTTCAATATCTTATTCATTGCTTTAGCTTAATTTTCATCTTGCATTCCATGTCTGTTCCTTAATCTGTTCTTGATAGTTAGTTGAATCCCCGTGATTTGTTGTACAAATCATATTAGAAATTATCAAAAGGTTAAAAAAATATTTTGCTTACAACCCATCATATTCAGAATTCAGGGTCAATTCGCTACATTGGACTTTTAGCATCAACACTCGTTTAGCAAGCTTGCAAGTCGAGTATGATAGGTGTGCCTTTTGCAGAGAATTCATAAGATCTGAGATGGCTAGTGGTTAGTTCAATATTAGAAGATAAATTGATTTTTCTACTAAAATGAAGATTTGTTTTTGTGGGTCAGGTGATCCTGGCAAGAACCTAGGCTGTAGAGTATAGGCATTAAAGCGGATCAGGTCTTTGGAAACAGAGTTCATATGTGAGAAACTATGCCAAAGTTTTCCGGGAAGGCCATTCAATTTAGGATTGGCACTGGAGTACTATATTATTCCCTTGGACTTTGAGGTCCTGCAGTACTTCATGATGGGAGATTATCCAACTGAAGAAAACCTACCTATTAAGCTATAATCATCATATGACACTCCAGCTTGAGCAATTGCTGCAATATTTCCTCAATATATTGCATTTCTCCCACTGCCAAGTGTTTTATGTATTATCTACTTTGAAGAATTTTCCTTTTTTGTTTTCATTTTTCTAACTAGTCTTATCTGGTTAGGGTTAAGTTGTATATGTCTAGAACTCCCTGAGACCCACTAACAGAGGAGCTCAACTGGACTGTTTGTAAGTTTGCCATCGTTTTTTCTTAATAATTATTTTTGGGGAGTGGAAATGGGGACCATGGGGTGCATTTGGCCATTGCGGAGGATCAAATCTTGCCAATAACCATTAATATTGAACTGAGATGATCTGAAGTTGAGACTAATTTTGTGTAATATAGACAGTGTAATATGTTGTACCCTGGCACTGATTGCTGATGGTTTGAAACTCTTTCTATTTGGGGATGACAGGATCAAGAAAGTTATGTATGGCATAGTTCAGATCTATTGGGAAAAATAGAGCCAAGATATAGTTCCTTAATTGTGGCCTGCTGGTGAATGATTTTTTGTGGAAACATCCTCTAACTACAGAAGATCTACAGCCAGATCTGTTGCTTCTGAGTTCTGATATTTTGGGACATTTTCAAGGAACTTCATAGTTCCTGATGTCAAATTAGCTTTGGTGTTTAATGATAGTAATAAGTTGGTAACTACTCCCTCTGTCCCAGAGCTAAGTGATGTGTTTTTGGTTACTTTTTCCTCTCTATTTTTTCTCTACAATTGGGGCCCACATCCATCCACCCATTTGTTCTTTTTATCTAATCTTCGTTGTTATTCCTTAATGTCAAAGCAATGTTAAATCAGCTCTGGAACGGAGGGAGTATATGTTTCTTAACCTTACTTTATGTGTGTACCCCTGTAACCTCCTTAAGTTTTAGGTTTGTTCAGCTGTGGAGTTTTCTAGTTAGCAGAATCTTCCACCTATAAGGATATTATGATTCCATAGCGTGTAATCCGAGCTTTATGGTTAGCAGCCACTTTGCTAGCATGTAATCTCCACCTGATTTGTGTCAGCATGAGCAGAAGGCCCAATACCAAAATTCAATTCTGTAAGAAGTTGCATACTGCTATGAATTGTTTTTTCTAGTCCAGTAAATCTAGAATGGAAGTAGTTCTTTTGAAAGAAGAGAAATTAGATCTCAGCTTCAGGATGAAGAAATCTGACATATTCATTATACCTGCAAAGAAGTTGCATACTGCTATGAATTGTTTTTTCTAGTCCAGTAAATCTAGAATGGAAGTAGTTCTTTTGAAAGAAGAGAGATTAGATCTCAGCTTCAGGATGAAGAAATCTGACATATTCATTATACCTGCATGCGTGTTTATAGAATCTGAGAGGGTTCTTCAACAAGTTAGTTACTAATGTCAGGTTGCTGACCTGTTTGAAAGGCGAAACATATTGTACAGGTATTACATGACCTATAAATGTCTGAATATCATTTGGAAACAGAAAACTTGGGCTCATCAATTAACTGAGGGCCAAGTTCTTCGATCAAATAATCATGAACATACTGGTAGGCTGCTTCTGTGGGATGAGCACTGTCCCAAAACATAAATTCTGAAGCATTCTTACATGCTGGTGTTAGTACATTACACAGGCTTCCTGTCTCAATATAACCTGTTCCGCAACACCCTCTATTTGTCACTTTAAATCCTGTAAATGTGATCAACAATATAACCTCTATCTTAGTTGTTAATACAATGCGTAGTATTCATGTTAACTAAAATTTCATCTCTTACCGTATTCTTCCGAGTTAGTAATCAGGTTGGTAAATGGTGTGTACACGTCTGCATATAATATTCGACTCCCTGGAAGTGATGCTTGTGCACGAGGTATGAGTTCCATAAGCTTTTGGTTATATGACATGGCATCTGAATTCTGTTCCTCCAAGCACTTCCTTTTATTTGGCATTTTGAATCTTGCAGTCATTTGAATTGGAAGACAACCGATGGGAGGAAGCCCAGACACTATCATTGTACGGCATCCAAGTTCATACATCTCCTGCAGGTTCAGATTTCTAAGAAATTAGAGTATATGATAATGTAATATTAACTTTAGGGTCATCAATAGTTGTTAAAACTGGGCTAACAATCAGCCAATAATTATAAGTTTATAACCATCTCGTTATGTGTTTGTAGAAATCATCATTCTTATATGGGGGAGGGGGTTGAGAATTGAGATCACATGTTCCATTTAATGTCTCATCTTGTGTCCCACTTCTTTCTATTCTTGACACCTCATCAATCTAAAGTAAACTACCTTATATAATAAATAAGAGCGGGTGAGGTGTCAAGATGAGAACTACTTGGGACACTAGATGAGACACCAAGTGAGATAAAGGATTGTTACTGATATGTGGGAGGAGGGAGCAAAGAAAGAGCTAGAACCTCAACAGAGCTCTGAAGTCTTTTGAGAACAAAATCTTGGTATCCAGTTACATTGTACTGCAGCCTTCTTGTAAGCAGGTCATAGTAATTGATTACAAAGTCATTAGTCCCAGAATTGATAACAACTAAAGCCTTTCGAATTATCTTCGTAGCCTTCTTTTCCCCTACTATCTTTTCAAGTCTCTCTATGTATTTCTTTAAGTACTCAACCTGCTTTGACATTGAAATTCCCCTAGTTGCCAAACTTGTTAGATCATCAAACCCAGACCCTGCAGACCCAAAACTGACACCCGTGATCAGGTCCTTATCCGAAAGACCTGGATCCAAGAACGAAGGTACGGTCTCCTTTAGCCCAAGTGTGCCAGCCAAGAAATCTGGGATGAGTTTCCCATTCGAGAATCGACCTGTTGGCTTATGATTAGGATAATCTCGACCATAAGGACGATGATCAGCTCTATTTGGTGATACGATAGAGGTGATGAAATTGTTGTTGCCAGTATCGACTGCTGAATCACCAAATATGAGGATGGCAGGAAATAATGCTTGGGAACTGACATTGATAATGGATAAAGCTATCAATAGCGTTGTTAAGAAGAGGGAGAAAAACTTTGGTGCCATTATCTTTTGAGGACTGATATATGCTGTTAACTAGTTAGTGAGATGGGGATTTATAGTAGTGTGTTATGATGCTTGCCACTTTGCCAGGAACAAGTGGCAACAATTGGATGAATTTTGTAGCTTCGAAGAGATCCTTCATCTTTTATTGGCAGAAATAGAAAACTTAGTTTATGTGTCAAGATATACACGTAGTAAGGAAGTAACAAAGATATCTATAGTTTAAAGTGACATCTTTCTGACTAAACCATCCCTGCATGATTTCTACTGTCTCTAGCTTCTAAAACGAGTCCGGCTAATCATCCCAAATCTAGATATCTAAATGGAAATGTTTCTTTACTATTATCCTCTAATCATAGAAAACGTAAACCATATTCATATCTTTTTATTGTCCCTTTTAAAAATTGTTTCTTAGGTAAAAGTTGTGGGGGCTCACTGAGCAGAAAAATGGAGGCTCTTCCTTAACCTCTTCTCTTTGTAGCTGTGTCCACCCGACACGACATATACACAAAATTATGTAGATCAATCTAAACTCAATGCGATATTGACACGAATGCAAAATCAACCTGAACTTGACCCGATTGTTCAACTTGTCATATTATGCTATTATCATACTTCTTGTATAGATTTTGTTTTATATTGTGAACAACCTGAAATTGACATGAGACCAAACACAAAAACAACCCCTCAACTCAAATTGCCATCTCTTATCTGTCCCATAGGAGTCGCCTGAAGCTATCTCTGTTGACGAGCGCTCAACATTGCTCAAGATTTTCATCTATAGCAAGATTTTGTTATTACAATGTAAAAGACAAAGGGATAATTCCACAAAATCAATAGCAGGACTGCAATCAGTAGCAGGAGTGCTTTAAGACTTAAACAGCAAGGGATAATTCTCAGAAAATCCACCTTATCAAGGTATGTATATCTGTCCTGTTTTCATCACACAGTGAAGAGCAGAGGACAAGTTTGTTGATCTTTGCCAAATCAACAAGGTAATCCCAACGTCTGAAATTATGGCCGACCATGTAAGAACGATGATAGGGAAATTAAACACAAAATGAGCTGGAAATATCACTCTTACATTCTCCTCACTCATCATCCTTTTCCATAACTCTTCCCACCTTCAATTTACATTCAGAGAACAATTGTGTTATTCATTCTTAGTGCCCGTATTGTATAGTACAAAGTTGCTCCCTTTGCTGCATGATTCACAGTGAAATGGCAAAAACTCCCATGTTTGATTTTTCGAATCTGAAATCTGAAGTATTCACAGCCTTCTTCAAGTATTCACTTGAAAAATTTGCATGCCTTGCCTTATATACGTCGAAAGCTTACTTTGCTATGAAGCCACTATGCAGTCTGTGATTTTATTGATCATACCTTCTTCATCCACGACTCTTAAGGATTTGGCAGAGCTTTTATTCAGCGTTTGGAAGATCATGGTAATTAATTCATTGGAAGTAATTAATTCATTGGAAGCTACAAGTTTCTTACAATGATGATATTCTTATTAATTTTTGAGTTTTACGCTTAACTTGTTTGAATGACATACTTACCTTTGAAGTTGTCTGTATTAACGAATCTATGTTGGTTTGCTGCTACTGCCGTGGATACAACAATGAGGTCTAATGTTAGTGCTAAAGGATACACAATTTAATGCAATATATGGCCGGAGCTAATCGCTCCATAAGCACCTCAAGGTTGTGAAATTTGTTGGATTTGCTGGAAGAATATTTGTTGCTGAGCTTGTACTTTGACTGACTCAGCATTCTCCCATGATTAAGAATATTATTTTTGATCCTGTCGTCCCCAATTGATGGGAGAGCTATGCAAAGTGTATTGAAGTAGATGTATGTATAATACAGGCCTTGCTAGAAGAAAAGTGAAGTTGCTTGTGAAACTAATTCGGTGAGGTGTTGTTTTAAAAAGTTTCTTTTTCCTCTTGTAGAAAACTTGTTAGTTTGAGGCAATGCTTAGAATGGAAGGCAGAGATATAAATGTCTCTTGAGAGTGGTTTTAGTCTTTGATTTGGCTGTTGTACTAGCTGCCCCAATCTTTCTTATGACCTTCGGAATTGTTCAGTGGTAGCGAGTTGTGTTGCTGCTGATCTGATAGTCTGCGTGTTGTACTTTTAAAAAAACGAGCGTGTCATGTCAGTATGTGATCATGGCATGACCATGCTAATCTGCACCGCAGCAAGAGCATATTACGGGGAAGGTGCACCGCCTTGGGTGGCTTGTTGATGGGTCAAACAATATTTTTGTAGGGGAAGCATGGATCCCTGCCTCAGTTCCCTTGTTAAAAGAGACGAGGAGTATGTTTGATGATACTGGCAATCTATGTCATACTCAGTTTACTCCCTAGTCAATAGTGTATCCAGCCGTCAATGAAAGGGTCATTCTCTCGCCCGAGAAAGGATTGCCAACGTTGGATAATATAGTTGTTCAATGTTCATGTAGGGTCATATTATCAGCAATGTTATCATATATAAGCACTTTTCAGGTCAATTAAAATCATGTGCATCATCGCCTTGCAATATCCCATTATATATGTCTCGTAAGTCGTAACTCATAAGATGTATGCCTTGCGTGATAGGTCATCCGAATATAAACTCAAATTGGTTTTCCAGAACTTTTGCACATTTTCTCAATCTATTTTTTAACGCATAGTACACCCAGTTCACTAGAGCTTAGCTCCGACTACATCTGGATTGACCTGTGTCGCACACACCTGCTTTGGGTGGGTGAGTCTCCCAACAAGAGTTTCTGCATATGGTGAGGCTCGAACCTGAGACCTCCCTTAAGCGACATCAAGCTGCTTACTACTTTAGCCAACTCTTATTGGTCACATTTTTTCAATCTATATAGTTTATCACTTTCTCTCGTAATTTCACCTTAATGGTTTATAAAGCTTTATCCTGGCCTCTAATAATTTTAGCAGTCTTGTGCCTTTTCTCCAATCTCGTGGCATCATTGTCCTCCAAATCTTGTTGTAAAAGTATGTCGATGATTTAATACCAACGTCCCCTAAGCATCTTCAAACATCAATAAGAATCATAAATGGGCCACCTACTTCCCTTGGTTTCGGTCTCTTCAATATCTTTGTCTATTCTATATTTTCAGATTTTTGCATATAACTCCAATTTGGCTTCATAATTCATACTTGATACTCCTCAATAGAGATGTCAATGTAACACTAGCTAACTTACATTAAATAATTTATCAAAGTACTTGCTGCTCTCTATCCTATTCTTAAAACAGCTAGGGTGATTTTTGGTTTTTATTTTTCGCACACTTCACCTTAAGGATATTGATGTTCAACATTTGTTCTTCTTAACTATTTCATAAATATTTTTCGCAACTTTCGATTCTCGTTTGTCGTATACTTTTTGATATACATTTGTCTTTGCTTGTCAGATAATCTCCTTTGCCTGTACCTTAACACCCGTTTGGTAGTTGGTTAGAAATGGTGGTAATGGAAATGAATTTATATGTAAAATTGTGAAGAAAATCATTGTTCATTTCCATAGTAATGCTAATATATCCTAAAGTGTCTAAATTTCTTCTTAAATTTTCATTCCCATCCAATACCACCTTCTAGGTGGTAATGACTATTGACTGATAATGAAAATTGCTTCCCATAGGAGAAAAAACACACAAGCCGAGGAGTGAGATTGCTTCCCCATGGAGAAAAGAACACAAACTTGAGGGTTGAAACCCCATGGATATTTTAAGGGTGCTTCCCTAGTAACATTACACTTAAAATTCATTCACATTACTACCATTTATTAACGACTACCAAATGGACCATAAAGGCCTTATAGTTTGCAATGTTTGATACATTCCTAAAGTCTTCCTAAGGCCAAGTAGCATCCTCTTTTCTATTAAACCACTGCTCATACATCCTTAAAGACCAGGTTATATATTTGTACAGTCCTAACTCCTACGCCCTAGTTACTGTATTATTGACATATACCTTAAAAACGGATGTACTAAACTACTAAAGGCATCATGCCACGACTTCTTAATGTTCTTAAAATTGTTCATCTTTAATAAATAAAAAGTTACTACCTAGCAAAATATCCTTATATCATTATATCATTATATGTATGATATGAGATGTAATATTTATCATATTTTTTTAAAGAATAAGAAGCCCGAAAGAGGACAGCTCGAAGAAAATCTTTATGAAGTTGGAATTGACATGATTTCCGCTGTGCACTCGTGCATATAATGGATTTGGTAGGCGTGTTCACTGATTTGTACTGCACCAAATCAATGGCATGCATGCATGCATGCGTGCTTCATATCAAACTAGTCAGCTGAACTAAATGTATTATTAGCTTAAGACATTCTCAAACTTGCTTAAATAATGGGTTTCGATCTCGAAATCATCGTTCACTATTATTTAATATGTCACATATTAACTGTAAATCAACTTTTTTAAAGAAATTAGAAGGAAATTTCTTGGATTTTTGTGCAAATGAACCACATTTCCAAGGTCTGCTGGCCCTAGAAATCCTCAGTGTATCTTCTATCTGATTTGATTGAAAAATCTATTGCAACTACGATGCAATGCATAGTGATTAACTATTCCCTTTGGTGATTGTGTTGCATAATTCTATTGCCAATTTAGTTCACCAAGGTAGTTACTGCACATAATACAAAGTTCCATTTTGTCGTAGTTTGTCCTACTAGAATTAATTATACTCCCATAACATGTATAGGGGACTTGGTATACATTTCATCTGTTCAACTTCAATTTTCCAGGTTTAAAAGATAGAAATGCAATTTCTTCCAGATTTTGGCATATTTTAGAAGATCTAATCATTTAGTCGACCTATTGTTTAAAGAATTTTTGTTATTTTATTGCGTAAAGTAGAGTTCCTTCTAGAGTATGTCAGTCAGTCATTATATGATACATCTGGATAAACAATAAAAAGCAACTAATCTATTGTGCACTCTAACGTACATACGTTTAGAATTGTCCACTCTTGCATATATAAGTTTGCGAGCAGCGTGATTTACCCTTCATTCATCTGTATTTAGGTAATAATTGAATTTGCCATAGAAATACGACCCTACCACACAAGATTGTGCATGCATAAATCACAGAAATGATAAAAACTTCAAAGTACTTTTTTGACAAAAAGAAATGTGATTGAGTACTTGTGACTTAAATCTTAATCTTACATGCATTGATTTGCAGAAAAAATAAGAGATGAAGAGAAATGTCTCACCCAATTATAGATGTGGGGTCTTGTAAACATGGGGAAAACATGGGATGGCCTTCAGCTAATTGAATGTGTCGGTTTACATTTTCGTCAAGCTTACTATTGCCATACTTTATTCCCTCTTCTTTACAAACATCTATCTGTTATCATCACTTTCTAATGTATCTTGCAAAATTACCAATTTGTAACATTACTATGGGTATGTTTGGCAAAATTAGCTGTTCTTGTAACGGTTAGCTGTTGCAGTAGTTGTAGCTGTTGGAGGTAGCGGCTAGCTGTCTACTAGCAGCTGTTAGCGATTAGCGATTAAAGTAGTTGTTTAATTAGAAGTGTTTGGCAAAAGTAGCTGTTGTAATGGTAAAAGATAATAAATGACATTTATTCCAATATGAAATGAACTACAACAATTTCATATGTTCGTTGAATAATTAAATTCAAATATATAATTTTCAAAGAACTTATACAAAAAGGAGTATACGACTTTTTAACTGCTCAAAGAAATATTTAAATTTAAGATAATATTCAACCCTCAAATAATTTATATTACCTATTTTGACTAAAATGCTTCTGGAATGAGGAGTATAAAAAATTGTGAATAATTAGTTATATCTTATCTTTTAAATAAATAAGTATTTAAATCACACCCCTGCTATTGTAAATAAAAAAACAATGAATTGCTATAAAAATAAAGCAATTAATAAACAAAAAAAAGGAAAAAGAAATTAAAAATATTGGTTAACAATTCTACCTTATGCTATTATAGTCTTTAATTCTTTAGGCTACCTATAAATCTCAAACGTTACTAGTAGTAACGTTCTACAACCCCTACTCATAATCTACTCCAACCGCTACCCACTACTACAACCAATAACTTACCAAACACTCATAATTTTCTTAGGTAGCGTTTTGATCTTGTCCAACCGCTACCCGCTACCTAAAACGCTAGTCAAACAAATGAGGTAGTAAATGTAATAATCCATGTAATAATAGAAGTTGTAAATATTTATTGTATATGTTCCCAATAGTGGCATGGTCTCTCTTTGTTTCTCATCCCATGACATAAGATAGATATAGACTGATATAGTTATATAAGTTCGCACAATATATATGACAAAGTACAAACCTTGGAAACTTTTGTTCAAATATATGCTTAATTATAGGATCTACGATTTCTAAAAACATTTTTTTGATTATGGAGTACAATTTTAATCGAAATTCTCCTATTTCTCATAACTTTCTACTTTTGGCGTGACTCACGTAGTCAAGTTGTAATGCATTACTAGAACTATAGAAGGAATAGGATCAATAACTTAATAGAATCATTTATTTGTAACCACCAAAATATATCAATATGATGAGAGAACATAATAAATATTCAATGTGCAAGAACATCTTCTGATCTAGCTGTACTCATCTTTTGATTTTAACTGAATTAAGTAGGAGATTATGAAAGCTTAATGAAGTTATTAGGCTTTGCTGACTTGCAGTATTTTTTAATTTTATTTAAAAATCCGAACTATATGACAGCTAAAATGCTACTTAAGTCCTGACAATTTATCGGATCAAAAAAGCAGAATATATCAAATATTATCAGAGAAATAGTGTCCACAATTTAATTAGCATACTATTAATTTTTAATGTAGTTGCACATAGCCACATTATGACAAAGTTGTATGATCAGAAATTAGGAACTTGCAAGTTGCAAATTGCAATGAAAGCATATGACAAAGTTGTGGTCCCAAACGTACGGTATGCTAATTATGCTGCTAAATTTCTCACTTCTGATTTATATACTTGTTCGTGCAAAAGTGACACCAATTATGTCTATGGATTATGAAATAATAACGTACAAAAAAATGTTCATACCGTACAAAGGGGGTAGCAATTAAATTTTCTATCTTTCTGCTACACTACGCCAATTTCTTATGCTAACAATTAGAGAGACTTTAAATGTGTATCAGTGTATGTATAAGATGCTTACTGTAAAAAGCAAGGGACTGTTGCAAAAAAAAAAAAAGCAAGGGACATTTAATACGTACTACGTAAGAAGCTGAAATTCTAATCTATTTTATAAGAGTTTGAATGGAATTTGTAATTTTAAGGTCTTGAACTGGACATCCCACTAGGTTTTCTTGAGAGAGGGTTCTATTTTCCACGGTCACTTTTAAAAGTCTCAACTATGATAATTTTATGAAAGTAGGAGTGACTCAATTGTTATAAAGATACAATTGAACTTTTGATGACATATAAATGTGAGAAAAATTAAGTTTATTTGTTATAAAATGACAAATAATCCCACGTGAACAAATGTACTACTAGTAGTGAGCTAGTCTAAAACCAACAATGAAGAATTTAAGTACATAATTAACTAGCATTATAAACAAAAGTAAGCCTTGAGGCTATTTGTGGTCGCCCAAAACACACATACATGTTTAGTATCACCCCTATATAGTGGAAATCCCTTATTATAAGTTAAGGGGTAATTAATACTTTTGACTTGTAAATAAGTTCAAACCTCTGCAATGATAATTGATTAATCTTTTTGTTTATTCTTTGTATTTTGGTTAAACCACCCGATAATCTACTCGATGTTGACAAATTCATATTGAGTCGGGTCAAGGCCAAATTGGTGGGAACACTCTTCTAACAAGTGCTCTGGACTCCTTGGGCTCGAATCTAAACCTCTGATTAGCCGAAACAATTTTTTTATCCAAGCACTTATTGGTAGTTTTTAGGTATTTGATGTTCCAATTATAATTCCTTAACACAGGTTTGGCAGCTAAAGAGATAGTAAGCAACAAAAGATGTATCATGCACTAAGGGTTTGCACACTGCACATGCATACATACCATATGGGGATAAAAAAAAGGAATACACAAACTAAAAAGGTTTTGCTTGGAACAACTTGGAGCCAAAAGTTGAGTCGTAACATAGGGATAATTACTTCTAAGGGTATGTTCTCTTCGGCATAAAACAACTGAATTGAACTTAACTGAACTGAATTGAACTGAAATAAATTGAACTGAATTAAATTATAAATAATTAATAGTAATGATAATAATTTAGGAATTGAACTGAACTGAACCGAACTGAATTGAACTGAACTGAAAATAAGCTGGGGAGAACAGGCCCTAAGAGGGCAAGTTTGATTCGAGAAGCTTATAAATATGTTCAGAATATACATGTAGCTATTTTAGTTTAGATATTACAGAATTTAAGTAGAACTTTATATATATATAGTAAAAATGTGTACGTATTGGTGAAAATCTCAAAAGTAGTAAAATCCTTACTATGAAATTGTTATAACACATTTTTTTTAACTCGCATTGAATTTTAGGTTAAGTTGGGTTAACATTTTCAATTAGAAAAAGTTCGAGACTCAGCTCAAATTTAGCTTAAGTATAACGAGTTAAGCTGAGCAACTCCAAATTCGATTTCTAACTGGTCGTCAACATTCATAGGCAAGGTAAAGGTAAATCGTCTATCTTTTGAGAAAGAGTATGTAAGAGAGAAATACCAAAAACTGAGCCGGATGAGAATCAAATCAAGAGTATCACCTAAAATTTGGAACCTTAGCCAAACCACTGCAAGACACTCTATCTCAGCCACTACACTAGAACACTACATGAAAGCTCAAGTTCCGATATTGGAACGTACGGAGGTTTGACCGATGAGAAAACTTTACTACATCGATTAAAGCAAATAGTATTATTAATTGATCATGAACTAGCTTCATTCCTTTTTGGCTTGCTAATGACATACACATGCTAATGACAAAAAAAGTAGCACCCAAATACGAATATCAAACTTAATGCAGATACCTAAACCCATTTTTACGCATATTGTTTATGCATTAAAGACAAAACTAATGCGCGTTTTAGTAAACTAATTAAGTAAATGCTCCTATTATTTTAAATTATGCACCAAAAGAAACTGCAGAATTAAGTTGGATTTCGTTAAGATATGGAAATCTAAAAGAGCAAGGATGCAATGAATTAGGCACAAATGCACAATATTACAAGGATGCAGATTGCCAGCTATGCAGTCACATACTCACATCTACATCGATGGGAGTATTATAATATACTCCATACGAAATACAATACAACAAACTAAATGAATATGGTTTGAATGAGTATAGCTTAGGATTCAAGATTGGTGGGACTTGGGTGCAAGTGTTACTGTGTTAGATCATAAAGGAAAGAATAAACATCGAAAAGTTTTAAGCAAATGAATGTTAAACGTACGTCTTTTGTAAAAATTTATTGAGTTTTGGGTGAAGATTATTTGTTGGAGATTTAGAGTATAAGGTTAGTTAATTTCATGATATATTGTTTGAGTCACTTGGTAATGGTGTTGTTACTCACACAATATATGTAATATAATATGCTATATGTTAGTCGTGTTTGCGAGAAATGTTGAATTGCATGGCTTGGTTTGCTCACACTCATGGCGGTGGCAAGTGGGCTTGGCTTGCTCGCACCCCGGCGGCGGGTCGCGACTCGCGACCATGGTCGCACCTCGCGACGGTGCTTAGCTCGCGACTCGCGATGCTGATCGCGGCTCGCGATGATGTCTCTGACATTTGCGTTAATTTGCGTGTTTTGACGGTTTGTCAATGTATCGTTTCGGATTTTCTGAAACAGTATAGCATTGTTATAAATATGAGATCTCTCATATGATGAAGGGGTTGAGAAAACTACTTCTCTCTTTTGCATACAAACTCTAAAAGATAAAAATCAGAAATTCTTCATCTCTACAAAATCTCACAAACTCATTTTCATTGAATAGTGTTCATAGTAAGCGTGACCACTATTGTTCTCTTCTTTGTATCTCGAAGGTGAATTCCTTGAACCCGTGCTTTACGATTAGGGTCGGAATATTACTTTTGGGAAAGTGATCCACGCCTAGAAGATTGTTCATCTTGTGACCCTTGTTATATTCGTTTTTTTCCCTAACAATCCAAAAGTAATATACATTGCAAGATGACTTCAATTCGTGAAATGTCTGCAAATTTTCACAAACTTGACAAGTTCGAAGGTGTTTGTAACATCTCCGATATTTTAAAAGATAAATTTCTAAAATATGCTTAATTTAATGAACATTAGACAGTAGCGGAAATACTGTCTATCGGAGTATTACTTTCTAACCATAATAAAAGGTTGTCTAATTATCATAACTAAAGGTTAATTCTCCAAATATTATCCAAAGTGAGGTTATAAGCCTCTTACAACCCAAGTCATCAAAATGACGAAATTCCGAATGTCATAAAGTAGATGATGATAACAAAAGATTGAAATTCCTATCTCTCACTCTAGCCCGTTAACCACCCGAATCATTAGCTTTCTTCACCTGCAAAATATATATATAGGGGTCCACAGTCAGTGGGGAGCAACTAGCAGTCCTCCCAGGTTAAACAAGATCAAATAAGCTAATTATGGTAATCAACATCGATTATAGTAACCACAAAGCATCATAAACATCCACAACATCGCCAATAATCATAATTCTTCGTTAAAATAATAACATACTCAAAATAATCATTTATATCAAAATAGACTCAATTTCCAAATCCAAATACCTCTCACAAATAATCATTCAACACAACATCACAACAATCAACGTCGAGGGGAGAACCGAACGCAAGTGGATAGATGTACACCCGGCAAAGATACAACCACCCACGGTTCCTACATGATAGAAGTATTAGGACACGCACACCCGGCTCAAAGATACGATATCCTATGTCTAAGAAATGGCCATAACTCCCAAGTGCTAGTTTCAACGCACCCGGCTCGGTGCGTCGTACCCGGCTCGGTACAACCTAACACCGGACGACGACTAATATCAAAGCGGACTTACGTACCCGGCTCCAAGACGTAAGTTAACTCTATGTACCCAAGCAAGACAAGAGTGACGGTTCATACCAAGGGACCCAGCTCGGCCCCATAGGATTTCTCTTCCTCAACAAAACAAACCAATGTACCCAATTTCAGATACAAAGGTAATGACTCAATAAAATATCATTTCAAAAATATCTCTATGTACCCATTTCAAGTACAATAGTAAACATCATCTCAAAACATCTCTTTGCACCCCCACGGTGCAAAGTAAAAATCATCTCAATACAACACTTTGTACCCAACACATTACAAAGTAAAAATCATCTCAACAGCACTTTGTACCCATCACAGTACAAGGTAAAACTAATTCAAAATTAAGATCATAACATAATTAAAGTAGTAGTAAACATGATATTGTTAACAACATCATTTTTAGAACAATCTCAACTCATTTTATTTAGTATAAAAATGAAGTTTTATAATCATCACAAAAACTTGTCAAATCGACATAAAAGTCGATGGAATCACCCAATTCAACTTAATATCAACTCAAATAATATTGTAATCCAAAAATACACAAACTTGTCAAATTGACATAAAAGTTGATGGAATCACCCAGTCCAACTTAATATCAACTTAATCAATATTTTAGCTAAAAATACATACACTTGTCAAATTGGCATACAAGTTGATGGAATCACCCAATTCAACTTAATATCAACATAAACAATATTTTAATCCAAAATACACAAACTTGTCAAATTGACATAAAAGTTGATGGAATCACCCAATCCAACTTAATATCAACTTAATCAATAATTTAATCAAAAATACATACACTTGTCAAATTGACATACAAGTTGATGGAATCACCCACTTCAACTTAATATCAACATAAATAATATTTTAATCCAAAATACACAAACTTGTTAAATTAACATAAAAGTTGTTGGAATCACCCAATTCAACTTAATATCAACTTAAACAATATTTGGTTTGAAAATATTCATTTGTCAAAGGAATACAAAAGTCATAATTAAACTCATTGTAATTTATTTATAAATTCTTAAATTACACGTAATAATAATTAAATCTAAAACAACAAGTTTGATTAAATTCTTTTTAGTAAGAAAAACTTAATAAATTAACTAACATTAATAAACAATCAAAATTTAGATAAAAGTTGTTGTAATTATTCTGAAAATACATAACTAGTTTCGGTAATTAGGTTTTCATTATACAATAATTTCGAATTTAAAATCACTAAAATAAATTAATAATAATCCAAAATTAATATTAGTGATATTAATCACGAAATACCTTAATATTAATAAACTTTTAACAAGTTCATTTTGTTTCAAAAAGATAAATTTTAAATTAATAGATTTTTGAATTAAACAATTTACTAATCAAAAAAATAATAATTTGACAAATTCATATAATAATTCAAGTAGGTTAATCACGACCATAAAAATGAGGATTTAAATATAAAATGAAATATCTTAAATAATTTTCGTGAGTATAAAAATAAATTTCGAAATTTAAACATATTCTAAAACACTAAAATACTATCGGATATAATTACACAATTAACAAAATAAGTTTCAAAAATTCAAATTAAATCACACCAACAAGTTAATAACATGTATGAGTTTATAAACATACTAAATATATCATTTTATCAAGATTTATACATATAAAGTCAGTAAATATATATTATACACTTAAATACACATATGTAAATCGAAAATCATAATTAACAATTAAATTCACATAAATCCGAAAATTCATATATAATTCACGTAAATTCACATAATCTATCTCAAATATTATTATAACTATTTCTACTATAATGTATATTAATTAACTATAATTAACTTATTAATCAAAATTAAACTAGGATTAAAGCTAGTTACCTTAATTTCAGTGGAAAATAGAATGGAGATAATAAGAGAACATGAGCTAAGATCCTTCCTCTTCCACAAGCTCTAAATCAAAAGTATCACCTTCTAAAAATGTTCAAGGAAGAATTAGGTGTTAGAATTTGAAGTAGAAATTAATAGAAGAAATTAGGAATTTAATTAAAAATAACTTGAAAATGCTCTAAATAATTTTCTAAAGCTCAAAAATTGTTCAAAATTTTTATGGAGTACGAAAATAACATAGAAAGTAAGGGAGAAGCTTACTCTTCAGTTTTAGGATGAAAAGAGCTTGGGTAAAAATTATTTGCTCCAATACTTTAAGTAAATAAGGAAAAAAAAATGTCAAGAAGTCAAGGTAGTTGGAAGATGGAGTAATTGGGTTGGCAATGGGGTGAAAATGCTTGGAAGCTTCCTCCAATATCAGAATTTACTTCCCATAAAAATTTCAAGACTTTTGGACCAAGTTTAATAATTTTAAAGATTAAAACCTTAAAGTTAGTCAAATAGTCAAATAAGCTTATAAATGCCTTAGAAAATCCGAAAATGAGTTAACACTATGACAAAATGATTTTAATAAATTTGAAATGATTTTTAAAATTTATAAATTAATTAATTAAAATTATTTTTACCGATTTCCTAATTTTTCTACCAAAACCGATTTTAAATTCAAATAAAATCTGAATATTGAAAATAAATTTCACAAAAATTATTTAAACCTTAGGAAAATAAATCCAACATGTTTATGAAATAAAAATATAATTTTTATGAATTTTCAAATCAAGATGAAAATTTTATTGATTAAAAGAGTGAAACGTTAACGGAGTTAATTAAACACTATGAAATAAACGAAAAATTCGGAGTGAAATTTTGAGGTGTTACAATCACTCCCCCTTAAGAAAGTTTCGTCCTCGAAACTTAGAAACAAGGCTAAGCACCTGAGGTAAACAACTCGGGATATTTTATCGATTCTTCAGTCTCCCAAGTGGCCTCTTCGAACTTTTGATTTCTCCAAAGCACTTTTACCAACGGGACCAACTTTCTTCTCAAGACTTGGTTCTGACGGTCAAGAATACGGATAGGTCGCTCTTCATAAGTCAAGTCCCGATCAACAATGATTGACTCAACGGGGATTACATGGGAAGGATCACTACGATACTTTCGCAAGGTGCGATACATGGAATACGTCATGAACCTTTGACAGATCAGGCGGTAAGGCCAATCGGTAGGCAACTTCTCCGATCCTTTCAAGGATCTCGTAGGAACCTATATATTTTGGGCTTAACTTACCCTTCTTCCCAAACCGCATCACACCCTTCATCGGAGACACCTTCAATAGCACCTTATCCCAACTTCAAATTCAATGGCTTTTCGACGAAGGTCAGCATATGATTTTTGTCTATCTTGAGCAGCTTTCATTTTAGCTTGGATGACTTTAACTCGCTCCACGGTATCCCGAATCAAATCGGCCCTAAAACCAAAGAGTCACTAATATCGCTCCAACTAGTAGGGCTACGACATTTCCTCCCATATAGAGCCTCATATGGAGCCATTTGGATACTAGCATGATAGCTATTATTGTACGAAAACTCCACTAAGCTCAAAGATTTCACCCAAGACTACTGGAATTCTAAAGCACATGCTCGGAGCATATCCTCAAGAGTTTGGATGGTTACCACCAAACACATATTTAGCACACAAGTAAACACATAGCACAAAAGTCATATAAATTTGAGAGAAAATATTTCCCAAGGCCATATTGAATTTCTTCCTACCCAAGTAACTCACTCTAAATCACTCGTCTTGAAGCCTAAGCTAAGCAAAAATCTAGGTTACAAAACTACAAATTTCACGGGGAACTTGTAGCAACTCTAGAGAGAGTTTTTTTGGAACGTTTTGCTCGATACCAATCGTAACATCTCCGATATTTTAAAAGATAAATTTCTAAAATATGCTTAATTTAATGAACATTAGACAAGAGCTGGAAATACTGTCTATCGGAGTATTACTTTCTAACCATAATAAAAGGTTGTCTAATTATCATAACTAAAGGTTAATTCTCCAAATATTATCCAAAGTGAGGTTATAAGCCTCTTACAACCCAAGTCATCAAAATGACGAAATTCGAATGTCATAAAGTAGATGATGATAACAAAAGATTGAAATTCCTATCTCTCACTCTAGCCCGTTAACCACCCGAATCATTAGCTTTCTTCACCTGCAAAATATATATATAGGGGTCCACGGTCGGTGGGGAGCAACTAGATCCTCCCGGGTTAAACAAGATCAAATAAGCTAATTATGGTAATCAACATCGATTATAGTAACCACAAAGCATCATAAACATCCACAACATCGCCAATAATCATAATTCTTCGTTAAAATAATAACATACTCAAAATAATCATTTATATCAAAATAGACTCAATTTCCAAATCCAAATACCTCTCACAAATAATCATTCAACACAACATCACAACAATCAACGTCGAGGGGAGACCGAACGCAAGTGGATAGATGTACACCCGGCTCAAGCATACAACCACCCACGGTTCCTACATGATAGAAGTATTAGGACACGCACACCCGGCTCAAAGCATACGATATCCTATGTCTAAGAAATGGCCATAACTCCCGGTGCTAGTTTCAACGCACCCGGCTCGGTGCGTCGTACCCACGCTAAGTACAACCTAACACTCGGACGACGACTAATATCAAAGCGGACTTACGTACCCGGCTCAAGACGTAAGTTAACTCTATGTACCCAGGCTCAAGACAAGAGTGACAGTTCATACCAAGGGACCCAGCTCGGCCCATAGGATTTCTCTTCCTCAACAAAACAAACCAATGTACCCATTTCAAGTACAAAGGTAATGACTCAATAAAATATCATTTCAAAAATATCTCTATGTACCCAGCTCAGTACAATAGTAAACATCATCTCAAAACATCTCTTTGCACCCAGCTCAGTGCAAAGTAAAAATCATCTCAATACAACACTTTGTACCCAACACATTACAAAGTAAAAATCATCTCAACAAAGACTTTGTACCCATCACAAGACAAGGTAAAACTAATTCAAAATTAAGATCATAACATAATTAAAGTAGTAGTAAACATGATATTGTTAACAACATCATTTTTAGAACAATCTCAACTCATTTTATTTAGTATAAAAATGAAGTTTTATAATCATCACAAAAACTTGTCAAATCGACATAAAAGTCGATGGAATCACCCAATTCAACTTAATATCAACTCAAATAATATTGTAATCCAAAAATACACAAACTTGTCAAATTGACATAAAAGTTGATGGAATCACCCAGTCCAACTTAATATCAACTTAATCAATATTTTAGCTAAAAATACATACACTTGTCAAATTGGCATACAAGTTGATGGAATCACCCAATTCAACTTAATATCAACATAAACAATATTTTAATCCAAAATACACAAACTTGTCAAATTGACATAAAAGTTGATGGAATCACCCAATCCAACTTAATATCAACTTAATCAATAATTTAATCAAAAATACATACACTTGTCAAATTGACATACAAGTTGATGGAATCACCCACTTCAACTTAATATCAACATAAATAATATTTTAATCCAAAATACACAAACTTGTTAAATTAACATAAAAGTTGTTGGAATCACCCAATTCAACTTAATATCAACTTAAACAATATTTGGTTTGAAAATATTCATTTGTCAAAGGAATACAAAAGTCATAATTAAACTCATTGTAATTTATTTATAAATTCTTAAATTACACGTAATAATAATTAAATCTGAAACAACAAGTTTGATTAAATTCTTTTTAGTAAGAAAAACTTAATAAATTAACTAACATTAATAAACAATCAAAATTTAGATAAAAGTTGTTGTAATTATTCTGAAAATACATAACTAGTTTCGGTAATTAGGTTTTCATTATACAATAATTTCGAATTTAAAATCACTAAAATAAATTAATAATAATCCAAAATTAATATTAGTGATATTAATCACGAAATACCTTAATATTAATAAACTTTTAACAAGTTCATTTTGTTTCAAAAAGATAAATTTTAAATTAATAGATTTTTGAATTAAACAATTTACTAATCAAAAAAATAATAATTTGACAAATTCATATAATAATTCAAGTAGGTTAATCACGACCATAAAAATGAGGATTTAAATATAAAATGAAATATCTTAAATAATTTTCGTGAGTATAAAAATAAATTTCGAAATTTAAACATATTCTAAAACACTAAAATACTATCGGATATAATTACACAATTAACAAAATAAGTTTCAAAAATTCAAATTAAATCACACCAACAAGTTAATAACATGTATGAGTTTATAAACATACTAAATATATCATTTTATCAAGATTTATACATATAAAGTCAGTAAATATATATTATACACTTAAATACACATATGTAAATCGAAAAT
Source organism: Beta corolliflora (assembly GCA_947648045.1). Lineage (NCBI taxonomy): Eukaryota > Viridiplantae > Streptophyta > Magnoliopsida > Caryophyllales > Amaranthaceae > Beta > Beta corolliflora. The sequence continues at coordinate 133,672 of CANSZD010001703.1, forward strand.
CATAATTAACAATTAAATTCACATAAATCCGAAAATTCATATATAATTCACGTAAATTCACATAATCTATCTCAAATATTATTATAACTATTTCTACTATAATGTATATTAATTAACTATAATTAACTTATTAATCAAAATTAAACTAGGATTAAAGCTAGTTACCTTAATTTCAAGTGGGAAAATAGAATGGAGATAATAAGAGAACATGAGCTAAGATCCTTCCTCTTCCACAAGCTCTAAATCAAAAGTATCACCTTCTAAAAATGTTCAAGGAAGAATTAGGTGTTAGAATTTGAAGTAGAAATTAATAGAAGAAATTAGGAATTTAATTAAAAATAACTTGAAAATGCTCTAAATAATTTTCTAAAGCTCAAAAATTGTTCAAAATTTTTATGGAGTACGAAAATAACATAGAAAGTAAGGGAGAAGCTTACTCTTCAGTTTTAGGATGAAAAGAGCTTGGGTAAAAATTATTTGCTCCAATACTTTAAGTAAATAAGGAAAAAAAATGTCAAGAAGTCAAGGTAGTTGGAAGATGGAGTAATTGGGTTGGCAATGGGGTGAAAATGCTTGGAAGCTTCCTCCAATATCAGAATTTACTTCCCATAAAAATTTCAAGACTTTTGGACCAAGTTTAATAATTTTAAAGATTAAAACCTTAAAGTTAGTCAAATAGTCAAATAAGCTTATAAATGCCTTAGAAAATCCGAAAATGAGTTAACACTATGACAAAATGATTTTAATAAATTTGAAATGATTTTTAAAATTTATAAATTAATTAATTAAAATTATTTTTACCGATTTCCTAATTTTTCTACCAAAACCGATTTTAAATTCAAATAAAATCTGAATATTGAAAATAAATTTCACAAAAATTATTTAAACCTTAGGAAAATAAATCCAACATGTTTATGAAATAAAAATATAATTTTTATGAATTTTCAAATCAAGATGAAAATTTTATTGATTAAAAGAGTGAAACGTTAACGGAGTTAATTAAACACTATGAAATAAACGCGAAAAATTCGGAGTGAAATTTTGAGGTGTTACAGTGTTGGCTTTAGAAGATGGCAGAAGAAGATGCATTTCCTTTTCACTTCGTTAAGTGTGGCTTATGTTTTGAGCACTCCCAAACCCGAGGAAGTGGAAAATGAAACTGTTGAAGAAATTCGGAGGAGAAACAAATGGGAGAATGATGACTACATATGTCGTGGTCACATCCTTAACGGTATGTCCGATGCTTTGTTTGATATTTATCAATTTGTTGAATCCGCTAAGATTCTTTGGGATGAACTAGAAAGTAAATACATGGCCGAAGATGCTTCTAGTAAGAAATTTCTTGTTAGTAATTTCAATGCTTTTAAAATGGTAGACTCTAGGCCGGTAATGGAGCAATTCCATGAAATTCAAAGAATCTTAGGGAGTTTTAAGCAACACAACATTGTGATGGATGAGACCTTTGTTGTTTCCTCTATAATTGACAAATTACCACCCGGTTGGAAGGATGTTAGAAATTCTCTTAAGCATAAGAAAGATGATATGAATGTTGAACAATTGGGTGCTCATCTTCGGATTGAAGAGGGCATTCGGGTCCAAGATGGACAAAAGGATGTCAATCCTAATTCTTCCACCGTTAACATGGTGGAGGATGGTAAATCAAAGGAGTCTTCTAATCCTAAGAAGAGGGCTAACAATTTCACCAAAGGCAACAATGGGAAGAAGCCTAAGTTTGGTGGAGGCGCTCAACGAGGTTGTTGGGAATGTGGAAAGCCCGGTCATTTCAAGAAGGATTGCACCATTTGGAAGAAGAAGATGAACAAAAAGAATGGTGGGAATGGCGATTCTAGCCAAACCCATACCAAGCAAGGTATGAGTACACAAGTTTCACTTAATTCAAATCTGAATTTTGTGTGTATGATTTCTTGAAATCTTTTGTGTACAGGATGATTGTTCATGGTGGATCGATTTGGGAGCATCAAGACATGTATGCAAGGAGCGGTCTCTATTCAAGACTTTCAAGGAGGTTGAGAATGGAGAAGTTCTTTACATGGGCAATGATTCTACGGCTAAAGTTCTAGGTGTAGGACAAGTAGAATTAGTGTTTAGTTCCGGAAAGCCTCTTATTTTAAGAGATGTATTGTATGCTCCGGAACTTGGGGAGAAATTTAGTCTCCGGTGCTACCTTGAATCGATTAGGTTTTAAAATGGTGTTTGAAGCTGATAAATTTATATTGTCTAAGGGTGGTACATTTGTAGGACTTGGTTATCTTTGTAATAGTATGTTCAAACTAAGTATTTCGAATGCTTTGAAAGATACTTGCTTTGTTGTTAATGACAATTCTTCTCTATGGCATAATAGACTTGGTCATGTTAACTATAAGAAGTTGTATTCCATGTCTAAGCATGATTTGATTCCCTCTTTTGATCCAAGTATAGAGAAGTGTAGAACATGCATGTTAACAAAGATAACTAGAAATTCTTTTCCAAACAATGTGGAAAAAGATACTTCATTGCTAGATTTGGTGCATAGTGATTTATGTAATTTTCATAGCACTCCTTCCTTAGGGAACAAGAAATACATGATAACTTTTATTGATGATTATTCTCGGTTTTGTTATGTATACTTGTTGTTTACTAAGGATGAAGCCCTTGATAAGTTTAAGATCTATAAAAATGAAGTTGAATTGCAACTAAGTGACAAAGTTAAACGGTTTAGAACCGATATAGGGGTGGTGAATTCTATGACCCAAGTTATTTTCAATCTACCGGTATTATACATGAAACTACCGCGGCTTATACACCACAACAAAATGGTATAGCAGAAAGAAAGAATAGAACCTTGCAAGAAATGGTAAATTCTATGTTATCCTATTCGGGTTTAAGTGATGGTTTTTGGGGTGAAGCTATGTTAACAGCTTGTCATATTTTAAATCGAGTTCCAATGAAAAAGAACGAGGTTACCCCATATGAACTTTGGTGTAAAAGAAAACCAAACTTGAGTTATCTCAAAGTTTGGGGATGTCGGGCAATTGTAAAAGTGTCGGAACCCAAACGTAAAAAGTTGGGTGAAAGGGGAGTTGAGTGCATCTTTATAGGGTATGCTCTTCATAGCAAATCCTATAGGTTCTATGTTATAGAACAAAATGACTTTTGATCAATTCACACTATTGTGGAGTCAAGAGATGCAATTTTTGATGAAAATAGATATTCATCAATTCCTAGACCAAAGGATATTACTCTTAATACCAATGTTCAAGCAATTGATCATACTAACATTGATCAAGGAGTTGGACTTGATCAAACTACCATTGATCAAGAAGTTGATGAACAAACTCTTGATGAGAATGTTGCATCAACATCATCACAACCTAGGAGAAGTAAAAGGGCGAGAAAAGAGAAATCTTTCGGACCGGATTTTCATGTATATTTGGTTGAAGGATCAAGGAGTTCCATAGTGACTAAGTTTCCATATATATTTAATGTGGAAGAGGATCCTTTAACGTTTAATGAGGCTATGAGGTCTCAAGATGCTGCTTTTTGGAAAGAGGCAATTGATGATGAGATGGATTCCATCATGGGAAATAACACTTGGGTTCTAGCTGATTTACCTCCTAAGTGTAAACCAATTGGGTGTAAATGGATTTTCAAAAAGAAAATGAAAGTAGATGGAACTATTGATAAGTTCAAAGCCCGTTTAGTGGCTCAAGGTTTTCACAAAAACCGGGTATTAACTATTTCGATACATATGCACCCGTTGCTAGAATCTCCACTATAAGGTTATTAATAGCTCTTGTGGCTATTCATAAGCTTGTGATCCATCAAATGGATGTCAAGACGGCGTTCTTGAATGGAGAACTAGAGGAAGAGGTTTACATGCGACAACCGGAAGAGTTTGTCGTGAAAGGTCAAGAGCATAAAGTATGCAAGTTGATTAGATCTTTGCATGGGCTAAAACAAGCACCTAAGCAATGGCATCAAAAGTTTGATGAGGTTGTGTTGTCTAATGGTTTCAAATTGAATAATTCAGACAAGTGTGTTTATAGCAAATTTGATGACAACGGTAATGGTGTCATGATTTGTCTATATGTAGATGACATGTTGATATTTGGAACGGATTTGTCACAAGTTGAGTGGACAAAATCTTTTCTATCTTCACAATTCTCCATGAAAGATTTGGGGGAGGCGGATGTCATCTTAGGTATAAGAATTAAGAGAGACAGTGGAAAATTAATCTTGTCACAATCTCATTATATCGAGAAAGTGCTCAAGAAGTTTAATGTTAGTGATTGCTCTCTTGTTTCAACTCCTATGGACCCAAGTGAAAAATTGTTGCCAAATGATGGCAATGCCGTGTCTCAACTTGAGTATGCGAGGGTTATAGGTTGTTTGATGTATGCAATGACGAGTACTAGGCCGGATATCGCATTTGCGGTAGGGAAATTAAGTAGGTATACTAGTAATCCTAGTATGGAACATTGGCAAGCTATTCGTCGAGTGTTAAAGTATTTGAGGAAAACCATGGACTATGGTTTGTCCTATAGTGGATATCCTTCGGTTTTAGAAGGGTATTCGGATGCAAGTTGGATCTCTAATAGAGAAGATCATTCCTCCACAAGTGGATGGGCATTCCTCCTTGGGGGAGGTGCGATATCTTGGGCTTCCAAGAAACAAACTTGCATTGCGGATTCTTCAATGACATCGGAGTTTATAGCTCTGTCGTCGGCAAGCAAAGAAGTCGAGTGGTTAAGGAATCTCATGTTTGAGATACCTTTGTTGCCAAAACCAATATCACCTATTGCTATACATTGTGATAGTGATGCAGCTTTGGCAAGAGCTTATAGTCAAGTGTATAATGGTAAGTCAAGACACATTGGTGTGAGACATAGTTATGTCCGAGGACTTATCAAAGATAGTGCTATCACTGTTGACTATGTGAGAACTACGTATAACCTAGCGAATTGTTTCACAAAGGCACTAGCTAGAGATACGGTAAAGAGGATGGCAATCGGTTTAGGATTGGTGCCTATTGAAAATCACGAGTGAGGGAATCTTAACTTAACGCCCAATAAGACGTTGGGTCTTGAGTTCAATAAGATTAATTTCCTTATTTGATGATTGAAAGAACTTATATAATCATCCAAGGTAAAGTTCTTTAAATCTGTGATGATTTAAGAGGATGTTTAATCTTAATAGGTCTCTTGACATTGTGCTTTGTCACAGGAGCATGTTTTCTAAGAGATCTACCTATGTAAGTGCGAAGTTTGGCCGCTTCAAGGAGCTAGTGAGGCATAGCTTTGATGCACTTATGAATTGATATGGACACATGGCTAATTAGTGTCAAGTATATATTGAAAATGCGTAGTTAATCTTGTGTGTGTAATATCTTCAAGTTTTTCATTATGTGTTGCTAATGGTTCAATCGTTTATCGACACCATTTGGATACGAATGCTTGGAATGTGTATTATACTAAGTGGAAGTTCAAGTCTTTGTACACTTTCATTTATGCATGAGGTTGTTTTGTTTTGATGATGCTTGTGCAATAACTATTTTTGTATACTCTAAATGAGGGAGGATTGTTGGAGATTTAGAGTATAAGGTTAGTTAATTTCATGATATATTGTTTGAGTCACTTGGTAATGGTGTTGTTACTCACACAATATATGTAATATAATATGCTATATGTTAGTCGTGTTTGCGAGAAATGTTGAATTGCATGACTTGGTTTGCTCACACTCCGCAGCGGTGGTAGTGGGCTTGGCTTGCTCGCACCCAGCAGCAGGGCTGGTCGCGACTCGCGACCATGGTCGCACCTCGCGACGGTGCTTAGCTCGCGACTCGCGATGCTGATCGCGGCTCGCGATGCTGATCGCGGCTCGCGATGCTGATCGCGGCTCGCGATGATGTCTCTGACATTTGCGTTAATTTGCGTGTTTTGACGGTTTGTCAATGTATCGTTTCGGATTTTCTGAAACAGTATAGCATTGTTATAAATATGAGATCTCTCATATGATGAAGGGGTTGAGAAAACTACTTCTCTCTTTTGCATACAAACTCTAAAAGATAAAAATCAGAAATTCTTCATCTCTACAAAATCTCACAAACTCATTTTCATTGAATAGTGTTCATAGTAAGCGTGACCACTATTGTTCTCTTCTTTGTATCTCGAAGGTGAATTCCGTGAACCCGTGCTTTACGATTAGGGTCGGAATATTACTTTTGGGAAAGTGATCCACGCCTAAAAGATTGTTCATCTTGTGACCCTTGTTATATTCGTTTTTTTCCCTAACATTATTGAGAGTGTAAGGAATAATGCCTTGAATCGTGTTATGTAGGGCTATCTACAAAAGGGCGATTCGCGGAAGGTGGGCCGACTCGCGGCAAGATGCCGAGAGCTGACCACGAATCGCGTCTGGCACCGTGACTCGCGCCAGGCGCCGCGACTCGCAGGTAGGCGCAGTTTGGCGTGTTTGCGGGAAACGCGGACACGCATTTTCGGATTTGTTTATAAATAGGTTTTTTACCCTAGTTTCGTTAATTCGACGGGATTAGTTCATAACACATCCGTGTCTGTTTTCCTCTAAGATCAATAAAATCAGTTATCTCTCTGTCCGTGGACGTAGCCAACAATCCGTTGGTGAACCACGTTAAATCTGTTGTGTGATTTCTCTTTAATTTGCATTCAATTATTTGTTCTTTCTCACGTCTGTCATAACAAATTGGTATCAGAGCATTGTGTTCGATCCGGGTGAGAAAGATGTCTGGGATGAATGTGAAAATTGATAAATTCACTGGGAGAAAGCTTGATTTCGATGCATGGCGGATCAAGATGCGGGCTTTCTTGAAGCAACAAGGGTTTTGGGCACCGTTGGAAAAGAAGTCAACGGATTCGATTCCGCTTGCGATGGCCGTTACGGAGGAAAAGGCGCATTCAACGATTATGTTGTGTCCGGGCCGACGACATAATTGCGAAGTTGCGGAGCGAGAAACCGCCGCCGGGTACGTGGTTGAAGTTGGAGAGTTTGTATATGACAAAATCTCTAACCAACAAGTTGCTTTTGAAGCAACGTCTGTTTAGCCCGCGTATGCAGGAAGGTACGTCTCTTAGGGACCATCTCGAAAAGTTAAATACTATCTTACTTGATCTTTGTAATATTGATGTTAAAGTAGATAATGAGGATGCTGCTTTAATTCTGTTAGTATCTTTGCCTTTATCGTATGAGAATTTTGTGGATTCTTTTATTGTTGGGAAAGATAGTATGTCATTAGAAGAAGTAAGATCTGCACTTCATACTAGAGAGATTCATCATAAGGCGTCTGGTACAGGTACAGTCGATCAGGCTGTTGGATTAGTAGCCAGTGGTAATGGATAGGGGAATTCGGGGAGAAAATCCAGGAAACCGTTTTCTAGAGGTCCTAAATCTAGTGATGTCTGTAATTACTGTAAGGAAACAGGGCATTGAAAAAGGGAATGTCCTAAGAAGAAAAATAAATCTGGGTCTGATGAATCTGGGTCTGCATCTGCTGCTGTTGCAGTAGAAAATTCTAGTTCTGATGATGATATTGCTTTAGTTGTTAATGAACAAACACATTGTAGTGATGTGTGGGTTTTAGATTCTGGAGCGTCTTGTCATATGTGTCCGCGCAGGAAAAAGGTTTATGAACTATAAACAGGTTGATGGAAGTGTTACTATGGCCAACAGTGAGGTCTGTAAGACAGTTGGTATAGGGTCCATCAGAATTAGGACATGTGATGGCAAAGTCTGTACTTTGAATGATGTTAGGCATGTTTCACAGGTCACAAAGAACCTGATTTCACTTAGTCTGTTAGACAAGAAAGGGTTCAGTTTCAAAGGTGAAGGTGGAGGGTTGTATGTCTATAGGGGTTCAAAGATAATTCTAAAAGGGGTTAAACGGGAGACATTGTATGTGTTACAAGGGTCTACGTTATCTGAGTCTGGGGTTGTCACATTGGCTGTTTGTGATAGTGCTGAGAAACAGGTGGAGCACAGAGGCACTCTAGGTTGGAGTGATGGTTCACATCAGGGAAAGGTCTGTCAACACTTACAATCTGAATCTGAAATTTCGTGTTCTTCGTCGTCAAAATCAGGTCAGTCAAATTTGGCTCTTGGTCGGCATGTAAGTTTTGGGAACTCTCCCCAAAGGGACGGTTGTGAAGACACGGTGGGTTTTGCACTGTATGTCGGAGATGTGAATATATTTGGGTCGTCCAAGGAAGGTGTTACTTGTGCTAGGAAAGAGTATAAGCAATATATCTGTTCGAATCTGGTTCCACAGGGTAAGTTCCAAGGTTGCTTGGACTTACAAGCTGATTGTGATTGTTAGTTGCCCACTGGGGGCAAGTCTGGGGCCTTAGGGGCTAATCTGGTCTGGGGTCCTGAGAGGCTAGTCTGGTGTCTTTCAGGGACAAATCTGGTTCTGGTTGTCCTTCAGGGACAAATGTGTTTTTGGTTGGCTTTCGGGGTAAATCTGGTTGCAGGGAGAATCTGAGCATTGTGTTCAATGCATCTGTCATCTGGTTATTTGGTCATCTGGTTATTTGGTTATCTGGTTGTCTGGTTCGTTGTGAGAGGATTCAAGTCAAGGTGGAGTTTGTAAGGAATAATGCCTTGAATCGTGTTATGTCGGGCTATCTACAAAAGGGCGATTCGCGGAAGGTGGGTCGACTCGCGGCAAGATGCCGAGAACTGACCGCGAGTCGCGTCTGGCACCGCGACTCGCGCCAGGCGCCGCGACTCGCGGTAGGTGCAGTTTGGCGTGTTTGCGGGAAACGCGGACACGCATTTTCGTATTTGTTTATAAATAGGTTTTTTACCCTAGTTTCGTTAATTCGACGGGATTAGTTCATAACACATCTGTAATCTGTTTTCCTCTAAGATCAATAAAATCAGTTCTCTCTCTGTCCGTGGACATAGCCAACAATTCGTTGGTGAACCACGTTAAATCTGTTATGTGATTTCTCTTTAATTTGCATTCAATTATTTGTTCTTTCTCACGTCTGTCATAACAGAGAGTGATTATTGGGGCTACAAGTTTAATCACTTGTAAGCAGTGGCGGACCTAGAGGGGTACATGGGAGTACAGTTGTATCCCCAAATTCAAAAAAAAAATCAGCTTTAAAAAAAAAAAAAAAAAAACAGGCTGGATTTTCAAGCAGGGCCAAGGCACGCGAACGCGATTCATTCCTCCTCTCTCTCTTCTCTCTCTCACAACTGAACGACATTCTACTTCCGACGGAACCAACCAGTGAGGGGCGCCGACCGCCGTTCGCACTTCGCCGCCTCTATTTCGATGTTCGACTTCGCGACCCAGACACCCAGACTTCGCCGAACTAGTAAGTTGTTAAGTTTATATTTTTGTGTTTTAATTTCATATTTTCCAACTTTTATAAGTTTATATATGTTAGATTCTTAGATTAATTGAATATTTAGATGTAAATTGTTGAATTTGGACATTGTTCATTAATTAGTTAGGGTTTGCTTATTGCATCGTTTTTGCTGCTTTTTTTTTTTTGCTCTTCAATTAGATCTGATTTTAGTTTATGTTTTTTATTTGATTGGTTTTATGTTAAAGTTTTGTTCTTTCATGAATTCTAGAGGTTTTCTGCTTAGTTCGATTCTGTAACTGTTATGTTTTTTCTAAGATTTTGCTTGTATTTTATCGCTAAAATTGCTAGTTATTTGTTGGGTTCATGGTTGTGTATACTGTATAGTGTTCTATATTGTTAGATCTAATTATTAGGATATATTGAAGTTGGTTGTTTGTTTTTGATTAATTTCGTTTTATATACGATAAACATAGATAACATAGTAACGAACCTACGAGAGGTAGCGTATTAGATGACTAAGTCTGAACTTTATAATCGGAATTTTTTTGACTTGTCTAGTATCTTACTTTGTTATCTCTGTTGTGTGACCTTTTTTGTACCTGAATTGCTGACGTTTCTCTATCATTTGTTATGGCGAGAACTACACCTGCTCTAAATTGAAGTGATCATCTTGATTTTAGTTATCTATACTTATGTGTTAAATAATTTTTGTAAACTTTTTTCCACACCGATTACGTTTGTTGTTCGTCCGTACCCCCAGTTTCAAATTCCTGGGTCCGCCACTGCTTGTAAGGAATGTAATCTCGTTCCTCAACTTAGAACTTTGTAGTAATGGGTTCAAAGTTCATGAGAAACGTTCATAATTTCTTTTCTGGTTAAGGTGGGGTTACTTTACCTTACCCGATTATTAAATTCGAAAAAAAGTTTCAAGTTATTTGATGGACCATAGGAACAAGAGAATGTGGTGTTATACAAATAGAGGCGAATCTAGCAAATTTTCTAAGTGCGTGCACGAACCCTTTCTACGCTCATGTCACGTCGATGTATTGTAGAGAAAAACCGCAAAATCAGATCCAATAATTTATCGTAATCGAAATAGAAGAGCTAAAGAAAACTGATGTTTGAACCCCTTTTACGCTCACAGATACTGTACGTACCTCGTAAAAAACGACTTTTTTGTTTTGTTTTTGTGGAAATAATAAAAAGGATTATTAAATTAAATATAGAAATAAAACAGAAAAAATGGGCTCTTCAAAGACTTGAACTTGGGATCAAGTGGGTGCACGTGCGTGCCCCCGCGCCCCAATGTTGGATCCGCCACTATATACAAATGTTGGTATAGGTTGGAATTTTAACTTTTCTATATAAGAAAAGAAATTCTAACTTTACTGAATGCTAAGTGATATTTGGTTCACTACATCTTACATCCTAAAGAAAAAGAATATGTATTCTTTTTGATGACGCGGGTGTTGAGCATGAGGGGGATGATAATGTAGGGAAGCTTGCGGTACACTATTTCCGCAATATGTTCACCTCGGCGAATCCTTCGATGATTTCGCAGGCCCTTGCGGAGTTTCAGAGCCGGGTTTCTGCAGAGATGAATGATATTTTGAGAGCTGAGTATAATGCAGAGGAGGTTCGCATAGCCCTTAGTCAGATGCATCCTATCAAGGCTCCTGGCCCTGATGGAATGTGTCCCATGTTTTTTCAGACGTACTGGCACATTATTGGTAAGTCTGTTACTGATGTTGTTATTGATATTTTGCGTGGGGCTCCTATTCCTAGTCATTTGAACAAAACTTTCATTGTTCTGATCCCGAAAAAAAGCAAAGCTGATTGTATGTCTGATTTTCGCCCTATCTCTCTTTGCAATGTTATTTATAAGTTGGTGTCAAAGGTGCTTGCCAATCGTCTCAAACTTTTCCTTGATAAAATTGTTGCTGTTAATCAGAGTGCTTTTGTTCCGGGGCGTCTGATAACAGACAACATTCTGGTGGCTTTTGAGTTGTTTCATTACATGAAAAATTTGCACAATGTTGAGGGGAATATGGCTCTGAAATTGGATATGTCTAAAGCTTATGATCGTATTGAATGGAATTTTCTAGAAGTTTGTGTTGGTAAAATTCGGATTTGATGTAGATTGGTGTAACAGAGTGATGGATTGTGTTCGTTCAGTGACCTTCTCCGTGCTTATTAATGGTCGGCCTTCAGAAGAATTCTCTCCCCATCGAGGTATTCGGCAAGGCGATCCCCTATCGCCTTATTTGTTCATTTTGTGTGCGGAGGTGTTCTCTCCTTTGCTTAGGAGAGCAGAGGAGAATAATTCTTTGAGAGGTATCAAGGTGGCCCCCACCGCTCCTTCTGTCAATCATTTACTGTTTGCTGATGACTGTGTGATTTTCTCTAGAGCTACCATTCATGATGCAGAGGCTATTCAGGAAGCCCTAAGGGTGTATGAGTTATCCTCAGGTCAAAAGGTTAATTTTGATAAAACTACTCTTTCATTCAGCAAAGGTGTCAGAGATTCGAGAAGGGGAGAAATTGAGCAGAAATTGGGTGTTAGAGTTGTTGATGTTCATGATCGATACCTTGGCTTACCTACCACGGTTGGCCGTTCGAAAAAAGTCATTACAAAAGGTGTCAAAGAAAAACTATGGAAAAAACTTCAAGGGTGGAAGGGGATGATTCTTTCTAAAGCTGGTAGGGAGGTTATGATAAAGGCTGTGGCCCAATCTCTTCCTACCTACGCGATGAGTGTTTTTAAGTTTTCCTCTTCTTTTTGTGATGAGATTCGATCTTTGATAGCTCAATTCTGGTGGGGGCAAAAAAATGGGGAAAGGAAGATCCATTGGGTTGCGTGGAAGAAATTTTGCAGATCAAAAGGGGAAGGTGGGTTAGGTTTTCGTGATATGAAACTGTTTAACTGGGCTCTTTTGGGAAAACAGGCATGGCGTCTTGCTACTCATAATGGGAGTTTGATTGAACAGATCTTAAGGGCGAAATACTATCCCCACACCTCTTTCATGGATGCGGATGTAGGGTCGAATCCCAGTTATACTTGACGCGGGATTTGGGAGGCGAGATGGGTTTGAGAAGAGGAGTTAGGTGGAGAGTTGGTGATGGTGAAAAGATTCGAGTTTGGCATGATGAGTGGATTCCAGGTACGCAATCTCGCAAAATAATCTCTCCACGGGGGAATTCAAATTCGAACACTATGGTGGGGGATTTAATTCACCCAATCGATAAGAATTGGAATAGGAACTTATTATCACAACTTTTTCTACCTTTTGAGGTGGAGAGAGTAATGAGTATCCCTATTAGTTCCCGTCTTCCGGAGGATGTTATTTGTTGGGATCTTGAAAAAGATGGTGTGTATTATGTGAGATCTGCATACAAAGCGATTTGGGGTGACTCGGATCAAGATAGTGAAGCCTCTTCTTCTTCTCCTTCGATGATATGGAAGAAAATATGGAACTTGGAAGTGCTACCCCGAGTTAAAATTTTTGCGTGGAGGGCACTCTTAAATGCGCTTCCTACAAATATAGATTTAAATCGCCGAGTACCCACCTAAGAGAAGGTATGTAGTGTATGTGGGCAAGGGGATGAAACTGTAGTTCATGCTTTGTTTTATTGCTCTTTTGCCTAGGAGGTTTGGAGGCTTAGCGAGTTGGGTATAAGGGGGAGGGATGTGGGCAGGTGTGTGGGTGATTGGTGGGAAGGATGTCTCGCTCAAATGGAAGGGGAGGAGATGTGTGAATTGGTGACTGTAGCTTGGGCGATTTAGGGGTCTCGCTGTAGGATGTTGATGGAGGGGGAGGGGGGATACCCAATGGAGACGTTGTTGTACGCCAAGAAGATCCACAAGGAAGCTATGGAGGTGGGCTCAGCTCGTCTCACTGCTGGCGCTGCTGCACTACATGAGAGTGTGTGGTCCAAGCCTAGCGTGGGGCATATTAAGCTCAACTGTGATGCGGGGTAAATCGGGATGGGTGGGTGTGGTTTGGGGGCTGTGCTCCGTGATGACCATGGTGATGTCGTGGCTGCTGGTGCTTTTCAATTCCAAGTAGCGTGGGAGCCTCGTGTGGCGGAAGCAAAGGCAATATATCATGGTGTGAAACTCGTAAAGGAGCTGGGCTACAATCATTTGGAGGTGGAGAGCGACAGCCTCTTACCTATTCAAGCTTTAAGAAAGGGTAGAGGGGGTTCTAGTGAGTTCCATTTAATTATAGATGACATTTTAGATTTGGTTGTTTGTTTTGAACATGTTGTTTGGTCTTTTGTGAAACGATCCGGTAATAAGGGTAAATTTCATATGTTGGCTCATCTCCAACCTTGGGAGATTGGTAAGCGTATTTGGGTTGACTCTATCCCGATTGATGTTATGTCTTTGGCTATTAATGATATAATATGATCTCCCTTTTGGGGTTCCCTTAAAAAAAAAGAATATGTATTCTTTTTGGCAAATTTGTCTATATTTAATACATGCTTAGACCAACTTATAAAATAAATGAAAAGTCATGTTTTATTTGTTGTAGACTTGTAGTAGTATATAGGAGTAACATTCAGTGTCAAAACAACAAAGTGGGAAAAAACCACAGTTGTAAAGCTTCAATTATAGAGGTGGGTTCGCTACGAGAAAATACAAGTTTTTTAAGTTACAAGGAATTATGAAGATGATGATTATAGGTAAATTTTAATCATTTTATCAAGACTCCACCGGGGCTTTGGTGTCAAAGGCAAGCACTAACTTACATACTCACGTTGTTCAATTATGGTTTCAATTTTATTAAGAATCTCTGATTATAAGTTCAAAGTTCAAACTCCTCGTGCAAGTGCGCCCATGTAAATTTAACAAAATTTAGGACTTAAATCTAAGAAACAAACAAAATTACTCGATCAAAGTTTAGGGCGGTGCCCGAAACCTACATGCTACGAAGCTTCGTATCTAGCGGGACCGTTGTGATTAGAAGGTATTTCTGCAAGGTTTATTAGTATAATCAATGATCATCAGTGAGTACAAAGTTACTTACTATGCCAATATAATATATATTTCATTGGCCAGTTTATATATGATCAAGTACACTTACCTAGAAGAGTACATCTTGGGTGTAACAACATTTCACATTTGCGAACTAATACTTCTGTTTTATGTCATTATAAAAACTCTTTCATGTCATGATTGGTGTGTTTCATGAAGTATCATTTTGGAGCTGTCGTTTCATGTCAATTTAAATCTGTTTCATGTCATTTGTAAATCTTTTCCTTGTCGTTATTGTTATGTTTCATATCATTATTACTGACTTCTATGTTATTTTTCAGCAAATTTGTATCATTATTTCATTATTAATTTTTTGAACTTTATATATGCCTTATGATTACACAAACCGACATCATTTATGAGAGAAATTATATTGTTAGCCACTTTTATGTCATTTTTAGCAAATTTGCATCCTTTTCCCTGTTCCAATATCATTTGTCAACTCTTTATATACCTTATCATTGTTACACAAACTGATATCATTTATAAGAGAAATGATATCATTAATTATTACTCACTTTTGTGTTATTTATTTTTGAACAAATTTATATTATTTGTTGCCTATTTCATAACTATTTTTAACCTGTTTATATACCTTATCATTATCACACAAACTGATATCATTGATGAGAGAAATGATATCATTAGTACTGACTTCTATGTCATTTTCAATAATGCAAACTTGTATCATTTCACTATATCTCTTTATTATTTTTCAACTCTTTATATACCTTATCGTTACACAAACTGATATCATTTATAAGAGAAATTTATTAGTCACTTTTATGTCATTTTTCAAAGAAACTCGTACCATTTTCTCCTATTCTCTCTGTATTATCTTTCAACTCTTTAATTTATGTAACTTATCATTATGATATATCATTTTCACCAAAACCTATTCCTATCTCACCTTCACTCCTACTCTGCATCCCCTTCACTCCGACGACCAAAATTGTTGGGTTCAAACACGCGCCACAACAAGCACCTCGTCAATCTCACCCCAATCACCAATAACACTTCAAACTTCCTACGCTTTTACTCCGCAAAACCTTCACCATCACGCTCACATTTTCGGAATAAATCCGTTCACTATTAACAACGTTATCAACAGTCCTGTCAACATCACCGCCATTCTAGACCTTCTTGAAATCCTCCTATCCTTCCGCCATTGAAGACCGAAGAATTAGAAGCTTTATCAGGCTATTTGCACTTACAAACAAATTGTCAATGCATATATACTCCGTAATAGAATTTCGTCGAAGCAACATTATCTTCATCATTGTTTTGATCTTTGTTCTTCTTCTTGTGATTCAGGCATTAACGCATGTAACGTCCCATTCTACCAAGCAAAGCTTGGCTTAGTGGTAAAGGTTTGGTCTTATGACTTCAAAGTCGTAGGATCAAACCTCACTAGAAAAACTTTGAGGGTGAGGTTTCCCTTACCATCCCTCCTCTAAGCGAGCTCGACTCGCAAACCTTGGTTGTACGTATGCGAGGTGTCGGTCACTAAGTGGGCCCTTCATCTTACCAACCTAAAAAAAATGTAACGTCCCATTCTCATGCAATTCCTACACACTACCTCTTCTCTCTTGTATTTATAGTCCTTCATCTCTTGTATTGTGATATAATTCCCCGAAATCCTTACGTTGAGTACATATATTGAACACCAAATTAAATCTCTTACAAATTAAAAATCAAGATTAATCAAATTTATCTACATGTATTCTAAATTTTAAACTTTAAATGTAAATCAGTTACAACATGCAATAGATCAACGACTTGGCTCTGCCTTTCTCGAATTAAGTATACATCTAAGATTATAATTTATGAGCCTATTTGAAAAAAATAACAATTGCTCGCACACGATAAATTAACGTCAAATTTCCTCGTGCAATCCAATTGAACTTTAACAAATTGCTTCAAGTTCGGAAGAGGCAAGAAGCTGAAGCAGGTACAGTATATTGCCGCAAAAATTGTACTTGCTACGCGTTATACCAGATTACCAGCGGTGAAGTGGTCCAATTTTGCAAAACATTAACGCAAATTAAAGGCAGATAATCTATCTCCGTAATTCTCATCCAAACCATAAAATGACACTACTAAGAGCCGTATTATTACGAATGGACATATTTTTTTAAAACTAAAATTATGTTGGTAATGATGTAAATTATTGAGATTATTTTGTAGATGTTATTATCTTTTTAAATAGAAAGTGATCGATTTTTAACTGTTCAATACCGTCAATGAAAAATCTGATCGATGATTTAATAACTCCTTGTCAGCAGCTTTAGTGTAGTTCTTTAACGATTGTAAATGTTCATAAACCATATTGTTTGAACTTTGTATATACGAAGTATTATGTTGTCAGGCTATATCGCTAACTTTTTTTGATTGAAGATTCTAATTAATTTCGTGAATTGATTGTGTCAATCTATTTTGTAAAGTTATTAATGGTGATTGCATATCCATTTTTTACTTATTCCATATGGCAAGTTGCACTGATTCTCATTTTTTTAATTTTTTTATAAAAATAAAAACGTTGTTTTAAATTATTAGAGGGTATTCAACTCATTTCAAGGGGGGCACTACACCTGCTCCCTTGGCTTATATAATACTAGTATTTTTTGCACGCTATGCGTGCGTGTCATATTAACATTCTTTTTCTGAATTAGTTATTCATCAGTACTACAAAAAAATTGATTCGAACAGACATTTATAATGATTTTTAATTTTTTTAACATAGTTTTCTTAAATCAATATTTCGTTGGTTTTTTTAGTTATCTGTTCATCATTATTCAAATCTTTATTATATAAGTGAAGGAAATACAAAGAAGAAGAAAGCTTGTGCTCAAATAAAGTGGAAGAATTTGTTTATCAGATTCAATCGTTGAATATTAATAAAGTGGAAGACTTTGATTTATATAATTGAGATTATTGAATAATAATCAACATTTAGGTTTTAAAATATTATCATTATAATTATTAATATGAAATTCAAGTTTTTATTTTTTGTACGGATTGTTTCAATCAAGTTATATTGTCAATTTAATTTTTTATCAGAGTTTTTCACACATATTTGAGAAGGGGAAATCATTCTCCTTAATTTAATATTTAATTGAAATTTGAAATTCAATTCCATTATTAACTTGTTCAATATATATGGCAAGTAGGAAGAAGAAAAGACTATTTAATATATATGACAATTAAAAATCATTAAGGATATATTAGACTTTTTGTGAGGGGACACCATCTTCCTTCCCTCTTCACTTATATAATAGAGATAGATAATTTTTGTGAATAAATACCCAACAATTAATATACAAGGTATATGTATTCTTGTTAGGGGTGTGTTTTCTTTACCCGACTTTTGTTGTTTGCACTAATTTGAACTTACTTTATAATGTATTAACTCTTATATGAACTTATTTGAGCTTAGTGAAGTTTGCTAAATTGTAGTTATTTTAACTTACTTTTATGATGTATTAGCTTTACATGAACTTAATAGAACTGTTTTTTTGGTGTAGAGAGAGCCATAAGGGCAAAAGATGTAGACGGGATTTGAGCCCAGGTCTTCGGCATTATATCGGCACCACCTTCTAAGGCTTTGACCAACTAAGCTAATTGACATCCACGAACTCAATAGAACTTAACTATATATTATGAGAAGGTTTATCTGGTGTACACCAAAGTGGGTGATCTTGGGCTCTAACATAATATCAATTGTTGTTTTCATGATAAACAAGGCTGTACTCTCTAATCTTAAATTTTGTACCTAATCTCTCTTATTGCAGTTTTCTTTTTTTATAATAATTTTGTTCTAATTTTCTTATTGGTTTAAGAAAATTTCCCCTTATTATATTCCTGTTTGCTATCTCCTCTAAAATGCAGTCTTACGCTAGCTAAATGTCTTAAATAAGTCGTTCTCATCGGCGCAACTCTGCCAATATTCGCGATTACCAGTAATGGCCTAATGGGCCATGTTGTGTGGTCCACCTAACATGTTTTGCTAACTTAATTAATCATAACTTATTAACAAAAACAGAGAAACTTATTGTTTATTTTCTTTAAAACTACTTCAACTATACTAATCACATCATCATGTATTGCCCATTAAACCATGAGATTAAAGATTGGTTTAACCTAAACAAGCTATGTCGTGAGTTTCAAGGTTTGTCTTATCTAGTCAACGTCATGCATTTCACTTTTAAATTATAGTACTTATGTACTATAATTATATATTACTTCAACTTGAGCAACAGTGATTAGGAAATAGAGTAACATTTGTTTTATGATCAACTCACCTTAAGAAAAGGGGTTGCTCTATTTTGGGGAAGTCTGCTATCAGAATTCAGAATAACTGAAAACATATCATTATAAATCACCCGTCTTCAATGTGATGAGTTGCATGGTTAATTAATTGATGGTACATGCGATATTATGAATAACCCCTTATATACATGATTCTTAATATTATTCACATCTGGTAGTAATCTATTATCCTAGTTGATAGAATATCATATACTATGATATTATTATGGTAATAGAAGTTTAGTATTTTGAAATATAATTACTCCACCTATCTATATATTAGTCATTCTCTCTATAATTCTTCAATGTGAGATAACTATTTCCTAACTCACATGTGTGTTATTATACTTTTAACATAATCCCATATATACATAAGAAAACCACATTATAACCCTAGTAATTCTTATAAATAACCCGATATATATATCCTAAAAAAAGTAACCCCAAATATATTAATATATTAGTAAGCTGCTTATGCTAATTAGTAATCCACGTTCCACCATCAATTAATGGTTTGACATGTTTGTATACTTTCTCTGTTTTTTTTAGTTGCACCATTTGGCATTTGGACACTCATCAATCAAATTTGACAAGCTTTTTTCTTACCATTATAAAGTATAAGAAAAAAGATAGTCAAAGGATCAGCTTGTTAAATTCGTCTCAATGCGAGGATTCCAAATAATATCAACTTTATAATTTTTTACTTATACACAATTAGAGATATCAATGTCCAAATAAGAGTGTTGGAAATTGGAATACGTGAATTAACTTACTTTTCTTTGAAATTTTCTGGAATACGTGAATTAACAAATGGTACAACTAATAAATAGAGAAAGTATATCCAGAATTACATTTATATCGAAATTTTCTTCGCAAGAACATTTTCATTGTTCAAAATTAACTTATTTATAAAAGTAAATAACTAAAACAAAAATTTTGAACTGTATATCAAAAATCTTAGTCCATCTGTTTCAAAAAAGAAAAAAAAAATCTTAATCCATTTACACCCGTAAAAATGACCATAAAATTCCAAAGTAGCTTGGAGGAGCAAAATAGAACAAGATATTTCACTCTTATCTTGGAAGAAAATAATAAAAATTAGTACTTACTACTCCTATTACTTTACTACTAGGTTATTCCAGGATTAGTTTAGAAGCATGGCGGCCAAGTACGATATTCCGTCCCATAAGTAAACTCTATCATATTATAACTAACCTAATCATCCCATATAGGTAGTTAAAAGCTTCAAAACCAAGGGTAATCTCATCATATTAGGAATGTAAACTTACAGTTAACCAAAACATTATATTATAATGGAATATATACCTCACAGTTAAATCATATTATTAGAATTATATAATAAGGTTGGTCTTCCTATATAATAACCCCCTCCACCCCCACCTTTTGAACCTCCCTTCATCACCACATTCCTCCCTTCATTTACAACACCCAAAACTCCCCAAAAAAACTAAAACTTTCTCCATAAAAATCAAAATAAACCCATCAACTAAATTTGATCAATAATCATCAAAAAAAAAATTTTTTGTTTGATTAATAATCAAACATTATGGGAAATAGCTTAAGGTGTTGTTTGGCATGTGTACTTCCATGTGGAGCACTAGACTTGATTCGTATAGTTCATCTAAATGGTTATGTAGAAGAAATCACAAGAGTTGTAACAGCTGGTGAAATTCTCCATGCATATCCAAACCATGTCTTAAGTAAACCTTGTTCTCAAGGTATGGTTAGAAAAATCATGATTTTATCACCTGATTCTGAGCTTAAACGTGGTAGTATATACTTCTTAATCCCTGACTCTTCTCTACCGTCTGATCATTCCAAGTCCAAAAAGTCTTCTTCTAAGAATAAGATCAAGGGTCAAAATTTAAATCATGATGTTAATCATCTTGATCATGGTTTAATTAGTAAGCCTAAGATTATTATTACTACCACTAATGATGATCATGTTGATCAAAATAGTAATAATGTTGTTACTAAAAATAATAGTAAGTTTTTGAGTTTAGAAGATTTGTCAACATTGAATAATGATCTTGAAAATAAGAATAATAATGTGATAGTTTGTGAAACTAAATTGAAGTGTAAATCCAAATCTGGGAAGCATCAAAGGAGAAGAAGCAGCAGGGGTAAAAGTGGTATTTGGCAACCTCATTTGGAGAGTATTACTGAAGATCAATTGTGATTTTTTTTTTGGAATTTTTTTTCTTTGTCAAAATTTTCAGGTTAATTTATTGTGGATATATCTTTGGTTTGGTTCTTTTTTTCCTCCGAGTGCTTTGTAATATTGGCAGGTTCGGATGTATTGTAATTTTTTCAAGGGAGCTCAAATTATTGAGAGTAGACCAAAAAGTTGAAATATACAGCAACAAACTTCAGAATGTACTTCTACTTATGTTTCAATTTTTTCGGGATATAAATTAAGGGCCCGTTCTATTTGAGAAGTCATATGATATAAGTTGCGTAATGAAATAAAATTAGTTTTATTATTTCTAATTTTTTTCTCTTACTTTTGAAAATATCTTATAAGTAAAAACAAAAAACGATAACGTACAAATATGAACAATGAATTTACCATTACATTTTCTAGTTATATTTTTTTATAAAAATATACATATAAAATTATTATTGATAAAAGACAATACGACTTAATTACTGTATGATTTTAAATGATTTTTCTTATATTCTTTGTGTCCATATATAGTTCTAAGTATAATAGCATCAAGTCAAACCATCTGAAATTCTACATCTATCAACCATTTCTTGTTGGATCTAAACTTCAATGTTGTGAATCCAAGTGCATTCCCTTTCCCCACACCGATAATTCTTTTTTCCTCTTAAAATATATGTCTTCTTTATTCATACCATGATTGGATGTTTAAGGCAAAATGGACAGCTATTTTTTGCATTATTATCTTAATATATATCTTTATGCATTTCGGTTGTGACAATGTACATTGTAACTGAAACTTTAATTGCACTTTTAATGCGTTACTCCTGAATAGTTTTTGTTAGTAGACAATTGAAATTCAACAAACACAATGATGAGCCTCATTCAGTCATAGTTGACATAGCCATGATAATTATGCACCAAAGCTGATTAGCTGGCATATATATCTTCCAATTTCCACCAGATCAATGAATTAATGTTAATTTCAAAAAAAAAAAAACATGGACAAGAAATGGAGGAAATAATAACACAACTTAACACATAATATGTAGAGGTGATCATGGCCGGGCCGGGGTTTGGCCAAAAAAAGTGGTCCGTTTCGAGCCAAAATTCCCACGCCAAAAACCCGCTAATTCGACAGGGCTTTCGGGCCATTTTCGGACAGGGCCAAAAATTAGCTCGATTTTTCATATTTAAGTCTCCCGTGGCCGGGTTTTTGGCCCTCAAAATCGGACCGGGCCTGACCGTGGGACGAAAAATTGTACCCAATACCCGCCCATATTGATCACCTCTAATAATATTGTTTCAACTGGTTAGGTCATTAAAAATTAGTTAAAGTTATTGGTGGTTAAATCATTAAAAATGAGATAAGTGGATAAGAATGAAGAATCTCCACCACTAGGTCCCAAGAACAACATCTAATACATAGGAGTAAAACCAATATTTCAAAGTTACAAAGGCAAACTCTTACCAATCATATATATATGTGTTGTAGATTCATCAACCTGGTGAGTTGGTGTTGATGAAGAAATTAATAATTTAGAGAATAATATAGTATATGCATATCTCCTCCGTTCGTTTGTAATTGTGACGTTTTTACTTTTAACTATTCACATTCCTAAGTTGACAATATTTTTTACCAATATATTTTAAGACATATGTTATCATATGGAGTAATATGTGCTGTTGTATTAATGTTAATGTGCATTTTCAAAATATAAACTTTCTATTTAAGTTTTACCATTCAAATTTTAAACATATAAATCGTCAAAATTATCATGTGTTGGCAAACACAAAAGTAGAAATGTTACAATTATAAAAGAGCAGATGAAGTATATATTAGATGATCATGAAAATTTTAAACTACGTATATTATTATAATTGCGGAGAAAACTGTGGTAGATGTGTTGTAACTCAAGATTTTGTCTTCAACATTGCTTCCAACTTTGTGTTTCGTACATACATGCTCTATGTCCATACTATTATAATTAAGAATTCTATTAAGTTAATTGTCAAGTTGATTCCTAGAAAGTATTCTAGTATTGGTCTGAAGCACATACATACACCCACTTATTACTTGTAAATGCGCGTGAAAGATCGAAGAACTTTACTTATTTTAGCCAGCTCAATTCAAGATCCAAACCCACATTTTTTCCTGTTGGATTGTTGTTGTGTTACTTTTTTTTATGGCCGTTGTTGTGTTACTTGAAAGTGTAGAGGTAAACAAAGATCTTGTTTGAGAATCAACGACTGGCCTTTGTAGTTTTTTTTTTTTTTTTTTGGTGCGAATGAGCCACAAGGGCGGGGATGAGATTCGATCCCAAGATCACCTGGAACCGAAAGGGAAGCTCTAACCAACTGAGCTATTCCTCACTCTCGGCCTTTGTAGTTTATTGACACACTTGGTAGTATACTAGTATTAACTATTTTGAAGATGGTTGGGAGTATATCACAAATTATCTTACGAAGAAAATATCTAAAAGCGCGCTACAGAGAATTGCTCCAATGATTTTTTTAGGATTGGAAAGTCATTTATCAAACATACTTCATTTGTTGTTTGACCATATATCAAAACTAGAAAATACAAATAAGAAATTAAAGGGAAATGTATTGAGTTACCAAACAAGGTCGACAATATGTACGTTAATGCGAATTATTTTTATTCAATATTATCAGATACCTTGAAACTACTGAATACAAACATTGGTTAAGACTTAAGATGTGATTTAAAGGTACTAGGACTAATATATAATTGCATTATTGCTTATTGTAGGAGGGTTAATTAGCATAAATAATTATTTTTAGTTAAAATAATACTTTCTCCGTTTCATTTTAATCTACACACTTTGACATTTTACACTATTCACAAATTTCACTTTGACCATCATTTGTGATTTATACGCGGATGAAAATATAGTCATGTGGGTTCTTGTTAGATTCATCATAACATGTATTTTATTAATATGTACTTTTTATAATTTTTACAAATACAAAACTAAAGATATATGTCCTCAAAGTTTTGTATTGGCATGCGTGAAAAGTGTAAGTGTGTAGATTAAAATGAAACGGGGGAGTATTTGATTAGTAGGTGCCGCTGTCTTATTTGCCATATTTATTTATTTTAATTAGCAACATGCATTTTTGTTGACTTGTTTTTTCTTTTTATCTATAAGCTACTCCATTTTTAAAATTAGGTCGTTAAATCCTAATCCACCTCTCTGCTACTGCCTCCGTTCTTTATCTATTGCAACAATGGGGTTGGGCACGGTTATTAAGGAAATAAAAAATAGTAAGGTAAAGCAAGGGTAATATTGTCAACTAATTAGTTGATGGGTAATTAATGATAGTTTTAATAAGGTAAAGCAAGGGTAATATTGTCAACTAAAGTTACTTTTTTTAACCAAAAATAACATTGTTGCAATAGATATGAAACTACTATAAGTAGTCATTGTTGCAATAGATAAAGAACGGAGAAAGTATTTTACTGTACTTTAATGTTTTTATTTCCTCTAACAGGCATGGAAAAAGGCAATGTTGCGATGAAAAGATATCAAATGTGTACTACATAAGTACATTATTAAATATTGGCGGATGTTTATAAAGCATAAAAAACACAAAAAGTGGTTAAATAACGACAATTCTACGGTATGATGTAATGCAAACAACCTGGCAAATCCATAAAAACTTATGTTTATGAAACTTCAGTCCTCACATGTATTCTTCATTTCCTCCTATTTGCTCGCTCACTATGCGTCAATTTCCTTCTCCTCCCCATAAATAATGTTTTGGGCAATCATTATAATCCTTCTATCTACGCAAACTGTAGGAACTAAAACTGATAACTAAATTGATACACTTAACTGACCATCGTGACGTGAGAAGATCACTGCCCTAAAGTTGAATTTGCCCCGTAACAACACACGGACTCACAGCAATCAACCTCCAGGGATACACGGGCTCTGCGTTTCCGGTGTTGACAGAAAAACAGATTGAGAATGATCTTGAGTATTGCCCAGAAAAACCGAGGAGAAATATTGAGAGAAGATGTAATTGTGATTTCTGTGTTTGTATGCCTTAGAGAATCTCCGAATACTGATATATATAGGGAGAGGAAAACCAACGAAATCAGAACGTGACTGAGATCGTGGGAAAAACGGTCATATCATGGGAAGAGAAATGGCCGAAAATAAGGAGAGAGTTTAGGGGAGAAAACGGCATTAAAAGAGAGATTAAGGGGAAAAACGGTAACTTAAGAACTGATAAAAACGGTCATAAAATACCAACATATTTCTGACCCAAAACTATAGTTAAGATAAGTTCCCCAAGGCGCGCGTGTGGCAATCATACATCACCACTTACCCACTAAAAGTCTCATTGCTACTCAACTCAAAGGGTAGAGGAAGAGTAATGGTTATAAACCTTACTCTTCCCTTATATTCTTTCAATGTGGGACAAAATGAAAAAATGACTCTTCATATTCTTTTGAAGCAAACTTAAAGTTTCTAATAAAAACTCCAACACAAACTTCCCAAATCATCACTTACTTCTAAGTTTTTGGGCAAATTAAGAAAGGCTCATCACTTTTAGCACTTTTTCAGATCAAAAATAAATATGTTCTATTCTCGAGTCAAAACTTGTGACATCAATTAATTATTGAGGAGTATTTGTAGCTCAATTGATTTACCATTACATTTATAGAGGAAATGAGTGTCTAATAGTGTGTTTAAAGTGATTCACAAACGAGGTTCTCAAGATATGAAGATATTTGATTGGCATGACATCTGAAAGACTCGGTTTGAAGATTGGCTTGAGATCTTATGTCAAGTATTAGTAATTAAATTTAATATGGAATTAGTTTAAAAAAAACTAGATTTATTTAGCATGTATGTTCTATCTAGGATTATTGTTAGATTGATAGAGTAGACTATTCCTATTGATTGTTGATATATATAGGTCATGGGAGGCAAATGACAGTGTATATGTATGCTTTTTTTTTTTTGTTTGGTGCGAATGAGCCATAAGGGCGGGGATAAGAATCGATCCCAGGATCACCTGGGATCGGGAGGGAAACTTTTAACCAACTAAGCTATCTCTCACTCTCCCAGTGTGTATATGTATGCTAGAGAGGAAGCCAAGATGGCAAGATTTGAATGTTTGGATTAAATATGGGTTAGGACTTGGATCAGGGTCTTCAATACTTTTGTGCAAGTAAGACTCAAGAGCGAGCTTTAAGGTGATTAAGTTAGATATCTCCAAAGCCTTGTAGGTGCACATAGAAAGCTTTGTGGGTGTCATATGCACATCGTTGAAAATCCTAGCTAGTGCATTATTGGTGTTTTTTCTCTCCATCTCGGGGTTTTCATGTTAAATTTCTTGTGCCACTTTATTGTTGATTCTTTTGTTTATTTTCTACTTTATTATTGATTGTGCATACTCAATCAGGCAAACCACAATTCCTAACAGAGGCCCCTAAATATGAAGGGGATCAAAGGTTCCCAATAATGTATCTAAATAATAATAAAAAAAAACTTTTCTCGTTTATCTCACAATGTTGGCTTGATTAGCTCATTTAACTTTTTGGTTGAGTAACTTGGCATAAATTGTATCATGAAACATATTTATTTTTAAATTATGTCATGTCTCATTTGATGGGACTTATAATTAGCATATGTATAAGGCAACCTTTAAAAAAAATTACCCGAATAAAGGACTATCATGTATATAAGATTTGAGTCATATATTCAATATTACTCCATAATTTAGCAACAATCAAACAAATTCAATGAAGAATCCAAAATTTATATGATCCACTAAATCCATAGTCATGGTTACTATCCACATCCCAAAATAACATGTCAGATTTGACTTCAACAAGTCAATGCATAGAAAAGGACATAAATAAGGTTATATGTTGTGAACGAAGAATTTTGGTGATCCGAGTAAATTGAGGAAAAGAGATAAATAGAGTTGTTTATTGTACTCGTCAAAAATAAGGAGTATTTATTTTAATACTCTGTACTACTGTATATAGGATTTGGACTTTTGTTAGGATTAAAAAGTTATTTCCTTTAGGTGTTCGCATTATCAAACCTATCCATAGTATGATTTTAATAACAAAAATATATCCTAAAGTATATTGGCTATGTTTTTTTCAACTTATTTAAGTATTCTAGTGCTTATTTAAACATAGCCATTATATAGGCAAAAACACAACACCCTCCTCCCCTCCTTACCCTACTTTTATCTCCTTTAATCAACGCACAAAACCAAATTCAGCCATGGAAGACCCTAGAAACCAATATATCAATGTAAGTCTCTAATATTTATTTTGCGCAATGTTGATATTGTTTCAATTATTTAAATTCATCTATTTGCGGCTAATGATTAATCTTTTGGATCTAATTGCTATGATTTTGATCTGTTATTTTGGCTACGATTTTTTTTCCAATTTATTATTGATTTTTCATATTGCTGTTATTTTGACTATCAAAATTTCTAATTTGATCGTAAATAATTTATGTTGATTTAATTGCTTGCTAATTTGATAGTTTTTCGAGATTTTTTTCCCCCTTTGTTTTGGATTACGATTGATTCTGGAATAATATAACTTCCGCTGGTAATTTGCTTTGCTGTGAGTGTACTCGTGTTTTTTGTTGTATGATATACTTATTATGATTGATTCTGGAATCAAAACGAAACCATCAAAAGTTCCGGCTATTGATCTATTTTCGGTTCGGCTAATGATTAATTTTTTGTTTTTGATTTAATTCTGAATTACTTGCCTCGATAGTTTGCTGTGATATTGATCTGTTATTTGGCTGCCCTATTTCCAATTTATGATTGATCAATCATATCATAGGTTGTACAGAGACGGATACGGGTACGGGTTCAGATTCTAGTACGGGGATGGAAAACGGCAAGATTTTGAAATTTTATGAATGGGTACGCGTACCTATACAGGATACGTATCGTATCGGGCACGGGTATGGGTACGAGTACGCTACCTAGAAGAAGTACCCGTGCTTCATAGTGACACCAACACTGGCTAAAATTTCTAATATGATCATGCAAAATTTATGTTGATGTAATTTGATGGTTTTCTTTTTAATAATTGAATTTTTCCTAAGGAATCAAACAAAGCTAAAATAAATGAACAATTTTGTTTTTTTTATTATACTTGTAAAACAAACCAAACAAAGCCCTAGATTGTAGAATCATTTGCTGTGAGTGTGTGCTTTTTGCTGTATCATACTTATATCATTATGATTGATTTTGGAATCAAACGAAACGATGCTAACATATGAAATAAAATTGTTGATCAGGCTAAGGTGTACGATGATGCTTTAATAGCTGCTGAAAATTTAGGAGTTGCAAAGACGAGGAAGATGTACGATGAAGCAATCTTTGAATCGGGTATATCTGATTCTAGAGTCAGAGAGCTGTGCTTGGAATACGCGGAGCTCGAGAAGAACTTACAAGAGTTGGATCGTGCTCGGGAACTCTACATACTTGGGTCTGAGCGTTCAAATCCTGAAACAGACCTTGATTACTGGGCTAAATGGAGTGATTTCGAACACCATTTTGGGAATGCAGATACTATTAGAGAGATGCTGAGAATTAAGCGATGTGTAGCCCGTTCTTATCAACATCATGGACAGCCATTTCCACCTGAATGTTTTTAGACTTGTGCATTATGCTGATGTGTTCCCAGGTCTATCTTTGTCTATGTCTATGTCTATGTCTTTGTGTTTACATTAGAGAACAATGGAAGATGTTTTTTTTTTTAATTAAATCGTTTTGGTGCTCCCTGATTTGGCTTTATTGTAAAGCTCTTATATGGTGATCATAATTGGGTTTACATTAGAGAACGATGGAAGATTATTAAGGTATCCAATAATTATAATATTGGGATTTCCTTTGGTGCTCCATGATTTGGTGCTCTTGTTAGGGGAAAGAAATATCCTAGTTTTCTCTGGTTTGGAATAAATAATAATTTCTGTTCAAGCACCACCTAGCTGCGTTGCTATACTGATTAATACCAATTACCAAGTATATACTTTGATGTAAAGGCCTCCAATACAAAAAATTGAAAGTAGCATTGTGGTTTTTCATCTGAAAAAATTAAATCTTGGTCTAAATATCAAAGTAATGGGATTATGGATGAGTGTCTGCAACAGGTTTCTTTTGGGATCCAAAACAAGGGGATGCATCTAGACCTATCGGGTCACGCATGTCAGGTTAATCTTGGGTGTAGCACGTATATGGTGCACCACGGTGTATGATGAATGAGCTTTATTTAATATTACTCCATAATTTAGCAACAAATCAAACAAATTCAATGAACGATCCAAAATTCATATGATCGACTAAATCCATAGTCATGATTACTCTCCACATCCTAAAATAACATGTCAAATTTGACTTCAACAAGTCAATGCATAGAAAACCATAAATAAGTATGCTCTAAAATTAAAAGAATCAACAATTTCAAGCTTAAATAAACATTTTTTTTTTGTGATTCGAGTAAATTGAGGAAAAGGGGTCAATCCGTAAACTAGAAGGTTAGGTCCATAATGTTTATGGTCCAGTACAAGTTTATATGATCATTTGCATGGAACATGAGGCCTACTTGCTTAGGTTGTATTAGTTGGTTGGATTTGATCTTCTAATTATGTTTGTCCCACCCCAACAATATGGTTTCAACATTATGTTTTGTGTGTATGAACACCCAAGTATATATCGAATGTGTTGACATAATGTGGCTTCATTGAAGCTGCGTATAAACTAAAGAACTACAAATTAGATCAAGGAGTATAACTTTGTACCATAAAAACTCTTAATAGTAAGATCAATAATTCAATACCACAAAATTTGAACTTATGTACAAGTTTTTACAAGATCACAACCTCTTAACTATACTTGTAACCTTTTAATGTCCATTGTTTTTGCCGTTGAACCACCAATATCGACGTCTTACCAGGGAAATCCGGTGAGGCTAACATGTCTCCGAGGATACCAAGTTCCCTTACTTCACTCCATTGCTGTAAGCCAGAAGTTTGAGGGCAGTCTAAATTATGTCTTCTTCCTACAATAATAAGATCAAATTCTTCCGCAATAGACCTTAACATTTTTGCAGTTTGTGAACCATCCTGAACCACTTGTTCTGAATAGTTAAATTGTGGGTTAACATTCTTATACTCTTGAATATCTTCTAATGTTGTAGAATCAAGCTCACTTAGCTCACTTTTATCACCAAAAGCAACGAGTCGAATAACGAGCACCCACACCTTTGATGAAGCCATACGCTTAGCATATGCTACTGCCTCTTGATCATCTGTTCCTCCTAATAAAATTACTGCTGCCGAGAACTCATTTTGCTCGTGCACTGGCGATTGCACCACTACTGAGGTCAAGTTTGAGGACTCGGCTATGGGGAGCTTGAATGTACCTCGGTTAATAAATATCCCGACAGAGCATGGAGCTCGTTCGAGGATGCTATTGTTGAGGGCGCGTTGGGCATGATCCTCAAACTCGATGGATCCATCGAGAATACTTAGTTTTCTATGGAAAGGTAAGATGATAAGTGATGCCAAATTGTCAAGTGCTAGAGTGCATATATCATCATGCATAGCCTTAGGTGGTGTAACGGTTGTAAAGAAGTGAATAAAGAGGTCTTCTTCCATGCTTGCTCTTTGAATTAATGAGTTAAAAGCTGAGATTACATCTTCAGAATAAGACATGTTTTCTGATTCATTTCCTTCTTGTAAGTCATGAGATATGAATATGGGTTGGGCTCTTCCGGCGAGTTTAATAAGGTGTAGAACATCGACGATCATGTGGTTTGTGGTTGGATTGGAAAGCGCGAGTAGGTGGATGAATGGAGGTACATTATCTGGTCTACTAACGCAACATAGAACTCTGAGATGAGCTTCTTGGTTGCAACTCACTATATCTCTGTTTTCATATCCTGCATATTTTCTTTGAGGTTGATATAGGCACTTTATGATGATTGGTACTACAATTGCAACACCAATAGTCACAAGAATTAAGTAGGCATATGTTGAGTCTCCAATTAGCTGCCAAAAGTAGAGATTACTTCATGTTAGGATTGAATATAGTACAAGACTGATAAAACTAGAATAATTGACTATTAATATCTTGAAAATGCATATTACTAGAATAATTGATATTATGAAAATCTACATCGATACAAATCTAACATGATTCCAAATGCCTATCTCTTTGAAAGACGATCAAAGTTTTGAACTTTTGACCACATGATTCGAAGTGAAAAACAAAAGAAAGGTAGGAGTAGCATTTCTGTGTTATCAGTTTCCAAATTTTGAACATGATTAATATATATAAGTATGACTGATCTTAAATTCATTATCTGAACATATATGATATGACCTTTTGAACACTAAAAATAAGAAATCGAAAACTGACAGTATTACCGAACAAGAAGTTACCTGAGAATCAATAAACATGTTAAAGATACCAATATCAACAATCCCTTTAGAAGACATAATAGCAGCAAGTGACAAGGCATCAGAGATAGCCATATCATAGTAAAATCCACATCCAAGGCAGACCAAGATCTTTGCAGTAAAACCAGATAGAGTAACAAGTACTTCACCAAGCGTTACCTTATCATGAAAATTAACCTTAAAAACATTGGCTCTCATAGCAGACATTGTTATCAAGAATGGCTGAAGAATCCCTGAAACAAATGTATCAAATTTATTTACTATAGATGATCCTAACGGCGGTCCATCAGGTACTGCAGCTCCCATCACAAAACAACCCACTATCACAAACTCCCCACTTATATCAGTTAAAATTGCTCCTACTAACATTAGTAAAAATATAAGAATCAAGTAATTATCCTTCACTTGTTTTCCTTTTGGTGTCTTTTTTATGATTCTTTTCATCCAAGGCCGAAAAATGAAGAATACAGCTAGGAGTAACACAATGAGCCCAACAACACGGTTGCCAATATTTACCATTACTTCCTTTTTCTTGTGTTCTCTTAGCAGTGCTATTGTACTAAGCACGCTCTTTGCTATTAATGTGTGTGAAATTCCTGCTATTTCGCCGATTATGCCACATGATAATGCTAATCTACCAAGCTCAGAGTTAAGGAGCTTAAGATCACTAAGAAGAACAGCAATGACAGGAAATGTAGATAATGCTAAGACTGATGCACTTGATGTAAGCTCGCCCATTTTCTTGTCATCATTGCCTAAACCAGTAAATTTACCATATACAAGCGCAGATGTTGTGCTTGAAATGCTGGTGAGAATTAGTACTAGTAGACCAATTATGATGGGTTTTTTACCCGTCTTCTTGATGATGGTAAAATCTGTTTTTACCGCGATTATGAATATCGAAAGAGAGAAACCCAACATGGATATAGATTTCCATACTTCATCACTTGTCTCTGGAAATATGAGTTCATGACTTGTCTTTAGTAACTTGATTTTGCCCATGAATATTTCTGGCGAGAGAAGGACGCCTGCCTATAAATATTGTGAAAACATAAATATATGATTATCAACTTTATATTATGAAGATTCAAAGTTCACACTAATGTTGTAACATGTACTAATATATAATCAATGTAAAGTCTCATAACACTTCTTACATTAATCCCTACAAGAAAAATTGCATAAGGGTGGTCATGGGTTATAAACATGTAACTAATGTATTAGATTATTTACTGAGAAATAATTACCTTATAGTATACATTGACAATAATAAGTATAAGAAAAACTGAAAAAAATGTAAGAAAATATAGGAATTAAGGAGAAAATAATGAGAAGTTGAGAACATACTATTAATTGGGAAACAAGAGGGGGAAGGCCAAAATGCTTGAAGAAACTGTGATGTATGGCTTGAGTTAGACAGTAGACGACAAACATTTGAAGTTGCAATATCATAGAAGGGAATTCCACCAAGTGTTCTTTAGGGTACCATGGTGGTACTCTTATGCAAAACGGTTGCTTTATGGATGTAGAATTCATATCTATTGTTGTACTTGTGTCAAAATTGATAAAATGGAAGCCCTATCTTATGTCCCGCTCGTAGGGGTATGTACAAGTTCATGGACGTTCTTAGCCCTATAGCCTTCCTTCCCTTTTCCCACCCCGAATAATAAATCGGGGTGGGACCCTAGGAGATCGAGTTAGCCTAGCTAACTAATCTATTCCTCTCAATTTCTCTCCCTAATGATGTATATAAATTTGTGTTTTTGCAATCCCCGGAAAAATCTTCCTTTTTCTCTATGAATGAAGGAAGAGCTAACGAAGGATCGCGAAAGAGATAGAGAGGGGAGGAGAAAGAGGATGACAATCACAGAAAAGAAACAGGAAAATCAAAAGAAAAGGTGGAGAAAAAAAAAGAAAAACTTAATATTGATGGCCTTTATATTCATGTTTACTATATTTGGGGGACATTGTGTCTTGTAACAACACTATATATGGTAGATAAAAGATCATATGTATGAATCATCTGTTCAATATCTTTTCAAAAACACCTCTCGAGAGAAGTTGGTTATAATTTATATAGACTAGCTAGGAATTGTTCTAATAGTTTATGCAAAGACTAATTATTAGATACTTTAAAAAAAATTAATTGATAGAGTGCTTCTAATTAACCTTTCAGCCATTTCCTTCCATTTCCTAAATTTTACTCATCAATTATTTAAGGAGATAAGCTTATTAAACTTTGACCGTCTTTTTCAATTAATATATATGAAAAAAATATTCATGTGATATCTTGTTAATACATTATTATAATGTGTATCTTCATAATCAGGGACACATCGCATGCACATTGTAGTTGGTGCTTAGATTTGTAATTTTGGAGACTTATTTTACAAAATTTGATAATATTAGCTATTTTCTCTCAGGGGTACGTACAAGCTCATGCGCGTTCTTAGTCCTATAGCCTTCCCCTTTTCCCACCCCGAATAACAAATCGGGGTGGGACCCTAGGAGATCGAGATAGCCTAGCTAACTAATCTATTCCTCTCAACTCTCTCTCCCTAATGATGTGTTTTTCAAACTTGGCACGAGCCCGCCGGCACGACACAACGAAGTTTTGGCCCGTTTTAGGCACGGCTCGCCATGGCACGAGGGTCGTCTCGGCACGGGCCATGCCCACCTTTTTGTTCTATTGTTCTTGTTATGCAATTGGAAAACTAAGAGGTCATTCGTTATCGTTTTCTGTTTTCAGTTTTTAGTTTTTTTAAAAACCAAAAACAAAGATATGAAAACCAGAAAAAGTAGTTTTCGGTTTTCTGTTGTCAGTTTTCAAAATTGACATTATTGGTATAAGTATGATTAATTTTGAGTTTATTGTACCCCTTATATCATATGACTTTTATATTCATAAAACCAAAAATTGGAAACTTACAGTGATGCCGAACTAATACTTAAAATAATTCTTAATTTAAAAAGGTTAAAGAAAGGAAAAAACCTTAAAGTTTCTTTCATTGCCATTCGCCATTATAGAGGAATGTTCATTCGCTGGTTCAGACTAATTATGCATGCTAAAGTAATACTTCGTAGCTAATTGGAAAGGTAGTATTGGCATCAATGATTAATTATTTGCTTTATTTGCATGTGTTTGGATTATATATATATATATATATATATATATATATATATAGGAATTGGATCTTGTGAAAACCACTCTTAGGCTGAAAACTGAAAACAAAATATCCACACCGTTGATTTTTGATCACGTGGCCATTATTAACGCTGCATTTTTTGGGTAAAAATCACACTCTTTTCTCTCTCCTCCCTTCTTTCATAGATTCACCCTGAGTTTCTCAGTCTCTCTCCTCACTTGCTCCTCTCTCTCTCCTCACTCTTCTTCAACTGGATTTCACCATTGTCATCATCTCACTCTCAACTTCTTCTCAACTCTTCTTTCTCGTTTCACCTTCCTCAATTAAAATAAAAAGCTCTTTTTCTCTCTCCAAATCACAACAATGGCGATATTTTCAGATTAGGAATAAGATGAAGAATTCAACCACAATCAAAAGAGAAGCAACCTCTGAATAAATTTTCATCTACTTTCGATCCTTCGAATCTGCTATTTTCGTCTGATATTTTGCTATGAGCATACTACTTTGAACATATTTTCACGAAAATTTAAAGATTTAGGTTTTTTGTAGCACAAAATGTGATGTAATTGGAGATTATCTACCAACCATCACTTGTTCTGGTATAATTATGATTTTATCTCTCTTCTATTTGGCTTAGATTAGTGTTTTCATTTGGAATGAAATTGTTGATTAGGAGAGAGAATTGCGAAAAAAGAGTTGATAACTCGGGGGATTGGAATGAGCAAAAGTTTCTTAAAAATGAACAAAAATATAAAATGAACAAAAATTTGAAAAATGAGCAAGAAATTGTAAAATGAGCAAAAATTTGAAAAATGAGCAAAAATTACGTAAAATGAGCAAAAATTTCTTAAAATGAACAAAAACATAAAATGAGCAAAAATTTGTAAAATGAACAAAAATTTGTAAAATGAGCAAAAATTTGTAAAATGAGCAAGAATTTGTAAAATGAGCAAAGATTTGTAAAATGAGCACAAATTTGTAAAATGAGCAGAAAATTTATAAAATGAGCAAGTTTTCAGTTTTCAGCTTAACATTGGTTTTCAGCAGATCATACCTCTATATATATATTTGTAAAAACTTGCTCATTTTATAAACTTTCTGCTCATTTTACAAATCTTTGCTCATTTTACAAATTTTTGCTCATTTTTCAAATTCTTGCTCATTTTACAATTTTTTGCTCATTTTACAAATTTTTGTTCATTTTATAATTTTTACTCATTTTAAGAAACTTTTGGTCATTTTGCATATGTTTTTGCTCATTTTAAGAAATTGTTGCTCATTTTATAAATTTTTGTACATTATATGTTTTTTTCGCTCATTTTACGTTTTTACTCATTTAGAAAAACTTTTGTTCATTTTACAATTTTTTGCTCAGTTTAAGTTTTTTGCTCATGTTAAAAAACTTTTTCTCATTTTACGAAATTTTTGTTCATTTTATGTTGTATACTCATTTTACTTGTTTTAGTTGTTTGCTCATTTTAAGAAATTATCATCTAAAATGAGCAAAACTTCTTAAAATGAGCAACATCATCATTCTTGATCTCTCCAGCAAATTTTCGAACTGATTTTCTCTTCAGTTTCCTACAAAAAAAAAGAAATGTAACCTAAGTTAAAGCCTAACATAATCCAAATTTCAACAAATTCGGGAAAAATCTGATACCATCAAGAAGAATCGCACAAAAATTTGCAGATGAACATGAAAGAAAATCGCAATTGAACGTAAAACCCTAGAAAAATTGGGGAAAAAACTCAACTAGAGCAAAATTGAGTTGAAATAGCGATTTGCAAATGTGAAAAATGAAAAAATTAAACAAATTCTTACCGAAATTTCGAATCATTGAAGGATTAACATCGATTGAAGGTGAGACTTGAGAGCGTGAGAGAATCGGGCTTTTCAGAAACTTTAGGAGAGAGAAATCATGTTTGAGAGCTGAGGAGTAAGAGAGAAAAAATCAGGTGGGAGAAAATAAAGACGTGGCTAAATCGTGGCCATTTAATATTGTCTTTTAAATCCGACGGCTCAGATTGCTTGTTTTCAGTTTTCAGATTAATTGTGGTTTTCACAAGATCCTACTCCTATATATATATAAGAGAACTAACTATTGTTTAATAAGAAAACTAGCTATTTAGCATAATTGTAGGGAGGATATTCTATTTTTGTTAATTAATTTGTTTAATAGATAAGCCTTAACCTTTGCACTATGTGCATAGGTTAGAAAAACCGATATTAATAATATAATAGTAATTTTTTGACAAATTGTCTATTAAAAGTAGATAAAATATAGTAAAATTAAGTTTATATATAAAAAAAAAAAAAAAATATGTCCAACCAATGTGGACCGAAAAATCGAAACTTAAAAAACCTTGGACCAAAGACCATGAACATATAGTTTTGCCCTTATGCCTCTAAATCTCAGAAATGGGGTTGTTCAGGAGTTATATGGTCGGCGAAGTTCGGCTTGATTCGAGTGTCCGAAGATAGGACTTTGATGTCGATGACCAGATGATTCATGATTGAGTCGGTTACCTCGATTATCACGGGTTTAAGGTCGGTTATTACTTCTTCTTAAGGAACTTGGTGACATGGGAGATTGAGGACCCCATGTGCGAGAGAGTTGTCTCGGTCGTGACTTTCTCTGGGCTTAGGTTTTTGGTGGACAACATAGAGCCGATGAAGAAGCCCACCCTAACCATCACCATTGCTGCCAATATGTATTCATTACAATCATTGTCAATAGTAAAATTAAGTTTCATATAAAAAAATAAAAAATAAAATATGTCCAACCAATCTGGACCGAAAAAGCGAAACTTAAAAAAACTTGGACCAAAGACCATGAACACCCTTAATTAGGGCCCCAACATATAGGTTTACCCTCAGGCCTCTAAAATGTCAGAAACGGGGTTGGTCCACACTCTCAAATTCGATATGGAAAAATTTACTTTTCAAAATGAAAGGTCTCACGTCTGTGAATTTGGGTGGCTGCTATATAAATGCAGATTTGATTGGGAATTTAGCATATCAGTTTGGCCCAACTCTGTGTAAACTATATTTGGATTATTGTCGATTTGAAAGAATCACAACTGTTGCTGATCTTACTGGATTTTCAAGATTAAGGGCCTTATCGATCTCATGTGTTCCGAAGTTATCTGATGAAATAGTTTCATCATTTATGAGTTCCATTGGTACCAATCTGCTTAAAGTCAATTTTAGTGAATCCGGGTAAATTTCTTTTCCTTTTCTCTTTTCTCTCTGTTTTATGTTATGTTCATCATTAATGTTAACTTTATTCATATTGTTTCACAGGATAACTGATCAGACCATGAAGTTGATTGACAAATGTTGTCCAACTTTATCTGAGATTAATGTTTCATGTACGGACCTCACATTCCGCAATCTGTGCTACCTGTCTGTGGGCTATCCAGACCTAATAGTCATTGATTTCAGTGAACAATATAAGACTAGCGATGCAGCTGTTGCCACCTTCATTCAAGTTGTTGGTCCTATAGGTTGATTAAAATTAGTCTTCATTCGACCAAGTCAGTGGCCTATCACAAGACAAATGCTATTGCTCGTGTGTGTTTTAAAATCAAACACATTAACCTTTCTCATTGCAATGTAACTGAGGCAGACCTTGGGAATATTATACAGAGGTGTTATTCACTTGAAAAAATTGTGATCTTCGGCTGTGCATAGGTTTGTTCATATTTCCTATCTTCTTCTTTTATTTTATTTTTCTTTTTTTGGTTGATTAATCCTTGTTTGGGGGTTAATACTCTATTGATTCTTGCTGTTTCTACAATTCCTTGTTTAGGGGTTAAAGTGTCGGATCACCTGATTCAAGATAATATTCTGATTGCACATGAAATTTTTCACTCCCTAAGTAGAAAGTCGGGTCATGAAGGATGGATTGCAATCAAATTAGATATGGAGAAAGCCTATGATAGAGTAAAATTGGATTTTCTTTTCATACCTCTCCAAAAATTAGGTTTTGTGAGAAATAATGGATTCATTGGATTAGGAGTTGTTATATCCTCAGTCTCTTTTATTGTTCTAGTTAATGGTATTCCGGGGATCTGTTTAAGCCTTCCCGATGAATAAGACAGGGAGATCCCCTTTCTCCCTATTTGTTTATTCTTTGTGCCGAACTTCTAGCTCATCAGCTTTCCTTTCATCCGGTGGCTAATAACAACTCTATTGGGTGAAAGGGAAAGTCCGGAGTCAAAGTTTCAAAATGGAAGCAGACCAATTCTCTTTCGCAAGCGGGAAGAAGTGTTTTTTAATTAATGCTAATCTAGCCACTAAAGCAAACTACCAAATACAGAGTTTTTTGCTTCCTAAGTCAACTCTAAATCTTCTTGATAAAACGTATAGAAACTTCTTCTAGAATAAAAACCATGACTGTAAAAGTCCCAATTTAATTGGTTGGGATAAAATCCGCCTCCCTAAAAATAGGGGTGGTATGGATTTTGAAAGGCTAGTGTAGATAATAAAGCTCTACAAATGAAACTATTATGGAAACTAATCTCGAGTCCTACTAATATCTGGGTCCAGGTTGTTAATAAAAAGTATGTTAAACATCAAGATATTATGAAAGCCAAAACTC
Organism: Beta corolliflora; assembly: GCA_947648045.1. Lineage (NCBI taxonomy): Eukaryota > Viridiplantae > Streptophyta > Magnoliopsida > Caryophyllales > Amaranthaceae > Beta > Beta corolliflora. The sequence continues at coordinate 172,790 of CANSZD010001703.1, forward strand.
CTGCTTCGACTTCGTGGCAATAGAAAAAATTTATGTCTGTTAGATTAGATTTTGCGAAAGGCCTTAGATGGATTGTTAAGGATGGGGCTCTAGTTGACTTTTGGGAGGATAATTGGGTTTTCCCTTATCTTATTAGTAAAATCATTAGCCCCCCCTTCTAGCCTTCTAGGATGTGATTTTAGATGGTTTAAGTTGGAATACTGAGTTGTTACGCTCCTTTCTTCCAGATTCTATTGTTAATAGTATCAAAGCAGTTTATATTCACTACTATTCGACTTCGGATAAAAAGATTTGGGGTCTTACACCGAATGAGATTTATTCCGTTAAATCAGGGCCCACTTGTTGAAATGTATTGACCTTATAGATTAAGTGGATTTTAATTGGATTTAGAACATTAATGTTCCTCCAAAAGTCAGCTCCTTTGGAATTTTTTAATAACGAACTTCCTACTAAGGATAGACTTGAAAGAAGTCATGTATTTACCTCCTAACAATGTGTTTTGTGTGATATGAATAGAGAAACATTGTCTCATCTTTTCATCCATGGTAACTACACTAGAGATACCTTTAATATTCTTCAGGGGATGGATTCTTGGCCAACCTTTCCCAGTTCTCCCCACATATATCTCTTTTAGAGATCTTATTATTATGCCCAAAACTTCGTTAGGCCTGGAGAGCACTGCCAAGTTAGCTATTTTTGGTGGTTTATTTGGTATACTAGGAATCAGTGTGTATATAGAGACATCCGTTATTATGCCTTTGCTACGGCTAGTCGCATTACTAATTTCCTTCGGGATTGGAATGGTGCTCAAGATATTGAGAGGAAACTTCTTCTTCCCTCCAGTTTGGTTTTCAGACCCTTTTCCTTGGGTCCTTCTTCCAAGATTACTTCTTGGTCTCCCCCCCTCCCTAGTTCGTGATTGCTAATTTTGATGATTCCAAGAACACCGATGGTAGTACGATCATTAGATTTGTCATTCTGGACCACTTGAGTGAGGTCATTTGTGCGGGTGCGCATTCTCTCAGCCTGAGCTTTCGATCCTCCAAGTTGAGGCCTAAGCGGCTAGGGAGGCGATTCGCTGTGTCGAAAGTCTTAATCTGAATAAAGTTATTGTTGAAGGAGATAATAGTCAAGTTATTGAAGTCTTGTCTAATAATACTAGGGTTCCTTGGTGTATTGACTCTATTGTTTCTGATGTAGGTCGAGAGGCTGCGGGTTTTTCGGAGATCTGCTTTCGGCATATTGGTCGGGAAGGCAATAGAGCAGCTGATTTTATGGCTTCAAAGGGACATCTTTATAACTCCCCCCTTTTCTTTCCTCATTATGATATTAATTTTTCCGAATTGTTTCCCAATCTAGTGTTAGAAATTAAACAAATTCCCAATTTGGTGCTTGCTCAAAACTTATTCCATAATCTAGTGTCCATGTAGGCTTGGAATTACAAAGCTAACATTTTTTAGTTTAACAACACTCCAACCCTCTTTACCATCTTGTGAATGGAAGAAAATAAAAACTTGCTACTCCTCCCTTCATTTCCAGTTCTCCACGACAGTTTGATTTTTTTTTTTTTAAAAAAGAATTTTCCCTCCAAAGACAAAAAAAAGAAAGAAAGAATTAATATTGTTGCTCATATAGGACCAAAATTACGGGCAAGCTTCAGATTGCTAATTTAATCATGTTGATTGCCAAAATTGAGGCAAAAACACAGTGTCACCAAAATAATTAAACATTGAAAACATAGTGCCGCCAAAATAATTAAACATCGAAAAATTAGCACCAGACAAATTCCAAGGATATAACATATCTGATATCTCCATAACATATTAACAATCTTTGAGAAAACGTACACAAAAAACTAGATATGTAACTAGTTCATATACAAAATCATTAGATATAGTTCATTATATTTCCAAAAGCCTAATCACAACTAATATGTGACACTGTGATGGATGTTGCTGTAAAGGAGTTTGCAGTGGCGATGCGATGAGATGAGGAGATGCGCCACTGTAGACTGCGGTGGCCGGTGGGTTGTGCGGTGAGTGATATGGCGTGAACTGTGGTGGGTGTTGTTGTAGAGGAGTTTGGGAGGTAAGTGACTAAGTGTCGTGAAAAGTGAAATAAGAGTTTTCTTCTTTTTTTTACTGGAGAGAGAAAGGTAGAGGGGAGTGAAAAAAATAGGTTTGGGATTCCAATCCTGCGTGAACACCAGAGTAAGGAATTAATTTTAGACAAATTTAAAAACGGTTTTTTCACCATATACCCCCGACAAATTGGAAAATTCACCATATACACTCAATGTTTCAGTAATTCACCATATACCCCTGAGTTTTCAAAACTGTGCACCATGTACCCTTTTTGCTAACGGATGTTAACTCGCCGTTAGTTTTATTTACGATTTTGCCACCATTATCCCCTAACCCTAACCCTAACCCCTAACCCTAATGCCTAATTAACCTAAGCCCCAAACACTAACCCTAACAAGTTACCCTCCCCTCGCCATCCTCCCACCCCCTCCCCACCCCCACCCCCTCCCCACCCCCACCCCACCCCCTACCCGCCCCCCTCTCCTCCCCCCCCCGCCATCCCCCCCATGACCCATCACCCCTCCCTCCCCCCCCCCCTACCCCCTCCCCGTCGATTTCCCGCCCTCCCCCCCCCCCCGTCGATTTCCCGCCCTCCCCCCCTCCCCGTCCCCCGCCTGAATCTGGGTAGAATCCCAAACCCCGAACAAAAATCCGACCCCGCTTTGAATCGAGTAGATTTCCCGCTCTAAACCCGACCTCCTCCCCTCCTCTGTTTTCGCTGCCCAAAACCGAACTCCCTCCCCTCTGTTTTCGAATTTCTAGGCTACAAGGGAGGGGGGTTTTCGAATTTCGGGAGGATTTCGACGGTGAACGAAGAGGGGGTACGTGATTTCGGCGGTGAACGAAGAGGGGGGGGGATTTCGGCGGTGAACGAAGAGGGGGTGGGGGATTTCGACTGGTGAACGAAGAGGGAGTAGGAGATTTTGACAAGGTGAACGAAGAGAGGGGTGGGGGGATTTCGACGGTGAACGAAGAGGGGCGGGGAGATTTCGACGGTGAACGAAGAGGGGTAGGAGATTTCGACGGTGAACGAAGAGGGGGGGGGGGATTTCGACGGTGAACGATGAGGGGGTGGGGGATTTCAACGGTGGACGAAGAGGGGGTGGGGGAGATCGACGGGGGGAAGGGGAGGGGGGAGGGCAGTGGGGGATGGGCGGGCGATGGAGGGGGGGGGGGGGGGAGGGTCTGCGGTGATGGAGTAGAGGGGAGGGGGTGGGGGTGGGTGGGGTGGAGGGGAGGGGGGTGGTGGGCTTGGTGGGTTAGGGTTTGGGGGGAGGGAAGGATGGGTTAGGGTTTAGGATTAGGGTTATAATTAGGGTTAGGGTTAGGGTTAGGTTTAGGGTATTAGGATTTTAGGGTTAGTGGTTAATGGTGGCAAAATCGTAAATAAAGCTAACGGTGAGTTAACGGCAGTTAGCAAAAGGGTATATGGTGAACGTTTTCGAAAACTCAGGGGTATATGGTGAATATTTGAAACATTGAGGGTATACGGTGAATTTTTCAATTTGTCGGGGTATATGGTGTTACATGTAAACCCGTTGGGTTAACCCGAACACGAAAATTTGGGTTAGGGCCATATAGTTTTCAACCCATAACCCGAAACGATCTGATCTAAAATAATATGTAACCCGAGATGACCCAACCCTAACCCGACATGTCTGACCCGATAGGTCTAGATGCATCCCCCCCCCCCTTGTTTTGGATCCCAAAAGAAACCTAGCAGACACTCATCCAGTAATCCCATTACTTTGATATTTAGACCAAGATTTAATTTTTCCAGATAAAAAACCACAATGCTACTGTCAATTTTTTGTATTGCAAGCCTTTACATCAAAGTATATACTTGGTAATTGGTATTAATCAGTATAGCAACGCAGCTAGGTGGTGCTTGAACAGAAATTATTATTTATTCCAAACCAGATAAAACTAGGATATTTCTTTCCCCTAACAAGATCACCAAATCATGGAGCACCAAAGGAAATCCCAATATTATAATTATTGGATACCTTAATAATCTTCCATTGTTCTCTAATGTAAACCCAATTATGATCACCATATAAGAGCTTTACAAATTACAATAAAGCAAATCATGGAGCACCAAAAGGATTTAATTATAAAAAACATCTTCCATTGTTCTCTAATGTAAACACAATGACATAGACAGAGACAAAGATAGACCTGGAACACATTCAGGTGGAAATGGCTGTCCATGATGTTGATAAGAACGGGCTACACATCGCTTAATTCTCAGCATCTCTCTAATAGTATCTGCATTCCCAAAATGGTGTTCGAAATCACTCCATTTAGCCCAGTAATCAAGGTCTGTTTCAGGATTTGAACGCTCAGACCCACGTACGTAGAGTTCCCGAGCACGATCCAACTCTTGTAAGCTCTGCTCGAGCTCCGCGTATTTCAAGCACAGCTCTCTGACTCTAGAATCAGATATACCCGATTCAAAGATTGCTTCATCGTACATTTTCCTCGTCTTTGCAACTCCTAAAATTTCAGCAGCTGTTAAAGCATCATCGTACACCTTGGCATGATCAACAAATTTTTATTTCATATGTTAGCATCGTAATCGTTTCGTTTTGATTCCAAAATCAATCATAATGATATATGATACAGCAAAAAGCACACACTCACAGCAAATGATTCTAGGGCTCTGTTTGGTTTGTTTTACAAATTACAAGTATAATAAAAACACAATTGTTCATTTATTTTAGCTTTGTTTAATTCCTTTACGAACCAAACAAAGGAAAAATTCAATTATTAAAAAAAAAAACCCATCAAATTACATCAACATAAATTTTGCATGATCAAATTAGAAATTTTAGTCAGTGTCCAAAATTACAGCACTATGATTAAGATTAATCAATCATAATTAGATACTAGTATATCATACAACAAAAAACACACTCACAGCAGTCTACCAGCGCAAATTAAATTATTAATTATTGTACGGCTCCGTTTGGGTTGTTTTAAATGTATAATCGAAAACACAATTGCACATTCAATTTAGCTCTGTTTCATTACAAACCATCAAATTAGCAAGCAATTAAATTAACACAAAATTTTTACGATCAAATTAGAAATTTTGATAGTCAAAATTACAGCAATATGATAAATCAACTAGTTTTTTTTGCCCGGGCGATGCCTCGGGTCATTTACAATAAACTAATATGTTATTATTTTTAAATTTTATAATTTATTTTGCTACTTTTCGTATTTTTTGTCCATTAAGAAATTGAAAAATTCACGTCACAACGTGATAAGTAAAGAAAAATTGAAAGTTTTGAGTTTGAAAACAATACCTTAAAAGGAATTGTGGTAAGAGAATATGACATCAATATTCTCTTGTAAGTTATGTCATAAGAGTGTTAGAGATGTATATACTTGTTAAAATCTTTTTAGTTAAGTATACTTATTACAAGACTTTATCATATTTTATTTGAAACATTAGACAACAAATTCATAGTGTATTGATGGTTAAGCTCTAACTTTTCATTTCAAAGGTCACGTGTTCGATACCTTGCACTTACACATTTCTTTTTTTAAAGTGAGGAGTACACATAGACATAAATCATGTGTATTAGAAAGTTGAGGAGAGTGCCACGTGGCACATAGGCTTTCTTTCGCACGCCTTTTAATATATTTGTATAGATAATAAATTGAAAAAATAATCAAATCGTAGCCAAATAACAGATCAAAATCATAGCAATTAAATCCAAAAAATTAATCATTAGCCGCAAATAGATGAATTTAAATTATTGAAACAATAACAACATTCAGCAAAATAAAATAAATATTAAAGACTTACATTGATATATTGGTTTCTAGGGTCTTCCATGGCTGAATTTGGTTTTGTGCGTTGATTAAAGGAGATAAAAGTAGACATGGCGGTGGAATTCGTGGTTGATTAAAGGAGATAAAAGTAGGGTAAGGAGGGGAGGAGGGTGTTGTGTTTTTGCCTATATAATGGCTATGTTTAAATAAGCACTAGAATGCTTAAATAAGTTGAAAAGAACATAGCCAATATACTTTAGGATATATTTTTATTACTATAAATTATAATCATACTATGGATAGGTTTGGTAACGCGAACACCTAAAGGAAACAACTTTTTAATCCTAACAAAAGTCCAAATCCTATATACAGTAGTACAGAGTATTAAAATAAATACTCCTTATTTTTGACGAGTACAATAAACAACTCTATCTATTACTAAGTGTAAAAAGAAACATCTACTAAAATAAAAATGGAGTATTTGTGCTACATAGACCCAAACATGAACTCTATAATCATAAGACTTCATTCAGACTAATCAAGGGTTTGTTTTGTTCAATATATTAGATCTTATTTTCAACAAAAATAAGTATAGATAAGTTAAGATCAGTTACAATAAGTTTAAATAAGTTTGACCCTCTCACAAAATGAGTCTTAATAAGTTAGGAAACAATAAATTTATCACTCCGCTTGCCACGTATATTAGGAAACATATTGTTGGAAGAATGATACAATTAGGTTATGCTCTCTTCAACTTATTTTGGATCTTATAAAATCAGGTCAGGTGAGATCCTATAAGATCTAATAAGTTCCATAAGATTCGATAAGTTCTAATAAAATCATATCTTAAAATATCTAAAATGTTCTTATGTATATACTCCAACTTCGATTTCAAGGTAATTAGTTATAAATTTTCTTTTATCACTTAATTTTAAGTATTGTATGTTAATGTATGTAGGGATTGGACTGGATTGGACTTTGCCAAATCCAAATCCAATCCAAAGTTTTTTGGACTCGAGATTTTGAGTCCAAATCCGATCCAAACTTTTTTTGAGTCCAGTCCAATCCAATTCGAAACTTTTTTCTTGAGTCCGAATCCAGTCCAGTCCGATTATTATATAATTTTTTTTCCCGATTTAGGTTAACAATTTTTCCGAATCATTAAAATTTTAAAAATTACTCTCATTACATCCATTTCATAAAGTAAGTTACATACATCTTTAAAGTCTTATAAAATGCAAATTGCAAAATACAAAAGGCGTCGAAAGGGTTAAAGTAACTTTTGTCGTTCCAGTTCTCACTTTAGGCTTTTGAAGTGTAATTAAGTGAAAATTCAAGCGCCACGTAAAAGATTTTAGAGCAGCAATGTTAGAAAGTCCAAAATTTCAACAAAAATATTAAATAATTTTTAAATATATATATGTATATGTATATGTGTGTGTGTGTGTGTATATATATATGTATATATATATATATGTATATATATATATATATATGTATATATATATATATATATATGTATATTTATATGTATATATATATGTATATGTATATGTATTATTTGATTTATTTCTCTTTGAATATCTTTGGTTTGTATTGAAGAAACAAATCTAATGGGAGGTTCATCACCTGAAGAAAAGTTTTCAGCAATTTCTTTTGCTTTCTTATCCGTCTCTAGACACGTGATGTTTTTGTCTAATTTTTGAGAAATTCATTTCAAAAGTGTTTTGTTACTAAGTCCAAAACCTTTTGAATTTGAAAAAAATATTTGGAACATGAATAAGAGGTCTGGAAATTTCATTTGGAAAAGTGGATGAACGATTTTCATCAAAAGAAATTTCGTTAAACTTTTTTGATAAATCATCAATTTCTTTGAAAGACTGTGAATCAGTTGGAAGATAAAGAATCAATTTGAGTTGAAATTTGATCAACTTGTTTGGAAATTGTATGTAAAAGTGTATTGGAAAAATTATTTTATTCATAAACCTTTTTGATGTCTGTGGTAGTCCCTCAGGTGGTCCCAGTGGTCCCTCAAGCTATAACTATTGTTGTAGTGTTTATCAGTAAAAATGGTGAAAGGTAAGTTTAATAGTGTTAATATTAATATTGAAGGAGATAAAAGTAGAGATGGCGGTGGAATTCGTGGTTGGTGGTGGCGGACTGGTTGTGGCGGCGGTGGTTATAGCGGATTGATTGTGGTGGTTGTTGGTGGATGGTGTGGTGAGAGAAAAGAAGAACCCCTAATAATATGAACCAACCGGACTTATATTATGAGACGGAGGGAGTATACTATATCGTGTAATGATTTTAAAATTAAGTTAGAATTAAATTAAAATATCTAATCCAATCCTAAAAGATTTGGTAACGCCTAAAGGAAGCAACCTTTTCAACCCTAAAAAAGGAAACATATCAACCAATTGAACTACATTCTTGGCAATGTAGACATAAGATATACTAGTCGTATATGTACGCGATGCATGCGTCCACAACTTTATTTAGTTACTAGCACTATATGCATGCGATGCGTGCGACAATATATTAATATTAATATTAACATCAAAAAGTGTTAAAAAGCTAACTTAAGTGTAATATGTATGGTGAATATTGATGAGCGTTATGATTTTTTATTTGCATTGCTCTAGTGTAAAGAGTAATGTTTTCCATAAAAGACTATGCCGAGGTAGGATATGTTATCTTGTATTTGGTAGATAATTCAACAACTCCCCTTTTAAACAATGATCTAGGTTATGTTTTTTATTTATTTAAAAATACATATATTTTATAGGCGTATTTAATGAGTTGTAGTTCAATTTAATTTCAGTGGGTAATTGAGGTTTTCAGGCATACTATGGTGAGTAGTGCTTCAATAAAAAATAAATTATAAATTGATATTATCTAATGATGTATGTTTATCTCTTTAATTATTTATTATCTCAACTGATTGTGATCCCCGCCCAAAAAAATAAAAAAATGAATATTATCTAAGTTTCTTAATTCTTTTATGGTTTGTTAATGCATGTTATTTGAAATTGATATTGCAACTGAGAGTTTAGATAGTAATAATCTCTGTAAATCTTTACTTTTATAATAGTTTGAAAATTGATTTAGTCATCAGTTTATATTTTCAATTGTGAGATTCCTCTTTTTACACATTTTTATGTATTTTTTTTGGTAATGTAGAACTTTCCTTATTACCCATATTTGTAAATGAGGACAGAATTAAGAAAATCTTTTCTTTATTATTTTTTGTGAGATTAAGGGTATGTAAGTCTTTTCAAGAGGGGACACCATACCTCCCCCCTTGGCTTATATAATAGAGATATGTACGAATAGACATATTTTTTTAATCTAAAATTATTTTGGTAATGATGTAAATTATTGAGGTTCTTTTGTAGATGTTACTATCTTTTTAAATTGAAGGTGACCGATTTTTAACTGTTTAATAACATCACCGAAAAATTTGGTCGATGATTTAATAATTCCTTGTCAGTGACTTTAGTATAGATTCTTTAACGATTGTAAATGTTAATGAATCATATTGTTTGAACTTTGTAAATACGAAGTATTATGTTGTTAGGATATATCGCTAATTTTTTAAATTGAAGATTCTAATTAATTTTGTGAATTGATTGTGTCAATCTATTTTGTCAAGTTATTTAATGCTGATTGCATATTCCATTTTTGACTTATTCCATATGGAAAGTTGCATTGATCCTCATTTTTTATTTTTTATAAAAAGAAAACGTTGTTTTAAAATATTAAAGGGTATTCTAGTCATTTCAAAGGGGGACACCATACCTCCTGGCTCCTCCCTTGTCTTATATAATAGAGATTATGAGGGAGATGTGGTAGCTCAGTGGAGTACCACCCTAAATTTCAGGGCTTTGCCCAGGGTTTGAATCCTCATCCCAACAATATATGTCGGGGGCATTCACTTGTGGTGGGCCCTTTAAGTCTGTTGTCTTATGTGCTGTTTAGTAGCCTAGCAGGGGGTTGGCATATTATTCTCCAAAATAAATTATTCTAAATTTGGTGTTGTACTGCTTACATACGGAGTAGTAGATTTTGACATAATGATATGACAATAAAATATAGTAATTTAAACTTTTAAAGTCTACCTAAACCTAGTTGCATAGATACGGATACAGACACAAATATAAAATGGATACGAATACGATAATTTAAAAAATGAGGGATACAGATAAAGAACAAAATATATTATAATTTATTATTGAAATTAATAATATATATGAAAATTTTCAAGATCATACTAAATATTTTGAATCTAAATTACTCTCGTAAGACGGAAAAATCTTTTCAAAGAATATAAAAACATGAAAATAAGGGTAAAACTAGAGAAAAATATTTCAAAAAATATATTTAAATTGTGGATTGAAGTATCCGGTATCCATGGAGTATCGGTATCGTATCAGCATCCGATACGGATACGTCGACTATAATGGAGTATCTGTGCTACCTAGACCCAAGTATCCGGTTCCTTGGTGTATTAAATCTATTGTTTCTGATGTAGGGTAGAGAGGTTGCGGGTTTTACGGAGATCTGCTTTTGGCATATTGGTCGGAAAGGCAATAGAACAACGGATTTTATGGCTTCAAAGGAGCATCTTTATAACTCCCTCTTGGTTCGAAAGGACATTTTAGGTTGGCGTCCGCGGACCGCGCCCTGTGGTAGGGGGTTAGCCTTGTTTTCATTTCCTTGGCAAAAAAAAGCAAAAAACAAAAATACAATCATTTATTTACAAAAATGTCATATGGGAAACATCATTTGTCTAGAGAATTGAGGCATTTCTCCAAGCACTATGTAGTACGTAACGCCTTTTGCGGATGCCAAAATTTAAGAGTATAATTTCCTATGCAATTTAAGAGTATAATTTCCTATGACGCTGCAAACTCAACAGTAAAATTTAAGTTTGAACTACCAATCAGATGAAGCGAGTGAGAAAGTAACCTTAAATTCGCAATTCACCAAATTAGCAGATGAAGAAACCCTAATTTCCGATTCAATTTCTTCAGTAAAATCTCTAATTTCCAATTCTCACTGTATTTTCGTTCAATTTAGCGCTTACATTCGTTCAATTTAGGGTTTTCAGGACTAATTTCTTCCTAAATTTTCATACTAATTTTTGAATTTATTGTTCACAGGTGATAAGCTAAAAAAGGCTGAGCTGCAAAATTAATGGGCTTTGAATTGTAGTTTTCGGCCCAACATGGATAGGGACGAACAGAATTGGGCCTACTGAGAAAAGCAGTTTTCAGATGAACCTACCAAAAATGGAGATTGTGTGGCTAACATCAATGATATGAATATGATGTGGTTTGATGGAGATATAGAGAAAGGCACTTGACATTCACAAGCAGATAAGAGCTAGAGCAATCTTGTTTTCTTTATTTTAGTTTGTTGTTTAGGTTGATGGATTTCTTATTATTGCACGTGGTTTGGGCCCCTTTTTGAAGGAGATTTTTGGCAACTATATGTGATTTGATATTTTTTTGTTGTTGTTAGATGTCCGCGGATTAGATCTTATAAAACATCTTTGGTGGATCGGGTTCACACTAATTTATTATGCACCCAAACTGACTTTATCACACAAAAACTGATTATATTGGAAAAAAAAAACCCGACTATATTGTACGAAAACTGACCATATCAAATGAATGGTGATTATATGATATGGTTTCCGGTGCACAATAAGTTATTGTGAATCTGGTCCATTTAAGTTTTTTTGGTAGATCTTACTTGTGCGGTTGTGTTTCATACTCTCGAAAGCACCTACAGTTTAAAGTATAAGATATGCGGTTCAAAATAAAAAGAACATATATTGTATTCAAAATAGCATTGGAAACTGGGGACTTGAGGTTGGCTCAAATGGTGAGCTTTTCCATCCCCCTTAGCGAAGTGTAGGGTCTAATTTCTACCCCAAGCAATCTGCTAGGGCAGTCCAAAGGATTTTTTTCTTACCTATTTAAAAAAAATCAAAATAGCATTAAGAGTTTATATTGCACATGCTTCCGGGTATACTATTAAGCGTTTGCGAGTAACACTACTATTATGATGTGTATGTTTGATAATTTACTTGGTTAAGTCTTAACAGAAAAGAAAATAAATACACACTATTATTGTTAGAGGTTAGATATTGTGTCCTCTCTTGAGATAAAATTGCAATTGTATATGGTTTTTGATTTCATTAAATTATGTTGACAAATTTGTTGAGAGGTGGTTTAATATATTGTATGAACTATGAAGTAATTTCATATCCTAGATTAGTTGTAATCATTGTAATCATATTTTTACCCTTTAGGGAAGATGATTTGATCAAGATAGTGGTCGATATAATTGCAAGTCCAAAGAACTTATATGTTTTTCAATGATGTCCTGAACATTTTTATTTTTTATTATTTTTTCTTGGATGACAGTTGAAATTGTTACACTAGTGTTTATTTTCAACTTTCTATAGATGTGAAGTTATTATTATTAGTTGGCATTTCAATGTTAAATAGAATTGCTAGCATTATCTTGCGTGTGTTTTGTTAAGTTCTTAAGAAATTAGGCATACTAGTATGTATATTATTAAAATTGTTATGTGGTTCTCCCGAGAGTATAATGCGCATGGTGTTCCAAATGAATATGCACTTTGTTCAGAGTGAACATGATTCGTTGATCCTTATCCTTCATGACTATACAACATAATCGTTGCGAATATATAGCATGTTCATTATTAGTCTACATTGAATTAGAGAAGTATTGGTTTTTTGGGAAACATCGGCTACATCGCACATTTGTTTTTGCAAAATTAAGAACATATTCTTCTGCAGCACCATGCCAATGGTGGTCCCGAATGTAATTTACCCCATTCCCTGCCTTCTAGTACCCTGGTAATTATTGAAACAGGGATGATTCCTGGGAGGTGTTATCTCTTTATTTTCTGAATATTGTGTTATCTTTTGTGTGCATATGCAACTTTTATAGATTTAGCCGGTATATTAGGAGTTAACTAACCAAGTCTACTTGTCGATGCTGGTTAGTTTAATCAATAAAACTGTACATGTTCTCAGTTCATGGAATCGAAACTTGTCTCCATCTTTCAATTACTTTGCATAAAGGTAACCTTCATATTATCAACATTCATAAACTTAATAGCTAACCTTCATAAACTTTTCATGAATATGAAGGAAACGTACATAGCTGTATATAGAAGAATTGAGGAATAGGCTTTAAAACCAGCTTAGGTGGCTACTTACCATCATCCTTTCAATTGGTATGCTTCCCATTTTGATGTAGATATGTGACGTGTGGGAGATAAGTAGTTCCATTATGATTTATACATTTACCAAATTGAGAAATATTAGCTGATAATTACACAACAGAACAAAAATATCTTGCATACATGTGGTGCAGAATCTACATGGGTACTATATATAGTTCGGTTTTGTATCTAGCTAAGATGATTGACTAGTCAAGTTGAGCAATAATAAGCTAAGGCAGGAGGATGGGAAGAATTTTGATGCAACCCAACTGCCGGTAAGAGCCTGAAATATCGAACGTGCATGAAAAGACTCCCATTCTTTGTTTGTCTTTGCCACTTCCCATCCTTATACACTACTGCTGAATTGCATTCATCTCTCCCCCCAAATTAGAGGAGAGAGTGTAGGATTCTAGCTGTCTTATGCCATATAATTATACACATTATCTGGTGCAAAATTTTGTACATGGGGCAGAAAGCAGTGCCATGTGAAGTTTAGCTCTGTATAGCATGGGGGAGGTGTGGTCTTTTAGTGATCTTTTTCTGGTCTCCCACTGAAGCACCATCGTCATTGTTGAGAACAATTATTCTTCTTCATTTATGCTACTGCTATATATACTCCTCTGTAACTTATCATCAGCTAGATAAACCTGAACAGAGTATTCGCATCGAGTCGAGTCATAATCTACATCTCAAGGTACTACTCTTACTGACTTTACTCTTTCTGTGAACATGTGAAGAAGATTTTGACTGTTGGTCATGTAATTCATGGAAAAGTTTATGATTCTTATTTCTTTCCAGATCAGTTTTTTTTGCCTATCTGTCTTTGTCAGTATTTAAGTTGTCTGACCAAAACAGTTTTTAACATGGAGAAGAAACAAGCCCATAAAGTGGGGCATATCTATTAAATTTGCAATGGCAGAAATTTTGATGAGGTTAATGCATAGATGATTTCTTCATTGTGGTCATAGAATTTGATATGTCATCTGTTATATCTGAAGGATAAATTTTGGGTCACTTAATGGCTTGTTTTGTAGGCTAATGTTTTTTATTTTATTCTTCAGAAATACACTGACCACGAATGACACTTTATTGGTTAGTTGGGGGGAGTAGGGGATCCCAACTCACAAGAAAACCTTGCTATTTAGATTGATAACCGGGAGTTCTACTTAGAAGAAAACCACCACAATACCCGAATCATGGGAGATGTGGGAGCTCTCTAATTGAGCTCCTACTTTATTCTCGTTGGTTAATGTTTTTTTCTTTTGTTGATCTCTTCTCGATTACATAAACCAGTTTTTGATTGCATTTCTCTGCATAGGAGGACATAATTTCCCTTGGGAAGGTAAGCTGCCCTGCATTTTCTACTCATGATCACGAATATTGTGACAATTACTTGGCCCCTTGTACACTAATAGCATGTACATTCCAACTCATTCATTTCCTTTATCACTTTTGTCCCTTTGGCGAACCCCACAGACTATAACTCCTACTCTATTTGTCCAAGATTGTGATATACATCCACCACCCTCCTGTCACTTTCTGGCTGCATTATGAGTCTTCTTGTACAGTTTTCCCACTAAATTCTTTGGAGACAGTTAGATAATAAGGTGGCATTAGTATGTGTTTCATAGAAGTATTTCTTATGACTTGAGCATTTTTCATCTTCATCTGCTGCTTTTCTTCTCCTCATTCCGTCAACCCAGAACTTTCGCTTAACTATTTAAGTTGATCGAAGAAAGGTATTGACAGTCTTAATCTTAATTCTTACCAATTCAGAAAATTACTGTCAAGATTCAGCATGATTTATTGACATTAGTTCTGATACATATTATGAGCAGATAATGGAACCGAATCGTCCAAGCAAGCAGTCCTCACATGATCCATCTTATTCAAGAGACTCTCGAGGCTCATTGGAAGTATTCAACCCCTCTACCTATTCTTTGAGACCAACTAACTCAATTTTCCAGTCCTCATCCACATGGCAAAACTGGGAGGAAGGACGTAGTAAGCTTGAGCAGGTTAATGAGGAGGACCTGAAACTCCAACCCAAATCAAGTCGCCCTGTACCCGATGAGATCACCTCATGGATGGCTTTACCTGACCCAACTCCAGCAACCGACAAGACCATTCCAGCAATATCCAGTTTAAATGAGGATGATCATCAACCTAAACATAAAGGTTCTACTACTGCCAAGGCTGAGCAGAGAGCAGCCGAGTGGGGTTTAGTACTTAAAACTGATGATGAAACTGGGAAGCCGCAGGGTGTGACCGTCAGGACTTCAGGTGGGGATGAAACGAATCCTAAACCCGAAAACTCGAGGAAGGAATCGGGTGGCTCAGTTCGGAATTCAGGTGATTCATCCGACGGTGGGCTTAGTAGGAACATCCCAAGAGTGTCTGGAGACTTGAAGGATGCCTTGTCAACATTTCAGCAAACATTTGTTGTATCAGATGCCAGCAAACCAGATCACCCGATTCTGTATGCCAGTGAAGGGTTTTTTAAGATGACTGGGTATAACTCCAGAGAGGTTATTGGCAGAAACTGGTGAGTAAGAATTTACTTCTTTCCTTAATTATTCACTGCAACATTAACTGTCATAACGGATAGAATTTTTTAAATTTTAATTTTATTTCATGTTTTTTTTGGGTGGGCCAGCCGGTTTTTACAGGGAGCAGATACAGACCCAGAAGAATTGGACAAAATTAGAGAAACTTTACAGAAGGGTACCAATTACTGTGGGAGATTGCTGAATTATAAGAAAGATGGCACACCTTTCTGGAACCTTCTAACAATTGCACCCATAAAAGATGAAGCGGGAAAAGTCCTCAAATACATTGGGTGAGTATACTTGATACTAATTTGCTGTGCTGTTTTTGGGCTCAAGAGTATGCACATTTACTTATAATCTTAGGTAATGTTGGACCTATGAGTTAAGTCAAGGTTCAAAGCAATCAAAACATTGAGTTATATACCTTAAACATGGGAGCTCAAAGATCTAATATTATACTACTATTGAAGCCAACAACAGACATAATGCAGCTACTTTTGTGACTTGTAGGTCCATATACATGTTACCTACATAAACAGGGTCCCAAGGATACACTACTTTCTGGTTTTCTTAGTTGTTCAACTTTGATTTTCACATTTGCCGATGCATAACTTTGACTAATAATATCTTTAACTCATATACTTTCTCGTTTTTTTCTTTTTCCCAGCACTGCTCTTTTTTTTTTGGAGTTGGAAATTAATTAGCCATAGATGACATAGCCCTTATAAGGTTGAGGGAGATCCCAATACACAAGGAGATCTCAATTATTTATCTGATGGTAACAAATAATTTTACTCGGGAGAAAACCACCACAATATCCCAACTTGAAGGTGATAAGAATCGAACCCCCAACCTCCTAATTGGAAGTGGGAGGGCTGCTATTGAGCTCCCACTTGATTCTCTTTGTTGTTGCACTTTAACTTTCATGTTTGCCCAAGTATAGTTTTAACTATTAATATCTTTATAAGCTATTATTAAAATTTCATTTAAATTGATATTTTGAAAATATATATTAAGACAAATTCAGTAAAATAACACTTTACCTAATAATATTTGGTTTCAGACAGATGAAAAAATATGATCAAGTATATAGTGCGAAAGTCAAAGTGGAACAACTAAAACAATAGAGGAAGTGTTAAGTACTAAACAAATTATAATGGAGTGATATATGAGAATACTCTCTTTTCATTTCTATGTCTTCTTGTTAGCTTAATTAGCAACTTGACAGAGGGCTTTTTGTCATTTGCCTGACTTTCATGTTATGTGATGGCGACAGAGCTAGGATATTTACCAAGGTACTGTGTTAATATCTTATAGGAGTGAGGTGAAAAGGGAAAATAAAATATTAGATGTGATAATACTGATTAGTACCCGGTTGATATGTTCAAAATTCTGATTGGAGGCTGTGATTTTGTCACATTCTGAAGACCGACATAACAAAAGATAAGCTTTAAGTAAAGCAGTGATGAGTACTCTTAAGTCTTTATTGTCATGTTATATGTGTTCAATACCCTGAACTATATGACACATTTATGATTTATCTTAAATCTTTGACTTACCTTTATGATAATAACGGTTTAATTAGTTAGGACCATGCTTTGTGATAATAGATGAAGGAAAGTGATGGAACACAAAAAAAATTATCTTATTCTTACATTATGGATGCTGATATGGCAGGATGCAAGTGGAGGTGAGCAAGCACACAGAAGGCTCCAAGGATAAGATGGTCCGTCCCAATGGACTGCCAGAATCCTTGATTAGATATGATGGTAAGTTTACTTCTACAAGATACTGTATATTTTTACCATCTATAAATCACATCATATACAACTCAACAATGGGGACATGTACAAGCTTTCTTTTCAATTTTAAATGATGTCATCTCGCATATAGAGTCTAAACTGGGTCCAGCCTCTTAATTGAAAAAAGACAGTTGATGATAGGTTAGCTGATGACCTTATCCAGTGTTATATTACCTAATCAGTTTTACGAGAATGGTTATGGGAACAAGTTCGCTACCTAATTTTGTTAAGTTAGTCCAAAGGTATACGAATGGTTATAAGATTCATATCTGATATGCATTCATGCTTCCTCTTGAAGACCTTCCATATCATAATGAACATCAAGTGATCATATTCTTCAAATGCAAATACTAGTGGGATTATCCTAAAACATGCTGATTATTTTTACTATGTATTCATGTGATAAGATGACTTGCTCTAGTGGAACAAAAGATGCATTGTTTTTCTTATGCAAGAGCCATGATGCATGCCAAACATTATGACTGTGGCGCCCGCCAGAAGACCTTCCATATCATAGTAAACTTCAAGTGATCATATTCTTCCAATGCAAATACTAATGGGATTATCCTAAAACATGCTATGATTATTTCTACAATATATTCATGTGCAAATATTATTTGATCAAGTGGAACAAAAGATGCATTCATGTTGCTATGCATGAGCCATGATGCATATGAATATTATGACTCTGCAGCCCGCCAGAAAGACATGGCAGCTAGTTCAGTGAATGAGCTACTGCAGGCAGTGAAAAGGCCTCGGGCACTAAGTGAATCAGGAAATCGACCCTTCCGAAGAAAATCAGGTGGCAATGATGAAAAAGGCAGATCACAGTCTCAAATGAGGAGAAATTCAGAACACGTACCTCCAACTAGACGTATGTCATTGGAACGGCTCAGCGAGGTGCCTGAGAAGAAACCTAAAAAATCTGGACGTCGTTCTTTCATGGGGTAGCAGTCTCTTCTTCCCAAAGATCTCTTCATTTTAGTATAGAATCAATTTTATTTAGTATATGTTCTTAAAGAAACTTCTGAGATTTTCTCTTATGGTACTTTAGCATTTTAAAGAAAAGTAAGGCCAGCGAGGAGCCTGTCAATGATGAAGAAGCATTTGATGATAATGGAAGTACTGAAGATGATGATTATACTTACGATTATGATGATATGAGACCTGATAGTGTAGATGATAAAGTAAGGAAAAGGGAAATGAGAAAGGGTATTGATCTTGCTACCACACTTGAACGTATAGAGAAAAATTTTGTCATCACTGATCCAAGGCTGCCTGATAATCCCATTGTATGATTTCATCTTTCTTCCATAACAAATCTTGGAAAATCTCAATAACTAAGAAAGTTGTTTCACTTGATTATCTGATTTGTGACTGTTATCGCAGATTTTTGCATCTGATAGTTTCTTAGAGCTGACTGAGTACAGTCGCGAAGAAATTTTGGGAAGAAATTGCAGGTAAGCGAATTACTTCCAAGTAGCTTTAGATCAATTTTATTCTTTAGGTGGTCTCACACTATCTCAAAACTCAGTATACATTATGCTTAACACTTTTTTCTGAAATCGCACAACTTTATAGGTTTCTCCAGGGGTCTGAAACTGATCCAGAAACAGTACGTAAAATCAGAGATGCAATAGACAACGAAACAGAAGTTACAGTTCAGCTGATCAACTACACAAAAACTGGTATTTTCTAATTTCTGATGAACTACACTAGACAGAAGTGCTGAATTGATTAAAAGATTGGACATATGTGGTAGTAAAAGAAATGTGATGTATATTTAAATGTTATATATTTCTTTTCAACTTTGCATTCTTCATGTTACACTCATGAAGAATCTAAATCCTACAAGAATTACCCATGAAAGAAGCTTCAGTTTCGATACTTGCCAGTACATTAGTTGCTCATGATTTAACCTCTAAATTAATTCAGGGAAAAAATTCTGGAATGTGTTCCATCTACAGCCCATGCGCGACCAAAAGGTATAACTTTGTTTATGTACTCAAGAATTGATTTGTAAAATGTGTCCTATTGATTATATTTTCAATTTATTTATTCTTTGGTTTTTCTCTAATTATTCCTTGTGTGTTGTCTGTGAGTAGGGAGAGGTCCAGTACTTCATCGGGGTACAGTTAGATGGAAGTCAACATGTTGAACCGCTTCAAAACAGCATCCCGGTAGAGGCTGTTACAGAGAGTGAGAAACTGGTAACAGCAGTTCAAATCAATCAACACCTTCTTTCTTGCCATAGTTCAAGTACTGTCGACTAGATTCTTTTATTTTTAGCGGCTTGTTTGGTAGTTGGTAATAAATGATGATAATTTCCTTGAATTTATATGTAATTTTGTAAAAAAGTTTTTATGTCAATGCCCATGGTAATGGAAATATGAGATCAATTTTTTTTCTTCATAAATTTCCATCACCACTAAATACCACCTCACAAGTGGTTAAGGTTGGTAATGAAACTTTATGAAGGTATTTGGTGTTGGACAAATATTATTATGGATATTGGCATGAGATTTTTTTCACAAATAAATCTTATTATCATTTCCGACTGCCAAAGGGCTGTAAATGTGAATATGATCATGGGGTCTAGGAGTTGCCACCCTAGTAAAGGCATATGCATACATATATATTATATCTCCAGAAGTGAAGGTGGTCTAGAATTTAACTTAATCACTACATGCAACTCAGATTAAAGAAACTGCACAAAATGTGGATGTTGCAGTTCGAGAACTCCCAGATGCCAACAAGGTGAGCAATAGGAGTGTATGACACGATAGATCATTTTTCTCTTTAAGACTCTGACCTCACATTTGACTATATGGATTTGTTGTATGCCCTCTGCAGAAACCTGAGGACTTGTGGGCTAAACATTCAAAGGTTGTACAACCAAAGCCCCACAGGAAGGACTGTGCCTCATGGAAAGCCATTCAAAAGGTGGGACCTAAAGGGTTTTAGCTTTATACACACAAATGCTATGACTTTGTTATTTTCACTTACACAAAAAAAGTTTCAGGAAAACTAAGTTTGTACAAGTTCACATAAAAGGGCTAGCCAACTTCAATTCAAAAATTAATTAAGTTCAGATAAGTGCTGATATGGCAGAACAAGTGTTAAAAGAAGAGCTAATTCCTAGGTTGAAGACCTAATTCTTTTCTGTTTGAGCATTGAATTTCCATCCATTCTTTTGTATATTAATTACGCCCGCAGTATTGCGAGGCATGCAGGGATTTTCAACCAGAGAAACTCTGTTGTATGTGATATCTTTTTTGAAAATGATTATTTCAACCGAAGGTATAAAATTGTGTATCTCTTTGATCGTTCTTTGTTTGCAGGTCATAGAAAGTGGAGAACCAATAGGCTTGAAACATTTTAAACCAGTGAAGCCTCTGGGAGCTGGTGACACTGGAAGGTCTCTAATAGTTCCTTGAGTTGCAAACTTGCAATATTCAACTATATATCTTTAGTGGCTTCTGTCTTAACTGTTGACTGCCTCAACTTCTGCAGTGTGCATCTGGTGGAATTGTGTGGAACAGGTGAATTTTTCGCCATGAAAGCAATGGATAAAAATGCAATGCTCAACCGTAATAAGGTATCAGAAATACTGTATTTCTGTTTATTAATTTCAGTTATTGGCTTTGGGAAACATGACAGACTGTACTGATGGCATTCACGACCAGTCGTTGGCGTCTTAACTGATTCTAAAACATATAATTCTGTATCAATTGTTGTCTTTAACATACTTTATCTGGCAATTTTGTTTTAGGTCCATAGAGCTTGTGCAGAAAGGGAAATTCTTGATATGTTGGATCACCCTTTCCTCCCTGCATTATATGCTTCATTTCAGGTTAAACCAAGTTCACACTTCTCCTTATTAAAAGCATTATAGATACAAATAGTGGCTATATAATTTTTACCTGCATGCATATTAATTTTAATAACAATTATTACTTGTTGGAATTTATGTTTGGTAACGTTGCAGACAAAAACACACATTTGTCTGATAACTGACTACTGCCCTGGTGGGGAGCTCTTTCTACTTTTGGATAGACAACCAACAAAGGTCTTAAAGGAAGATGCAGTAAGGTAAATTTGGAGTGTACTCTCTTTTGTAAACCTAAATTTTTACTTGAATGATTTTACAGTTTTATTTGGATTACGCTATGGCATAGCTTCTAGCTAAAGACCAAATACATGTTTTTAAATTCTCTGCAATATGATGATCAAGCCTGTAAACTTTGTGCTAAGATAGGCTGATTCCAAATGCCAAATTAATTTACTGGTGCAACCTGTGCCAAAGTTTTTCTCTTTTTTTTGTTGTTTTTCAAATTTGAAATATTAGTACAACTTTTGTAGATTCTATGCAGCGGAGGTGGTCGTTGCATTGGAATATCTCCATTGCCAAGGTAGTGTGACTATTTATTTGGAACAGAACATATTAATCGTATATGAACTTGGAGGTGGGCAGATAATGAGTTATGATCTTCTTTGTTGTCTTTAGGTATAATTTACAGGGACCTAAAGCCAGAGAATATCCTAATTCAAAGCAATGGCCATATAGCTTTGACAGATTTTGATCTATCGTGTCTGACATCTTGCATGCCACAGGTACTCTTATGTACTACAGCTTAATATGGAGTTTTATCTTCAAAGATACTGTAATATGATTATTGTTTAATTTGGTGGGTGTTTGCAGTTGCTGATTCCAGAGATCAACCAAAAGAAAAGACAACACAAGGCTCAACAAAATCCTATATTTTTGGCTGAACCTATGCGAGCATCAAATTCTTTTGTAGGAACAGAGGAATACATAGCTCCGGTATATGTTCTTTAAATTACTGGTTTTATTTGTATTAGTATCTTGAAATTATTATCTCATTTGAAGGACCGTCTTTATCTTCTAAGCGATAGATTTAAAATATCAATGTAATCTTTCCACCTTTAGCTTTGTCATTAGGTGCATGACATTCTCTTCCTGTTTTGACTGCAGGAAATTATTGGTGGTGCAGGCCATACAAGTGCAGTGGATTGGTGGGCATTAGGTGAATTTCTTTTCTGTCTATGTTGTCCTCAATGAGTGTCTGAAAGCACAACTGAGCTAATCCTGAAACTTTAATGCATTGCCCATTTTCCGTTATGTTAACATGCCAATAATTGTTCTGTACGCCTGTACTTTCCTTAGACTTTGCTCCAAAATATGTAAATCAGATGTTTGTGTTGTCTTCTATAACTGCACTAGGCAGATTTATAACTTTTGAGATCTGCTAATGCTTAGAGATGTGGTAATGATTTTTGCCCCCTTCTTGGAGATGTTTAGGGCTTTATATTGATGATCAAGGTTAATTTCATTGCTAAATTAATCAGTAACTGATGTTTCTTCTTATTCCTAGGAATACTCTTATATGAGATGCTCTATGGGTATACGCCTTTCCGTGGTAAAACGAGGCAAAAGACATTCACCAATGTGCTTCAAAAGCATCTTAAATATCCAAGTAACAAACCGGTAAGCATTGTGTGTTTCTTAAATTAGTCGCTCTGTTTCCCTAAGGTCCACTGACTTGGAATCTGCACAGTCTCCAACACATAACTATAACTATTAATAACTTTGATTACATATCAGCGAAAATTATAACAATTTCATATTTTTAAGGAAAATTTGTCAAAAAAAACCTTTTTTAAAAAATTTTTTGGGGGGGGGGGAGGGGGGGGGGGGGTTTTGGGGGGGGGGAGGGAAGGGTTGGTTTGGAGGGGGGGGGGAAAGGGGGGATTTTTTGGGGGGGGGGGGGGGTGGGTTGGTGGGAAACCAACACAAGAAAACTTAAATAAATTTTTTTTTTTAAAAAAAATATTTTATTAAAAAAATTTTTTTTTTAATAAATTTTAATAAAATAAAATAAAATTAAAATTTAAAAAAAAAAAAAAAAAATAAAATTAAATAAAAAAAAAAAAATATTTTTAACCACTTATACAAATAAATTTAACAAGCTTTCATATGATGATAAGTTATCAAGTATGATCAAAGTTTTCTAACCTTGACTTGTAACGGAAGGCGAATGAATAGAACTTGGAAAATGGAGTACAAGTTTGAGCATGACCTATAAACCAACAATTGTTATTTTGATATTTGCAAGAATTCAGATATAATGTGTACATTAATTTGGTGTTTGCTTATACTGGCTCTTGTTGCAGGTGAGTCTACATGCCAAACAGCTGATATACCAATTGTTGCAGAAAAACCCCAAGGACAGGTTGGGGGCATGTGAAGGTGCAAATGAAATTAAGCGACATCCATTCTTCCGCGGAATGAATTGGGCTCTTGTTCGCTGCGTGGTAAAAATATGCTCTCATTTTACTACCATGCATGCATTCTAATTGAGAACCAGTCAAATTATATTGGAAAATTTAGTTCCTCTCTTTTAGCAATGAAGTACCATTTTTTGAATATTTGGAAAAAGCCACCACCTTTCCTAATGTACTAATAGTGTTATGATTGAAATTTCATGTACTTTGTTTTTTTAAATCAATGTGACGGGGATTGGGAAGATATAAGCATGAAACATAACTTTTCTTAGAAGGATCATTTATCATGTCATATTCTATATTATGAAGCGTTAGGCATCCTGCGATAATATAATTTGGACAGGGGGAGTTATAATTTGTCAGAATTTAAACTAAAATTTGTGTGATTTCCAGCAAGCTAAAGAGATTTATGATTTATGAACATAATCTCTGATTCATAATATAGCTTAACTTGCTGTTTTTGACGTGCATAACTGAATTTGGGGTGGAATTTTTCAGAATCCTCCTGAGCTTGAAGTCCCATTCTCCACTGACCCAGAGAAGGAAGCAAAAATCATGGACCCTGAAATGCTAGATCTTCAAACAAATATCTTTTAAGAGGATCATGCTTCATTTTAAGAGCTTCTGATTTTTATTTATTTTTTTATCTAGGAAAAAAGGGAAATAGAGATCAGATTTGTTCATTAAAGTCGTATTCCTTTGGTTCTAGGAAAAATGCTAGATCTTCAAACAAATAATAAGATTTACTTGTTTTATTCCTTGTAATATGTAATGTTTGGATTGATATCATATGTCACGTCTGATAATCCAAAGAGTATTTGTCTTTTAACTTTTGTGCAATGAATTCACACATAATTCAGCTTTCTTCTTTTTCTGTTTCGTCACTTGTATAAACGCATTTCTAGTCATTTCGTTAAAGAAAAGGACTAGTAGGTGCAATTGCTCATGGAGTTTATAAGAACATTTCTCTAAGGCAACTTATATATACTACTCATATTAAAAGGCATTGATAGTCTATCCTCAACGTGACGTTCTCCATTACAATTACAAGTCTCGAATCCATGACCTTAGCTATATACTAATTACTTGTGCTCTAATTCAAATCTTATAGTCCTACTCTCAAAACAAATTCTAATAAATGACAAAGTTGAAGACAAATGCCAATCATTACTCATTCTTTAGGTTTGCAATTTATTATGAAGTCGTTATGATGTCTTTTTAAAGACCATGAGTAATCCATACATATATAGTAATTGCGGTTGTACGGTACCTTATGTGTTTGTGTACACTCAACTTTAAAGAATTATACACCAGTGGAATTTGGCGTGATTTGGCGCAGACGTGATATTCTTATATGATTGATAAAGAGAGTGACAATAAGAGATACTCGTCTACTTAAAAGAAGACCGGCTAATTTTAACATCTAATTGCCCCTATCTTACTATCCCGCATAGTATCATTACCAATGGGAACAAACACTATATAGAACATACCAATTATCCTAACTATTTTTTCACCATTGAAATATTGGTTCTTCTCATCTAATTGCGTTCAAGCTATTAGAATGTCAAAAGCAATACAACGCAAAACACTCATAGCCTTTGTATATTAGAATAGAAAAATGACGACTAAGGGTGTGTTATCTTCACCTTAAAAAATAAGTTTTAGGTCCAATAAAGCTCGGATCGAGTCAGTCCTAACATGCACAACACTCATAAAATAAGTTCCAATATAGGTCAATCAAGTTTAATAAGTTCAGTTAAGATAAGTTCAGGTGAAGAAAACACACCCTAAAGGGTAAACTATTTTAAGAAACTCAATATGACAAAATAAAACAAGTCACGACGCAATATGTGAAATAGGCCTTGTTCTTTGGGGACAGTTTCAGTTTACCTTAGTTCAATTCAGTTCTCTTTAGTTATTTGCTCTCACCATTTCAGTTCAGTTCAGTTCAGTTCAGCTCATTTCAATTCAGTTCAACCCAAAAGAACATTATCCGATAATTATCTACTCCATTAGGTCCCCTTTTTGCTAATGTAAGCAAATGATCACCAATTAGCACCACAGCAGGGTAGTTCTCTCTTTGCTCACTCATCTCTGTACTCTGCCTACTACTTTCACTGTCAGTAGTAGAACCAGTAGTACACAGAAATAAAGAATCACAGATCTGAAAAACTTCTTTCATATTTTTTTGCTCCCTTTTTTTTCTTCCTCTTCTTCTTCCTTGGATTCCCTCATTTATACCAGTAGTACTTTTGAGTTTTCTCTCTCCTCTTTAATGGCGTCTTCTAGAGAAGTATCCACCATGATTAAACAAGGTTTTATCTCAGACCCATCACTTTCTCTCTCCTCAAATTCCAGAAATTCCCCTTCTTCTTCCCCTTCTAAACCCCTTTCTCTCTCTCCTCCTGCATTTTCTCGACCTACCCTTTTCGAAATGATGACAGATGAGCAACTTCGCGAGTCTAAACAATCGTGCGATAATAATCGTAGAAAGTTGCAGGATAAATTGGCTAGGGTTTTGTCGAAAAACCCTAATTTTGCTGATAGTAATAATTGTAGTAGTAATAATTTGGGGGGTTTTGGAGATGGTGATGTGAAATTAACTGTAAGTGGAAGAGATGGTTTCAAGATTTCAATGGATGTTCATAGAAGGGTTTTAGCTGAAAAAAGTAGGTTTTTTGCTGAGAAATTGAGTGATGGAGGTATTACTCATTCAGTTGAGATTTGTGATTGTGATGATGTTGAGATTTATGTTGAAACTCTTGTTTTGATGTATACTCATGATTTGAAGAAGAAATTGATGGGTGATGATGTTACCAAAGTTTTGGGCTTACTTAAGGTCTGTTTTTTTTTTTTTTTGGAATTTACCTTTCATTTTTTTTGGCTCTTCACTTTATAATTTTGTTTTTTGATAGTTGTTCATTTGTGTGGTACTTTAGTTGAAATTGTTCATATGTTATTCTGTTTATGCTAATCTGATGGGGAGTTTAAGCTTAACATAGATTGATAGTATTGTTATTTGTTAATGATGGTATTAAGTGTAGTGCTGAGAGTTGCAAATTGTTGCAAAGAAAATTATGTTCCCTTTACATTGAGGTTATGTTGTTAATTAGACATGGAACAGCAGAGTATGACTGTACTTGTTATTGCTTGGTCATTCGACGTTTACGATTATATTCATATAGCATGGCTTTGTTTCATTTTTTATCTCAAGTGCTTTATACCATGTACCTGCTGGGAGACATCAGTTTAGGACAAAAACATGGAAAGTTTTTGGATTTACGGCCAAGTGCGGTACTTGGAAACATATTTCGTGTTTGATGAGAATTGCTAGGTATCTAAATGTTTGAAACACGAGTCAATGGCGGCATGTTCGTAAATACACTTGAAACAGATCCCACTAGTCTCCTATGTCACATTTAGAAATATAAAAGTTCAGATATTTATAGTTTTCTTGTTGAATATGTGCAGCTGAGTCCATGTAGAACATATGTGTAGTGGTTGCAATTTGGATTGCTATCACCGAGTTGAATGTATATATTGGGAAGGAAAACCATTTTTTTTCTTCTTGTTTGTATACCTGGACAAGCGGTGAGATGGTGAAGAGTGGAAATTATCCTGAGTTGTGTGTAAGATCAGGATATGTATGATGATGTTCTGAAGGAAGGAAAAAATAGTTTTATAGAGCACTTAATGAGGGATAAATACAGGCACCTAGCTTTGTCTAGCGGGCTTTTTTTTTGGTAAAGCCAAGGACAGCCTAAGGCAAATTATAATTGTTAGAAAGAGGACAATGATCTACTTAAAGTTGTGAGTTGTCACCACATAATACAGTTCTTCTATTTCAGTTGAATCAAACTGCAAAGTGCAAACATCTTTAAAATATGATCACCTTTTGAACTTGTAATAGTCTTTTTGCTCTGATGAAGTAAGTAGGATGTTGGGCTGTCTTCCAGGTATCTGCAGCCATTTTGTTTGAAACTGGGATCTTGTCATGCTTAGAGTATTTGGAGGCAGTTCCATGGTCTGAAGACGAGGAGGAGAAAATTATTTCATGTCTTAATGAGCTTCAGCTTCACGACACAGTGAGTGAAGATGTGCTGCAGAGAGTATCGACTGAACCATCTACATCTACAAGAGCTGATGATATGTTCACAAAAATGCTTACTGGTGTCCTTCAGGCTAAAGATGATAAAGCTCGTAAAGAAATGAAGTCTCTTATTTCTAGGTTACTTAGGGAAGATGTTGCAGACTTCAGCACTTATGGTCCCAAAATTGATGTTTCCAGAGATACTTTGTACAGTCTCTGCCATCGGTGTCTCAGTGCTCTTATTCTTTGTCTGTCAGAAGCTACATGCATAGATGAAAGTAGACAAGAGCGAGGTGCTATAATGGCCGAGATAGCCCGTGAAGCTGATAATATGCAGTGGATTGTTGATATCCTAATCGACAAGAAGATGGGGGATGAGTTTGTAAAATTGTGGGCTGATCAAAAGGAACTTGCTATCCTTCATTCAAAAATCCCAACCATGTACAGGCACGAGATTAGTAGGGTTACTGCACAGCTATGCATTGCTATTGGAAGAGGGCATATTTTGGTGCCAAAGGAGACACGTTACTCTCTTCTTTCCACTTGGCTTGAACCTCTGTATGAGGATTTCGGGTGGATGAAGAGGGCTAATAGGTTTGTTGACAAGAAAGTTGTTGAAGATGGTCTTAGCCAAACCATTCTTACACTGCCTATATCACAGCAGCAGAGCATTTTGATGAATTGGTTTGATAGGTTTCTTACTAAAGGAGATGATTGTCCTAATATTCAAAAGGCATTTGAGATTTGGTGGAGACGGGCTTTTATCAGGCAGTATGTACCAGATCAAGATCAGCACATGCAGATTACTGTGTGTGACTATAATGATTGATTGTGTGTCCATTCGACCTAGAGCAGGATTGTAGATATGAGGGATTCTTTTTTCTTGCTCATTCATGGCTTCTGTGTATCTTTTGTTCTCTTCTCGCGTTGTGTGATAATTCTTTGCGTCGTGTATAATTATTTGTCTCGCTTATGGACTTCTGCAATGGATTTGATGTACCAAATAAGCTTTATCAAGAGCTACTGAAGCTCAGTAAGGTTGTATATATCTTCCCCAGATGACTCTTTTTCTTGCATTATATGATGGATGCCCGACTAAACAAACTTTTTGTTGCATGGAAAATTTGAATTTAATTATGCAGATTTGCATGCTTGGATAGATCAGCTGTAATGTCCATTCATTTACTACTCAATCCATAGCTTATCCTTCACAGATGTGCATTACAACTAGGTACGGCGGAGCTTGCATTGTGGAACTCGAAGACTAAATAACAATAACAATTATTGTGATTGTTTTTCACCTTTATTTGGTTTCATTTTTAATAACTTTCTCTCCTGATGTGAGGAGAGTCCTGTTTTGAAGGTTGTCTGCTTGTCTCTATTAATACGATGTTTTTATCTACTCTCACCTTGAGAGTCTTGGTTTATTGTTTAGCTTGGAAATTTAAAGAGGTGGGAAATGGTTCTTATTAGTTGAAGATAAAAAATATCAAGATGAAGGTCAGATTTCAATTTATTATGACATCAGGCATAAAAGATGTCGAGTCAACGAATTTTATTTATGGTTGTAATATTATCATATCAAGGAAGCGGTTTCGAAGCGTTTATATTACTCATTAAATTGGATGAAGAATGTCAGATTGATGTTATAGATTATCTTTTATGTAAGGGTTATTATCATTAATACATCGTCATGCGACATCTGCAACAATAATAACCCTAACACCAATATGAGATTCTTATCCAATCTACTAATATAAATGCTTCGAAACCGCTTCTTTGAAATGGTAATATTCCGACCATAAACGAAATTCTATAACTCAACATCTTTTGCCTGATGTTATAGTAAATTGAAATTTCACCCTCATCTTGATACATAGTCTTGATAGTCAATTAATAAGTCCAATTTTCCATATCTTCAACCTTGCCAGCTAAAAAACAAACCAAAACTCTCAAGGCGAGAGTAGATAAACCATCATATTAATGAAAATCATCCACATATCAAGAGGGAGAGTTATTAAAAATAAACTAATATATTTTTTATTTATTTTAACCACCTTATAAAGTCGACTATTTTCTTAATAACCACCTTATAAAGAATAAATTGTCATTTTTTACAAAGTATTCTATTTTTTTCACTAAATCTGTCAACGGATGGTAATTTAAAACAAAAGAGTTACTTCATATAAGATGGTTATTTTTTTACAAAATGTCTTGGGTGGACCGGGTTCACAATAATTTATTGTGCATACAAACTAACTTTATCACACCAAAACTGATTATATTAGGAAAAAAAAACCTACTATATCATACGAAAATTGACTATATCATAGAAAAACGACTATATAAAAGATGATTATATCAAACGAAAACTGACTATATCAAACGAAAACTGATTATATCATATGGTTTCCAGTCAAGACAATAAGTTATTATGAAACCTAAATCCATTCAAGCTTTTTTTATATTCTTAGAAAAAAAATATATAAGATGGTTATTATAAAATGTCGACCTTATGAAATAGTTAAAGTTCAATAATCCCAAACTAAAAAGTAACAAATCTAAGAAATAAACATCAAAAATAACAAAATTTAGGACTTTCTATTGATATAACAATCGGCTTAAGCCCCTATAAAAACACTAATGGTTTTGGAAATAAGGCTAGGGTTTAAGGAAAAATCAGTAGTTTGAAACCCTAACTGTCCAAATATCAATCAGTAGAATTTGCGGCGACTACAAAAAAGAAATTCCATCTCATTCTACAAAATTACATAATACCGATCACAGATTTCATTCCACAGTTTTCTTTTCTATCTGAAAAGTTCGATTTTCAGCATCAATTCAAGTTACTTTTCGAGGATAGAAATTGAAGCAATTTTTCGATGATTCCCAAAAATTGAAGGTTTGTTTAGGACTAATTTTGCTATATACTGTAAATTTATAAGTTATAAGTGTTGAAGTTTGTAGTTTAGCGTTCAATATTTGAGTAAGAAATTTCCAATTTAATTGCTTGATTGATTTTGTGGAAATGTAGTTTGTCTTTGTGTATTTTGATTCGTTTTGAAGTCTTTAATTTTGTCTTAGGAATATCTGTGAAATATTATAGCTAAATCTCTAATCTCTGCTGATGTAAAACCCTAATTGGCAATTTGCAGGGTTTAGAAGGGATTGATTTTAGGGGTGTAATATGAAAACAGTGTCAGGAGAAGTAGTATCTTGTAAAACCGTTTCTCTTTCGAAAGCCTCTAGAATCCTATCGAAGTTTGCGTGCCTAGACAATGGAGCGTCCCCTGCGTTTGCTTTGTACGTGAGGCGGGCTTCGGCCGCCTTTGATGAACTTGCACAACTGCATAAAGAGCTTAAGATTTCAGGAAGTGAACGCAAATCTAAGAAGCGACACTCCGATGGTATTGTCGCCCATGGAACGGTTGAGTCTGGTATAGTTGGTAGTGAAGATGGTTTACTAGGTAAGGAGATAGGCACTAGCAAGAGTAAGGGGCATCGAGGGGTGAAAAAGAGTAAAGGAGAAGCTGGAAGAATTGAGGTTAGTTTGGATAATGATGAGGAGACACGGAAGCATAAGAGCAAAAACAAGAGAGATGAAGACGATGAGGGGAGACGTAATTCTGGGAGGAGTTCAATGAGCATGGAAGGGAAGAAAGTTGAGGAAATTGTTGATGGGAATGTGGCTGATTTAGGAAGTGCTGAGAAGAAGTCGAAGAAAAAGAAGGCAAACAAGGGGAATGTAGATGAAGCAACGCAGATTGTGGAGAACGGTGGTGATGACCAAAAGCAACACAAGAAGATAAAGGAAGAGAGAGTCAGCAGTGGCATCAAGGTTGATGAACAAAGAGATGAAAGCAAGGGGGATCATGGGAACTTAGGGAGTGTAGATAAAGGTGGCAAGGATAAGAAACATAAGAAGAAACAAACACGTGAAGGGGAAGACAAAGAAAATGAGGGCAAGCTTGAAATTGAGGTGGCCAGCAACAAAGTGAGTAAGAAGAGGAAGCATGAAAGTGTTGCCGATGGAGCATTAGATGGTTCACAGGAGGATCACAAATCAAAGAAAAAGAGAAGGTGAAGTAGAGGATTAGATTAGAGCGATTTTTCACATATGTTACGGAAATTTTGGTTTCAGAAATGTAAGTTGGGTTGTTTGTGGGTCATCCAGCGGTAGGATGATACATTTTTATCTTTATAGTATACTGTTGGAACATGTTCCTCTGAAATAGCTGAATTTAGTCGAGTTATATCAAAAACTCGTCTGAATTTTGTTAGCTCTCGCATTGATGATATTCAATCCGCTTCAGATCAATTTTATAGTCATGTTGTTAGCCATATAACAAAGCTATTATGAAGTGGAAAAGGAGCCTGTAGCTATTGATTAATTGGATAGCTATAGCCTATAGGTAAGATCCTGGTTTATATACTTGCTCTTGATGCTAATAGTTACAGATGACATGTATTATGTGGGTGATTTTCAGATTTTGCACTGACTTTTATGAAGTATATTGTCTCTCAGGATATTTGTTTTTGCTATGCTAATTTTTTTTTTTACTATAAGCGATTTCTCAGGATATCCGTGTTTGCTATGCTGCGAAATGAAGTACTATTTAAGCTTATCTTCCACTTTATATTGGAACTTATTTTGCCGTCTGCTCCTGTTGTATTTGGTACCATTCCTAAATATCTGTCTGTAAGTCTGTTCATGGTTTTGCCATCTGCATTTTTGTTTCCTCACCCACAAAGCAAAGTCTCTGTGGCTTTTCTCGTTTTTCGTTGGACTAATTAGAAGGCCTACAGTCAGGTTAATATGTTAAGCAGTTCTAGCATTGACGTCGGTGCCTGACTTTATTTAGTGGTTTATGTTTTTGAGGGTAGACTTCACAGGTTTCTGCTTTTTGTTTCTTTCTTAAGGAACACTTTGAGCTTTGCCTTTTTAGAGCACTCTGTCTACTAACTTGAACTGATGAGAGGGCAGGATGTAATCCGAACCATACCCTGCCAATAGCTGATAATTTTTTATTGCATGTAAAATCTTGTTTTCTTTCGGGTGAAAACCCCTGGTATTTTAGATCCAGTTAGACTCGTATCAATCTGGATTTGAGTGAGGATAGAACCAATTTGGACTTGGGAGCATCGCTCTCCCGACAAGTGTTGTGCATTTCGAGAGCTCGAACACGGGGCCTTTGGTTAAACTGGATCAACCTCTTTACCTGTAGTATGGTGAACCTCGTGAAGGTGCTATTATAGTGCAGTCAAATGATGCGATTGTGCAAAAGAGAAGTGGTAGTCCCATTTCTGAGATACGCAAATCTAGCCCAATCTTGGAGTCCTTGTAGATTTCTGACGTACACATGGAGCGTTTTGGGATTTTCCTTGTTAAAAAAGAGTATTTTTTGGAAGAGAATCTCTGAAATAGGGGTAATTTCTCTCATTTTGCAACTTCTTTTGATCATGTTCTCGTGTTGTTTTCAGTTGAAATATCATTAAATGACAAAAATGATCTTACTGTTTCAAATTTTTGTTGCTTTGGTGAACCCCTTTTTCTTTTTTAATTGCAACATTTGTTATTAGGGGATCGAACTTTACCAATCTTGATTACGTGTTTCAACGTGTATGAAGTACTATTATATGTCGATGTATATTTTCTATAATATCAACTTTCTAATAACTACTTTTTAGTTTATACTAATATGTAATTGATCACAATTGTGTGCTAAAAAGCATGAAAAGAAAGGCTTGCAAATTGCAATCAAAAGGTAGTGGAGGAAGTATGTTTTTGTCTTATACCTAATTCTGAGACACAATAACACTCTTTCTAATATTTTTTTCCCATTGATTCTGAAAAGCAACAGAGATAAGATAATACTCCCTTAGAACCTTACTGTGTTACAATGTGCTTTACTTTTAAAGCCAGTTTTTCAGGCATCTTTTCTGGTATGTTAATTTGCAATAGGAGAAGATAAGAACATAAATAGAGAGAGAATAATAGAAACGTGAGGCTTGATTAACCTGACACTTATGTTTATACTGTAGTGTTTGTGCTAAACCAGAGATTACTACTGGTATAAGTAGAATCTAAGTAAGTTAATTTACATACGTACGTTGCATTATGTTATGGTATTAGACACAAATGTAGGCTCAGAATCAGAGCTTTCTAATTCTTTCAAGCAAGGAATTTTCTGAGAGAATTTTGAGGAGTATAAAGATAAATATGAGCTTATTTCTGCACCTAGTGAACATCAAAACCTTCAAGCCAGAATGGTGATCCGTAAGCGCCTTCTCGCTGCAACTTTGCTGTCTTTACTTGCATTTGCCTTGGACTGCCAGAATTTGGAGTTTGCTGAAGCAGAATTGCAAATGAAGGTACGCAACTGCTCTCTGTGTCTCAAAATATATTTATTTTATTTTTTAATGTCAATAATTATCAACTTCGATCATATTTTTTCGCCAATATGTAATATTAAAACGTTTTCATTAGGATTATGTTAAATTCATTTTTAATGTATATGTTTAAATCATGAACTTCTATATTAATATATATTACTATGTAATTAGAAATATTAATAATAAAAAATGTGTCATGGAGGCCTTGAAAAGGCAAACTGATGATGTGTTTTGAGACCTAGGAAGTATTTAATCAGTATTTCTTCTTCTTTTGCATATTATGATTGAGTTTTGGCTGGCAGGGGAACTGCAGCTATGTAATCACTGTAGAGACCAGTTGCACCGTGGAAGCTGGCACATTGAACCATATTAACCTACAATTCGGAGACTCGAGAAGCAATGGTGTTTCGGTCCACCCGCTTAACACGAAGCACGTGAGACGGGTGGATAAAATGGATCGAAGTGTCTTAGATGATGTGCCAAGGAAACCATTTCAACCTTGTAGTGTGGATGAGTTTCAGGTGGAGGGACCCTGCATGAATACAACCATCTGCTACTTGTATCTGAAACTCACAGGATCCGATGATTGGCGACCTGGTTTTGCACAGATCCGGGTTCTGGATAAGGCCGGTTTCAATTCGGATTTTTTCTATTTTCGCCATTATCTTCCTAGGTATGTCTGGAATGGTTACGACTTATGTGATAGGGAAGTCACTCCTTTTGGGATCAAGCACAAAAGAATGGTTTTTGATTGAGTTGGGGATCATCATTATAATTGAAACCAAGCTCCTAGACACGCAGTTTAAAAAAGATGATAGACAAGGTAAATAGACTAATTATAATACATTGAACACTTAAGAACTCATTTACTCTTCTGAAAAATATATTTCAAGTTGTCTATCTACGTCCCTTTAAAAAAAGTTGTCTATTTACCTTGTCTCCGTTATCTAATTAAGATTGCTTGCTAGAGAGGTTGGTTGCAAGAAGTGGTACAAATTATAAGGTAACATAACGGATCATGCAGCATAGGCTTCAGCTTTACCCTTTTCCTAGCTTGTGGACATAATATATATGTGTATAATAAATATGCACGTCTTTTCCTTCTATGTCTTAGTTTTTTAATGTTTAATTTTATTGGGTTTAGTTGCAAATATAAACACTTGTATATTAAGAGAGAAGGATCTCTTAATTACTCCCTCCGGTCTTTATTAGTTTACCCGTATTCCTTTTTGGGATGTCCCTTATTAGTTTACCCATTTCTTTTGTTTCTATTTTTAGAATGAGACCACTAATTTTCCATCACACATACATTCAACTTTAATATAAAATAATAGTTTATCTTTCTTTCTATGTCCCACAACATTGTTTCTCCTAAAACTCTGTGCAAAAGAAACGGGTAAACTAATAAAGACCGGAGGAAGTATATTATTAAAAACAAATAATTGAAAATTTTGCACTTCTAATATTAACAAACTCGTGGTAAAACTCATGGTTGCTTGTCAACCAAATGAATTTTCGTCCACATAAAAGCAATTATCCATGAATTGTGACAAATAATTTATAACACAAGATTGATATTTTCAAGCCCATTTTTCAAGCTCTGAAAGGCCCAGGATCATTATTGGCCATTTCCCAGTGAAGTCGCCCAATCATATGAACTCCAGCCACTGGATCAGTACATAATGATAATAAATCTAAAGTTGTTCCATTATAAAGCCCACTTTCAAGTCCATATAACATAGATGGTGATACTCGTGATAGATTATGCGAAGATTGGAGGATTGAGATTATTTTATTTTTTTTGAAAGGGAAAATAAATTTTATTAATTGAAAGTTATACTGACATTTACAATCGATCTTTGAGATTCATCTCATGTAATTAAGGCTTTCAAACAGCCAAACCTGGAATGAGATCCTCTCTAATTTCTAGAGGAATGCATGTAAGAGAAATATATACTTTGGCAATTAGAAATGGAGAAAAGAATTAAAGATAATCCTAATTTCCAACTTGCACTTTATTTAATATTTTTTAGTTCAAAGTTGTGCGATAATGTAACTAACTTACATTCTCAAATCTTGAGAAGGGGTAAAATAATTTCTAAAGTAGTTTTATCACAAAATTATAAGGAAATTATTATACCTCTAGAGAAAATCTTTGTAATAGATATACATAATGTTTCTTAGCCAATTCGAGCAAGGATGATATTACATAATCAAAATTAATAAATCGAGAAAAGGTAGTAAAGAATAAATATTCAAATACGGGAGGAAGAGATCGAATTTTGTTTACATCATTTGTCTACATGTTGTTCGTCGATAAATATTAAAAAATATGATGACAATGGAGTCCTAGAACCCATTGGGAGATATCCTGTGGTTACTCAACATCCAGCAAGATTGCGTTACTACATTTAACGCGAGATTGATTACTCTGAACAAATTAATTAGTGTCATAAATTATGCCGAAAGAACATGGTACAACAATGAGATGTCCAAGTAAGTATTTACAAAAGTGTTTTCCCCACCTCCAATCGGTCTTGTACTTGGTTTGAAGAGGAGAGATTAGCTTGAAAGTGGAAAGGTCCAAATTGATTATGACATGATAAGAATTTCTTTTGTTTATATATTAAGTCAACTTTGCACATGATCCTCTCAAAATGGGGAAAAAGGAAAGACAATAAAAGAAAAAGGCCAACTCGTGGAATGTTTAATTTAAATGAGATTATTATAAAATATTACTTTTAAGACAAATCCTGCAGGTGAATTCTTGCACCATAATTTATGGTATAACAACCTACAAATCACGGCTTTTTTGTTAAAAAGTTCAAATGACTTTGAATCAACGACAAAATGAGATGAGATTTATGTCATTATTTGATATAGTCATGTCATTGTTGTTGTTAAAGTACATATGTTATTATGTTATACTGATATATAAGTTATGGTGTAACGTATTTATACCGAAGACGCACCGTACTTTTAGTTTTTGTTTGGTTTACAAAGTAATAGTTTAGTATGATTTCCCTAACTCACAATCTTGTGAGTCATGACGGTAGAAGTAAGTATTTGTTTTTGTTTTGTGAGAGTGTGTGTGGGGTGGGGAAATAAGAGTACTACTGTGAAACAAGTTTTACGTATATATAATGGTTATAATTATTTGGTACAAGGACATAAACTAAGAGTAAGATAATAGGGACAAATTCATATGTAATTTACATTAATTCTATATTACAAGTACGTTTATCGGTTTATGTACAACTACTTACCGTAGCTTCAAAAATAAATAATGTACTACTTACTACATTGATTCAGAACAAAAGAAATTTCATTGACATTTAACCGTTGAGCCCCCTATATATGATAGGATCAACTCTACACCCTTCTCATAATTTTAGAGCAATTTTTATATTGTTAATGATAGAATATAAAATATACTAGGATTATATTTCATATTCTATCAGTTAAATTCTCAAAATATTACATATTGTAGAGTTTAAGTGCAAAATAGATTAATAATATTAGACATGCTCTTAAACCCAACCTCGATTACCACATTATCACCACCTAAGTAGCACGGGTAATTTACTTACCCGTCTCCTGTACTCGTTACATCCCCATGCCGCATGATGTATCCATTGTGTTATAATTTTCAAATTTACCATTTTTTCGTCCCGTTACCGTTTTTAATAACATTTAAAAGGAGGCTGCAACTGCAAATACCTCAAAATTTGAAGCTATACTCAAAAGGCAAGTTCGCGTATCCATACATAATACAACCTCTTCTATTTTGTAGGTTAATCGAGGGGTTGATAACTGATAAATAGTTGGCATTTTTGTGCGTAGCTAAGCTAAATAGTTAGTTACAATACTTTTTTTTTTTCTGACGGGCGTTGAACTTCTATTTAATAATACTTAAAAGTGGTACGTATCACAAGATTATGTATGTATTAAGCTATCATTTTTTGCAAAATCATGTTCAAGTGACAACACGAGTGGCACCTAGTACTCTTCCCATGATCCGTCTTTGTCACCTTATTAAGTCACCTCTATCTGTTCCTTTTTTGTTTGAAATAAATATTGATGGAGGCTTATTCATATTTCATGCTTAATTTCTGATATCAAACTTTTCTGACTATTTTAGTTGAAACAATAGACAAAATGTAACCAAAAACAGGTTTGGAAAGCTTGCTAGTAGTTTATATGTTATGGTGAAGGTGTTTTTATTGGAATTTAGCGGATATGTATGTAATATGACTAGTCATGTATATATCCTCCAAGGACAAAACCCTGGACAAGAGTTTGAGAATGTGAAAAAGGAAGAATTGTCTTTCACATTGAAAAGAGTTTACTTCACGTCATGTTTGTGACGATGTTATATGCTTCTACAAGATCACCTTATGGCTTATATATACTTGGTGCTCCCATAATTAGAGTTGTTAGCTAATAAATATATGTCTTGGTTTAATTTAATGCTTCCATAACATATTAACTAAAAGGATAAGGTCTTATTCTTTTGGACACAATTTCAATTCAGTTTAGATCATTTCGACTCGTATCAGTTCAGTTCAACTATTTTCCTCTCACAATTTTACTTCAATTCAGTTCAGTTCAATTCAGCTCATTTCAATTCAGTTCAATTCAGTTTAGTTTAGTTCAGTTCAGCTCATTTCAATTTAGTTTAGTTCAGCCCAAAAGAACATAGACTAAGTAGTTTTTGATAGATAAATCTTCATCAACTTTTTCATTTTGGCTGAAAAATTAGAACTTTTTTTCCTTTTTCTCAATAGGATTACCAAATACTAATTTATTTCATTGTTTGGCTGTTGAAAAAAGCAATCATTCAACTTAAAAAGTTCGATGGGCAATTAATTAAAGAGGTTAGGCTATTTGGCTTAATTGTACTTCCACCGTTCCTTTTCTATTGCAACAATGGGTTTGGGCACGGTTTTTAAGGGAATGAAAAATGTGGGTATTAGTTTAGTATACAGGTACCCCTTTAATTAACTAGAGTATGAGATAAATAAATCCTTAATAAAGTAAAAGCAACTTTATGAGGCAATTTGGGTAATTAATGATGGTTTTAGTAAGATAAAGTAAGGGAAATATTGTCAACTATAGTTGCTTTTTTACCAAAAGTGGAATTGCTGCAGTAAATGTGAAACTACTCAAAGTAGTAATTGTTGCAATAGAACAAGAACAGAGGAAGTAGTTAGCTAAATATTTTGTCCCATGAGTCTATCTTTTTTTTAAAAGGTAAGTTGAAGACCCTTGCAAGTAGGGGGGAAATATGGGGATCCCTCGCGCTCTTGCAAAAAGGTGAGACTCGATCCCAAGACTCCCAGGATTGGGGCGGTGAACTACCACTAAGCCTATCACCCGATGTTGGTACCTCGAGATTGCACTAAAAAAAAGGGAAAAAGGGGTCTATGAGTGTATAACAGTGTCTTTTTCTGTTTCCTGGTTTCTCAAAGCTTTCACACATTATGTAAGCAGTGTTTTTGTGCTTAGTACATGGAAAGAACTATTAGACAGTCCAAGGTCCGCAACCATATATCATACATATTTCAACTAATTGTAAAATAGTTGATATAATAATTTGTTTTACTCACTATAAAGTCATGGATATATCTTCCCTTTTAAAAAAAGTAATAATGAATATCATTTATAGTATATTTTTATCCTTTTTTTCTCATTTGCTTCGTATATCTATAAATATATATACATTTGATTACTATTATTACATATTTAATCACTTTAAACCAAGCTTGCTTGGTGGAGGTGGTGGGGAACTCACCTTGTGACTTTGAGGTCACAAGTTCGAGCCCCACTACCTTTTTTTTTTTGAGGGGAAAAGCAAGATATATTACTCCATAGATAGTTTCTCCATCAGAATATAAGGAGCCACCTCCGGGGGAGAGTGGTTCTCCCAAACTTGTTCAATCCCAAAAGGGATTAACTTAGCTAAATTGTGGGCAACTACATTCCCGTCTCTTTTGACATGAGACCAAATAAGAGAGGTACAGTTTAAACTGAAAGCAAAAATATTATGGAGTACAATATCTAGATCCGAAAGGAAGATAGCTTGCTTAGAGAGTCGATTAATCACCGTTTGACAGTCCGATTCAACAATCACGTTTTGTAGCTCATACCTGCGACTTAGTCGGATAGCCATTTCTATGCCTTTAGCCTTAGCAATCTCAGCTGTCCAGTATGCACGAACACGTTGAGTTGCAGCGAACAAAACCTCACCAGCAGAATCACGAGCAACCACCCCTAAACCCACCCAACCATCGATGGCGAGAGAGGCATCAACGTTTACTTTAAACGTTCCAGCTGGGGGAGCAATCCAAACCCGAGACCTAGGTAGTTCAGCCATCACACGAGCCTGGTAGATATTTGAAGCATACTTACCATGCTCCTCAACCAGCCGCACAACTCGAGCTAGGAGAACTGAACGAGGGTTTGCCTTGTTGTTGAAAACGAGGTGATTTCGTTCGACCCATAAAATCCAGGCAAGGAATGCACCCTTAACAGTGATGGTGTGATCAAGCGTTGGCCAGGCCTTAATAGTGTCACACATGGAGGAGAAAGAGGACAGTTGGCGCATGGCCTCACAACCACACTTCAACCACAAGTTGCGCACATTTGGGCATTCAAAGATGGCATGTTGTTGGGTTTCTATCTCACCACAACCCCATGGACAAAGACAATCATCAATCAAGTGACGGTAGTGAAGCAAGCTTCGAACCGGGAGAGAGTTTGAACACATGCGCCACAAGAAATGGCGTACTTTGGGACTTACCTCCATGCTCCAAATATCGACCCAAGATTGGTGGAAATTTTCAAGATTTCCACCTTTACCAAGCATGTATGCGGTTTTAACGGAGTAACTAGCATTCTTTGTAAATGCCCATGTGATCTCATCTCTCATAGGAAAAGTGCTTAGAGGGGTAGAAAGAATACATCGAACATCCCTCTCATTGAAAATTGCTTCCACATTTTCCACTTTCCAACTTATGCTATCAAAATCAATTAATTCACTCACCGTTTCAAGACCCATAATGCGAGGACTAGTAAGATAGTGCCCTTCTTCATCAACAACCCAAGGGTCATCCCAAATATTAATTTGAGTGCCATTGCCAACTCTCCACACTACCCCTTCTTTAATCAAAGCTTTTGAACTCCAAATACTACTCCACGAATAGCTACAAGAAAGACCAAGAGGAGCTTCCAAGAAGACACATTTTGGATAGTACTTAGCTTTAGATGGCTCACGAACTAACCTCCAAGCTTGACGGCCGAGCAAAGCATCATTAAAAACTCTGAGATTCTTGAATCCTATTCCTCCCAAGCACTTCAAAGTACATAAAGAATCCCAGCTTTTCCAGTGAATCTTTCGATGATTATCAGAACTACCCCACCAAAATCGAGCCATGGCTGAGTGAATCTTTTGGATGACCCCCGCAGGGATTTTGTAAACACCCATAAGATAAGTTGGGATAGCTTGAATCACATACTTCAGCAATACTTCCTTTCCTGCTCTAGATAGGAGCTTTTCCTTCCAACCCTGGAGTTTCTTCCAAATTCTATCCAAAAGAGAATCAAAAATTGATCTCCCGGAGATAGAGGGGATAGGGGATACCAAGGTACTTATCGTGCTTTTCCACCTGTCTCATGTTCAAAATACTTGTCAATTCTTCTTTTCTTTCCATGCTGATTCCTCTACTGTAAGAAACTTCCGACTTTTCATAGTTAATTTTCTGCCCGGATGCTGATTCATATTGGTTGAGCATGTCAACTATAATGGTGCATTCCTGAGGGGAAGCTCTAGTGAAGAGTAAACTGTCATCGGCAAAGAAGAGATGAGAAATATCCGGACCACTGCGGCTGGCTTTAGCACCATGAATCTGCTTTTCCTGCACTTTCCGCTGAATCATCTTTGAGAAAGCATCAGCAATCAATATAAACAGATACGGAGATAAAGAGTCTCCTTGACGGAGACCTCGAGTAGGAATAACAGAACCACAAACTCCTCCATTGATGATGAAGGAGTAGGAAACAGATGAAACACAGTCCATCACAAGATTTACCCATCGGTCATCAAAACCCATAGTAAGAAGAAGCTTCCGAAGAAAACCCCACTCCACTCTATCATAAGCTTTGCTTATGTCCAACTTCATAGCAATAGTCCCTTTCCGACTTCGATTCCTGTACTTCATAGAGTGAAAAACTTTCAG
Source organism: Beta corolliflora (assembly GCA_947648045.1). Lineage (NCBI taxonomy): Eukaryota > Viridiplantae > Streptophyta > Magnoliopsida > Caryophyllales > Amaranthaceae > Beta > Beta corolliflora. Next base: position 215,301 of record CANSZD010001703.1, read on the forward strand.
AGCAATGAGAGCATTATCTGTAATGAGTTGCCCAGGAACAAAAGCACTCTGGTTCTCAGTCACAATGTTAGGAAGAAAATCCTTCAGCCTGATCACAAGAGCCTTAGAAACCAGCTTATAGAGAACATTGCACAAAGCAATAGGACGAAACTCTGCTGCTTTTGTTGGATTTTTGACTTTCGGAATTAAAGCGATATTTGTATGATTCACACATCGGGGAGAAAGAGAACCATGCAAAATATTACTAATAAAATAAGTCACATCATCACCAACAATATGATTCACACATCAGGGAGATAGAAGATGGCATGCATACCATCAGGCCCAGGAGCTTTGCAGGGGTGCATTTGCTGAAGAGCAAAACGAATCTCATCTTTTGTGAAGGGCTTTAAGAGAGTTTGGTTGATATCAGCCGTAATAATGGGATCAATAAAATCCAACACCTCTTGAAGCTGCGAATCAGAAGGGTTAGTGGAGGTAAAAATAGAATTAAAATAAACAGTGAAAATATTTTCAATTCCATCTCTATCCTCACACCAATGAGCATTATCATCAAAAAGACCCTTTACAAAATTTCTCTTTTTTCTCTGAGAAGCTTTATGATGAAAATACTTTGTATTTCGATCCCCATCACGCACTTCAGCAACTCTGGACCTTAAGTACCAGTAAGTCTCATGCTTCGAGTGTAAATCATCGAGCTTCTTTTCACATTGAATATGGGCATCACAGTTATCGACCGAAATAGGCTGACATTGAGCTTTTCCAAGCTCCTTTTCGGCACCTTCAATTTGCTTGCTTAACTGACCAAATTTCAAACTACTCCAGCGAACAAGAGACTGGGCTACCCCAACAAGTCGGCCCACCATTGTATCTCTAGCAGAAACGGCCCACGCGGTCTTCACTTCCTCTGCACCGCTTTCGTCCAAAAGCCATGAAGTTTCAAAATGAAATCTACGAGTCCTCCCTTTGGGCCGAGCATAAGTACTGGGCCGAACAACTATAGCAGAATGGTCTGACTTGTATTTCATAGTGTGCTCAACAGTGGAGGTTGGGTATAAATCCAACCAAGAAGGGGAACAAACAAACCTGTCGAGTCTCTCACGGATACACGTCAAGGGTGAATTTCCCCGTTCCCAAGTGTGCCATGTCCCAACGTAGCCAAGATCCCTTAGAGAGATCATCCATGGTAGCACGAAAATTGACCATCTCTCTACGCACTCTATCAACACCTCCCTCCTTCTCACCATAACTCAAGATTTCATTAAAGTCACCTCCAAACAAAACCGGAAGAGAGGTATCTTCACATAAAAAGCCAATGAGGGCCCAAGCTTGATGCTTCTCCTCCTCTTTTGCCCTACCATAAACTCCAACAAAGCGCCATATTTTAACACCATCTACCACATCACCACAGATATGGTGTTGAGAAAATGAAACAAGAAAAAACAGAACTTCCTCTTTCCAATATAAGCATAAACCTCCCACTTTCCCTCGACTAGCCACACCAAAAGCATTATGGAAACCCAAACGACTCTTCAAAGCTTCAACATTAATTTTATTAATCATTGTTTCTGAAACAAAAACAATATCAGGGGCATAGAAAGTACTCCATCTTCGGAGTTGTTGAACTGACCAAGGGTTGCCCAACCCCCGGCAGTTCCAACATAGGAGATTCATAATACTAGGCGGGGTTGGTCACCACCAACCTCCGCCGAAAAAATGGTAGTAGAAACACGAGAAGGACTGGGCTTGGACCGCTTCATAGTACCTTCACCTTGATCATCAACCATATCAACAGAATCAAAGGAACGTTTTATATACATCTCTCATAGGAGTATCAACAACCTCCTGATTATTCAAACCTTTTTCATCCATTGAACCACGAGCAACCCTCTTCCACCCCCTATTTCTCTCTCCTTTGACCTCATTACCACTCTTGAAAACAAAATTCTCCACCACTTGTTCATTAAAGGCCACTGGGACCCCACTTGTAATCAAACCCAAAGTGGGCATTGATTGAGAGGGTAAGTCAGCATGGGGCTTCGAAAAAGAAAGAGAAATGTGAGTGCTTTCTTTCCTTTTATCACAATCATCAGTATTAAATTATGCATGGGGACTTATAGTCACATTATCCACGTTAAGGGCAAGAGCATTCGAAAGAGCTGAAACTCCCTTCCCCTGCGTAATCTCACTTCTGCTTTCATGGACATCTTCAAATAAAACTTTTTTACAGTTCCTAAATTTATTCTCCTCCTCAATCTCCTTAGTTCGACCTTTCCGGGGCGTAGCTTTTAAACCCAGGTGCCAACCCAATTTCTCACACCTATCCTCCTCAAAAACCACTTAACAATCCTTTTCCGAATGACCCATTACACCACAAGTCAAACAAAAGAAAGGGAGACGTTCATATGCAAAATCAATTTGTATTTCATTGCCCCTCTTATCTTTCATTTTCCTAAATCTTCTTAGAGGTTTATAAGTGTCAAGCATGACCTTAACACGACGGTATCTACCAAACCCTAGAATATCTTCTTCCATTTCAATTATTTCACCCATATCACCGATCAATACTTTCACTACGTCATTAGAACGCATATTAAAGGGAGATTCTTTAACCGAACCCAAAACGGGGATTGGTTTAAAGTTACCTGATCCGGGGGCTCATCACCATCTGCTTCCTTGAGAAGAACGAGCATATTATCGAAATACCATGGACGTCCGTTGAGGACTTTCATCATGTCACGCCAGTGGAAAAACTGAAAGCCAAACAGATTTGGCCGAATAACTCGAATCACAAGGCCATGACTAGGTGACCACACAGTAGTGATTGTCTTCTTGAATGCTTCAACATTAAAATTGCGTTCAGTAAGGAGTTGTCCGATAAGCAACAAGGAAACGCTATTATCGTTATTAGTTTTTATGGTCTCGAAATCTACAATCTGGTCCTCCTCATCATCTAGTCGCAGATTAGAGACAAAATTCGAGATCTCCTCCGCCATAGCAGAGGAGGGCGCCACCGCAACGGAGTAAAAAACCGGAGGTTTAGGGTTCTCTTTTCGGGAGGAAAAGAGAGGGAGTCCTTTCTTTCAAGGAAGTTTACAAAATGAATATAAAAACCTCGAGCCCCACTACCTACTTGTGCTTGGGAGTAGGGATTCCCTTAATCCCCCTACTCTCAAGCATCGACCTGTGTAGCTGGGCTGGCTGATCTGCGATAGGTGCTGGTCCAGTAGGGTCCTTCTTCTTACCAAGGGGTTCCCAGTGGGGTCCCCAAAAAAAAATTTAATCACTTTGAAATAATAATGGGTATATTTTCCCTATAAGAAAAAAGTAACAAATAATTCCTCTGTTTCTAAACACATGCAACATTTGCATAGTACCCACTATTCATTTACCAACCTTATTTCATATTCTCTTACAAATGTATAAGAAAAAAATATAGTCAGGTGGATCTTATTTGATTTGTCTTAATGCATACTTTCATAATTTCTTATACATGATTAAAGATATTAAGGAACAAAGTAGTGCATTGGATAGAGTGTAGGCGAGAAATATGTTGCATGTGTTTTTTTTTTTGGTAAGTAATCAAGTAGTATTAACAAAACCAAACAAAACACAAATGACAGGGCCTAGACATGCCTAGAACCCCCAACTGGACAAACCCAGTATTTACAAATTAGTTATCCAACTCCTATCACACTCCTTTACTTTTGTACTTATAATCTGAACAATTCTTTGCTTAACTATGTATTGAATTTCCTGCACAGTTTTATTTACAGTCATAATAACCTTATCCCAATAGGCAGTGTTCCTATTTCTCCAGATTAAGTAGACAGTTGCAGCAATGGCAGCCCAAACAACCATCTTCCTGCATTTTGACCCTTTGTATCTATTCTTGACCCACAAGCACGTCTGCTGGATCCCTTTCTTGGTCCAGTGAACCCCCAACCAGCTCATCACTTGAGTCATGCACATCTCACTAAATATGCAATCAAAGAAGATGTGTTTGATACTTTCTGGGCATTGGTTGCACAACAGACAAGTCTCATCATCACACAAATTCATCATCTTTAATCTTGTTTTAGTCTTCAATCTATCTTGCATAGCCATCCAAAGGATAAATATGTGCTTAGACTGAGTATAGCGATTCCACACAAACCTGCTCCAGTTTACTTGCCTACTCTGCCCCATCAGCAATTTATATTGCTCTTTGATGCTGTACTGATTATTCGGCATCCATTGACTTCCTTGCAGCTTTGAGCACATTTCTTTTTTTGCTTGGCAAACATACTTCCAAGCCCAACTGGAATTACCAGTAGCTTCATAGACATCCCAGTTGGAATTACCAAGATACACCCCATTAACCCAACGAACCCACAAGTTGTCTTTCTTTTGAGCTATTGCCCAACTCAGCTTACAAACAGCAGCAATGTTCCACAAACCAGTTTCTCTAAAACCAAGCCCACCAGCATTTTTTTGTAGAGCACAGCTTACCCCAGGCAACAACACCTGCTTTATCATCATTATGAGACCCACTCCACAAAAAATTCCTGCAAATCCTATTCACTTCCTTCAGCACTCCTTTAGGAATAATAAACAATTGCCCCCAATAAGTGTGCACACTCATTAAAACACTATTGATCAACTGGCATCTAGCAGCAAAAGACAAGTTTCTGGTGTTCCACACCCTAATCCTACTCACCATTTTATCAATCAAACCCTGACAATCACTAGCTTTCAGTTTGCTAGTAGACATAGGAACCCCCAAATATCTAAAAGGCAAACTTCCAACTTTAAACCCACTCACATCAGTCACTCTCTGAATGACCTGATCAGAAATGCCAGCAAAATAAACTTCAGATTTATGTTTATTCACCTCCAACCCAGAAGCATTTGAAAACATCTGGAATCCTTGTAACAACAGGTAAATGGACCTAAAGTCACCATTACAAAAAAAGAAGCAGATCATCTGCAAAGCATAGATGAGTCAACTTCAACTCTTTGCATTTAACATGATATTTGAAGCCATCCTGATCACCAACATACATCAGAATTCTGTCAAGATAATCCATGTGTTTAGAAACCGAGGAAATACATTTGTTTTATTGGCTTCATAGCATAACCAAGCTAAACATAGCCTAGTGGTAATAAGGTTGTACCTTCCAGCCTTAAGGTTGGGGGTTCAATAAGCACTAGGTGTACTTTGGAGGAGGGGATTCTCTTACGTACATCCCCCTCCCAAAATGTCGAACCCGCTAACCCGAGTCGATGTTAACCTGCAAGAGATTCCGACTCGGTTAAACTCTTAATTTTACCTACCTAAAAAACCAAAATCATAAACTCTTAATTTATATTTTTCGTCGTCATGATTCACGAATTATAAATTATGACTTCGTAAAATAATAATAATTGTTTTGATAAACAGAGAAAATACCTGATATTCAAAATACATATAGAATTGAGCTAGTGATACTTACAAAAGAGAATTACAAAAGAAAATTAGGACCCTCTTAACTTCCACTACTCAAATTCTCAGTTTCAGATCAAATCATTTAAACCAATATTGTTCTATCATGCATATCTTACTTTGTACGGTGTTGTCCTTCCTCTATGAGACTATGACGCTGAGTCCGTGCTCTCTAAGGTGGATTAGTGTGCAAATTATACAATTTTATTGGATCGTTATCCTAGTTTGATGTAACGGTCAAGTAAGAGCATAATACGCATCAAAAAAACAGACCTAGACATGAAGAGACATGCATGTGTTTCAAACACTATTTCTTTTTCTATCTCTTTTTTGTTCTAGTCTTAGTCTCGCCAACGGCCAAGCCAATAACTTAAGGAATGTACTATATTCTATATATATAGATGAACATTACAAATTTACAATGAAATGTTTGGAATTCAATATATGTTGATTTGACACAAGAGCTCCCTTCTTTTTAAGAATATTGTCTTGGTATACGTATCTAGGTTTTATGCAGTCTCTGAAAATACACACTTGTATGTGATTAGTGCTACTTGTTCTTAATATATTTAACTTTTGAAATTTAAAAATATTTTAGTCTATGTTGGAACTTATTTTTTTAATAATTTACCATGTTTATTTGTAAAATTATATGGTGAATAACTAAATATTTATATATTTGATCCTTAAAAGTGTTCTAGGGTAATCATATTTTTAATTGACTTTTGACTTTTTTTAAAAACATCTATTTTATGATGACATATGTATTTAAACAACTGAAATTTCAATTGTGTTCGAAAATAGTCGTAAACTGTCTATATGCTAATTCCAAAGGTTTTCTTTTACAATGCAAAAACCGAAGGATTGATGGAGGCAATTTATTGGCTAATTTGTCTAACAAAAATGAACCTCTTGGTCATTTCACATATTAGAAGTTACTCTCTTCGTTTTCCAATGTTTTATTCACTTTCATGTTATTTCATTTTTCTCCAGTTAATACTCATTTTCAGCTTAATTCTAATTTTGCAAAGTTATTCCCTTTTTACCCATAGATGCCCCCGCCAAAGTGTTTGGATCCACATAGTCCTATTAACCCTTCACCCCCTCATGTAAAAAAAAAACCCTTCACCCCATCCCACTGTTTCGATTTCTTCTTATTTATCTTCACCTTACTTTTTTATAATATCCGAGCAGGACAAAAGAAAACGGGGGAAGAAATAGAAAATCATTGATTTTAATTAGAAAATATATATACATGTAGTAAAACAGCTAATACTAGAGCTGACTAAATGCTCCCTCCGTCCCAAAAAAGGATGTTCCCATTTGCAATTTTGGCACTATTTATAAGTACAGGGAATCTCATATATTATTTCTAGTATGTAAGAAAAAATATATTCATGTGGGTCATATTTGATTCTTCTCAATAAATACATTACTAAATTAAACTTTTATAATTTTTACTGATATGTAATTAAATATATTAATGATACTACAAAACATGCATTGGCAAACGTGAAAAGAAGAAATGAGACTCTTTTTGGGAAGGAGGGAGTAGCCAATACAATCCCCTCAAGATAATCGATAAAATTATTAATATTATTAGTAGATAATACATTAAGGGTGCGTTATTTTCACCTTTTTGTTCTAGGACTTATCGAAACTTATTAAAACATATTGAAACTTATTGTAACATATTAAAACTTATTGAAATTTATTTTATAAGATGTGAGGGCTTATTACTATAACTTATTGAAATTTATTAGAACTTACTAGCTTTTAAATATTATTTTTAAGAGTGCGTCTTGGGTGTAACATGTTACATAATAACTTATCGTGTAACAAAGCCTCACATGTACGCAATGATGTATAATGACATAAACTCCAAGTCTCCAACAAAAATGACATGAACGATACAAATAATGACATGAATCTGATGTCATTTTTGAGTTTCTTTTACAAAAAAAGCGGCAAATTGTAGATTGTTATGCTATAAGTTATGGTGTAACAGTTACACCCAAAAAATTATGTATTTTTAAAGTGAAGTGAACCAACTAATACCCGATTGCTATAATGCTAATCATATAACAAACTCATCACAAACAAAATTTACTCTACTATATTGAGATATGCACGTTGCCTTTTATAGAAAAACCTTACTGGATAGTACCCTACTTAATACAACATGATACATGCATATAATCTGGAGTTGGTCATGCAGAACACTGTTTTTGGATAAGAGGATAATTAGATCCACTTCGATAATCCAATGGTCAATTGGTAATATCGATTGATATCTATTGTATGTAAAACAATACTTCAACTTAACGATAAGTAATACTCCCTCTGTTTTTATATCCTTCTCACTCTTTCTGTGCGCGTCTCTCAATGCACTTCTTTGAACTCAAATATCTTTCATTATACAACAACAACAACAACAACAACAACTAAGCCTTATTCCCAAAGTGATTTGGGGTCGGCTAACATGAATCGTCAACTGAAACCGTCACCAAAGGAGACGGCATCGCCAAGAGTGATAAAAAGGTTTTTTTTTTTTTTAAAGCAAGGTTTACACCAACAAGTTTTAAAAGAGGTTTTCAACAAAAGGTTTTAATACCAACACAATTGAGAAAAACAAATAAATGCAGAAATCACACCCCTTCCTCCACATGGATACTGCCCCTCCACCCACTTCTATCCAACGTCATGCTCTCCTCAATCCCAAGTAACCTCATATCACTTTCAATTACCTTCATCCAAGTCATCTTAGGTCTAATTGAGTATCTTTCATTATATATTAGTAAAATTATAACAATTGAATATTAATAAAGTACTAATTGAGACGAATCAAACAAGACCCCACATGACTATATTTTTTCTTATAAATTGAGAAAAATTGAGAAGATTCTCTCTAGACATGAATAGTGTCAAGATTCCAAGTGAGAAAGATAAAAAAACAGAGGGAGTACCATTTCAATATTGAGAACCAAGAAAATAATGACCAACTTTATACTTATATTTTTAAATTCTAATATTGAGTACTATAAATTTAGTGGAAGAGTCTTCTTGGAACTCGTCTTAATCCGTATTCTAAAGTCTTCCTAGGGATCAAGTAACAAAAGTCCATTTTACTCTCCAAGCTTTTGTTAATGGTGAAAAAAATTAGGTTGAAAAGCTTCCAAACCAGTTTCATTCTTTGAAGAAAAGATAAATGAGAAGGGAAATGGTGCGTGTACATAATTTGTTTTACAGTCAGTGACTAATGAAGGAAATAACAGATAATAAATTGGATTGGTGTATTACATTATTTAGCACAAATTATTCAAAAGTTAGTGTTGTTATGAGCAAATAGTTAAATTTTGATTATTTAGCATACATCCGCAATAATTAGAATTATTTAGAGCTAATTTTGTTAAATTTAAGCTAAATGGCTCCATCTATACTATCCAATAATTAGTTTGAATTTTCTAACGACAAAAGAGTCTCAAAATTTGAGGGAGATGTGGTAACTCAGTGGAGTACCACCCTGAATTTCAGGACATTGCCCAGGATCGAATCCTCATTCCAACAATATGTTGGTGCTCTACAAGCTAGTAGCCTAACAGAGGTTGGTCTTGGGACCAATTATCTTTCCTGATAAAAAAAAAGTCTCAAAATTTAGACTTCACTTCTCCTTAGAAAAATAGGTTTAGACTTCACTTCCCCTTAAAAAAATAGGTTTATCACTTAGCTTTAGAAATTACCCCCTCTGTATTTTTTTATCTTTCCTACTTTGACTTTGCGCGTTTGCCAATACACTTATTCAACCTTAAATATCTTTCATTACATATTAGTAAAAATTGTAATTATTTGATATTAATAAAATACTCATTGAGACGAATTAAACAAGACCCCACATGACTATATTTTTTCTTATATATTGAGAAGAATTTAAAAGATTCTCTCTAATTGTGAATAGTGTCAATATTCCAAGTGAGAAAGATAAAAAAATACAGAGGGAGTAGTATATAGTGTGTGAGAAAGCAAAACTTGCACAAAACATAATTGAATGCTTCCACACTCCACAGAGAGTGGGACAGTGAGAGAAAGACAAAATTTGGCTGAAGAGTCCAATCACCATTCATCACCAGCTCTATTTTTCATCAGTCATGACGCAAGTCTGCAAAATCATTTATATAACTTGAAAAATAAAGATCAAAATTTAATTTGATGAATTTTAAAAGTTGAAAATAAAAGATCAAAATTCTCTATAAAAATGAGTAAAATTTTTATTATTGGATACATCTATAAATTGAGTACTACGATAAATGATCATATGTATATGATAAATGATCAAATCATCCAAATTATTATAGCATGTTAAGTATGGACTTACGAGACTACGATCCTTTCAAAAAAAAGTATAGACCTACAATAATTTATTAAAAAACATTGAAGTTAGCCTGAATATTAAGAAGTCAATCATTACAATTTGATCATATGGTACATGATTTCGCCTTTTTTAACATGGACATGTAGGCTATTTTCTCCTTTACTTTATTTTGTTGAACTAAATTAGTTTTTTTAATGAAGTGAAGTTATTTTTGTTGAACTTGGTTTATTTATTAAACTTTTGCTAAATTTAACAAAATTTTGTTGATACTTATTTTAATAAAGATACCATATTAATCATTAAACAATCTATAGGGGCTAGGGTATTGTTTTGTCCTTGTTCTATGAAGGGGGCAACAATCAACACAAACGAAAAATGACTAGACAGTTTTAAAAGGGCTTTATATTTGCAGGCATGTCTTTAATTGTATGGTGAACAAAGGATAAAATATTGATAACGGAAACCAAAAATAAAAGAGGTCCTTAGATTGTCTTAAATTGTTTACTTCATTTATGAATCATTTAGAATTTTGCCTAGGAGAAGTCGTTTTCTAACCACTGTGATAGAATATGTAAAAGTTGTTGGCAGTCATTGACACCCAACAAAATGTTTGTTAGTGTGTATTCTAAATATAGTTGATCGATTGAATTGAGCTTTCAAGTGTTCAGCTCAGATATACTATGCATAATATATGATGGTTCAATATAATTTTAGGGATGTTTCAATTCCAGGGCAGTTGCTGTATTATTGATGAGAATGCAGACTCTGATATTAGTCCTACTCACATATTTACATGTGCTTCACAAATTATTTTTGTTGGTTTATTTATCTTAGCACTTTAGAGAAGATATTGATGAGTGTTTGCTATTTCTCTTTACTTGTAAATACAATAAGAAATAAACATTTTACTCTGATTCACCGTATTAAACATTAATTTGACCTCGACGCAACCTAGCTAGTTGAGGAAAATCCGATTAGTTATAGTTTGAATTTTTGAAAGTTTATAATCATGGTAGTTCGAAAATTGCACTTTAATCCCGTGAATAGTATTGACTGATTTGAACTCAATCTGACTTGTGCAGGAAGTAATAACTAGATCTACGACCCTGTTATTTTGGACCTAATTTCAATTCAGTTCAACTAAATTAAGTTATTTTAGGTTTAGTTCAATTCAACTTCATTAAGTTATTTTAAATTCAGTTCAATTCAACTCCATTAAGTTCGATTCAGTTTAGCAAATTTCATTGCAAAAGAACACGATGTAAGTGAAATTTGTACAAACATATTGTTAAAATTCGACTGAATCTAACCAAATTAAAGTTGATATAGAAAATTACAAATATGTTTCAAACCAACCTCGTGACCAAACTCGATCCCCAATTAATATTAGCATCAAATTGCACCGTGCTAGCTCCTTTGTTGGTTAAATTTTCAATTTGTGTTAGTGTTTTTATCTCTTACGTTAAATATTAAAGTTGCAAAAAGTGCTAGTGAAGCCTCAAAGTATTATTTCAAATAATTTAACAAAAGCAATACTCTGAATAAGAATTATATTGGAGTTGGTGCTTCTATATTGGTTGTCATTATAAATGTTTTCTTGAATTTTACTGTACAATTAGGATGATCATCAGTATTTTTGTCACTCCATGGCAATCTGATGAGTCCCTATTGTTATCTGGTCAAAATGACAAGCTCCTATCATTAGGTCTTTTCTAAGCAACAAGGAGATTGGAGACCTCGTGTTTATAGGCCCCACTCACGAGCGCTGGTTAATGGTTCCACCAAGGAACTTGACATTTGCGGTGGCCAGTGTTGTGGAGTACTTGTATTGTTATACGAATGGTACTACGAAAGAGAGATTCATAAAGTATGTGTTTCAAAGAGGGACCGGACCATGCTGGAAAGAAGAGAACCTCGTAATTTTAAAGTTGGGGGTTCAATTCCTAGTGAGGACGTTTTGGAAAAGCGGTTTCCTTACTCTTTCTTCCCACTGTCAAAGTGTGTAGCTCGCTAACTCGGGTCGAGTTAACTTGCGAAAAGTCAAAACCCGGTAGGATCCTTCATTTACCCTCCGTTATAAACAGTGCGGGCCAATCCAGCCCATCCAGCCCAGCCCACCTTGTGGGCTGTGTGGGTCGAGCCCGCGAAAAGTCCGGTCCAGCCCGCCTCGAACCGTGAAATTGGTGGGTGGATCGTGGGCCGATTTTTTTGAGCCCAACCCACGAAAGCCCGCTACTAAAACCGCCCAGCCCGGTCCACGAAATCGGTCCAGCTCGACCCATGAACCGGACCAGCCCAGCCCAAGTAGTTATTCAACCAAATTATGTATATTTTAATCAAAATGTATATATTTTAATCAAATTACATGTATTATATAATTCAGTCAAATTCAAAACTAATGAAATTATTCATTAATATTAATAATTATATATAAATATATATATATATATATATATATATATATATATATATATATATATATATATATATATATATATATATATATATATATATATATTAATTAGTTTTAAAAGTTTTATGTAACAATAATTAATAATTTCAATGATTCAATAATTTTGAAAAACAAATTTCTCATGCCAGACTGTCAGCCTGGTCCAGCCCGCTAGGCCCACAAACCGCCAGAACCGCTCTCCGAACCATGAAAACCGGTAACAGACCGGTGTGGGCCAATATTTTTCAGCCCGTGGACCAGCCCACCCAAACAGTGAATTTTACGATTCGGTCTGGGCTATGAAATCTCGGCCCGCCCACTAGGGCCCACGGGTGGCCCGCCCGGCCCGCACCCCAATGCCATCTCTAGCCACACCTATAGTTTTTTTCTTTTTTTGAAATTAAAAATTCATTCATTGATTTAAAGTCATTGAACATCTACAATAGAAGTCAACATCTACAATAGAATTCTTCTTAATACTTGTGCCCAAAAGAAATGGGCACTCTATTTAGGGACGGATGGAGTACTTATCAAATTGATATAAATACAATTCTAATATGGCAAAACCACGATCATTGAGGAGATCTAACACTCCTGAAAACCCTCGTCTTTCACACCTATAGTTACAGTATGACCAGTTCACATATATGGTTAATTATTGTATTTTAAGATTACAAATTACTTATAATTGGTGAGGTTAATTATTAAAATAGTAGGGGGTAATGATATGAGTAGATTTTTTTAATTAAATTTAGGATTAACATAACAATTTGTTTGACCTGTACATTACATTTATTTAAATCACGGGTTTGAAAATCGACACTAGTGTAAAGTATAAATAACTAATAATTATGCATGGATAGATTACCTTAAAAATATAGAGTATGCATTAAGCAATTTATTCCAAAATGTGGTTTATATTGTTGGTACAACAAAATTCCTCATTGAGAAATTCCAAAATTAGAGAATCTACTACAATTAATTTACAGTAAATGGAATAGGAGCGTGTAAGAAAGAGATGTGAATCTGCATGGGGTTCTACTTCTGTCTCTCTCTGGGATTCTGAACAATCATTCTATTTTGCTTTAGGACAAGCCAAGCATCCCATCCCAAAAAAAAAAAAACACACAAAATAAATAATAAAAAAGTTAACTTTAATAACAAGGTCATAATGTCGAAATCATTAATTTCTCAACCACACACTCTCATCTCTTGCAATTCCTCATTCTGTCCCTTCCTCTCATTCTCTCTCTTCTTCTGCTTTCTCCCTGAAGACATTATACTGAATGCATCCTTGATGGGAAACATCAACATGACAACCTGCATCTTTTTCCTTATACGTACTATTCATATTTATCCTTCCTTTTATTAGACTTATGTACTTTATTTACCCTTCTCTAATTAATTAGGGATGTGTTATTATCATGTTTAATGCTAAAATCATGTAGTGATTCTTTGGCAATCACTTGTTCATTGTATCGTGAGCCGAATTAAGGTGCTGAAAGAATCAGTTCTTTGGATTAATGGCTGAATGTGCATGATGCATGATGCATGATGCATGGAAGAAATGATAATAACTAGGGCCCTGTTCTTTTGGACTTATTTTCAGTTTACTCTCTACAGTTCAGTTTCTCCCAGTTCGATTTATCCTAGTTTAGTTCAGTTCAGTTTCTCCCAATCCAAAAGAACGGAGCCTAGATAGCTGAGAATTTAGTTAATTAATGGATATATATTGATCGATACACTCTTTTCATTTCCTATTATTTAACTCCTCGATATTAACTCTTTTTATGCTATGTTGGGACTTGTGAGTCGCTTAGAATACTCATATAATAACACTATTATTTGTGAAGTTTAAAGTATCACTGCAATATCTCTTATCAATTCTCAGTAACTTACGTATATAGTAACATATAATATCTTCATTTGTGTAATGTTACCTTAAAAATCACTTATACAAGCAATAAAACTGCTCTCAACGTTTCCGAAATTAGGTGGCGTTACTTTGAATAGAAAGACTGCTTAATTTTGTTGAGTGTATAACATCTCTTTTTCACTAGTACAGAAATGACGATTTGCGTCGGACCTGGGACCTATATTTGCGTCGGACATCGGTCCGACAGCATAGGTCTCGACGCAAATCAAGGAAACAGGATCTGCGTCGGACATTCAAACGACGCAGTTGATGAGCTATTTGCGTCAGACACACCGCAACATGCGACACACATAAAGCCTCTTCCGTGCATACAACAGTCATTTGCGTCGCATACAGAGCAATGAGCGACGCAAAAATCATGCCATTTGCGTCGGACCGTAGGTCTCATCCGACGCAAATGGTCAAAAAAGCATGTACAAGGTCGTGCCATTTACGTCGCGTTTGACACCACATCTAACGTAAAAGGCCCAAATGGGTGAGCTATTTGCGTCAGATGTGTTGCCACAAACGACGTAAATACTAGCTTTTTTATCAAAAAAAAATCATAAACAGATCCGCATAGCATAATTCAACCAGCATCCGCATATAATGAACCATCCACAACCTAATTACAAGATATACAAAAATTACAGAAAATATAATGAAATAAAAATCTGCAATTCAGAAACTAAACTGCAAAAAAGGTTGAATTTATACATTGAGTAGAACTGGTATTTTTACAAAACCTAATTACAAGATATACAAATATTACAGAAAATCAAAAATAAGAAAATCAACAAGAGGAAAAAATTCAATAATTACAGAAATAATAAAAAACCAAATCAATTTATACACTGAGGGTCGAGGACGCCGGCGATAAAACTTTGAGGACGCCGGCGATAAAACTTCGAGGATTTGCGTTCATCGTTCCTTCGCCGGAGTGTGAGAGTGAGATTCGTTGGGGAGACGAAACGAACGGACTGAAAGTGGAGTGTGGCAAATCGAAGAACCTCCTGGAAATTATCCAGATCTAGCAGATCTTGTAGCGAAATCGAAGAACCTCCTTCTCGAATCTTCCGACGGCGTCGGCGGTCGCGTCCGTACCGACATCGTCGACGGCTTCCGCCTCGACAGAGGCTTCCAAATCTTCATCACCACCTATCCGGAAGCCAAGAAAACAAGAATTGGTTCGAAGGAGAGAGAAAGAAAGGGGTTCTACTCTGAAGCTCGCGTATATTTTAATGGAGGGAGGTGAGAGAGAGGTCTCACAAATGAGGGAGATGAAGCCGGCTGTTAGAGTGGGAGAGGGAGAGGGAGATTGGGAGAGGGAGAGGGAGAGGGAGAGAGAGAGAGGGATTAGGGTTTAAGGTTAAGTCGCAAAAAGTAATAGGGGAAGGGAGGGACGTTGTGGGTGGGCGCCTGTTTTATATTATAAGTAGATATGCGTCGGATGGGCCTTGTGGGTCCGACGCAAATACTAAATATATTATTTATACTGGGCCGACGATTTGTGTCGGGTGGGCTAAGTAGATACGACGCAGATGGTGATTTGCGTCGCATATAACCTACCTTCGACGGAAATCCTCATATAATTATTTGCGTCGAACACTTATTGCATCCGACGCACATGAATCACACGCCCATTTACTTAACTTTTTTGCGTCGAATGCTGCTTAAATCCGACGCACATGATGCAAGATTTGCGTCGGACGCCAATAATATCCGACGCAAATGATTCATCTACGTCGGATCACCTGTTGTGCGACGCAATTTAGGAGACGCAAATCAACGTTTTTCTACTAGTGTTTCCCTAGGGGCAAACCTCCATAAGATAATTTCTTTCCCGGGCACAGTAGCAGTTTGTGTTCGTCATGGCAAGGAAGGTGGATAATGCAACCAATTAAGCATCGGATTAAGGAAATATATAAAGATTGTATATAGATAAGACAACAGACTCAGAAGCGGAACACTATGTCTGTCTTGACCTAATTGTGCCTTTTCTCGATAAACTGTTTTTTTTAAAGCATAGAAGCTTGGTAATAGATCAATTAAAAAGTAAGTTTGACACTCATCTTAATAATTTTTGAGGCCTTAAAGGAATCAAAATCATCTATTGCACAATCCTTATACCATTTGTGAGCCACTTTTTTTGTTTTTCCTATCGTTTGTTATCACTATGCAACATAATCTTTTAGGGTTGGATTCAAAAGAGAATTGGGTGTACACAACTCCCAACATGACATAAAACTAACCGGACCCATCACTTCTCTTCCTTCTTGTCCATCCCTTTTTGCCCTAAAACTTTTGCATCCTTTTGTCATTTTATCTAGCATTCACTTCATACTTATCTTTTGGCTCCCTACAGTGTTACCCTTATTTTCTTCATCTATTAATAGCCCTCATTTGGTCTAAACCTTTCCATTCCTCACCAAAACAGCTAAACACCAAATCAACAAAAAGAAAGAAAAAGAAAAATCAAAGAACAAAGAAAGAATGTCTCCAGCAGCATCAACAAGATGGTGTCCAACACCAGAACAAGTGATGATCTTAGAGGAAATGTATAGAGGAGGTGTAAGAACACCAAATGCAGCTCAAATACAGCAAATAACTGCCCATCTATCTCTTTATGGCAAGATTGAAGGTAAGAATGTTTTTTATTGGTTCCAAAATCATAAAGCTAGAGATAGACAGAAACTTAGGAAAAAACTTCTTGGCAAACAACTTCAACACCAACAACAATTGATATTTTCTCATCATGTTTTCCCTCCTTTTGATCATCAACATTTTCTACATAACCCTCCTCTCAATAATGTCCTCCATCATCTTCACTTTGATCAACCACCACCACCACCACTGCCGCCAATACCATCGTGTTGCGCTCCGACGCCGTCTTCCCTTGGGTTGTTTCATCAGCATCCTCCTGTCAATTCAACACCTTGCTTTGGTGCTCATCAGGTATTTATACATCATTGAAGTTTTGTACTACTACTATTAAGGGGAAAAACAAAACTTGTTAATGGTGGTTTCACACTGATTGAATTTCCTTGTAACATGAAAAGTTTTTATTATAGAGAACAACAACAATGTAAAAGCGTTAATCTCAAAAGATAAGTCTACTAAGTAGTGAGAAAGATTATATTAAAACTTTACAAAAAGTGTAACTAATATGAATAAGATCGCACAGAAATTTTTGCCTTGACAGTAATTTATATGATATCTAATAAGGATTTTTCTAACCTATACCACAAGGCATAGGTTAAAAGTATCAAAATTCCTATATAAGATATCATTATACAAAAAGTTTCCATTTCACAACCCAATCAAACTAAAAATCTATACATGATTCCTTCTATATTCTCATAATCTGTAACTAATATGGGTAAGATCGCATAAATTTGGGACTGGCCTTTACGAAGTCTACCTCGGTGGTGTCACTATTGTGTAAAGTGTAAACTATATTGTAGTAAGAGCTATGTCATGGTGTACATTTTTAGAGTAATATATATTCCAATTTTGGTGTAGTTGAACATAATTAAAATTAATTTAGATATATAATTTAATTTATACTATATATATTTTTGATTCCTATGAGAACAATCCTTATATGAGAACATGAGAATAATTTGTGTACTCTTTTTTAACCTGTATATATGTAATTTCGTTTGGCTCGGTTGTAACTATTTTTTTCCTTGTGAGGCCAACTTTCAAAATGATTACATTTTGAGAAATTTTTTACCATATTATATCTCAAAAAACTATTACATTTTTTACTGATATAAAAAACTATTCCATTATTCTCACACTATCAAATAAGGAGTGTTCTCACCAAAACTTTATATGAAGTATATATAAATGCTGTGATATAGTTCCACTCAAATGTAGAACGGAATATTCTCAACTATTTTTGTATGGATATTTTTCAGGGTCTTCTCTTAACTAACAAGAATCTTTGCGTCTCAATGCACAAAAGGACCCAATCTTTTAGTTAGTTAGACATGATTGATGACAAGAATTCACCTTTTAGGGTGCAGATCTAGTAAGTAGAGCCGCAAAAACACTATTTCTCCTTTTATCAAACTTTTTCAAAATAATTAAAATTTGGGAACTTTTTAAATTATTAAAAATTGAAGAAAACAAATACAACTACCAAAATTTTGTTATGGAAAATCATTTATTTTAATGTCATTTTTCTATCCTTTTATTAAATTTTAATTAATATCGTAGTAATGAGATATAATTTACGTGTATGTAAATGATAGCTTGTTCATTTTCTGTAACTAACTTTTATTGTTTGTGTGTAAATGTCAAGGCACGGGCAGAAAATGTAGTCCCACGGATGACAGATACATACACTTGGAAGATGGATGCTTCAGATGCAAATTATGGAAGGGAAAACGGATCAAAGCCACTGATGAGACCAATGATCATCAATGATCAACATGATGATTGTATGATGATGATGAGATCAGAAGATCATCATCATCATCATCATCATCATCATGATCAACATAATGATGAGTGTTCTACTAGAAGGCCCCTCAAAACCTTGGAGCTCTTTCCTATCAAAGACAAGGCCTCACTAAAGGAAGATATTTCTTTTGCATGACAAGTATGATTTAAAATTACCCTTAAGAAAAAGTATAATTTAAAAGTATTCCTAAAAAGTATGATTTAAAATCTAGAAAACTGTATTTTCTATTAATTTCTTTAATTTGTCCTACTCTCCGCCCATTAAAATTGAGTTTGCCGATCTCATTCTTCTAGTATCATCTGAAAGAATCGGTTAAATTGATATGTTACTTGAAGTGACTCGGGTGTTAATTCATCTACTCTTTCTTATGTAGCATGAAAACAAACGACTTGTTGAAATAGAGACGTTCCAGAGATCTCGAGAGCTCGTGTTTCATCTACTTTTGGCACAAAAACGACCAAGATCAGCTTGAATATAAAGTTGTAAATCTTTCTCTCACGGAGAATTTCGTGTTCATAGGCCCCTCTCTATATAAGCATGTATATCACTTGTGCATGCATGCATTGAGACAGGGAGAGAGAGATATAGGAGTCCTGAAAAGTCTCAAGTATTAGTATCTAGATAGAATAGCTCATTTCCTATTTAAGAGTTATCAGTAGTGTTGAGGGTTGAGTTGACAAATGACTAAATATATTATGTATATGTGTGTGACCAGCTAAATACTATAACTAGGGTTTATTTTCTCTGTTTTTTTCCCTTGTTCTTTCATTACTGCAACTTCTCAATTTCTCCCTCTCTCTTCATAAATTTAAAGCTGACAAATAATAGAAACATTGATAAGAAAGTCAGAAGACAAGGGGGAAATTTGGCTTAAAAACAACAGGCTTTTCACTTTGGAAGAGACATGACAAAGATATAACGCTCGAATTTATGCATGGGACAAAACAGCAATCCATAATGTATATAGCTTACCCCATTCAACGATATATTCATGCATGAGAATTTTTTCAGGTCCTTTTACATTATACTAATGCACAAAACCCAAAAAGTTACTATTTCTTTTTATGAAAAACAATTAAAAGCCTCATAAATATAGTTGAAATCTAGAATATGAAAAATTGATGCCTAATTATACGAATTTATGTTAATGCCTTCTTCCAGTAAGCAGTGTAGTGTCGCACAGGAATCAATGTAGAAGTGACCTATCATAATCAAGAGAGTCAGCTAAATTTTTTGTATACATATGATAAATCATACTTATGTTATGTAAGTACAAATGTCGAAGTAAATTGCTATATGGCTTAGCAATCTGTGATCCTAGCTCGCTGCTCTGATTGTAGGTCTATGCATCTACCATGCAAAAGTATACATCAAAGTTGTTATCTTGGAATTCATGTAAATTTAAAATTTAATTTTCAGCAAATAGAATGTCATAACTTAGAATATTTGCATGTTACTCCCTCTATTATTTTCAGATGCATTCCTCTCTCAAATAGGCCAGTATACTTCTTCCGTCTTTCTATAATTGCACCATTTGGATTTTTACAATAGATATATTTATATGTTTATTATTTGACCATTTTTTTAAAATTTATATATAAGGAAAAATACAACCATGTAAGATCTTGTTAGATGTGTTTTGATATCTACTTACTATAATTTTTGTACAAGAATAGATATTAACGGTTTAAGTTGTGCATTCATGCTAAACTCGAAAAGTACAATTATATATATAAAAAAATGAAGGTAGTATATAAAAAGTTTTAACCAACATATGGTCGGATATAAAAGAATACATCTAGTGACATGTAATAAGTCCTTTTTTCTCCTTCCACTAATATAAGATGGTGGATGTAGTGTACGTGTTCAATAACTTCTACTTATTATTGTTTCTTGTTGTGTATATAGGTTAATTATAAGTCATAAAATACTTTAGAAACAAATTTCCAAAGTTAATATCATTTTTTTCCGCCGATCGAGTCAATCAGTAAGTGTGATTTTTCAAAGAAGATGATGTATAATTGGAATATGTTAACTTTATTTTCCCAAATTACAAACCTACTAGCATCAGAATACTTTACATTTTTCGCACAATACTAAAATTAAAAGAACTTCCATACACCTTTTCTCCCCGATTTATCTTCCCTCTTCTTGAAACTTAGAATTAACTTAATCCACACTTTTCCCATTTTCGAACCATTTTTCGACTTCTTCAAGCCCAACGATTTTTTCGTCCCATACCTTCCTAGGGACCTCGGGGTGCATAAAGATGCCACCGGGTGCCTCAGACCTTCCTTCGTTGTTGGGGGTCTCCGTAGGCACCCGGGGTCCCCTAGGAAGGTCTGGGCCGGAAGAGAAAAGTCGTCGCACCCTGAGAAATTGAAAAATGGCCAAAATGGGAAAAAGTGTGGATTAAAGTCCACGACTCTGGGCACCTGCGGGGCCCAGTCACCGGTGTCCACAGGGTGCATCCCAGGGCTGTGGGAGGCCCTTGGAAGGTGCACTCGCGGGCCCGTGGGTGCACCCCATGGTCATGGAAGACCCTTGGAAGACACACTCGTGGCTTGGAATGGGAATGTGATGCCGTCTGGAGGCCCTTCGAAGCCTAGCGATGGAGGTGCCAATCGAGACAAGGAAGGCAAAAGTTGGTAACGAAGGAAAGTCCAAGGCCCTGGGGGTAACTTTAGGCACTCCGGGCTCCCTAGGAAGGTCCGAGATGAAAAAAGTCATAGGTTCCGAATAAGTCGAAAAATGGCTCAAAAAGGGGGAAAAAGTGTGGATATAGTCCACAGCACCGAGAGCCTGCAGGACCCGAGCACCGGTGCCCATGAGTTGCACCCAAGGTCGGTGGGAAGCCCTTAGAAGGCACACTCGTTCCTCGGGAAGGGCATGCAATGCCATCAGGGGGCCTTTAGGAGCCTAGCGAGGAGAGTGCCAAGCGAGCAAAAGGAAGGCAAAAGTGGGCAACGAAGGAAGGAACGAGTTACCCGGGGCATCCGTAGGCATCTCGGGGTCCCTAGGAAGCTCCAGAGAGAAAAAAGCCGCGGACCCGGAGAAGTAAAAAATTGGCCCGAAAACGGGAAAAAGTATGGGTAAAAAAAGTCCACGGCTCTGGGCACCCGCGGGGCCCAGACACTGGTGCCCATAAGGTGTACCCCAGGGTCGTATGATGCCCTTGAAAGACACACTCGCAGCTAGGAAGGGACATGCAATGTCATCCGGAGGCCCTCATAGGCCAAGCGAGGGATGTGCCAAGCGAGCCTAGGGAAGACAAAAGTGGGCAAGGAAGGAAGGTACCAAGGGGAATCCTTCGGCACCCCTGGTCCCCTAGGAAGGTCCGAAATCGAAAAATGTCCCGAAAATGAAAATGGACGTGGATTACAATCCACGGCTTCGAGTGCCTGCAGGGCCCTGGCACCGATGCCTATGGAGTGCACCCCATGGTCGTGGGAATCCCTTGGAATGCACACTCGTTGCATGGAAGGGGCATGCAATGTTATCAAGGTGCCCTTAGGAGCCTTGCGAGTGAGATGCGAAGCGAGCAAAAGGAAGGAGAAAGTGGTTAATGAAGGAAGGAACGAGGTATTATGCCCAGCCGTAGGCAACCCGGGGCCCCTAACAAGGTGCGTAACGAAAAAAATTCATCTGGTCCTGGGAAGTCGAAAAATGGCTCGAAAATGGGAAAAAGTGTAGATTAAAGTCCACGACTCTAGGCATCCGCGGGGTCAATCATTGGTTCCCATGGGGTGCTCCCCAGGGCCGTTGGAGGCCCTTGCATTGGAAGGCACACTCGCGGCTTGGAATGGGCATGCAATGTCATTCGTAGGCACTCATAGGACTAGCGAGTGTTGTGCCGAACAGTCCAAGGGAAGGGAAAAGTAGGCAAGAAAGGAAGGTCTGAGGCAACCGGGGGTATCCTTAGCACCCCGAGGCTCCTAGGAAGGTCTGGGTTGAAAAAAGTCATCGAGCTCGGATAAGTCGAAAAATGGCCCGAACACGGGAAAAAGTGTGGATAGTCCACGGCTCTGGGCGACCACGGGGCCCGGGCACCGGTGCCCATGGGTTGCACACAGAGCTGTAGGAGACCCTAGGAAGCCAAACTCGTGGCTTGGAAGGGGTATACAATGTCATCCGAAGGCCCATCGAAGCCTGCGATGGCTGTGCCAAGCGAGCCAAGGAAGGTACGAGGCTCCCGAGGGCATCCTTAGGCACCCCTGGGTCTCGAAGAAATTCTGGACGAAAAAAGTCGTCGGGGCCAAAAAAAAGTCAAAAAAAGTGGCCAGAAAACGGGAAAAAGTGTAGATTATATATAGTCCACGGCTCCTGGCGAACAGTTCAAACTTCAAAGTATCCAAAATTTTAAACTCTATTCTTTTGATGAAATAATTTTACGTACTACCATCAAAATAAAGTTTTCTCGATAATAGAAGTAATATTTCATACAATCTCATAAAAATTCAGTAATCACGACTAAAATTAAAATTCATACAAACCAATAGATTTATCGAGAACACTTGAACCCATTCCCAAATATACAAATATACAGTATAGGGCTTATTTGCTATTCGGTGATTTTAGATTTTTTGATCCAATCACCCTCAATCCAAACCAATTCGAAAATCCAAATTTTTAGAAAAACTCAATCCAAATCCAATCTGAACATAGTTCGAGTTCAATCCGAATTACTATTCAATTTGAATTGGATTGAATTGGATGTCGGTTGTTATCCAAAAAACTTTCACCCAGGGTCACCTCGAAAAAGATATATTACGGAGCTTGTCCTTGTGGTGCTGATAGAGGTAGAAAACAAAAGGAAAGAGGGAATTAGTGTGGTGGTGGTGTTTGGTGAAAAAGGATGTGATGATGGTGATGGTAGTGGTATTATGGAGGTGGTGGATGTGGCGATGTTTGCAGTAGTGGGGTTGGATACTTTTTTTTTTTTTTTGAAAGGTAAGAAAAGAACATTAGCCTACCTTCCTCGTAAGGGGAATACCTAATGTGTCGGATACAAGAATGGAAGTAAGAGAAGAGTTATTACAAGGAGAAATATCAAAACTAGACACTACTAGGTGCTCAACATTGGCTATCCAATCAGCAACGTGATTTGCTTCCCTGAACACATGTCTGACTTGGTAAGAGGCAAAATGAGTGAGCATGAGCAATTACAATCAGCAATAATATTAGCAATCTTCCACGGAGTAGAGCAAATATTATTAATGGGGTGGGGTTGGATACTTGGATGTGATAAGACTAGAGGAGGAGGGATGAAGAAGAGAGTGTGTATGGTAGGGATGTATTTGTACAAAATGCATGAAGGCAGTTTTTTATAAATACAAAAGACGTTTAACTTCACACTTTTTTAATAATGTGGACATGAGAACTTTTACATATAATGTGATGTATCCATTAATTTAAAATCTAGAAATTACTATGAAGAGAGAGAAACTCCAAAAAATACCCCCACCCCCAACCCCGCCCTCACGGCAGAAAGTTCGTGCACCCTCCTTGGCCCCAGCCCAGGGCTCCATGATGAAGACAAGGATCCATCCCGATCATCGGAACTACAGCCAGAGCCGGACCCACCACCGCTAGTGTCGTTCAAGGACGCTGTCAACACCGGGGCAGTCATGCGTTTAAGAGAGGATAACAACATAGTGTGTTCCCCTGCATTGCCGTACGCGGATTCTCATGCCCAGTTGGATGAAGATGAAGAAGTGTTCATTCCCTTATCAAAGGAGGAATATTCTAAATTAGTGCAGCCTTGGGAGAGTGCTCTCACGTGTAATGTGATAGGAAGGTCCTTTTCACAGGATTTTCTGAAGAAGGAATTAAGTAAGGTCTGGCAGTGGAAAGGACACATGGAGTTAATATCAATTGGGAGGGGGTTCTACAACATTAAATGCTCCTCTAATGAAGTGAGATATGCCATTCTTGCTCAAGGGCCTTGGTTTATTTTAGGTTCCTTGTTGTGGTGTCAACCTTGGAGGCTGGGATTTAAGCCCTCGAATGCTCAAGTAAACCAATTCCCTGTTTGGCTCCACTTCCCGGAGATGTCGATTGAATTATTTCAGAGAGATGTTCTTACAAAGGTTGGGAACTCAATGGGAAAAACGTTAAAAATAGACGCCCATAACTTAGATGGTGAAAGGCGACGCTACGCCGCAATATGTGTCCTCATGGAGGAGGGCAAAAGGGTACCCTTGCGAGCGTGGATTGGAGGGGTAAAGCAGGAGATTGTGTGTGGGGATGATACCTGGACATGCAATTTATGTCGGAAGGTTGGACACCAGTATAAATCATGCCCGGAACGACCGAAGTCGGGGAAGGAGGAGATGGATGCAGCCATGAATGGAGGGCCCGAAAAAGGAAAGGAGGCCAGTGAATGGCAGCAGATTTCTAGGAGTAAGGGCAAAAATCGAGGGAGAAGCGTGGCCCGATCAACAACCAGGTGGACACCGAAAAAAATCACGCCGGCGGAAATTAGTGAGACTAAGGAGAGGGGGAACCAGCAAGGGACCCAGAAAGTGGGACTTGAGAAGGATGAGTCAGCAGTGGACCCAGTGGGTATAGGAGGGGATGATTTAAAAATGGTGAAAAGTACAAATAGTTTTCAAATCCTGGAAACTTTAGAAGGAATAGAAGATTTAGAGGATCTTCCAGTGCAGAGTCAACCCCAAGCCAAGGAGCTGTTGAAACGTGGAGAAAACTCTGAAAAGTTCTCTGAAGAGCCCGTCACTTCGCCCCTTACCTCCCTACCTACACCCTCGCCATCCCATAGCAAAAAATCCAGTAAAGTGGCCGAAAAAATGCCAGAAATTGTCCTACCCCCCATAAACCAACAAATTAACCCACAATCCCCGCAACCTCTGAAAAATAATTTCTCAGTTTCAAAAACTCTCCCAGGCGAAAAAAATCAACATGAACCAAGAAATCATCAGCCTGATCGGTTCGTCGTCCCCCCTCCCCCCCATCTCCACCATCTCCCTGGTCCCAACCCAGAATGCAGTTCGTGAGGGACGTGACATCTGTGAGATTCTCGAGGGCGGTAAGACCGGTCCTTCCCGATCTAAATCCGGGTTATGTGGACTATTTTCTACCGGAGGAGATGGAAGGAAAAACTGAAATTTTCGACAACCTTACTTTCCAAGAAGTAAAAGCTCTGATACTTCATCCCAGCAACAACCCCGAAATCAGCAGCAAACTTTTGATGTACGCAACCGGTGAACTTCTCCCCGCTCATGTTCCCCAGTTCACGGGGACCTCCCACCTCCCTCTAGTGATGGAAACTTTTATCATTTGGCTCCTCAAGAAAGAGGGAGGAGCCGAGTGCGACGAGCGGGACTTAATGCAAAATTTAGGGCCTTGGATAGACCCACACCAATCTTCCCGCCAATCCGAACTGTTGTGATAGTGAAAACCATGGCAGTGAGCTTGCAAGCAAAGAACAACACAAATGCACTAATGTGTGCTCACCTCCAACGACCGCTAAAACAACTGGGGATCACAGTGACATGGGGAGAGGGAAGAGGCACAAGAGACCCACGCGAGTCCGAGATGTCTCTGTGGCCTCATCGGAAAATGTGGACCTCGTCGGCCACCGGAGCCGAAATAAACCCTTGGGAAACCGGAAACGAAGAGATCTTGAGGATGCTCATGGGGAAGCCAAACCTTCCTAGCGGGATGACCATTCTTTTTTGGAATGCAAGGGGTATTGGACGCCCTCTTTCAAGTCCAACTTTCGCTTGCTTATGGAGCAACACAACCCTTTCATGGTGGTTCTGGTGGAGACATGGTTGGGCAGAGACCAAACGGCTACCGTGGTTCATGATCTTGGGATGGATTCTTGGCACCTCGTGGAGCCGGTGGGATTCGTGGGAGGTATTCTCCTCCTTTGGAAGTCCCATATCTTGGAATTCCAAGTGATTGGGGAGGGTACGCAAGGAGTGTATGGTGTGATAGAGGTACGTGACACTAAAACATCCTTTTTATTTACACCTATTTATGCTAGTCCTAAGTATAGAATGAGGAAAGAATTATGGGAGAACATGAAAGTTTTTGCTAGAAATAATATGAACAAACCGTGGCTAACATTAGGGGACTTTAATGAAGTTCTGCATCAAAACGAAAAACTGGGGGGAAGATCGGTTAGGCGTGGGAGGGTTGACTTGTATGCTTCGACTATGGACGATTGTAATTTAGTGGACTTAGGGTTTAATGGCCCAAAATTTACTTGGACCAATAGGCGTAGGAGGCATCCTATATATGAAAGGTTGGATAGAGGGTGGGCTAATCCGGAATGGTTAAATATTTTCCCGAGTGCAAATTTGTGGCATCTACCGCGTGTTTCATCTGATCATTGTCCTATTTTACAAAAATTAAGCAACAACATGAGTAGTCGGGGTGAAAAACCTTTTAGGTTTGAGCCGATGTGGTTATTGCACGGAGGTTTTATGAGTCTAGTTGACAAGGAGTGGCCTAGGGGTGGGGAGGATATTCAACAGGACCTTCACAATATGCAAAGTACCCTCCTTGACTGGAATAGGACCACCTTTGGCAATATTTATAAGCGGAAAGCAAAAATCTTAGCAAGACTAAAGGGCACCCAAGCGTACTTGTAGGAGAACCCGAGATCCCAATTCCATCAAAACTTAGAAATAGAGCTCCAGGATGAGATGCTTAGGACCCTTGACCAGGAGGAGACCTTGTGGAGATCTAAGAGTCGTCTAGAGCGTCTAGGGGAGGGTGAGAGAAACACAAGATATTTCCATAGGAGTGTCCTTATAAAACGCCATGCCTCGCGTATTCTTAACCTGAGGGATGATGTAGGAAATGAGATCAGCGATCCGGAGGGGATAAGGAGTTTAATTGTGAGATTCTACCAAAAGCTCAATTCCTCAGATCACCTGTCATGTAGTAGAGGGGAGGTTTTGCACATACAGGGGACGAATATTTCAACCCTTCCTAGCCATGAAGAGGTTAGATGTGCCCTATTTAGCATGAAACCTTACAAAGCGCCTGGCCCTGACGGCTATCACCCGATCTTCTTTCAAAAGACTTGGGAGATCACGGGAGGGGATGTAGTTAGGCATGTTCAAGAGTGGTTTGGGAGAGGGTGTATCCCGGAAGAGTTGGGTCATGCATTGATTTGTCTGATCCCAAAACAAAATTCGCCTGAAATGGTTAAGCAGTTTCGTCCCATAAGCTTGTGCAATACTCTGTACAAGGTAGTGACCAAAGTCCTTGTCAATCGCCTCAAACCCTTAATCCCGAATTGGAATTCACCGAATCAAAACAGCTTTATTAAGGGAAGGGGGCCCGAGGTTAACTTGGTAGTTGCTTCTGAAATTTTGCATTCAATGCACAAGAAATCGGGGAAATGGGGATGGTTTGCCCTAAAAATTGACCTTGAAAAGGCGTATGATAGAATTGAGTGGAGTTTTATGAGGCAGTGTTTGGAAGATCATGACTTAGAACCTAACTCCATTAGATTGATTATGAATTGTATTTCCCAAGCCTCTTCTTCGATTTTAATTAATGGAAGAAAGTCGGAAAAGTTCAAACACTCGAGGGGCCTCCGGCAAGGAGACCCCATGTCACCTTACATTTTTAATATTTGCCTCGAAACTTTATCCCAAATGATCCATAGGGAATGTCAGGAGGAAAAGTGGACGCCTTTTGGGGTAGGTAGGAAATATTTACCAGTGTCGCACCTCATGTTTGCGGATGACCATATTCTGTTTGGGAGGGTGGATGAATCAACTGCGTTCTCCGTTAGACAAACCATGGAGAGGTTTTGTGCTATGTCAGGTCAAAAGATTAATGAAAGTAAAAGCAAACTAATCTTCTCCCGAAACACCCCCGAGTAGTTAAGGAACCTTTTCCAAGAAACCCTTAATGTTAGGGAGAGTGTGGACCTCGGTATGTACTTAGGGCTGCCTATTTCTCATAAAAGACCAACTAGGACCCAAGTTCAATTTGTGGTAGATAAGGTTAGTGCAAGGCTTGCAAAATGGAAAACATCGTACTTGTCTAAGGCAGGGAGATTGTGTTTGATTAACTCAACTTTGACCTCTATCCCAGCATATTACATGCAAGCAATGTGTCTCCCTGTCCAAACTTGTAAAGATCTGGACCGGATCTGTAACAATTTTTTGTGGGGGAGGGTGAGGGGGGGGGGGGAATTCCACCTGGTTAGGAAGGGAGGTTCTTGTTCTCCCTAAAAGTCACGGGGGCTTAGGTATTAGGGACCAGGAGAGGATGAACAGGGCTTACATGGCCAAGCTAGGGTGGAAACTGTCTCAAGAGTCGTCGAGTCTTGCGCAAGAGTGCATAAGATCTAAGTACTTTCACAAAGGCCATGTAACTAAGTTTAGAAATAGTTCTGTCATATGGAAGAACATTGGTAAAGGATGGGACCTCCTACAAGAAAACTGTGAATGGAGTGTCGGAAATGGAACAACAGTAAAGGTCTGGTCCGATAATTGGATGTTAAGTGGCATTATCAGAGAGGCCATTGAGGGCCCACTCACAAGGGGGGAAGAAGACCTTGTTGTTGTGGACTTAGTTGTGGGTGAGGCATGGGATTTATCTAAACTCTCCTTTGCTCTTCCCCAAGTCCTTGTAGACCGCATTTTTAGCTGCCCCCCACCACCCCAATCCTCCCGAAAGTATCTTATCATTCCTAGTTTTGTCAACCATGAGGGCTTTGCCTTATCTCTTGCTTACCAAGTCCAATGCCCGCCCTCAAATACCTTAGGGGATTTTAAATGGCTGTGGAAAGGATGCATGGAGCCTAAAATAAAGTTCTTTTTTTGGCTCGTGTGGTATGATAGATTACCACATTGTAATCTCCTTACAAAAAGGAAGATAACTAACTCGACCTTGTGCCCCCGATGTCTAATATCTGAAGAGAACTCAGAGCACATTCTAAGATCGTGCACTTATGCAGTACGAGTATGGGAATATTTAGGTTACCCGAATATGCTTCAAGTGGACTTTGAGACGTGGATTTGTGGCAATATCCAGTCGACAGAGATGTTTAGGGGTCTTAAGTGGGGTGTTGTCTTCCCGTACATGTGTCACGAGCTATGGAAAGAGAGAAATGGTAGTGTGTTTCGCCAAAGTGCCCCTACCCCCCCGGCTACTCTTGTTACCAGTGTGTGTTTTTTAACGAAAAATTATCTTTGTGCACTCGGGAAAAGTTTGACCATTGATAGGCTCAATATGCATGCTAGAGTGTCTAATTAACTATGCTAACCCCTCTCATGTCCCAACTATTCATGTGGATGCCTCGTATGTTAGCATGATGGTTCGTTCGGGTTTAGGTGGTGTGGTGAGATGTGCAGGTGGAAGATGGATGCTTGGGTTTCACAAGTGCCTTTATGCTTGTAGCCCTCTCGCTGCAGAACTATTGGCAATTAACGAAGCTATGCAGGTGGCCTTTGATAGGAATATTAGGGAGGCGATTATTTACTCGGATTGTCAGGTTGCGGTTACACTCATCAATGGAGGAAAAACTTCTGACGGGTACTTTAATCTGATTGAACTATGCAGAAAGTGGGAGAGTAAGATGCCTGCTGTGAAGATCAAGTATTGTAGCCGTGAAGATGACCGGTTGGCGGATGCTATAGCCAAAAAGTGTAGAACGTCGGAGCTAGAATGTAATGTGACTAGGAACTTCCCACACCCCCCTAGTTATTGTTTGAACTTTTATGTTGCGGATTGTAATTGACGTTAAACTATTTTAATCTAGTTCTATTTTCACCAAAAAAAAAAAAGAATTCATATCAATTTTTTTATAATTAGTATGAATGTTCTTTAAAGAAAAATTATGGTGTGTTCTCTTCACCTCAAAACAATAAGTTTAGAGTTAAATAAGTTGAGATAAGCCTAGTCCAGTTTCGCCTCAACCTCTGCAACAGTTTTTATTCATGGTGAACCCAATAGTCCATAGATTAATTTTTATATTATTATTATAGGAGCTTGTGTAGGTGACAAGGTGGTGGAGTCTTTTGGAGACTCCAGCGAAGCCATGCTGGCAATTTCACATAACGGACATTTAAGTTGGTACCAAAAGGAGTCAAGTTGGTTCCAATAGAGTCAAGTTGGTACCATGCCAAATTTTGATACTAAACTTTTAAGTTGATACCAAGTTACAAGTTCATACCAAATAGAGTTAAATTGGTACAAAATTATTATATGGTACCAAATAGACTCAAGTGATACCAGCTTATACTAGGAATTGAGGTTGGCTCAAGTGGTGAGTAGCCACATCTTCCCAAAGAAAGTCCCAGGGTTCGGTCTCTACCCCAAGATTTCTTGGGATTTAAGAGGGAAGGGGGGCTTTTAATGGGCCTCGGGGTGGGGGGACGTGGGAGGGCAACATAGAAGATTTCTTCTCCAAAAAAAAAATACTAGCTTACTTCATTTTGGTACCAACAATACGATAATAAATAGAGTCAATTTGATACCAAAATTGTAACTTCGTACCAATATAAAGTCAAGCTGGTACCAACTTACTCTACAACAAGTGAGATTACCAATGTACCCTTATTTAGGTGGAGTCTTCAGTCTTTTGAAGACTCAAACTGAAGGCTCCACCACATTGTCACCAAAAATTTCTCATATTATAGCATGCATTTGACTTGACAAGAAATTGCTTTGATGAGCCCCTGGCCGCCTGGGGCATACGCATATCACATAAGATCTCTATGGTGACAAACGCGTAATTTTAACTATTGTTTTTCTAGATACTACAGAAAATGAACAACCTTTTTTGAGAGAAAAATGAACCCAATATAATGATATATCATAGCTTAAATTTTTTCTGTATAACAAACAAGCATATATTGATATATAGCTGCTCACTTTTCATTTTCAGAACCTGCTGCTACCCAAAAAGAAAAGGAGAGCTTGGTTTTCTGATCTTATGTTGTGTTGTAATTGTTAGTAATGGTAATAAGTATATAGTATGTATGAACAAAAAGAAGGAAGGAAAAGAAAAACAGGCCAGAACTTATTCTAACATAAGGTACAATCTACAAGAATTTCACCAGCAAAATTATATGCTACACCTAAAAGTTCTCCTTGTGAAAGTGGAAGCGAGTAGTAGTGCTAAGGCTGAATTCTTGGCAAAGCTTCCTCAATGGTTTTGTCAATGTTGGACTTCCACAATAAAAAACACCTGCAGTATGATAATCATGCATAAAAAATTTAGTCAAGCTATCCTAATGAACAGCACAAACTGTTAGAACTTAAATATCCTCGAGTTATAGTACAAAAAATATAATAGGCGCGATAATTCTAAACGATGACATGCACATAACTGCTAGAACTTGGCAGTATGTCTTTTATTCTGGGGTACACCTTAAGCTTGGTGATTTTGACTATTGATTTGCTTGTTTAGGGCTATATCTTGCTCATTTGGAGCCATCAGAATGACCAAATGAGTATAAATTGTTTGCCCCTTTGTATAAATTAGTTGAGAAAATGTTACCTATTCTTTGTGATGCATGTGAGGCAGCTAATTGCGTAAACACCTTCCTCCAGTTAGGTCTTGCAAAATGTGTTCTTATCTGTTAAAGACTTTCATGTTAGATGAAGCAGAGAAGCTTGAAGAGTAATCAATTATAAGGAAATCAATCTGGTTTAAAAATGGAAGTTAAAGTCTTAAAGATACCCGGCTTTCAGACACCACATCAACTCCATTCTTGGCATGCTGCAATGACTGTACCATTTGAATAAGTGCAGATCGAGCATCGCCTTCTTCATACACACTAGTTAAGTAGTTGTGCATTTCTATCACATCCTGTTAATCAAAATTTATAGGAAAATGGAAGGGAAATTGGTTAATAAATACTACTTAATCAAATACTATACTATTTAAGAATGAATTGGGTTTCTTGGTCTAAAAATACCCACATCTGAATCATATTCTGCAATATCATCCATGACACCCTTGAACCAATCAAAGGAGCCTTGTTCTCTTGTCACCCAATAGAAGTAAGCTCTTTGAGGCCCTTTTCTGCTCTCTATGTCCTGCAATTTTTCAGAAACACGCACATTAAAAACAAGATCATAGAAAAAGTCAGTCATATATATACAAATAGATGTTGATGAGCAGCGTTTTACAGAATCAGCACCTGTGAACTGTTATCCTTCAAGTTATTTAAGAGATCCTTAAGAATACTGATGAAGGGAGTTGCTCCAATGCCGAGTCCAATGAGCAACAGAATGTCATACTTCTTGTAATTCTGTGCTGGTGCTCCATATGGGCCTTTGATTATTATATGTGGAAAACTGCACAAGAACAAGAATATGAGGGTCAGATTTTTCTCTTTATATTCTTAATTTAGCCCTAAATTTATTTTCAACTGGAGTCCAATCTCTTGTGCTGAACATTAGCAAAGTTAAACTGATATGCAGAAACATATTATAGTATGATTCTGAAGAGTATGGTATCACCTTGTTGGTTGAGGATCATAATCAGCCACTTGTCTGGTTTCCATTCTCATGAGCCTCCCTTTTGCTGGACGATTAGCTGGAGGCTCGCAGGCCTGCAATTTATTACAATGGCATTGAGGATGTTAGAACCACATAAAATGCATTACAATCCACCAACCGATGTTTACACTATGTATTGAATTCTCGAGACTCCAACATGGGTATGGACACTTCGTTTTGGGGCCAATATGACAGGATATTTCTAAAAATAGCCAAGTCAAACACTTGGACACATACCCATGTCTGACACAAATACTTAAGTCCGAGTAACATAGTGTTTACGACAATCTTTGCTTCATTTGACATGTTCACATGAGATGCTGATTCAGATTCTCTGCAAGTAAATGGATGTTACCTTTGCAAATCTTT
Source organism: Beta corolliflora (assembly GCA_947648045.1). Lineage (NCBI taxonomy): Eukaryota > Viridiplantae > Streptophyta > Magnoliopsida > Caryophyllales > Amaranthaceae > Beta > Beta corolliflora. The sequence goes on from CANSZD010001703.1 coordinate 248,843, forward strand.
CCCGAAGTGCTGTAGTCCAGTCTCCCAAGGTTCTAATATGTACACTCAAGTAGGCATCATCAGGTGCTGAAGTGATAGAGAAGGGATGCCTGTTACAAACAGGAACAGAAAAACAATTTAAACAACTATATGTAATATTGAAAGATTTGATCAAGAACATTTTCCATCACGATTGTGTTTAGTTACCATTCGAAGCTTGAGATGTCTGGACACTTGACAAACAAGTACATTCCGCTCTTGTACTTAAATCCAGCTGGTTTACTCATGTATAAAGCGAGGACATTTCCTTGATATATGACAGCCTGCAAACTGTAAAGATGAGACTAAACCATAGTTTCCATAGTTTCAGCAAATAAAAAGAAAAGAAGGTTGTTTTAAGACCTTTAGGATGTTGACATGATGATTGTGATCATGGACGGATGTCAATGTTCTCTCACTAGCATAGAGCAAAACTGGGAAAACAATAAACATCCATGTCTGCATTGAATATCACAAAACAAAAAGATCATGGTAAATTTAGATGGATAAAGATGGATGTTTGGATGATGCACCTGATGACAAGCACAAAAAGAAATATACAGCATACCGTTTTCTTGTACCACTCCTTGGTGAGGAACAGGAAATATCCATGAATGATCAAGAGAATATAGACAACCACCAGCAGGTGATGCGCGTACCAGAAGGCATTGAACCCGGCCAAATGAAGGAATGGCCATGGCAACTTGATAACATTCCTTCTAAATGAGTGTGTTGCTAGTGTGAAGGCAAAAGCCATAAGAAGGATCATGATGATACCAGTCATCCCGGTATGCTATTTACCAAATCAAGAAAAGTTGGCTGCTTGAAGTTAAAATTTGGACCAAGCCACCTCATAAATTTGGGTTTTGGACACAAAATAACCCTTGGAAAATCACAACTCAAGTGCATTAAAACATGCAAAAATGTCCCAACTGTGATCCCAGCTGCTATCATCTTGTGGAAATTTATATTATCATCAAAAGGAAAGATTCTACTAAGAAATGTTGATCTTAAACGGGTTAGCGTTCTTCTACAAACAGGAAGCAAAATGAGAGCCATATTGAACTTGAGAGTCTCAGCAGCACCCTTTGCAACACAAACACAATAACCCATGATTGGGAAAGCCGGATGCTTCTCATAATAGTGAAACTTGTAATAGAAGAGGATCACATTTATGGTTAGCCAAAGACCAACTGCCCAAATTCTCTTCCCGTTATCCACAACAAATTCTTTCGTGCCATTTACCACTTTCGATATTGGGTTCCTGAACATTTTAGGGATCATGGTTTTCGTTAAAGTTTGGCTCCTCTTCATCTTGGTTCCTTCATCAGTAGAAGTCACCATCCCCCTTAGCAAAGTTTCAAGTTGCCATAACTGTGTATTATCATTGTTACTTCAGTATAACAAGCTAGAACTAAAAGGAAAATAGAAGGCTACATATGTTTATAGAGATATGAAAGACCTCTATATATCCTAGGTGATCAGGGTCGAGTTCTTCCATGATCAAAGCTGCATATTCTCCTGCTTGTGTCTTGAGCTTATTTAGTTTGTTAGCTGAGGCACTCAACACTAAAACCTAATGTAAACCAGGAAACTTCAACTCAGTTTTGAGCAAACACTTGCAGAATGTAAAAAAAATGAAAAGTTACTAGAAGAAACCTTGGAGATTCATTCAACTAAATTACCTCGCGAACCTCATCTTCCGATAATTTCCCATCTCCATTCTTGTCACACCTAGAAAGAACAAAATCCATGAAGATTTGACCTTTTCTAGAAAGCAAAATCAGAGGAAAACAGAGGAAAACCTTTAAAATGGGCATCAATTCATCAACTTACATGTCAAAGAAGATCTGCAACCGGGCATCAATATCTTGACTAGTCATATCTTCCCAAAACATTCTCATTTCATCAATTCCAATCCCATTTGAAGCATCCACATTTCTTCTTCTTGCCAATGTATCATACAACTCCCCTGCAAATTCTTTTGAATCTCCCATTCCTTCACCCCCAAACATAAAAAAAAAACACAAACAAACAAATCATTCATCAATCCAATTTAAACCCCCCCATTACAAATCAAATAAAGTCAATACACCCAACAACAACAACAACAACAACAACAACAACAACAACAACAACAACGCCTTAGTCCCAGAATGATTTGGGTTCGGCTAACCTGAACCATCTCTAAAAAGCGAAACAATAATATAGAATGAACAAATTAGCAATGTTTACCAACAATAGCACTAAATTTATCTCGATGAAGTCTGCCATTGACAGCATTCTGATTGAATCTTTTTTCAACAGGTTTCCAAGAATCACCATCTTTTCCAGTTGCACCATCAAGAAATCTAAGACTTTGCAATCCTCTTGCAGCGGTTGATCGCATTCTTCCCATCTTCGGTTGCGCTCCATTCCCATTACCATTACCATTCCCAAGCATTCCAAATCTTTTCCTAGCATTGCTTCCAATTCTACTAAAACTCACACCACTTTTTAGATTTTTCTGACCATTGTTGTTATTACTGCTGCTCGCATTCCCATTCTCATTGGTGGGTACATCCGCAACTTGATCAATTTCAGCGCCACCCAAAATCCATTTTGCGGAATCATCTCCTGTGCGATTGTTGGACATTGAAACCCAACAACGCCCACGTCCTCTTTGTTAGGATTTCGCAATGAGAATTGGAGGAGAAAGATCTTTTAAGGGTTTTGGGTTTGTTGGAAAATTTGTAATGCAGGCTAGATTTTATGAAATCAATGAAGATAATTAGGATTTTTGGTATGACAATTTTTGGAGAGAAAAAATGAGGGGAGGAGGTCAACGAGTTAGGAGAAAGGTGGTAAAAGGAGGGAAATGATTGTATACATTATACAAAAGTACAGTTAATTCAGTTGGTTTGGTGTTCTAAATATAGCGAGGTAGCTTTTTGTTTCTGAGTTTTAGTCCACTGTTTTGAAACTATGGGAGTTGTTAGAGTGTTGATCTCTTCGACTCTTCCATACCCATAATGAAATTTCTTTATCTACACGAGGAGAGTTATTTCGTGTTTTAAAACAAAAATTGAGCTAGCTCGACACTCGACTTGTTAAATTTTTATGAATCGAGCCACTCGAGTCGAGTTTTAACCGGCACCAGAGTAGATCTCGAAGATTTCGCAGTATCTCATGTTAAAAGCCTATCCTAAGGTAGAAAAAATGTTGAATTTTTTTGCTATAGATAATTGGGTATTCAAACTTCTCACGAGTTTTCGAGTCGAGGATCGAGTTACTCAACTCGACTCGCCAATATCTCGAGTCGAGTTTTGATCAAGTTTGACCGAGTCGATCTCGAATAGTCTCGTGAGTTCTTCTGCCTCATTTACACCCTAAGTAACACACCCACCATATAACAAATAGAGTATAAAAACTATTCTCGAGATTTCAACCATTAGGTTTACCTCTTGGTTGAGTTGGTCTTCCGATATGGTATGAGAAACCAGGCGTGATATAATGGATTTGAATCTCCTTCACCCCTCCTTTCTAAGTTGAATATTTAGCCAAGAGTAAAGGACCATCAGTTTGATGATTGATGTTTTGACGTTTGTTAGTCATTAAAGGTATGTGATGGATTTGTTATAAACTTTTGACGTATACTGTGCGATTTTCAGAACGTGAGAATACCTCATTGGATCTTTTCAAGTTACGGTGAGATGTAAAGGTAAGTTTAACGTTTGCAATATAAGAGAAAAAATTGAAGTTTGGACTACATAACGATGATGTCTTGATCTTGTTGAGACAGCTTGTTTAGACGGGTGTATACTATATAGTTATAACCATTTTTATCAATGGGTTATATTATGGCCACGAAATTATGCAGTAGTAAGTAATGGCGAAATTTCAATTACATATTTTGGTTTCCTACATGTTCTCCTTCTATTTAAATCATGTGATTGTATTGATGTTAGTTGATAAAATCGTGTAGGGATGGATAGTAGTCAAAATTTGTGATTAGATTATGTCTACATTAGTATATTGTGATAAATTTGATAGACTGAAAATGGGCTTGGGCAACCCAATAAGGAAGAGGAGAGTTCGGTCCACATACAAGCCCAAAGGAGGTTCCATACTAAAACTAATTGACAACAGAGAGGAGAGAAAGAGCCTCCTCTCGCTATATCGCGTATTTTTCTCCTCTTTCTCCAACGTGAGACAACTCACATGTACTCTACATATATTGGCTCTCTAGTCTCTATACACATATATAGAGGGGGAAATTACTATGTGGTTGTCAACTTGTCATTTGATTGCGCACGTCCTATTGATTAACAATAAGAATAGGATCAGTATATTGATTTATTATGCGAATAAAAGATAAAGTTTCTAACGGTGTCATGGAGTGCATAAAGGAGAGGAAGATCAAGATCTTAAAAATGTTGCTGCTTTCTTTTTCACAATACACATTGTTCAAGATTATTGTATGCAGATTCAACGTACAATCATCAAAATATCAAGTGACTAGTACTCGAGATTGTTATTATTGATGCAGATGTATGGGTATTTTAAAGTATTAATTACCTAAAATCTCACGTAAAGTTGGTATCAATGTACGAACTTTTCGCACATAAGACACTAGTAATAACAGCATAGCTTGGCACCTTATTAGGCATTAGCTTCAATTTATTAGTTTTTCATGTGCATAAATAACCACAATAATGTTGATAAATAGAATTTTCTTTATTTGAAATCAATTGTCAAATTATCTCATTCTGTCGTCTCCCCTTTACTTAGTTTGAGTAGTAAGTAGCTCATTGAGATATCTAATAAAAAAATAAACTAATTACATATACGAAAAACTAAAGGTTTAAATGGAGAACTCGTTCTTCACTATATAGAGTGGAGGATGATATAGAATACCAAATGGATTTACTAGAATTTGTCGTTCTCACATGTTTTGTGGATACATTTCTTCACATAACCTGACTCATTAGAAAAAGTAACAATTTTTTAGAGCATCCTAATATATTTTATAAGATGATGTGAATAACAGTTCTAGCTTAATGTGAGCTCTAGGTACCTACTAATATATTTATAGTGAAATATAGTAAAACAATTTACAATTATTCCCTCAAACTCTATCAATGACTAAACCCACATTGTTTTGACAACAATCCTAGAGAGAAAGGTTAGGGAGGGGAAGGATACGAAAGGTATAAGAATATATGTAATCAAAGTTTATACATAAATTCTTGGATTTATATTGGAACAACCTAAAACCACCGCTCCTTTTGTTTAATAAGAACTCAAATGACATTTAAACGAATGACAAAATGACATTGGATTGATGTCATTTTTTACATAGTCCATGTCATTTTTGTTGGATAATGTGTCATGATGTATCTGTGAGATTTTGTTACACAATAAGCTTATGGTATAACATGTTACACCCACAACGCACTCAAGTTTTTATCAAAGTTCATAATCAGCCGTTAATTTGAATTGATTTCTAACCTATACACATTTGTTAGATAAACAATCAACCGACTGCAGCAAAGGTCAAAGTCTTTGAGATAGTTAGGCACCAATTAGCTGGTGAGATAGAATGTCTTCTGATTGATTTGTAGAATTTTAAAGAGTGATGATGGGAAAACAAACAAAGATCCTCAGAAAATTTTAATTGGAAACAATCCAGAAGTTTCAGATTTCAACATGCATCATGTTGGTCTAACAAGTAACTTAAGACCAGCAAATTAACGGTTGGTAGTAATGGTGAGTTGTAGGCACGTTCTCTAATTGAGGCTCTCCACTAATTTCCTCTTGTTTTCTTCCAGCTTCTTCCTTTTTTTAGTTGTACTATCTTTTTTCAATTCAATTATATTAATCTTTAGTTTGTGATGTGTAAAGACTTTTTGTTTGGTGAATTATTAGCACGAGGCTGAAAATCAATGGCTTGCATTTTTGTGCATTGAGAGAATGATGTGCAATATAATTTTAGTCGTTTTATTATATGTTCATGTTTATTTATCACATTACTATGTTTTTTAACTATATGTTCTTTTAATATATATTTTGTACTCATATATGAATGAAGATAAGATATGATCATTTTTTTTATTAAAAAATTACTTTGAATAAATTTTCTTTTTAGCACGATACACATCATACTTTTGTATGTAAGATGCTATTTGAAAGTTGAACACTAGTTCTAATACAAAGATTTAGTTTTTTTTTTCATTTTCTCCCCCTATAATTTACAATTTACTAAGCAATAGATGCTATTGTACTTGACCACAACATGTTGATTATTTTTCCTTCTGTGCTTATGTTTTTGTTAGTGTATGAATCTCTCGTCTAAGCCCTAGCTGAGTGATAATCAGATATTCTTACATTATTAGGAAATTGTTTAATCGCCAACCTCAAACTGTCATTACTCATTACAACTCCATGTCTCCATCTGTCCTTGTATCTTCGCTAAACTAACATGAAATTCCTTGCACTTTAATTAGCATTATTTTAATAAATAAATACTAAAGATTAACATGTGAGCATATTAGGTTTTTTTTCAATGTATTTGTTAGTGGTGTTAATTTCGGATTATCCGATCCAATCCAATTCGAAATTTCGTACATGGATCCGAAATACCCGACATCAAAAAGCGGATCGGGTATCTGTTTTACCGGACCGGATCGGATCGACCGAATCACGGATCGGATATCTATGAACACCCCTAATATTTGTTTGAATAAAACTTTTTTCCTTTGTGGACGGGGAGTTTAGGGAATTTTTATCATTCACCCGGTGTACCATGAGCATGACAGACACCCAAGGCTATTTTTGCTTCATCGCTCATTTTAAACCTCCAAATGAGCATAATCACATAATAGGTAGAGTTCCAAATGAAGCAAATGAGCGAAAAAATAAACTTTTGAGGTGTACCATGCACATGGTACACCCGGGTGTATGATGAATGCACTCGGGAGTTTATATGGAGTGGCTAGGCATTGAAAGCGGATAAAACACTATAGTTTTACAGATTCAATGTTGAATCGGTTATAGGAAGTTACTAAATTTTGCTGATTAAAACTAGTTTGTACTAAAACATATTTATACTAGTTTAAAATAAGCTTTTACTAATTAAAACCGATTTTTACTAAGTATTACTCCCTCCGTCCCTAAATAGAGCTGCCCATTTTTCCATTTATGTTTGTCCCAAATAGATTTCCCATTTCCTTATTTGGTATGGGTCCACCAATTAAAATATTATTTTGCTTTCAATTTTTATAATATCACCCACATTCTCTCTCCTTAATAAACAATGCATAAAAAGTGTTCCAACTTCTATATTTAATTATGATTTAATACAACTAAGGTCCTACACATGATTTTTTTTAATATTTGCGCCCAAAAGAAATGGACACTCTATTTTAGGGACTGGATTGGAGGATTTCCATATGAAAAGAAGAGCCAGACCTAAGCGATTTAGACTATTTTATAGATGAACTTATTTATAGAAAATTACAAATTTGATGCATGTATTAGACAAGGCTATATGTTAGATTGTTTTTCAGTATATGTAGAGTTTGCCTCTTTCTCATTATTATTTTCTAAAGAAATCTTAATAATTAAAAGATAGTAAACGAACTTTTTGAAAAGAATGAGGGAATAGGCCATCCGTGAATAGGCTCAGTACTAAGTTGGGCCTAAAAAAATGTCGAAGAAAAGTTGGGCCATGATAAATTCTCTGTGAAGTTTATTGGACTGTTTTGGATTTTTAAAAAAAATAGAAAAGGCATGCCAAAAATCCAAAATTTTCCCCTAGATTAAGGGGTAAAAGCCAAAAAAAAACGAATTTAAGACTTAATCTGTTCATTTTTTTTTCTTAAATTTTTCTAAACTTTCCCTATTTATTCTGAACTTTTAAAACTTTCCTACTTTTTTAAAACTTGCTTATTTTTTCTTAAAATAAGTAATGGATAAGGTATAGAGATGCCATCTTCATTACACACTCATATTCGAAAATGAAGAATAACCTTATCTCTCTTGGCACTCTTGACAACAATGGGTGCAAGTACGTAGCGGAAGGTGGAGTATTTAAGGTGATTGGGGGTGCACTTGTGTTGATATATGAAGGGCATCAAAAGGGGTAGCTTGTGTGTGCTACAAGGATTTGTGGTTAGTGGTTCGGTGAATCGTCTCCATCATGCACTATGAGTGATAGTGACACTAATATGTTAAAGAAAATGAAACACCAAAATATGCAACATATGGGTAGATTTAACCCAATACTTGAGTAGAACAAGCTAAAAAAAATGGTGATGGATAGGTTTAACCCAACATAAAAAATCAATTTATTGCTAATTTTTTTTAGAAATATGGGATAGATAGGTTAAATGGGTCTCGCACGGGTAACCGTTTAGTTAAATGGGTCGGGTTAGTATTGGGGTTTCGACATGATTAGTTAAACGGGTTGGATCGGTGTCGAGGCTTTTTTACACAATTAGTAAATGACGCGAACACGAAATGTACACCGCACGACCTATTTCGACGTACACCTCCATTGCGGACATATTTTTATAAGGGGTCGCATCATAAGATGGGGATAGTTGTAAACCGTACTTGTGCTTCAAATATATATTTCCCTCTCGTTTCAAAACACTTTACACATTTCTCTCACCTTCCTCTTTTTTTGGTGAACACAACGGCCATCTTACATTACATTATCAAATTAAAAAGGTTCTTACAATCCTTCAAATAAAAATCCATACAATAACTAGGGGGGGTTGGGAAAGTCCTAGTTACATTCAAACTACAATCTGCCGTGCCTACAATGCTTAGCCATTGCATCCGCTGTGCGCCTGTGCCGTTAAACACCCCCGCCGCAATATTCAATCTTCACTCCCGAATATGCTTCCATAGTTTTCTCGCAATGATACATACTTGTATATTTGTCAATGTTTTGTTCCAACCCTCCTAATATATTGACCGCAACTTTACAATGTGAATATAACGTGGCATTCGTACATTTATGACATATAGCAATAGATAACCCAAAATAGATGGCCATAATTTCAGACATGAGAGGGTCTAAGGTGAAGGTCTTTCTGCTAAAACCCAAAATCCATTGACCAAGGCAATCCCTAATCACTCCACCCATCCCCACTGGAGAGAGAACGTTAGTAAATGACGCGTCAACATGGATAGATATATTTTGGAAATTCGGGGGGCTTTCATGGCCGAAGGGGGGGTCTTGGTTTGGGGGAGGCACTAGAGGCTCCGGATCCATTCAACCGTGGCCGAGAGTGCATTATGAAGGATGGAATTGGGATCGGCGGGTTTGCCCGTCGAAAACTACGGCGGTTTCGATCTTTCCAAATTTTATGACATATATAAGGGAAGAGATGGGCCCAATCAATCCCCTATATCGAAAATCGCCTTCCATATTGGCTTTCACCCAGTCCTGGAAGGACCCGCCCCTAGGAATCTGAGTAGTATTAGAGTTCCAGACCCCGACTGAGAACGAACAATCGCGAATCACATGCACAAAGTTCTCATAAGGATGCTTACAACGGGGACACAAGGAGTCAGAAGTTATTTTTCTAAGTGCTAAAAGCGCTTTGTGCGGGATACGGTCTAACCACAGGAGCCATAGGAAGAATTTGAGTTTGGGTTCCATTTTACTCCTCCACAGCCACTCCAAGTCCACCTGAGGTTGGGCTATAAGGGACGTATAGGCTTGAGCCGAGAAACCCGAAATGGTTCACAAAAATTGGTACGAGGAAATCTTCCCCGATCTTCATCCCGGACAGGATACTAAGAATTCTATCGATAATGTGAGTAGGCAGGACGACGTAAAGTCCACTTAACTCCCAATGCCCCCTATGACAAGGTCACTAACTCTCGATCTTCTTCCTCCTCCCTCCCTCAAAAGCCCCCGGACGAACCCTCGGATAGGACCTATGGCCAACCAATTATCCGACCAAAACCTAATTCGTTGCCCATTCCCTACAACCCACATGCAATTCTTTTGTAGCATGTCCCATCCCCTACCAATATCCTTCCAAAGGGCGAGCCATTCTTAAATTTGGTCGCATGGTCCTTATGAATATATTTGGACCGGATACAATCCCGAGCAAGGTTAGAGAGGCCTCGCGATACTTTCCAACCTAACTTGGCCATGTAGGCGAGGTTCATGAGCTTTTGAGGCCTAATCCCTAGTCCCCCACGGTCCTTAGGTGTGAACGTCTTATCTTTACCCACAAGGTGAATTTTCTTTTCCCCCACAAAAAGTCGTTCGAGATTTTATCAAGGTCCTTATGAATGGAGGCCGGGAAAAGGAAGCCCGAATATAATATGCAGGATGGTAGATAAAGTAGATTTGATGAGACAAAGCCTACCAAACTTTATTTAGGAATTTCGTTTTCCACATACCTAGCCTCCTCCTAACCTTGTCCACCACAAACCGAACCCGAGCTCGGTAGGCCTCTTATGGGATATTGGTAGCCCAAGATACATCCCCAAGTCAAAGACTTTCTCTAACATTAATGGTATCTTGGAATAAATCCTTATGTTCCCGGTCGATGTTAGATGAGAAGATAAGTTTACTTTTAAGCTCATTTACCTTTTGCCCAGAGACTTGACAAAACTTATCTAGGGTTTGCCTAACAAAGAAAAGTCTGTCTCCTCATCTACTCTCCCAAAGAGGAGGAGATCATCCGCGAATAGAAGATGAGATATGGGGATCTTCTTTCTACCAACCCGTAATGGGGTCCACTCCTTCCTCTCACAACTTCCCAATATGGCTCTAGACAGAGCCTCAAGACAGAGATATTAAACGGGTAGGGGGACATAGGGTCCCCCGACTGCATCCGGGTGTAATGCCCGCACTTCCGACGCTAGCTAATCACAATTAAGATTCACAAATCTCAATTATCATTAATAAACCTCGAATCATATTATCTTGCAAATGTAAACATAACCTATAAAAATGATCCGGATCTGCGGGTCAAGGGCCCACAATAGAACAACTTGAAAACCAAATATCAAATTACAGAATATTTCCAAATATGGCATCTAACTATAACCTCAAACCCCACCATTTTATAACATAAAAATCTTCTTCTTGCTCAAAAAACATACTCCAAGTCCTCGACATCAAACCCGCAAAATCACTAACAATGAACTCGCCCCCATCGGACGATTCCAAGAACAAAATCGAAAAACCGAGTACACACACTCGTCCAACCGTAAATTCATTTTAGTGGCTTAAAATATAGTTGCGCAGCTTTATTACTCATCAAGTGGAACAACCCCAAATTCAAAATAATTAAAATCAAATAGTTAGCAATGTTTTTATTACAACACCAAAGAACCCTTAATTAGAAAGTCCGATAAAGAGGACACATACATCTACTTATAGATAATAAGTTTCTTTCCATAAGGACAAAGTTCAACAACGGTTGAATACAAAAGTTCACCCCTAAAATTCATTTTTGGTGGCTTAAGACCATTCATATACAATTTATGTTAGAATTCAGTATGCTTCACAAGTAATGTGCTTGCTTAAAATTTCAGGATCACTATCCTTGCACAATCGCATTAAAGTAAGAATTTTTATCATGAAGATCACCACTTAGATCATTCAAAACCATTTAGGTCTATTAATTACTTGGGTAAAGTGAACACGAATAGAGAGGGCTCCTTACACAAGGAACCGACCGTCTCTAAACTAATGGAGGTCGTCACCCCACCGTTTAAATAATTATGCTTGCAAGCCTTAACCAGACATGTCACATTTTAATATCTGCCGGACTTCACCCACCCAGCTAGGGTTCGGAAGGAGATCACCCATCCTCCAAGGGTTGTTGTTCATATCGTACCTTATTTGATATCGGCCTTTACCCACTTGTGTTCATAATTTACTTACATAAATAGTCTAAATGCACAGTTTATCGATACCACTTGTATTCGTAGTTTATTTGCATAAATAGTTTAAGTGTACAGTTTATCAATACCACACATGTTCCAAAGAAAACATATTCATCCATGGAGAGGAAAAAGAATCACAATAACTATAGTTTTGTTAATGATTGCAAGACTTAAATCTTCTTCTGAAATCTTTTGTTCTACGTTAACAATTTCACATATTAGTTAGGTATAGAGATATAAGGAAATAATCAATTCTTTACTGCTTGTGAAAGTCATATAGGCACTTGGTGGGATCATTTAAACTTTATTAAAAGGGTTGAGCTAACTTCAACATGTGAAACTTTTGTCAAAATAATTACAAAGAAAAACATTGAACTTAAAATGAACATAACTTCCTCTCGGCACTCGAATTAGGAATTTCCGAAGCTTAACCTCAAGAACTTTTAGGCCATGACTACTCAAAGGAGCAATACCCACTCCATAACACATATTGAGCAACTCGCTCCACAAATGTTGATTACTTTCCCCATAAAACAATAACTACATCATAATCCTTATTTTCTCAATAACACAAACTTATATTTTTCAAAACTTATACTCTTGTTCTCAATTCGTATCGCATATTCAATTCCAAAGTGTATCAACGACTAAAACTTCCGGCCGTAAATTAATATAAAACAAAACAGAGTTGAAATGTAATTAACATATCCAAAATATCTGAAAATAATCTTATTATAACACAAACTCGAATCTCAAAATAATCTTACTTACCTCAAATATTTTTTTAAAGGAAGTAATATACATAAAACGTATTCGAAATCAAATGTCTTTCCGCAGTCGAACTCATAACATAATCAAAATGTAAAATATGTTTTTCAAAGACTTATAAGATAATTAACTATTATCGAGACCCAATTCTAAGCTCGTACAATTAACCTGTAATATTTTACTTGTAGTCTATAAGGTATCCTCTAACACGTTTTGGCAATTCCCTTCATCATAATAGTTTCTCTTAGTACTTGGACTTCCGTCTTTAACTTATAGCATCTAAACTACAGCATTCCAAAATTCTCATGATATGAATTTTCCCCTTAAAGGTTTTCTTATCCCACAATACATGAACTCTATTATCTAGATTTATATATATATATATTTTTTTAAATCTTACTCATATGATAGAAGAAATTATGCTCCAAACTCTTTTACTTGACCCCTTTGCGGATATGATCTATTATTACATAAGTATGGTAAATTATATCTCTCTAATCGATACTCCTCTAAATCGCCACCAAGATATGGATTCTTTATTTCACTGATACGACATTCTTATCTCAACTCCTACTCCTCAATATTTAATATCTCCTATCTCTAATACTTATTTTGGCTACACATCCTCTGAACTCACAAATCTCTCGTAACAACTCCATTAACCTATAAATCAATATTTGACTTTTGAAATTCACATCCAAATCACTATTCTCTAACTACCTAATCTAAGTCCATCACATAACATCTTCATTTCTTAGTTAGAACCTCCCAATAATTACTTTGTCCTTCAATTATGACATCATAGACCTTCATTCTTATGTAACCGAGCTCCATAGTATTTCCGGAGATATCTTCGGGTGATACCATTCAACCTTGTTTATACACCATAATTAAATCTTAGGATAGTTGCCTACTTCTAATAATACCCTCAAAGTGACAATTGTATTTCTTAAACAGAACTTCACAAGTACCCATCTCACACCAAACTCACTCTAACTTAGATTCCAAACTCCATAAAACATAATTCATCGATGATACTCTGTAAAGATATAACTTGTTTCACTAGACTTACGTGTTTCCGAACTTAAATCCGAAAATAATGTTCATTAAATTGACCCAAATTTGAGAGACTTTTTCTATGATAACTTCTTCATAAAAATTTAAGTAGGAGTAAAGATCCTCTTCGTCATTATTAGAACTAGAAAAACCTGATTTATAATTTCCCGAGTCCATATTTGCTCATAACTCAAATTCATAATTTTCAAAGTTCATAATCATATATAATCAAATCTCAAACCATCATAAAGAGTATTTCATACTTTCGAATTCCATATAAAACTTATATCACGAATATTTTGACAATCGACTTAAACCCGAAATTTTAACTCAACGTCCTTGATCAAAATTCCTTTCTTTTTCTCTCGAAACTTTCAAATATAACTATAGTTTAAATCGAAAGCGAGTTCATAAAGATATCGAGTCGACGTTCCGACTTAGTTCGTAAATCGAAGTACTTATTGTAAAACCAAATCTTATATAGTTAGATATGCTAAAGATCCTTGCTTTAATTCTCATAGCTACACTTTCATATAAAAAGATCAACTTACTAAGCATAAGAAAGTCTATTATAAATTCGATGTGGAAAACAAGTAGATTTAATATTAACACACATTTATATTCTTGAAGGATTCAACTACCTCCAATGAGTTCTTCATAATCAAAATTTCACTCCATAAAACTCATCACATATTTAGCTTTCGGCCATAGCTTAAAACCATATATGTAGTCAACAACTCTTGCAAACGCACAAATAACACTTTGAATAATTATGTATTTATCTAAAAGACTTATTAAGCTCCGCACATGAAATCACATGAAACACGGATATAGCTTCAAAGGTGGAAGGACATGTGTGTACCTTGAAACGATTCCCAATAATTCGACATTCTGGATCACCAACTATAGCTCGAACTTCAGAAATTATCTCCATATACATACTCCAACAACGACCTCAACACAATAACAATAATTAATAAACTCCTCACTACACGAGAAACTAATCTAAATAACCTTTCTTAATACAACCTACTATAATGATCGAATTAAATCCCACAAGTAAACTTAGTGAAATATGATTTCCATTTTGCAAATCAAAAACAAGTTTGCATAGCAAAATCAGTTTAGCCTCTTAACTTAAGCAAGATTAACCACACATAAATCAAACCAAGCGACCAGTGGCGGAGCCACATTGTGTCATGGTGGGTCACGTGACCCACCATTATTTTTCAAAAAATGGAGCAGCTTTTATTAAAAAAAAAATTAAGTTGGAGCTCGCAACGCACGCTAACCAAAAGAAAGACATGTTCGTCCTCCTATCCTACACGCTAAGTCTCTCTTTCTCTCTCTCCTCTCTCCTCTCTCCTCTCTTCCTTGTCCCCTCTCTCGAATCTCTCTCCTCTCGTCCTCTTTGTTCCTTAGCCTCTCCTTCAATTTATCACGAGTTGTTTCCCCAATCATCTTCTTCTCATTTATGTTTTTGTTCCTTCAACTCCATTACATGTAACCATGAAGCTCATTCACCAAAATCACAACCAACAAAAATAAACTCTTCACTTCTCTCGGCAACCACCACGCCACCACCTACGAACCGACTCTTTCAAGCACCACAATCACCACTCACATTTTCACTCACAAACTCGCCGAAAATAGCAACTAAAAACCGCCGGAAAACGCAGCCCGAAAAGGGCATAATTTTCTCTCTCCTCTCGTTTCGGGTTCCCGACCCACGCAACCACCACCGCATGACCACCGCCTAACCACCTCACCACTCGCCCCCGCCGCCGTCAATCGCCGCACCCAGCCAACGCCCCGGCTCCTCTCGACTGTCGCGACTCCCTTCCGTTGCCGACTTTACCCACAGAATAAAGAAGATGAGATCTTGTTGCAAACAAAGTAAGAAAGATAAAATAGAAATAAGTCTCTTCTTTTTTTATGCGTTTGAGTTGGTTTATTGACAAAAAATAGAATGTTCATGGGTTATTTTTTGGGGGTTTTCTTCTGTTTTTGGGAGATTTGAGGGTGCATTTTTCGTATTTTTTTGGTTGTTTCTTAACAATTCATGTTCAAGATGTTGTGAAAACTCATGAGACTGTAGTTTTTTCAGGATATAAGCATCAGATTATGTTGAAATTGCTAAGAATTTTTCATTTTCATGGTGATTGTTTGAACTTATAGCTAACTTTTGAAATTATGCTGAATGATTTTTTGTATTATTTTTTATTTAATTGTGTTAAGTATCAACTAAGGATTATAATTTATAATATGGATGAGATTCTATCATTAGGAATTATGCATCATATGTGAATGTGATTAGTCCAGTTCAAAGTTTTTTATGGGCAGCTTTGTTCTATGTGATTACCACTTTTGCTTTGGAGATCAATTTGGTTGTATTATCAGTTATTATTACTTTTGGAATGAGAGTTTTTTTTAAAGTATTTCTCTTATTCGTCATTTGTGGATTGGTTGTACGTCGGAGGTGGGAGGTAGTGACCCACCATCGGTAAATTCCTGGATCCGCCACTGCAAGCGACTCACTTAACAAATCAGTTTTTGGCTCAACTTTATACTAATTAACATGGTTTATACTTGGGCTTGGGGATTGAATTGATAGACTCCAACATCAAACTAACTGAAATCAAGAGGAATGAATTACCTCTGCTCTAAGGAGCAGGGACGAACAGAGGAGACAGGGGGTTCGACGAGCTCCGGCGAAGTAACTGAGCACCGACGCAGGTGCAGTGCTGGCGGCAGGGAAGCGGCGGCGTCGTCGGTGGAGCAGCAGCACAACCGCTGCATCCACAGCGCGACGATGACAGAGAGAGAGAGAGACGGGACGGCGGCGAGCGGCCAACAACAGCTCCGGCGAGCTTGGGGAACACGCCAGCAAGAGGAGATGAACTCCGGTGAGATGAAGGGGAGGG
Source organism: Beta corolliflora (assembly GCA_947648045.1). NCBI lineage: Eukaryota > Viridiplantae > Streptophyta > Magnoliopsida > Caryophyllales > Amaranthaceae > Beta > Beta corolliflora. The sequence continues at coordinate 265,513 of CANSZD010001703.1, forward strand.
GAACACAGCATGCGAAAGGAAGAGATAGAAATACTGGGTTGGGGTTTCACTGGAGAGAGAAAGATGGAAACAGCAACGTCGCTTGCTTACGGCGGCGAGAGGAGACGAGACTCCGGTGAGCCGAGGAAACGCCGGCGGAGGAGGTGCGAAGGGAGAGCGAAACCACGGGTGAGAGAGAAACAGGGCTTGATGTATTTGGGGTTTTGGGGGTTTTCACAAGAGAGAGATTAAATGGGTTTTGGGGTTTCTCACAGGAAGAGAGAGAAAATTGGGGTTTGGGGTTTCACAGGTTGGGTTTTCTTTGGAAGTGAGAAATGACAAAAGGGAAATGGGGAAGGATGGGTTTTGTTTCATTGACCAACAAAATAACAAGGGGGGGGTTTGATGGTTCTAAACAGAAACCGACTTTGATTTTCCTATTTGGCTAAACACCACTCAACTAATTAAAAAAAAACCCAACATATAAAATAATAATAACTTCATAAAATCAAATAAATAATTATATTACAAACACGACAAATAAAATTCATACTCAACTTATATAAAATAAGATTTTTCGAAACATAATTAACTTAATAAATATAATCAGCATTTAATAAACGCTCTTAAAAATTGACATTATTAGTGAATGACAAAATGTGTCCGATTTCCTCGCCATTAACGAGAACAGCCGAGGAGGCTTTTGACACACATTCCATAATGAAATTGACTGAGGCTAAGGATAGATTACATTGGAACAAACATTCTCGCATGAAACTCCACTCCACCCTATCGTAAGCTTTCTCTAGGTCTATTTTAAGCGCAAACCAGCCCCACTTACCTTTCTTTTTATGCATGGAGTGGAGAATTTCCGAAGCTACAACTAAGTTAATGTCGGCCCCCCTACCTTTAATAAAACTATTATGATAATCTGAAATCCAAGCCGGGATGAAGGGTTTCAAGCGGTTGACAAGGATTTTTGTGACCAACCTTATACATCGTGTTACAAAGGCTAATAGGCCGGTATTGCTTAATGGTTTCCGGAGAGGCCCGCTTGGAAATTAGACAAATTAACGTTGACTCGGGTTTTTCGGTAAAAACCCCTCCTAAACCAGTCTCTAATAGATTCGCACACACGCCCCCAACCACATCCTGCATTTTGGAAAAATATCGGGTGAACCCCATCTGGGCCGGGGGCTTTCAAAGGTTTCATTGAAAAAGGGCTGTACGGATTTCCTCTATAGACGACACATAACTAATGTCTAAACAGTGTTGACCACCTAAGACCGGGTCAGTCATTGGACAGGAAAGCTGATCTGTCGTATACAGTGTTGTATAGAACTTAAGAATATGACTCCTAATCTCGGGGGGATCAACAATTTCATTCCCCACCTCATCCCTAAGACACATAATTATATTGGAGGATCTCCTAATGGTTACACTTCTATGAAAATACCTAGTGTTTCTCGGTCCCCTTCCCCCAATCCCGTCCATCCTACTCTTTGAATGCCAAAGTAGTTCTTCCCGGTCAAGGACTCTCATAAGGTCACTTTGGATGTCTTTCTCAAGCCGTTGATGGAACATAGAGAGAGGGTGGTTTTGAAGGTGTAACTGAGCCCCTGTAAGTCTAGCTAGGAGGTGTCTTTTGCGTGCATGCACATTCCCAAACGTGTTATGGTTCCAATCTACAAGGGCTTCCCTAGTAAGGTCAATTTTCTCCCCCAACATTATAGCCCTAATAGGCCAGGCATGTCTAACCACATCAAGGTATCTCTCGTCAAGGGTCCACATGGGCTCAAAACGAAACGGTTTAGGTCCATCCATATGGCGGTGATTCTCAAAATTCAGCAAAATAGGACAATGGTCAGAGGTAACACGTGGGAGATGCCACAGGTTATAGTTCGGGAAAGCAGTTAGCCAATCAACATTAGCCCACCCCTATCAAGCCTTTCATAAATCGGGTTATTACTACGACTATTTGTCCAAGTGAACTTTGGCCCGTTATACCCAATATCAAGCAAGTTACAGTTATTCATAGTATCCACAAACAGATTAAATCTATGATACGAAATATTACGGCCTCCTAGTTTTTCACTTTTGTTTGTTACCTCATTAAAATCACCAACTACTAACCATGGCTTATTAACACTATGCGAAAAAGACAAAAGTTCATTCCACAAAAGTTTACGCGGCAGAATTTAGGGCTAGCATAAATCGCAGAAAGGATAAAGGAAGTTTTTAGAGTACGTACCTCGACCACACCATGCACTCCTTGGGCACCATCCCCCTAGCTTTTGAAAATCAATAACATGAGAGAATTCCAAAGGAGGAGGATGCCTCCGGCAAAACCCACAGGATCGACAAGAAACCATGAATCCATTCCCAATCCCTCAACAATAACCGCAGTCCGATCCCTAGAGACTCATGTCTCAACTTTACCAATGCATATTTTTAACCATTTATAACTCTAATCCGCTATAAGTAAAAATTATGAAAAGTTGATATTATGAAAGTATATGTCGAGACGAATATAACAAGATCCCACATGACTATATTTGCCTTACATGAAATTCACTAAACCCTATTTTAAAGGAGAGAGTGTGTGAATAGTGGAAAAGTCAAACTATGTCAAGTTTTTTAAAACAGAGGAAGTACTACTATTTGTTAGACTTTTGTATATATTGTCAATTATTTGTCATCAATTTTTACCAAGCTTGGCTTGGATCATTTCTGGGTCGAGCTCTGTACGAGGACAGACCAAAGATTATTCATCTTACCAATCAAAAAAAATATTATCATCAATGACAATGTAATAACACAAAGTCATTAGGTTTCATAAATTCTCATAACTTTCTAGAGTTTATGAATTTAGTTTCAATATTAATACAAAACATGCCACCTGAATATCATAATTAGGTTAACCAATGGACTGGGTAGTTAGAAGCAAAGACAAGCTTTATTAGTATCAAATTAACGTCCGACACAAACACAAAATTATCAAAAGTCAACAAATACAACTCGATCGAGCAAAGAAACAAATTACGCAACAAAAGAAACATTGGAAAATAGCAAAGACAAACAAACTTAAACCAAAGAAAAATGGTGCTTCAACAGAGACTTCAGGACCCATGTATAGTTCATATTGCAGGCTAGGCTGCTAGCACTATCAATATCATGGCTTTTGACAAGTGCCTCGAGCTCTAAGAAAGCCTGAACATTTGCTTCTCCCACAGCAGCTACCCCGTCCTAAACCACATTTTTCTCCAACTTTTTTGCAACTTGGGTTTGGGTCTAGAACAAAGTTAAAATGCAACATTGTAATAAGTAACATAAATATATGTAAATATGAAAAGAGAAAGCTACTGGTAATATAAAGACGCCATTATTCTGTAGTTTAATTAAGTAGCATCGTCATGGTTCCACTATACACTAGTATAAAATTGGTAAAAGTTACAAATGACAGATAACAAGTTAGCCTAAAAAAGTTATACCAATGAGTCTAGAAGTTAAGAAGTCAAATAAAAATACTAAAAGATTAAGTAAAAAATCTAGTAACTGTGATTAGAAATTGTTTAATAAGAGATTAGTTATGCATGTTCTTCACTGCTAGAGTAATATATAGAGTATAGTTTACCTCAATATTTTTTATATATTACTCAGTTTAACTTTTAACTTTTACCAACACATAATTATGGATATCAGTCTTTAATTATAAGTAATAAAAAAAATTATATTAACTTTATATCTTACAAATATAGAGATTCAAATGAATACTATATGAAGACCCTAATTAATGTCAATGTTTTCCTTACATGCTTCGCATATAAAATCATTTCGATTGGCACAAAAATAACCCAAACAACAACGCGAACCAAAATCACGACAACAATCACCTTCAAGGCCACATTCGCTAGAACGCCCCCTACCGGGCTGCGCACACGTAACCCCCCACCGCCGCACCACCCAAAAACAATGGTTTTCGTTCTTCGATTTTTGATAGTTTTCGTTTCATTTGTGGTGGTAGTGGGTAGTGGGTTTCGTGGTTGTGGTGGGGGGGTTTCATGGTGTTATGATCATGTGATGGTGGTGGGTTCGGCATTTTCCGGGTTGCTGCGGGGGATGGGGTGGGGCGCGGTGGGGGGGGAGATGGACGAAGGGAGAGGAGAGGGGGGAGGAGTGAGTGAGGGAAGAAGGGAGAGGAGAGAGGGTAGGGGCGAAGGGGGGTGGGGGCTACCACTTGAGGGGGTGGAGGGAGGGGTTGGGGGCCTTGGAGGGGTTGGGGTGGGGCCGCAGTGGTGGGGGGCCGGGCTAGGGGTGAAGTGGGGGCCGCGGGGGTGGGTGGGGGGACCGGGTGCAAGTGTTGGCAAGTGGTGGCTAGAGGTGGTCAACGCCGGAATTTCTATGGTCAACACCGGAAAATGATACTAGGTTTGTTTTCGCAAAAAAAAATTGATTTTGGTTTGTTGTCGCAAAAAATGATTTATAAGGTTTTTTTTCGCAAAAATGAACTCGTAAAAGGTTTTTTTTGGCAAATTTTCCTTTTTTTTAATGAGAGTGGGGAAATTATCATTAACAAAACGCCATACGGCGCCATCCATAATAATAATAATCCTTACATAAAAGATAATCTAAAACATCAATCTGAAAGTTGTCGAAGAAAAGTTGGGCCATGCATGATAAATTCTCTGTGAAGTTTATTGGACTGTTTTGGATTTGAAGAAAGACAGAAAAAGCGTGCCAAAAATCCAAAATTTTCCCCTAGATTAAGGGGTAAAAGCCATCAAAGAAACGAATTTAAAACCTAATTTCTTCATCTTATTTATTTTTTTAAAAATATTTCTAAACTTTTTCTATTTTTTCTGAACTTCTAAAACTTTCCTAACTTTTTTTAAACTTGCTTATTTTTTCTTAAAATTAGTAAAAAAAAAAAAAGGTATAAAGATGCCATCATTATTCATTACACAGCTTATGTTCCGAAAATGAAGAATAACCTGATCTCTCTTGGTATTCTTGACAATAATGGGTGTAAGTACGTAGCGGAAGGTGGAGTATTGAAGGTGATTAGGATTTAGGGGTGCACTTGTGTTGATATATGAAGGGTATCAAATTAAAAGTGGTAGCTTGTATGTCCTACAAGGATCCCTGATTAGTGGTTCGGCAAATGTCTCCATTATCAGGCACTATGAGTGATAGTGACAACAATATGTTAAAGAAAAAAAATACCAAAATATCCAACATATGGGTAGATTTAATCCAATATTTGAGTAGAGCATTTCTCCATTAGAGAGTGATTGGAGATTTATTGCAAACAAATTTAGAAACCAAAGAAAAAAAACAAGGTTTACTACCACCCAAAAGGGGCCAAGGTGATAGCTCTTAGGTAAAAAAAAGAAAACTAGGGTTTAGAGAGAGGGAGAAGGTAGGTTTAACCAGTGGCAGATTTAGCTCATAACACCCTAGTGCACGTGCACCAGCAATAAAAAAAAGGAAAAAAAATCTATTCCAATTCACGCATCTTTCGCCGATTCATTTTCATTTTCACACTCTCTCAAACTCTCTCAAACTCTCTTTCTCTCACATCTCACTTTATCTCGCACTCAAAGTTCTCCCTTTCTCTCTCATACAACCTCGCATCCAGCCACCTTCACTCCTCCCTCATACGCCCTTACCGGCGGCGGCGCGCGCATCTAAAGACGGTCGTGAAATCGTGACTTGGAGTCTCGGACCTCCTGTTGGCTGTTGTTGCCTGGTTGCTTCGTAATCGCCGACCTGCAGCCGCAACGTTTTGGCTCGGAACTCGGTGGACGACGGTGGACGGTGGACGGACAACCTCCAAGAGTCGTGACTCGTGACTAGGTACATCTTAATCTGCTCAATTTTGTTGATTTCTTGTTTTACTTTATAGATTAGGGTTTATCAATTTCATGAGAATTGGAAAATAAATTACAATTTCACTTGTTAGGGGTGTTTATATATCTGATTATATAATTTAGAATTGTTATAAATGTTAATTTTGTTGTTGTACTTTGATTTGGGTGTTATTGGTGTTTGAAAATTGAAATGGCATTATATTTTAATTGGGCATTATCAATGTTAATGCCGATTTTGTTGATTATATTTTATAGTCTATGGAAAATTGGCAGCATGTTTCATTAGGATTTCTCTCGCTAAACGTCAAGTGAGTTTTTTTTGTTTGTTTGAAATTCAGTTTCATTGGTTTAGTTTTGAGTTTTTAGAGATTTAGTTGAATTTGTGTGTTAATTGATGTCAAGATTGTTTGTTTGGTAATTTGTGTGTTAATTGCCGTTGAATTTGAATGTTTGTTTGGTAACTGCGTTGACGATTCAGTTTCAAACCCTTTACGCAAACCCTAATTTTCATTCGTAGTGCACTTGACCGCTAAATTTCCCCTTGTGGTGATTTTCCTTCTTGTCACCCTTTACGCAATACCAGCTAGTGCCGCCATCTTGGCCTTGTATCTTCTCATTACTGTTTTGTTTGCCTTCCCGTCTTTCCTCGTGATTCACTTTGCATACCCCAGCTTAGATTGGTTGGTTAGAGAAATTCTCACTTGAAGAGCTCTCTCTTTCCCTCCCGCATTTTATCGCCTAAAAATAGCACTTGCCTTTTCTTCGAGTGGTCTTGAAGTTTTTGCTTTCTCGATGCGGAATGATAATGAAATGTTCCGTGCGGCAGAAACCCGTGTCTTCCGGAACGTTGTGAGTAGGTTTAGGTCTTGGTACCTGCAAACATGTATTAGCGCAAGTAGAACCTTTGTCAAGCCGAGCTCTAACGTAGTGCACCGCAATATGTACAATGTTGCCTTGTGAGTTGTGACCCGCCAACATATTCTCGGGTCCTGTTCTCTATAAGTCTATATCCATTATCCGCAATCAATCTATCTGGCCTTATCAGTCCCGTAATGTAAATTATGATGGTGTTTAATCTTTTGTCATTTGGTCATTCATCTAAGACAGTTTAAGGAATTATTACATTAGTAATTTGACACTTCAATGGAACACGTACAAGAGGGGGGGTGAATTGTACTTTGGAACTTTTAGCAAAGTTTCTCGCGGAATTAAAGCTTTAAAGAAACAGAGATACGAGAGATGGAAATATATAAAATTGAGGAAACTTCTTGAACCTTATCAAAAAGGGAAAACCTCAAAAACTATATTATTGCAATAACTTTATTACAATCACTCTCTACAACTTGAGTTCCTTTCGAACTCAAGTTCCCACAATAATCCCCTTTGATTATTGGAACTCTTCTCTCTATCGCTTCTACTCCGAAACCTACACTCACTGACTTAACTCTAAGTCTTTACAAGAGTCACTCAACCCTTGATCCCCAAATTACAACTCAAAATGAGAAACACTCTAGTAAATATATTGAATTTAGATATTTAAGGAACTTTGGAACACTTATTGAATGCAACTGACTTTTTATGAAAACTCTTAAGATTTAGACTTAGACAATATATTTTCAGTTGGTGGTTTGTAATGAGAGAGACTTCTCCTTTTATAGTGAAGTCTTCTCATGTTAGTTCCACTTATTCCTCCACTAAGTGTGAAGCAGTAACCCACGTAGAATTATTTTCCCACGTTCACACTTCTTGAGGAACAAGCAAAGACATGTTCAAACCAACTAACAGTAAGTGGTTTAATAGTTGAGAAAAACAAGGAGTTAACTTAGGAAATTTATTTTTACTTGCTCAGTAATTAAAAGAGATTTTTATTTAGAAAATAAAAACCATTTTATTTATTTACAATATTTCCTAAAAACTCTCAATTAAATATTTTTCAAAACCACTTGTTGCATTTAATAAGTTCCATTTAGTTCCCTAAACTTAAGCAATATAATTTACTTACATAAATCCTAAGTACAGACTCTTGGACTTAGAAGTTACGCCATCTCTTTCAATCTTCAACTCTTGAAGGTCATTCGTCCCAGCTCAGGAACAACAGACAATTCCTTGAGGAACTGGGATCAGGAACTCGAATCATAAAACATCATTTTGTAGATTAAATCTTGTTGTTGTGTATATATTACTTTGTCTTGATTATAAGTGCCCCGCCATACAAGATTCCAACCCTGGAACTCACTTAGACAATCAAGTTCCTACTCCGGAACTAAAACACTATTTATCAAACAAACCACTATGTCAGGAAGTTTGTAAGGCAGTCATCATCCAAAACTAAGGGTCAACAATATTCCCCCTTTTTGGTGATGACAACACAAGCAAACTTTTCACAACAAAAGATATAAACATAATGAATACTCCATGATATAATCCCTAACAAACAAAAAGAAATAAAATTTACCAATTTTTAATTTTCACAGGAGACAAGAGTTTATGAGGTATGGAACAATGGTGTAACCGCCTTAAGATGTTTGCAATGATTTTCCCCTTGTTGGCATTAACAAAAAAGAGGACAACACAGGCAGAGATATTCCAAAAACACAAAGACCCAACTATGAAAGTGGGTAGAAACAAGTAAATCCAAAACAAAAACACATTTCACACAAGTTATGAAGCAACTGAAACAACAACTAATTATGATAGTCATAGGAATACATAACATAGCAAGTTTTTAGGAAAGGCCAAAGAAGAATCACCCACAAAAAGTGAAGCAAACCAAAACGAAAAAGAAAGAGAATAAAAAATTTAAACTGTTCCAACAAAAACCAACATAGTGACAAAAGAGAGAAACAGGAGGCTAGAAGAGAAAAAGCTAAGCATCATTTGGCTCCGAGGTTTCTTGAACTACTTCAATGGTGAGGTCATCAATCTTTTGCAGAGTAGCATGAGAGGAGGAGGTATGAGCAGAGAAACTGTGAAATGAGGCTTGAAGTTCCTTGACCAGAGAAACCAGAGAGCCCACCTGTTTCTGCAGGCACTCAATCTTAGAAACAGTTCCTTCTTGTAGTTCCTTCATCTGAGAAACAGTAGCTTGGAGTTCCTTGATTTGCTCATCCTTTGTAGTTTCTGAACCAAACCAAGGGAACCAGAGAAACCCGTAAAATCGAAGGGTACACTCGCAGGAACTGTTCCTGAGCCATGAGGAACTGAACTTTTCAAAGTTCCTTTCTTCTTAGGAACAGGAGGTGAACTCACAGGAACTGAAGTGGTGTTCCTAGGAGAACCCAATTGTTCCTCTCCTCCCGGAACCTCCAAGATAACATCAGTATCTTCCTCATCACTTATATCCATGAAAACAGAGGATTGAGATTTCTTAGCTATGCGAACACTTTTCCTTTTTGACACAGAAACGTGCCTCTTTTCTCCCTCTTCTTCTTCTTTATCAGAAGTACCCACTTCTTCCACTTTTTCCTTGAGAAACCTAACACACTTATCAACCACTTCCAGATTCAACTTAGAGAGAAACCCTTTTTGTAAGATTTGGGCATTAGAAACCACATGTTCCTCATAGGAACTAAGGTCAACTGCTTGGTTCCTAAAAATGGCAGTGAGGAGGGAACCATAGCCAACTCTCAACTTTCCAGAATGCAAAGTGGGCTAGATGTTTAATCATTAAAACAGAAAATTGATAGGAATATGATTTTCAAGGTCCGTAAATTAAACATGCATCAAATAAGTTGACATCATCCCTCTTTTGTGTACGAGGAACTACACCTCTCCAAACTACATTGAACAACAGTTTTTGCAAAGGGGAGAGAAATTTATGTTTTGTGGTGGAAGATTTGTCATAGTTTCCCCCTATTTTCCTCACAATTTCAAAGACTCTCAAGATTATTAATCCTGACTTTCATCTTCCCTTTAACATATTCATCAAACCCTTCATCAGGAACACCAAACAGATTTCCCAAATATTCAACATCAAACGATATGGTAGTGCCATTCACTTCACTAGTGCAAACCATATTTTCACAAGAGAAATTCTTACAAAACTCATGCATAGCTAAAGGATAAATTGGAAGACGAGCATGAGTATCAAAAAGATTTACCCACTGTTGAAGATCAAGAATTTCCACCAATTCTTCAAGTTTTTCTGATTTGCACCACCCATAATTAATGGCGAACCCTTGAGTGAGAAGTTTTGATTTAATATCAGATGCAGAAATTTTCGGACCCTTCTCTTTCACCGCCGAAAAATTTGGCTCGGATTTCGCACCCTCGCCGGTTTTTCTCTTCTTGTTGCGGGAAGCTTGGGCGACGAAACGAAACCATCGAGTTCCTTCGCCGAGTCAGTCGCGGCTGGCGAGCGAGCAGGCACAACAGATGCCGGCACGTTGGTGGTCCGTGTTTGGGCGGGCGACTGATCAGAGACCTCACCGGCGGTTATGGCGAGAGGTGGTGGTTCAATTTGGAGTGGTGAGGGATTTTGGGATGGTGAAGTTTCCATGGGAATTGGAGATGAAGGATCTCTTTTTCTTTTGTGGGATAGAAGATCTGTGTTAAGGCTTGTGATAGCCATGGTGATTTAAAAAGAGAAAATTTTGAAAGGGATGATGAATCTTGAGTTTCTTTGAGGAAGATGAAGTGGTGGTATTAGATGGGTTTAGGCGTGTAGGGGGGATGAAGGAGAGAGAGGGGTTTAATTTTTATCACTTAATTAATTAAAGTTGGAACATGAATGTGGTAAAAATAAAAATAATAAAAAGAGTAAAAGTGGGTGAGATAAAAAAGGAGTGATGGAGTGAATTTAGGAGTAGAAAACAAATATCTCCTTAACCGTGTATAAGGAGAGAAAAAAAAAATCAAGAAGAAAAAAAAATTAAAGAAAACGTGGAAAAATTTGAGAAGAAAAAAATGAAAAGAAAGATAACAAATGACAAATAAGAAAAAGAAAAAGAAAAGATAGGAATTTGAAGAGGAGAAACATATATACAGAAAAAAAAAAAAAAAAAAAAAAAAAAACTTGCTTAGCCTTGTATAACATATAACTAAAATAAAAAGAAGTTGCTTACCTAGCACAAGTTATGAGTGAAAATGAGTTTCTATAATGGAAAACTTAGAATATATTTTCACATAATTAATTGTGTTGGAATAACAATGCCATGTATTAAAATCTATCATTTTTTACCTTGGGGAGATCTCATAGGCAGTCATCTCAACTTGATCATTCCAAGTTCTAGTCTCATTTTCTCATGTTTCTCCCTGTTTAAAGGCTTAGTCAAAATATCAGCTATTTGATTTTCAGTTTCACAAAAATCTAATCTGATTAAACCTTTTTCCACATTATCCTTTAAAAAATGATGCCGTATATGGATGTGTTTGACTCGAGAATGATGAACTGGATCTTTGAAGATACAAATGGCACTAGTATTATCACAATAAATGGGAACACAATCATATATTATGCCAAAGTCTCTTAACTGTTGCTTTATCCAAAGTAGTTGTGAGCAACATGCAGCAGCAGCTACGTACTCAGCTTCAGCAGTGGATAGAGCAATAGTATTCTGTTTCTTGGAACTCCAAGAAACCATACAGGAACCCAAAAATTGAACCATACCTGAAGTGCTTTTTCTATTTACCAAATCTCCAGCATAATCAGCATCAGCAAAGCCTTTTAAATCGAAAGCACCATCTCTAGGATAGAACAAACATAGATCGTCTGTTCCTCGAAGATACCTTAGTATCCTTTTCACAGCAGTCATATGTGACTCCTTTGGGTTTGATTGGAACCTGGCACATAAACCTACACTGAAAGAAATGTCAGGTTTACTAGCAGTTAGATATAACAATGATCCAATCATTCCTCTATACTTTGTTTGATTCACACTTTTTCCTTTGGGATCTTCATCTAATCTAGTGGCTGTTCCCATAGGAGTGTGATTCACTTTAGCAAATTCAAAGTCATATTTCTTGAGGAGTTCCTTGACATATTTTTGTTGGTGAATCATAATTCCTTTCTCAGTTTGTTTTATCTGTAGACCAAGAAAGAAGTTAAGTTCCCCCATCATACTCATCTCGAACTCACTGCTCATTAAATCTGCAAAATCCTTGCATAGAACTTCATTAGTAGCACCAAATAATATATCATCAACATAAATTTGTACTACTAAAAGATCAGTTCCTTTTGATTTTAAAAACAAAGTTTTATCAATTTTTCCTCGTTTGAAATCATTTTGCAAAAGAAACTTCGATAATCTTTTGTACCATGATCTAGGAGCTTGTTTAAGTCCATAGAGAGCTTTATCAAGCTTATAGATATGGTCAGGAAGATTTGAGTCGATAAATCCAGGAGGTTGTTCCACATAGACGTCTTCCTCTAAATAACCATTTAAGAAAGCACATTTGACGTCCATTTGGTACAACTTGAAACCCATGAAAGAAGCAAAAGCAATTAAGATTCTTATGGCTTCTAATCTAGCAACAGGAGCAAAAGTTTCTTCGAAATCTATACCTTCCTGTTGATTATAGCCTTTGACAACCAACCTTGCTTTGTTCCTTACGATAGTTCCATATTCATCAAGCTTGTTACGGAAAACCCATTTGAGACCAATTACCTTTTGATTCTTTGGCTTGGGTTCCAAATGCCACACCTTGTTTCTCTTGAACTCATTAAGTTCATCTTGCATGGCAGTTATCCAGTCAGCATCTTGTAATGCTTCAGTGTGGTTCCTTGGCTCGATTATGGATAGGAATGCTTGGAAAGCACAGAAGTTCCTTAGTTGAGATCTTGTCTGAGTTCCTTTTCGAATGTTGCTGATAATCAGATCCATTGGATGAGAACTTTGATGTTTCCATGGTTTGGGATGGAACTCTGCTGCAGGAACTGTTTCTGACTGAGGTTCGGTCACCTCAGTTCCTTGATCCTCCTGTTCCTGCTGTTCATCCTTCTCATTTGGAACTGCTTCAGTTTCTTCTGGTTCCTCTGCCACATGAACTTCTTTATTTACTCCTGCTTCTTGGTTTCTAGGCACATCAACAATGTTGCTTGGTCTTGTTGGAGAGATTTCTTCATCTTTATCTGAAAAATGAGTTAGACCGATTTCGAAATCTTCCTGTTCCTGAACTACATCAACTTTGTCAGTTTCATCAAAAATAATATGCACACTCTCTTCTACACACATAGTGCGTTTGTTATAAACTCTATAAGCTTTACTGTTTAAGGCATATCCTAAGAAGACTGCCTCATCACTTCTTTCATCAAATTTTCCTAAGTTTTTCCATTATTGTGAACAAAGCACTTACACCCAAAAATTCTAAAATAAGAAATATTAGGTTTGTTTCCTTTCAAAAGTTCATAAGGTGTCTTATTTAATAAAGATCTAATCATGACTCTATTGATTATATAACAAGCTGTATTAACTGCTTCAGCCCAGAAGTTCCTTGGTAAGGAACTGGCTATTAACATGGTTCTAGCCATGTCTTCCAAGGTTCTATTTTTCCTTTCAACGACTCCATTTTGTTGTGGAGTCCTAGGAGCAGAAAAGTTATGATCCATACCTTGTTCCTTGCAGAAATCATCAAACTTGCCATTGACAAATTCAGTTCCATGATCCGACCTTAAATGAATTAATTGATGACCACTGGTTCTCTGTGTTTTCTTAGCAAAAGCAACAAATTCATCAAAAGTTTCATCTTTACTTGCTAGAAAAATTACCCAAGTATAGCGAGAATAATCATCAACAATCACTAAGACATATCTTTTTCCACTTCTACTTTGTATTCTCATAGGACCACACAAGTCCATATGAATCAGTTCTAGTGGTTTAGAAGTGCTTACCATTTTCTTAGGTTTAAAGGAACTTCTAACATGTTTTCCTTTGGCACAGGGATCACATATTTTACCCTTTATGAACTTGATTGAAGGAAGCCCTCTCACAAGTTCCTTGGATTTTAATTTTTCAAGCAATGAAAGACTGGCATGACCGAATCTTTTATGCCAAAGAAGTGAATCATCTTCAATGACACTTAGGCAGGTTAAGTTGGCTTTTGGAACTTGGTTGAGATCCACAAGATATGTGTTCCCTTTCCTAGTTCCTTCCAAAATAACCTTCCCACTGTCATTTGTTTACAATTTGACAATTTTCGAAGTAAAACTTACCGAGTTTCCCTTATCACAAAATTGGGAAATACTTAGCAGATTGTGCATTAAACCCTCGACTAAGAACACGTTGTCTATTGAGTGGGAACTTGACCTTCCTACTTTTCCGATGGCGATTATTTCACCTTTCTTGTTGTCTCCAAAGGTCACAGCTCCTCCATTATAGGCCTCTAGTGAGAGAAATTTAGATTTGTCTCCTCGTCATGTGTTTGGAACACCCATTGTCGAGATACCACGAGCCGTTCCCCCTCACTAGGACCTACATAAAAATCAGTGATCAGTTGTAGGAACTCGGGTTTCCTCGAGTTCCTTTTCTTTCACCACATCAGTTTTCTTAACCCATATTTTCTTCACATAATTTTCATTTTTGATGTCCTTTTCTTTCTTCTTAGTACATTCACTTAGAACATGGTTACCATTTCCACAAAAGGAACGCGCTTTAACACTAGGTAGATCCCCATATTTTTTCTTTTTCACATGACTTTTCTTGTAAAAAAAACCTAGCCCTTCTGTTCTTTTTGTTTTAGCATTCGTAACCCATTGAGGAGTTATATTAAGGGACTCGTTTCTTAGCCTTAGCTATACTTAGTTCCTTTTCTAACTTCTCATTTTGTTCTTTAGCAGGAGTCAATTCAATGTTCAAGTTTTCTAGATCAACATTAAAAATTCTCATACTTATCTCAAAGAGATCTTGAAGGATCTAGACTTAAACTTAGCATCTTGTATTGACTTAGTTCAACTTTAAGCAGAATGTTTTCATTTTTAACTCTTTCAAAGGACTCACTAAGTGAAGTGTTCCTGTCAAGCAAATCAAAGAACCTACTTTGTACATCTGATCTGACATTAGTTAAGTAGGCCATATGATTCTTACTAAGTTCCATAGCCTTATCACTTTGGCTTTTCAATATTCCAAGTTTCTTATAGTCAACTAGTGTTTCCAACAATAACTCAATTAATTTGGTTTTTGACAGAGATTGAAGAGTAGTGGAATTTACCTCATTAGATGGAACTTTGTCATCTTCATTTGTTTTTGCCATAAGACAAAGATTGGCGCCTCTTCATGAGGTTGTTCCTCTTCATCTTCGTAATATGTTTCTCCCCACGCAAAGCAATCATGGCCTTCTTGAAGTTAGGTTTGGCAAAGGTTGACTTGTAGTATCTATCTTTGGATAGTTCCTTGCCTTTGCCTTTTCCTTTCTCATTTTCCCAAAGAGGAGGTCTCTTATTTGATGATCGGTTCTCGCACTTGTAGCAGCCATTTTCAGTTTTGGAACTCGTTGGTTTTTTGAACGAGTTTCTTCCTTTTTGGTTTCCAGGTTTGTAGTTCCTGTACAACCTTTTCATTTTCCTTACTAGCATGGTCGCTTCTTCTTCATCAGGTTCTGACTCTTCTTCAGCTTTAAGAGCCAAGCCTCGATTCTTGGAACTCTCCCAAGCACAGCTAGCTCCAAGATGCAATCGTGGGTCATCAATGATCCCGCCAATTGTTCAATACCGAACTTGGTAAAGTCCTTAGTTTCAAACAAGGCAGTGACCTTTGTTCTCCAACGTTCATCTTGAGGCATACTCCTGAGGATTTTTCTAACCTGTTCATCAGTGGGAATAATTCTTCCAAGAGAAACTAATTCATTAGTGATGTTAGTAAATCGTGTAAACATATCTTGAATTGTTTCTTTTGGTTGCATTTCAAAACGTTCATATTTAGACATTAAAAGATCGATTTTGGAACGCTTAACCTCATTTGTTCCTTCATGAGTGATTTGAAGGAGATCCCAAATTTGCTTTGCGCTCTTACACCCCATGACCCTATTGTGTTCACGAGGTCCAAGACCACAATGCAAGATTTTGACAGCCATAGCATTTATTTCATATTTTTCAAAATCTTCTTTTGAAAATTCAGTCATTGGTTTAGGAACTACCTCGTTTTCGGCATTGGTTTTTGTTACCTCGAAGTCACCAACTTCGATAACCCTCCAGACTTGATAGTTCTCTGCCTTAATGAAAACTTCCACTACAAGAAAGGTCGTATTTAACGACGGCTAAAAGTCGTCGGTAATTTTGGAAAAACCGTCGGTAAAACATCACCGACCGCTAAGCCGTCGTTAAACGGCAGTCGGTGCACAGGTGGTCGCTGAATTTGGAATCAACGACCGCTAAGCCGTCGGTAAATAATTTAACGACGGTTTCCTTGTAATCAGCGACCGTTTCCAAAAACCGACGTTGGCACCAAACCAACGACTGTTTTAAACAGCCGTTAAATCAACGACGGTTTATAGCCGTCGTTGATTTACCGACCGTTAAAAACCGTCGGTAATTCACCAACGGTTATAAACAGTCGTTGTTTGGGCCACATCAACGTCTGTTATAAACCGTCGCTATTATGTAAAAAGCAATCGTTGAAGTGGAAGTCCTTGGATGCATAGTATACCTTACAACGATCGCCTAGCCGTCGTTGATTTAATGTTTAGCCGTCGTTGTTGTTTTGAAATAATATTATTTAGAATATTTTTGTTGTTACCAATAATTAAAACCTCGTACCATCACACCCGCATGCTTGTGGACCACACTAAAGTCGTTCCTCCATCGCATTCAATTACAAAAATATGCAATTTTGATATATATTACAATTTGCATTGATACTTGTAATTTGCATTGATACTTGTATAATTACATGAAATAGATTACAATTATGTACACAAAATAGATCCCGATGTCTAGAAATAAAGTAGAAGTCTGTGTTTACAAAAAATATATATCGACAAAGCTGGAAACTAATAAGCTAGATGCCGATAAATATAGACACTAAATGTCTATAGTTAGACAAACTACCTAGATTAAATATATGTACGCAAAATAGATCCCGGTGTCGAGAAATAAAGTAGAAGTCGGGTTCCAAAAAAAATAACCCGACACATCTAGAAACAAAGCGAGATGCCGATAAATATTGACACTAAATGCATAAAAGTTAGTTACCTAGTTCCCAAAACCAAAAACACTACACCGTCAAGGGTGTCTCTGTAGCACTACCGCCACCACCAAACCCTGGGTCATCGTCTGGTCTGCGATGTGGAGGGGGGCCTGGGTTGCAACCTGAGGACATGTGGCCGAAACTAGACATGTTCCTCATCATTTCCTCAACAATGGCCCGACTTGACGCTTCCACCCGTGCTGCGACCATTGCCTCCACCTCTTCCATCCGCGCAGCGACCTTTGCATCCACCTGCGCCTCAATCTGAGATAAAATGGACGGCTCATATGGTTGTGAAGAGCCGCCATCTCCTCGCCCTGATGAAGAGTTGTAGTACAAATGATCTCCCTGACCCAACCCCTGAACTTTTCCTCGGTTCCTCCCCCCAACTGTCTCCCAATACAACAAATCAGGGTTCGGCTGTGACCCCTGAGTGGTACAATGGTCCAGCCTTCTTCTTGTACGTCTCCGCAAAGATTTGGTTAAATATACTCATATTCAAGTAAAAGAAAGTGGGTAAAATGGCCTATATTAGCCTACATTTGGTTCTAACTTTCCTACTTTGTGTATTTTCAATCAAAACAACTTATAAATACATTAAACTAACTACATATATGATGTTTGAGGTGGTTATAACTTAAACTAGCATCAAAGTACTCGTATTCAAACATTTTCAAGTAAAAAGGCCTAAAATGGCCTATATTAGCCTACATTTGGTTCTAACTTTCCTACTTTGTGTATTTTCAATCAAAACAACTTATAAATACATTAAACTAACTACATATATGATGTTTGAGGTGATTATAACTTAAACTAGCATCAAACTACTCGTATTCATTCAATTTCAAGTAAAAAGGCCTAAAATGGCCTATATTAGCCTACATTTGGTTCTAACTTTCCTACTTTGTGTATTTTCAATCAAAACAACTTATAAATACATTAAACTAACTACATATATGATGTTTGAGGTGATTATAACTTAAACTAGCATCAAAGTACTCGTATTCATTCAATTTCAAGTAAAAAGGCCTAAAATGACCTATATTAGGCTACATTTGGTTCTAACTTTCCTACTTTGTGTATTTTCAATCAAAACAACTTATAAATACATTAAACTAACTACATATATGATTTTTGAGGTGTTTATAACTTAAACTAGCATCAAACTACTCGTATTCAAACATTTCCAAGTAAAAAGGCCTAAAATGGCCTATATTAGGCTACATTTGGTTCTAACTTTCCTACTTTGTGTATTTTCAATCAAAACAACTTATAAATACATTAAACTAACTACATATATGATGTTTGAGGTGATTATAACTTAAACTAGCATCAAAGTACTCGTATTCATTCAATTTCAAGTAAAAAGGCCTAAAATGGCCTATATTAGGCTACATTTGGTTCTAACTTTCCTACTTTGTGTATTTTCAATCAAAAAAACTTATAAATACATTAAACTAACTACATATATGATGTTTGAGGTGGTTATAACTTAAACTAGCATCAAACTACTCGTATTCATTCAATTTCAAGTAAAAAGGCCTAAAATGGCCTATATTAGCCTACATTTGGTTCTAACTTTCCTACTTTGTGTATTTTCAATCAAAACAACTTATAAATACATTAAACTAACTACATATATGATATTTGAGGTGGTTATAACTTAAACTAGCATCAAAGTACTCGTATTCATTCAATTTCAAGTAAAAAGGACTAAAATGGCCTATATTAGCCTACATTTGGTTCTAACTTTCCTACTTTGTGTATTTTCAATCAAAACAACTTATAAATACATTAAACTAACTACATATATGATGTTTGAGGTGTTTATAACTTAAACTAGCATCAAACTACTCGTATTCAAACATTTCCAAGTAAAAAGGCCTAAAATGGCTTATATTAGGCTACATTTGGTTCTAACTTTCCTACTTTGTGTATTTTCAATCAAAACAACTTATAAATACATTAAACTAACTACATATATGATGTTTGAGGTGGTTATAACTTAAACTAGCATCAAACTACTCGTATTCATTCAATTTCAAGTAAAAAGGCCTAAAATGGCCTATATTAGCCTACATTTGGTTCTAACTTTCCTACTTTGTGTATTTTCAATCAAAACAACTTATAAATACATTAAACTAACTACATATATGATGTTTGAGGTGGTTATAACTTAAACTAGCATCAAACTACTCGTATTCATTCAATTTCAAGTAAAAAGGCCTAAAATGGCCTATATTAGGCTACATTTGGTTCTAACTTTCCTACTTTGTGTATTTTCAATCAAAACAACTTATAAATACATTAAACTAACTACATATATGATGTTTGAGGTGTTTATAACTTAAACTAGCATCAAAGTACTCGTATTCATTCAATTTCAAGTAAAAAGGCCTAAAATGGCCTATATTAGCCTACATTTGGTTCTAACTTTCCTACTTTGTGTATTTTCAATCAAAACAACTTATAAATACATTAAACTAACTACATATATGATGTTTGAGGTGTTTATAACTTAAACTAGCATCAAACTACTCGTATTCATTCAATTTCAAGTAAAAAGGCCTAAAATGGCCTATATTAGCCTACATTTGGTTCTAACTTTCCTACTTCGTGTATTTTCAATCAAAACAACTTATAAATACATTAAACTAACTACATATATGATGTTTGAGGTGTTTATAACTTAAACTAGCATCAAACTACTCGTATTCATTCAATTTCAAGTAAAAAGGCCTAAAATGGCCTATATTAGCCTACATTTGGTTCTAACTTTCCTACTTTGTGTATTTTCAATCAAAACAACTTATAAATACATTAAACTAACTACATATATGATGTTTGAGGTGGTTATAACTTAAACTAGCATCAAACTACTCGTATTCATTCAATTTCCTACTTAACCTAAAATGGCCTATATTTGATTCAATCATATTTCGCCTATAAATATATGTTTAGAAGTATGTACCGAGATTTGCTTTGATTTCTTGTTTGCTGGAATTTCTCCTTTTCCAGAACAGTCTTGAAATGAGTCTTCAAGAACAACTCGGGAGCAAAGAGGGAGTACTCCTCCTCTACTCTTTGCCTGTAGACATTGTTGAATTAACAAAGGCTTTATGGAACATATTCATGTAAATTACACTAAGTAGTAGATATGAAACATATTTACCATCTTCCTAGCATGCTGTGCCGCCGAAATAGAACCCTGAAAGTGTGACGGCTCAATTGGATTAGACAGGAGCCACCTCTTCGGTTCTTCTTCGCCTTCGTTATTTTTCCCAAAATGTTGGGTCTTCACTTCTCTTCTTCATGTCTTCGTATATCGTCTCCCCCAACCATTTCGGCCTTTCTTTCGCTTTCTTAACCACCCAAGATCGCAAGTCTCTCGACGAGATGAAGCTTTTTCTTGTAATCCTTCTTCGCTAGGCCTTCTAACTCGAGAGCCCATTCGTAAATACCCTTTAGTCAAACATTAAACAAAGATATTCATAAAGTAATATAATCAATGAAATTTTTCATAATTCGATTCATTCATACTGTGAAAATGTTCCACCAATGCGTCTTTGTTGCATTGTCGACCTCACTGTAATTGAACCAAGGTTGTCGAAAATGGCCCCTGGAAAATGTCGATGATGGACCCACTAACCTTGTTATCATCAAACCCGAATTGAAAACCAAACAAACACGTGAATTGTGAATATCATTGCATACAAATATCATGAAATGAAGGCTTACGAACTTACCACAATCCAAAGAGGGCTTAAAACCTTTCTTGGTGCACGGTTCGAACCTTCACCTTCCTCCGTATGAGTTATCGGAGTCTCCCGTACGTGGTCACCAATGTCACGTGCCCGTGAATCATCTCCCCGTGTCTCTCGACATAGAGCTTCGACTTCCTTGTACATCCGGTGACCGAAAAGCTCCCTCGGAGTCAAAGTCCCACGACCTCCGCGCCCTTAGGATTAGACATGATTACCTAAAATGCAAGAAAGTAGAAACGCGCAAGATTAAAAAAAAAAAAAACACAATAAAATGTAAGATATTAGAAACAAAGAACCCTCACCGACCCCCCGTCCTCCCCCCTCACTAACCCCCGCCGGCCTCGCACTCCCCCGCCCTCCCCCTCACCGACCCCCGCCGGCCTCGCACCCCCCCCCTCCTCCCCCGCCCTTCCCCCACTCACCGCCGGCCCGCACTCCCCCCCGCCCTTCCCCCCTTACTCCCCCCGCCGGCCGCAGCCCCCCCCCCTCCCCCCGCCCTCCCCCTGGCGGCTTGCGCCCCCCTCCCCCCCCGCCCCCCCCTCACCGACCCCCGCCCCCCCCCCTCCCCCTCCCTCCCCCTCGCGGCTCGCAGCCCCCTCCCCTCCCCCGCCCTCCCCCTCACTTACCCCCGCCCCCCCCGCCCTCCCCCTCACTCCCCCGGCGGGCTCGCGGTCCTCCCCGCCCCTCCCCCGCCCTCCCCCTCGCTAGCTCCGCAGCCCCCTCCTCCCCCCCCCTCACAGCCGCAGGCTCTCCCGCCCTCCCCCGCCTCCCCGCCGCCTGCCGGCCCCTCCCTCCCCCCCGCCCTCCCCTCTCACAAGCCGCAGCCCTCCCCGCCCCCCCCGCCCTCCCCCCCGCGGCTCGGCAGCCTCCCTCCCCCCCGCCTCCCCCTCACAGCCGCGCCCCCGCCCTTCCCCCTCACTCCCCCCCGCCAACGCTCCTTCCGTTTCATGGTGACCAATTCTACAATTCTAAACCATTTCAATGACAATACTCATTAACAACCAACATACGTACAATTAAAACATATTTGTGAAATACATATAGGGCCTAAAATGATGTCCAAAGGTCCTTATCACTCCAACCTAACCCATTCTTCGACGTCTAACCCCACTAGTGAATGTATGCCAACTATTTGCTTCTACGTAAATTCCGGGCAAAGATTTCCCATGAGTTCTCCAAGTACACAATGTCGCCTTCGTAAAAGCTACATATGTACCCAGAGAACAACATAGAGAAACAACATCACCGGAAATTACATAGAATAGAACAAAAGGCATACATTCACCACCTAAGTGAGGTCAAACGTCGAAGAACAAGTCCCCAATCGGGGACTATTCAAGATATACTCCTAATGAGTATACCTTGAACGGGTATCTATGCACATGATGATGCAAACATATTTATTTAAACACTTAACTTTAATTTATAACCTCATCCAAACTATTTCCACGAAAACAAATATGTCAAAAATAATATAAACAATTTAAATAGTGTAAACTAGATAAAGGAATGTGCAATAAATAAATTATTGTCATAATTATATAGTTTTTAACTTTTATAACCTTTAATAAACGAACCACTATAAAAACTATTGTGATAATTATATAGTAACTTAAACTTATACAATTAAAGTAACTTAATCTTCAAAGTAATATAAACTAAATTTTTTATAGTTTTTAACATTCTCTAAACAAACGTTTTTTTAATACATTATATTTCATGATGAAAAACTTACACAAAAATTAAAATATAGAATTTACATGAACGAAAACAATATAAATTGAAGACAAAATATGGTAAAAAATTGCTACTAACCTTACAATTAAGCCAAAGAGAAACACCAAAGTGCTACGTAATCCTACATCATGTAGAAAATCAATTATTCAACGGCACCTTTAAACGCCGTGAACAAACTTAATTCCAAATTCTCAACATGTTCACCGTAAAGTACAATGCATATGATAAAAAACGTAAACGTTTACATTTGCATTACCAAATAACAAACAAATTAAATGGATGTAAATCATTATCCATAGAGAACACACATAGATGCATCATCTCTAAAATAAAAAATAATAGCCTAAGTTCAAGCTTGTTTTCATCAGATGAACAACACCCATATCTTCTTTCTTCATTATTCATCATCCTTTGTTTTTCCTTTGATATTAAGTCCAACAATTTTGGGTTACTTTCACCAATTCTTTTTTTCCACCAAATGTTAGAAAACAAAAATACCCACATGCTCTTTCTTGTTACTGATTTCACTCACCAAATCACTAAAATCTGACTATGAAATTATATGAAAAAATAATAAGTAGTATGAACTTTGATTAAAGAAATGATTTATTATAAGATCAAACACTTAAATGAAGAAATATACATAAAATAAAGCAAGACTAACAAAATGTGAGTAAAAAACTGACAAAAACAAGATTCGAATTTTTAGGAGAAATAACAAGAATTAGCAAAAACCAAATTTTCTGGGTTTAGTTTCATGAGTACACAAATTATTAAAAAAAAAATAGATATTGGCACTGCTTACCACCGGCGAAATGTAGGTCCGGCAAGAAGAGTCGATGCACCTGCGTTGCCCAAGGTCGTCGCCTGAAGTTCACTTCTCTCACGAGGAAAAAACCCAATTGTTAGGGTTTGGTTCATGAGTACAAAAATTTTAAAAAAAAAGGAGAAAGTAAAGCTTACCGCCGGCGAAGTGAGGTGGAGGTGGGTTTCGTCGCTGCCGTTGGCTGGAGGAAGGAGGAAAGGCAGGTGGAGGTGGTTTCGTCGCTGTTGTGCTCGCCCAAAGTACTTCCCTCCATTTTTTTGTTGAAAATAAAACCCGATGAAACACCAGATTCAATTAAACCCCCCCCCCTTCAGAAATCAACGACCGTTTCTAACCGTCGCCCAAGCTAAAAAAAATTATGCTTTTAATTCCACAAAATCAACGACCGCTGTTAGCCGTCGTTATTTATCAACGACAGCTAAACCGTCGTTAAATGATACAAAAGCAGACGGTAATCAACGACGGCTTATAGCCGTCGCTTACTATGGATTTGCCGACGGTTTTCCTAGCCGTCGCTGATAGGCCGTCGTTATTTTGTGATTTTCTTGTAGTGTTCCATGCGATTTTTCCAATACGTATAGAACTTTCCGTTGAACATTGGTGGCCTTTGCGTGGAGTAACCTTCTTCGAGTTTCTCGTGTGTATCCATCTTCTTCAGGAACTTTACTCAACAGGGTTTCCTGTATTACGTGAGCTCCGGCTCTGATACCAATTGACACTTGAATGGAACACGTACAAGAGGGGAGGTGAATTGTACTTTGGAACTTTTAGCAAAGTTTCTCGCGGAATTAAAGCTTTAAAGAAACAGAGATACGAGAGATGGAAATATATAAAATTGAGGAAACTTCTTGAACCTTATCAAGAAGGGAAAACCTCAAAAACTATATTATTGCAATAACTTTATTACAATCACTCTCTACAACTTGAGTTCCTTTCGAACTCAAATTCCCACAATAATCCCCTTTGATTATTGGAACTCTTCTCTCTATCGCTTCTACTCCGAAGCCTACATTCACTGACTTAACTCTAAGTCTTTACAAGAGTCACTCAACCCTTGATCCCCAAATTACAACTCAAAATGAGAAACACTCTAGTAAATATATTGAACTTAGATATATAAGGAACTTTGGAACACTTATTGAATGCAACTGACTTTTTATGAAAACTCTTAAGATTTAGACTTAGACAATATGTTTTCAGTTGGTGGTTTGTAATGAGAGAGACTTCTCCTTTTATAGTGAAGTCTTCTCATGTTAGTTCCACTTATTCCTCCACTAAGTGTGAAGCAGTAACCCACGTAGAACTATTTTCCCACGTTCACACTTCTTGAGAAACAAGCAAAGACATGTTCAAACCAACTAACAGTAAGTGGTTTAGTAGTTGAGAAAAACAAGGAGTTAACTTAGGAAATTTATTTTTACTTGCTCAGTAATTAAAAGAGATTTTTATTTAGAAAATAAAAACCATTTTATTTATTTACAATATTTCCTAAAAACTCTCAATTAAATATTTTTCAAAACCACTTGTTGCATTTAATAAGTTCCATTTAGTTCCCTAAACTTAAGCAATATAATTTACTTACATAAATCCTAAGTACAGACTCTTGGACTTAGAAGTTACGCCATCTCTTTCAATCTTCAACTCTGAAGATTATTCGTCCCAAACTCGAGAACAAATGCACGGTTCCTTGAGGAACTGAGATCAGGAACTCGAATCATAAAACATCATTTTGTAGATTAAATCTTGTTGTTGTGTATATATTACTTTGTCTTGATTATAAGTGCCCCGCCATACAAGATTCCAACCCTGGAACTCACTTAGACAATCAAGTTCCTACTCCGGAACTAAAACACTATTTATCAAACAAACCAATATGTCAGGAAGTTTGTAAGGCAGTCATCATCCAAAACTAAGGGTCAACATAATTAGTTGCAGAGGTCCTTGCTGCAAAGAAAAGTGTTGTTGTGACTACTTTTCTAGGGCCATTATATCAAAATAGTGGTTTTTATGTAGAATTGTAACTTGGCTAATAGATTTACAGTGGCTAAATGCCTAAATTTATTATTGTTAATTTATTATTGTTATATGTATTGTTGTTAATTTAATATAATTTGTTACAGTGGCTAATTGGTGAATGATGACTAGTATGACGCTATGAGCTTTGGATTAGCTTTGAAGGTTTGATTGATTGTGTTCAGGTAATGCACTAAAACTCTTGTTTTAGGATTTTTAGAATTGGACCTATCATGTGAAGTTTTCGGAGAGGCCATGAATGAGCCTTTGGTTTTATGTGTTTTATGTGCTGGTGGAATTAGTTGGAGATGGATAGGATTTCCCTCTAATGTGAAATTATTTGGTATATATGCATAATGTGTTGATATGGGATTAAATTTGAATAGTTTAAGTGAATTTGATTGATATGTTTGACAAATTCATGGATTATCATGTATGGATGTGCGTATCTGAACCCGTATACGTACCCGTACTCATACCCGTCTCTGTGCAACCTAGTCGGTAGTGACCCACCATTCATAAATTACTGGATCCGCCACTGGGTTTAACAAACGGGAATTGTTTTCATTTTGATTCGTTTTGGTACAAAAGTTAGAAATCAGAGAGAAACAAATAAAATAGGTATTTGGAGAAGATAAAAGGTGATCTGTTTGCAAATGATATCTAACAAAAATTGTAATTATTTACGAAAGTACCATGCATAATAACACGGGATTGATGAATACTCAGATATAAATTATGACTTTTATTTTTCAGCAACTTCATTTCATGTATCATTTATAACCCATCCACTCTCATTTTCATACATTGTAGACTAGAGCTGTCAAAGTTTGAACGACACGACAACAAGACGAGAAACGGATACAAAAAAAATGGGTTAGTTTTTAGAAGGGGCGGCACCACAAGATGGGGATAGTCGTATATTGTACTTGCGCTTCAAATATATACTTCCTCTATTTCAAAATAATTTACACAATTTTCTCGACACGCTTGTCAATGCATATTTTTAACCATTAATAATTCTAATCCTCTACAAGTAAAAATTATAAAAAGTTGATATTATGAAAGTATATGTCGAGACGAATATCATTAACAAGATCCCACATGATTATATTTTGCCTTACATAAAATTTACAAAACTCGTTTTTAAAGAAGATTGTGTGTATAGTGAGTCAAAACGTGTCAAGTATTTTAAAACGGAGGAAATACTACTATTTGTTAACGGACTCTTGTATATTTTGTCATCGAGCAAGGGCAATGTAATAACACAAAGTCATTAGGTTTCATAAATTCCTATAACTTTCTTGAGTTTATGAATTTAGTTTCAATATTAATACAAAACATGCCACCTGAATATCATAATTAGGTTAACCAATGGACTGGGTAGTTAGAAGCGAAGACACAAACTTTATTAGTATCAAATTAACGTCCGACACAAACACACAGCAATTATCATAAGTCAACAAATACAACTCGATCGAGCAAAGAAACAAATTACGCAACAAAAGAAACATTGCAAAATAACAAAGACAAACAAATTAATTAAACCAAAGGAAAAGCCGAAGAAAAATGGTGCTTCAACAGAGACTTCAGGACCCATGTATAGTTCATATTGCAGGCGAGCACTATCAATATCATGGCTTTTGACAAGTGCCTCGAATTTTAAAGCCTGAACATTTGCTTCTCCCACAGCAGCTACCCCGTCCTATACCACATTTTTCTCCAACTTCTTTGCAACTGGGGTTTGGGTCTAGAACAAAGTTAAAATGCAACATTGTCATAAGTAACATTATAAATATGTAAATGTGATAAGAGAAAGCTACTGGTAATATAAAGACGTTATTTTTCTATAGTTTTAAGTAGCCTCTTCCAAGTAGTTATATATGATGGTCTCATGCATAGGTTCAACTATACATTAGTTTAGAATTGGTAAAAGTTACAATTTTACAAATGATAGATAATAAGTTAGCCTAAAAAAGTTATAGCAATGAGTCTAGAAGTTAAGAAGTAAAATAAAATACTAAAAGATTAAGTAAAAAATCTAGTCAGTTAGATCAGACTGTCTAATAAGAAGACTACGTGTGCATGTTCTTCATTGCTGCAGAGTAATACATAGCGTCTTCCACCAAGGCAATAATTCACTACCAAATTATGGTTTATGTTGAATTAACGAACATGTAATCATATATATGTTTGAACTTGAATTGTACCTAGCTATCACACCATATAAAGTATAATACTACCTCAATTTTTTTATATATTACGCAGTTTAACTTTGAAGTTTGGAAAATTACGGCTGCATATAAGAAGATCGAAAATGAAAGTTTAATAAAAACTAAACAATAATTACACCAATTTATGCATGTTTTTGTCATAAATTTCCAAATGTATACCATTTTAGGAAATATATGTAATGCTTATATGCAAAGACTAAGGGTTGCATATATCGTTACCCTTTAAGTTTTACCAAAGCATATAATCATGAATATCAGTCTTTAATTATAAGTAATAAAAAAATTATAATAACTTTATACCTTACAAATATAGAGATTGAAAGAAATACTATATAAAGACCCAAATGTCAATGTTTTCCTTACATTTTTTGCATTGAAAACCATCTCGAGAGGCACAATAATAATCCGAACAGCAATGCGAACCAAAACCATGACAACTATCACCTCCAAGACCACATTCTGCTATTACATTCCCAGCCATGATTTGCACTGCCAAAATTCGAAACACAAACATTATATGGTAGCTAAGTCATTACTCCCTTTATACAAATTAAAATTGATTGTCATAATGATATGGTAATATGAACTAGTAATTGGAATATTGGATAATGAATTGATAACATCGAGCTAGTAAGGAATTCATATATCAATAATATAATGCAAGAAAATAAAGTGACATATATAATTACCTAGAACTAGGATGAAAACAATTGCTACTATGTTCTTCTTGGACTTGCAGGACAACATCTTTCCTTCCATTGTATATATAAATAATATTTAAGTGTTACCTATAGTTGGAAGATGATTGAGAATTTCAAAGTGTAGAGGAAATGTGTGTCTTTCATATGTTTCAATTGTCCCTATTTATAATTAGTTTGATTGCTCTTTATTCCACGCAATGTTAATACTACAATCAGGTTGCCAGCTTCATCAAAGATAGTGTTTGATTTTAGTCAGTTTAAATATTCAATCATTAATAAGTATGTAGTCCATCGTCCTTACCAATTAAATCGTGCATTAATCGTGTATGCATGATGATGCATAATCCATGAAGAAATACTGCATTACTGTTTTTTTTTTTTTTTTTTTTTTTTTGAAAAGGAAAGAAAAACTTAGGAAAGGCCCCTAGTCCGGAGGCCAACCTAAAACATCCTTACGGATGAGAAGAGAGAAATCAACATCAAAAGGAGGGAAACAATACAAAAGCGAATTCACTGAATACCCCCTATGAGCCATGAAATCCGCTGCACGGTTGGCCTCCCGAAAGCAATGATCTACTGAGAAGGAAACGAACTTCTCCAATTCTTTTCCTGCATCCCAAATAATATTATTAATTTCCCACGGAATTTGCCAAACATTATTAATAGCATTAACAACCACTAAATTATCTCCCTCGACAATAATATTCTCGAGATTCAGAAAGCGAGCCCCCCTGATGGCCTCTAGGAGACCCCAAGCTTCTGCTTGAAGAATGCTCGTATGGACCCCCAAAGATTTCGCACCAGCCAGAAGAACCTCACCTGCATGATCACGAATAACAAATCCAAAAGAACTATTAGCATTATTAAGCTTAGAGCCATCAAAATTGATTTTATAAACATTGACTGAAGGGGGATGCCAAAAAGTGTCCTTTCTATTTCTACCTATTGCAGCCCTGGGGCAAAAACTAAACTCCTCTTTCATCAAAGGGGAAGGATTATTCCACTTTTCCACAAAGGAATAGATCGCAAAGCTAGCTTTTCTAGAAGAAATAGGATCATTACTGTTTATGTACTAGGAAATATACAACTATTCAGACATATTTGACATTTTGTTTATTTGGATATCAAGGAGGTGAAGGAAGAGAAGGGATAGAGGATCCGGAAGGAAAGGGCGAAGTGGAGCTCAATTTTTTTTTTCAAACTAAATCTCTCCATATTGGGAGGGATGATGTTTTTTTGAGAGGAAAAGCCAAGGCAGGGAATTATATTAGATCAAGCTCCACCAAAATGCGCACACTTTGGGGATAAGAGTCAAGCCACACAAGCTCAGAATTACATTCAACATCCCAACGAGCTAACAGATGGGCTACAGTATAGCCCGCTCGTTTAACATAAGATATAATAAAAGCATTAAGGTCCCTAGCCATCCTTACAATATCCTTCACTACTCGAAAAAAAAGGAACAACCCAACTTAATCTTTCTTCACAAAGCATTCACCACGAGTACAAAGATCACCTTCCAAGGAGAGAGTAGCAAAGTCGAGCCTATGAGCAAGCTCAAGCGCATAACGTGCTGCAGCAACCTCGGTAATACCTGGGTCCCAGTCTGCAGCTATTCGCTTCGAGCCCAAAGCCAAAATTTGACCCCTTGTTAGGGTTTTATTTTAATACCGTAAGTGAACGGTGTCGTAGCACATACGGGTCGAACTCAGGGAGGTGCAAGATTAAACACTAGTTAATTTTAGACTATGAAATAGCTACACAATCCAAATGTCAAGAGAATCTATAAACAAATAGCTAAACTAATGACAGAATATGACAAACTCAATGAATATGATAATTAAAACACTAAGATTAAGCATCACCACTAATATGAATTGATCAAAATATAACTCACATCCCAGTTATTCAATTATAGTTTAGGCGATATTGACATTCCCCTTATGACTCAGTAATAAAGCACAGTTGCGAACCGAAACTAAATACTCGGTCATTCCTCAATACCTAAAGCTCACTTTCGTGATAGCAAAAGGCCTAACTAACATGTATGTCTCCTATTTTCATGGCTTACACACATAATTAGAAGCATTAAGAACCAATGTCAAATAATTCCCAATCTTAGTTCTCACCTATTTTCATGGGAGAATTCAAATCAATAACAAGATTATCTAAATTAAGACCCAACTTTCGTTGATGAACTCAATTAATAAAATAACAATTTAACATCAACTAAATATTCCTAATCTCAACTCCAACTTTCGTTGATAATATAAAACTAGGGCTAAATCAAGATGCACAATTGACAATAACAACAATCTTATCAAACCCTAAACATATAATTCAATAACATGGGAATTGGAGAATAATTTACATGATCAATCCATACTAGGGCTCAACTTAATCCTAGATAAAAAGATCACTCACTAATCATGGCAATAAAAGCAATAAACATAATGGAAAACATAATTAAAATAATAATAAAGAGAAGAGAAGAGAATAAAACTTGATTAATATTGAAGATGAATATGAAAGCTTGAATCTTGAATCTCGAAAGTAGCAATAGAAACAAACTAGGGCATAAACTAGAGAGAAAACTAGAGAAACAAAATAACGTGATATTGAAAAGTGAGTAATAGATGTCCTCCTCTAATTAGAAAACCTCTAATATATAGTTATAACTCCTAATACTAGTAGGAAACCAAATTACAAGATAAGGAAGCCAAATAAATCATTAAATGGCCGAAATAATCAAAACCGCGTGCGCGTAGAAGTTCCTGGCAGACTGGACCAACTTACGAAGCCCATATCTCTCATAATACAACTCGCCTTGGGCCGTGCAACCTATCGTTGGAAAGCTCTTCAAGCCTACTTTCCAATGCCGCTAGAATCAACTCAATATCAGCATCGAGTCAAAAGTTGTGGATAAAAGAGTGAACATGAATCGATTTTCACAATTCTTTCAATGAATTCCAACTCCAATTTAGCTCCAATTTGCACTCAAATACATCCAAAATGATCCTTATCAATGTAGCTTGCTCCCAATTGCTCCTAAGTACTTAAGCTTGTCCAATAATACTCCAATTATGTTCTCAATACCTGAAATTCATCAAATAATACCAAAAA
This sequence comes from Beta corolliflora, assembly GCA_947648045.1. NCBI lineage: Eukaryota > Viridiplantae > Streptophyta > Magnoliopsida > Caryophyllales > Amaranthaceae > Beta > Beta corolliflora. The sequence continues at coordinate 296,877 of CANSZD010001703.1, forward strand.
CGCACAAGAGGAGTAATATTTCGCAGATTAAGTAATAGTATGCAATTATGAACTACAATGCATCTAAATGCTCCTAGAATGCAACCTAAATGCACCTAAAATCTATATAAAAATACGACACATCACCCCTATAATCCCGAAAGATAACACCCAAACCTACCTTCCCATTCGGACTTAAATGAGCATTAAAGTTTGCTTTCACTATGGACTCAGGAGGGGGTTGCCAGCTCACAGCCATTACGCCATTCAATGGTTTTATGCGAAACACACCTTTCGCATAAGTACAATAATCTCCCACCTGTTTCACAAACCCACAAGCCACAGCCTTCGCATCCACCATAGCAGCTTCAAAAGTGCGTTTATTGCGACAGAACCAAGCTGCCCACATCTTGCTTAGCAGCCATTCGAAACGTTCCACAAAGGAGGAAGTTGGAGCCTCAGCCAGCAGCCCCGCAAACGGGCTCCCCTGTCATATTTTACGAGCCTGGGTACAGTCGAAGAGAGCGTGTGAGATTGTCTCACTGGGTGCAGCACAGATTTGGCACTCACTTGAATTACTAACATGGCGAAAGTGAAGACGCTCCCTAACCCCAAGACTACCTCAACAAGCCCTCCACACAAAATGATGAAGCTTGGGGGGACCATCGATCTTCCATACCTCCTTCCACAAATTCGACTCCCTCACCTCATGTTGAAGATGCCAAGCACGCGTGTGCCCGAGTCTTCCCAACCAATAACATGATTTTACCGAGAATATTCCATTTTTTTCGGCCACCAGTACCGCTGATCACACGGCCAATATCTCGACAGTGGAATGCTAAGGACCCTCTCCCACTCATGCTCAACAAAATTTTGCTTAACAAGCTCCACGTTCCAACCCCCACAGCTATAATCTAATAAATTAATCCGACACACGCAGCTCCGGGTCACTATCCTCCTTTGGAGTGGGGACCAAGTGCGATCCCTCCCCCATTAGCCACGCCTCCTCCCAAACCCGGATAGACACCCCCGACCCAACACACCACTTCAGCCCCTCAAGCAATAAAGACTTAGCACCCCACACACTTCTCCACGTGAAACTAGAATTTTACCCACGACGCGCATCAATAAACTCCCCTCTCCTATAATACCGAGCCTGTAATAAATCACCAAGGAGAGATACATCATTGTTCCACAAACGCCAAGCTTGTTTCGCAAGTAAAGCTTGATTGAAACACTTCAAATCCCGAAAACCAAACCCCCCCCCATTGCCTTGGGCAAACATAAAGACTTCCAACTATGCCAATGTAACTTATTTAAAATTTGATAAAGAAAAAGTAATGGAGTAGCATCAACTCAGTCAATAGTAAATCTCATGAAGTATATCATATTATCATTGCCTTTCATTAAATCCTTTAGCCTGGGGCGGCTAAGGCCATGTACAATGTGAGCAACTGCACAGAGTCCCCAAAATATAAGAGTTTAATTCTATTGTCTATCCAAAGTAAAAATAAATAAATCTAATTACAGGGTGTTCATTTCACATTATCGAGTGTAATGTTGGATGCAGATTCAAAGAGGTTAATTTTTATTTGGTGTTTTGCTTCATCTCTTCCTATTCTCCAAAAAAACCGCATTAATGACTCTTTGAGTCTGATTCTGTAATTGCAGTTTATTTGCCATTTTTTTACTCCTTGATCTTTGCTAAATCAATGAAATGAGCCGCCAAAATTATCATAAAAAAATTAATGACTTTTCCATCTCTTCCTATTCACCAAAAAATTCCAATTCTTATAATTTAATTTAACACAGGGCCCCCTAAATTATACGAGACGAACCTGCCTTTAGCTTCATTAAACATTAAAAAATTTAGAAAGAAAAGGGAAATGAGAAACATTCATATTACCTAGCGTACTCCATGATAGAGCAGCGCTCCCCTTTTCTCTTCGACAGTGAGAGAAAACCATTATTCTTTCTAATCAGAATATATTTCTTAGAAATTTTGTTTATTCGGCCCCTTATGCTGTTCGCTATTGGGTCCGTATCAAGAATTGTGGGTACGTCTCACACTAAACATAATTTTTAGTTAGACCCCCTCGTTGAAGGTTGTATCAAACAGCGATATGGAAGAGGGTATGCAGAATTGTTAGATCTACTACACAACGATTGTGGTTTTGCAAATTCTGAATTTTATTTGTTCAAAATTGTTATGTATTTGTTATTCCTGATTTCTATTGTATATGTCGTATGACTCTTTTATTAATGAATTAATTTTACTTTAAAAAAAACACAATTTTTAATTCAAATTATCTTTATTGAATTAAACTGAATTTTGGTGAAAAAAACTTTATTGGAGTTATTTTTTTTCATAGAACTAATTTCTTTTTGTTGAATCTAAATATATATAGGGGAAGGCTCTTGTGATAACACCTCCTATATAATTGAGAACACTTTTTATGTGAGAATAAGTCTGGACCTTTGATTCTAATCTAACCCAACCGTCTAAATCGATTTATGAGTAATGGCATTTTCGTAATTCAGGTGAACACTTATCCCTCCCTTCTTTCCTCCTCTTTCACGCCACTTTTTTTCTCTCCCAATTTTTGCACATCTTCACTCTCTCTCTTTATTCTCTGTATTGCGTTGTTCCTTAGGATTCTTCACCAATTTGCTAAGACGGTCGAACTTCGAAAAGAGAGAATCGATGTCACTCTGAGTGAGTGCGTAGTTTACCCGGAAGCGCATCGGCGTTGGAGCATTTTTTGGCGAATATATTCTGTCGGAAAGTGCCGCGAAAATCGAGGACAAAACATAAATGGAGAGAGAGTTGGAGGAGACAAAGTAGTTGGGTCAGCTGCCCCGGGCGGGAGAGTCCCGAGAGCGTGTTCTGTGCAAATTTTTCCTAGAGTCAGAAATATTTTTCCAAAAGTTGATATTTGACGAATATAACAAGATCGCCATGACTATATTTTACGTTACATAAAATTCACAAAACCCTTTTTTAAAGGAGAGTGTTTGAATACTGAAAATGTCAAATTTTATCAAGTATTTTAGAAGGGAGGAAGTACTACTATTTGTTAACTGACCCTTGTGTAAATTGTCATCGAGGGCAATGTAATAACACAAAGTCATTAGGTTTCATAAATTCTTACAACTTTCCAGAGTTTATGAATTTAGTTCTAAATTAAAGTCCCAAACTTTATTAGTTTCCAGACTTGGTAGTTAGAAGCAAAGACACAAACTTTATTAGTATCAAATTAACGTTCCACACAAACACACAAATTTTTTTTTAATGAGAATGGGGAAATTATCATTAATAAAACGTCATACGGCATCCATAATAATAATAATCCTTACAAAAAAGATAATCTAAAACATCAATCTGAAGGTTGTCGAAGAAAAGTTGGGCCATGCATGATAAATTCTCTCTGTGAAGTTTATTGGACTGTTTTGGATTTGAAGAAAGACAGAAAAAGCGTGCCAAAAATCCAAAATTTTCCCCTAGATTAAGGGGTAAAAGCCATCAAAGAAACGAATTTAAAACCTATTTTCTTCATCTTATTTATTTTTTAAAAAATATTTCTAAACTTTTTCTATTTTTTCTGAACTTCGAAAAACTTTCCTAACTTTATTTAAACTTGCTTATTTTTTCTTAAAATTAGTAAAAAAAAATAAAGTATAAAGATGCCATCATTATTCATTACACGACTCATGTTCGAAAATGAAGAATAACCTGATCTCTCTTGGTATTCTTGACAATAATGGGTGTAAGTACGTAGCGGAAGGTGGAGTATTGAAGGTGATTAGGGGTGCACTTGTGTTGATATATGAAGGGCATCAAATTAAAAGTGGTAGCTTGTATGTCCTACAAGGATGCGTGATTAGTGGTTCGGCAAATGTCTCCATTATCAGGCACTATGAGTGATAGTAACACCAATATGTTAAAGAAAAAAATACCAAAATATCCAACATATGGGTAGATTTAATCCAATATTTGAGTCGAACATTTCTCCATTAGAGAGTGATTGGAGATTTATTGCAAACAAAAATTTAGAAACCAAAAAGAAAACAAGGTTTACTACCACCCAAAAGGGGCCAAGGTGATAGCTCTTAGGTAAAAAAAGAAAACTAGGGTTTAGAGAGAGGGAGGAGGTAGGTTTAACAAACGGGAATTGTTTTCATTTTGATTCGTTTTGGTACAAAAGTTAGAAATCAACGTAATAATGGAGGAAGAGGAGAGAAACAAATAAAATAGGTATTTGGGAAGATAAAAGGTGATCTGTTTGCAAATGATATCTTACAAAAATTGTAATTATTTACAAAAGTACCATGCATAATAACACGGGATTGATGAATACTCAGATATAAATTATGACTTTTATTTTTCAGCAACTTCATTTCATGTATCATTTATAACCCATCCACTCTCATTTTCATACACTCGCAGACTAGAGCCGCCAAAGTTTGAACGACACGACATAACAACAAGACGAGAAACGGATACAAAAAAATTGGGTTAGTTTTTAGAAGGGGCGGCACCACAAGATGGGGATAGTCGTATATTGTACTTGTGCTTCAAATATATACTTCCTCTATTTTAAAATAATTTACACAATTCTCTCGACACGCTTATCAATGCATATTTTTAACCATAAATAATTCTAATCCTCTACAAGTAAAAATTATAAAAATTTGATATTATGAAAGTATATGTCGAGACGAATATAATTAACAAGATCCCACACGACTATATTTTCGCTTTACATAAAATTTACAAAATCCTTTTTAAAGAAGATTGTGTGAATAGTGGAAAACTCAAACTGTATCAAGTATTTTAAAACGGAGGAAATACTACTATTTGCTAACGGACTCTTGTATATTTTGTCATCGAGGGAAATGTAATAACACAAAGTCATTAGGTTTCATAAATTCCCATAACTTTCTAGAGTCATTTATGAATTTAGTTTCAATATTAATATAAACACATGAGACGTAAGTATCATAATTAGCAGGTTAACCAATGGACTGGGTTCTTAGAAGCGAAGACACAAACTTTATTAGTATCAAATTAACGTCCGACACAAACACACAGCAATTATCATAAGTCAACAAATACAACTCGATCGAGCAAAGAAACAAATTACGCAACAAAAGAAACATTGCAAAATAACAAAGACAAACAAACTAATTAAACCAAAGGAAAAGCCGAAGAAAAATGGTGCTTCAACAGAGACTTCAGGACCCATGTATAGTTCATATTGCAGGCGAGCACTATCAATATCATGGCTTTTGACAAGTGCCTCGAATTTTAAAGCCTGAACATTTGCTTCTCCCACAGCAGCTACCCCGTCCTATACCACATTTTTCTCCAACTTCTTTGCAACTGGGGTTTGGGTCTAGAACAAAGTTAAAATGCAACATTGTCATAAGTAACATTATAGATATGTAAATGTGATAAGAGAAAGCTACTGGTAATATAAAGACGTTATTTTTCTATAGTTTTAAGTAGCCTCTTCCAAGTAGTTATATATGATGGTCTCATGCACGCAAAGGCTACACATACACTGGGTGTATGTGGGCCACACATACATTAGGTGTATGTGTTACTAGTAAAATTTATACCTTGTATATGTGTTACTACTAAAATGTATATTATTACTAAAATATTACAAATTTACAATGTTTCGACAGATAATTTTGTTTTTAATGATTTGTTCTTTATCTTTGTTTAAAAAATCTGTTTTATAAAATTTTCTTTGTTTAGATTTGTATGAATCCTTTGTTTAAAACTAAAAAAAAAGAATTGTAATTTTTTTTTTCAGATTATTCATATATTAGCTTCATCTTATTCATATTCACCATTTTTCTACTATTGATTTCTACTAAATTTTCTTGTCGTTTTCAATTATTCAATTTGTTTGTACAAAAATAATGTTATATTTTAATCCCTACCATGTAATAAAATTCAATTCGAAATATAGTATTTCAATCGTCTATGTATTATGTAAATTCAAATATCGTTGAATAACAAAACAGGTTCAAATGATTGTAAGTTTGTAATTTTTTTAGTAACAATATACATTTTAAGTAAGAACACATACAAAAGCGTATACATTTTAAGTAAAGAACACATACATCCGGTGTATGTGTGGCCCACATACACCGAGTGTATGTGTATCATCTCTCTCTCATGCATGGTTCAACTATACATTAGTTTAGAATTGGTAAAAGTTACAATTTTACAAATGATAGATAATAAGTTAGCCTAAAAAAGTTATAGCAATGAGTCTAGAAGTTAAGAAGTAAAATAAAATACTAAAAGATTAAGTAAAAAATCTAGTCAGTTTGATCAGAGTGTCTAATAAGAGACTACGTGTGCATGTTCTTCATTGCTGCAGAGTAATACATAGCGTCTTCCACCAAGGCAATAATTCACTACCAAATTATGGTTTATGTTGAATTAACGAACATGTAATCATATATATGTTAGCTAGTTGGAAGATGATTGAGAATTTCAAAGTGTAGAGGAAATGTGTGTCTTTCATATGTTTCAATTGTCCCTATTTATAATTAGTTTGATTGCTCTTTACTCCACGCAATGTTAATACTACAATCAGGTTGCCAGCTTCATCAAATTAAAGATAGTGTTTGATTTTAGTCAGTTTAAATATTCAATCATTAATCAGTATGTAGTCCATCGTCCTTACCAATTTAATCGTGCATTAATCGTGTATGCATGATGATCCATAATCCATGAAGAGATACTGCATTACTGTTTATGTACTAGGAAATATACAACTATTCACACATATTTAACATTTTGTTTGGATATCAATTATCAATATAGGAGGTGAAGAAAGAGAAGAGATAGAAGGGATGATGTTTATTAAATTGGAAGAGAATCTCCTCCCTTTTCCAGTTTTCCTTGCTTCCCTTTCCCTCCATTTCCTCCTATCCAAACACAGTATAACTGAGACTTTTATTCTTATTCTTATTTTTATGTTTTGGGGGGTTAGGACGGCAAACATGCTACATTAAAGAAAATTTTGAATTGGTAGGTCACCTTGAAACAAATCTTCATTTTGGCAACCTTCACTCGGATGTCGCTTATTCTTTTTATACATATTGGAGTACTAATTAAATTCCCGTCTGAAAATTTTTATCCTTATTATGATATATGTGCTCTCTCCTCAAGATACTAATAAGAATGTGAGATCTCCATTTGACAACAGCTACATTTATTTTGTAGCCAAATTTCAATCCTTTTGCCTTATTAAAAATTTGATTCGAGTTTTAGTAGCTAATCTTGTTCATGAAAACTTAATTATGTAGTGTTGGTTTGTTCTCTAGGATGTAATTCGAGATTTAATTAAAATGTAAAAAAAATCGATAAAGAAAAAGTAATGGACTAGCAGCAACTCAGTCAATAATAGTAATCTTATGAAGTATATCCTTGTGTCTCATTAAATCCTTTAGCCTCATGGCCCTCATCAAATATTAAAAAATTTAAAAAAGAAAAAGGAAACGAGGGAATGAATCTGAATCTGAATCTAATATAATACTCCCTCCGTCCCTAAATAGAGTTCCCATTTCTTTTGGGCACAAGTATTAAGAAGAAATCATGTGTAGGACCTTAGTTGTATTAAATCATAATTAAATATAGAAGTTGGTACACTTTTTATGAATTGTTTATTAAGGAGAGAGAATGTGGGTCATATGGAAAGTGGGTGATATTATAAAAGTTGAAAGCAAAATAATATTTTTATTGGTGGACCCATACCAAATTAAGAAATAGGAAATCTATTTGGGACAAACATATATGGAAAAATGGGCACTCTATTTAGGGACGGATGGAGTATAATCTAGCATACTCCATGATACAAAAGCATGCACCTACAAGTGCACACACTAAACCTGAGAATAAAGCTTCTTATCACAACTCTAGCCGTTTTCTCTCAACCCTCCTCACCCCAGCGAAAAACGTACCCTAGCGGCGCCGTCACCCCTAAGGGCAAGACGACCGCCTGCGCGCTTTGGCACAATGGCCGTCAAGCCCCTCTCCTCTCCCCTCTCCCCTTCCCCTGTTAGCTATATATTTGGTTCGGTGGTGTTTGAAGCATTTTTAGTTGAAGGCAGTGTTCGTTCTTTGGTGTCTCCGGCGGCGGCGAAGAGTCTAGCGTCGCTGGTGTTTGTTGTTCCTGAACCTCGCCTCTGTTCGTCCTCCTTCCCTGGTTTGTTGTCATCTTTCCTTAGTTTTTTCTTCACCCTCCCCCAAGCTTCCCTGGTTTCGTTCGTGGGGGTGAAGGTTTGGTTCGTTCTTCACCCCCATCCCCTGCTTCCCTGGCATCAAGTCTTCCCCTCCCTGTTCCCCTGGTTTAGTTTAAGGTGGTTTCTAGGTTTAGGCTTCCCCTCCCCGTTCCCCGATTCTCGATTCCCGACGAGGTTTAGGTCCTAATATCCCCTTCCCTGTTCCCCTGTTCTAGTGTCAAGTTGGTTAGTTCTTAGCTTCCCCTTCCCTATTCCCCCCTGTTGTAAAATCGAATTCAATCTTAGTATCCCCTTCCCCGTTCCCTACTTGTGTTCGTTGTTGTCAGTTTGGTTAGGTTGCCAAGGAAGCATTTGTTTAAGTACGTGAAGGCTACATGCGTTTTGAAGGTTGGACGGTGTATTTGCAGGCGTGGTTTTATGAGTCTATTGGTTGTTTTTTAAGTTTGTTTCGTTTATGTTATCTGTTTTAGTTGTAGTTTAGGTTTATCGAGTTCCAATTATGCATCTGTAAAGGTTCGAGTGTTGGGTTCGATGAGAGGAGATTGTCATATTATCAGTGTTGTGATTCGATTATTTGGTTAAGAGATTGCCAGGTTGGATCTTAAGATCCGTAGTTCGGGTGAATTTCTTCGTTGGAATTCGCCCCCGGCTCATGTGATGACTTTCGGAGTTATCACGGTTCAAAATGCATCTTGTGGGAGGCCCTCCAATTTATTTTGGGGCAAGTTTCGACCTCCACGCATTTTGAGTTTCAGTCTCGTGAGACTAAACTCTGAAAACCCTCACTGAAGGGTCCGAAGTCACCAAAGGACGTGACCTCGTTGTTACTTCAATTAGTAGAATCCCAGGAAGCTATTTTCGTTCAAGGGCCTTGGGATTTATTGTCTAGCAGACATCGGCGTCTACTAGATGAGTTACGGCAATCCTTTTCTGCAAATGGTCTTGGTTTTGTCTTTCAATAGGCTTCCTCTCATATCGAGTCTTCTTCAAGACATTCAACCCATCCTTACCTGCATTCGCTCGTGACAAGTTTACGTTGGACTGGACTTGTAATAATTTGTTTTTTGTTTCATAGAGTCCGTGAAGCAAATGAAACGCTCCTTTAGTTTTGTTTACTTGTTTTATGTGTGGTTGTATTAGCATTAGGTTGTACTTCCTTTCTTAAATTAATGCAAGTTTTCTCATTGTAAAAAAAACAAAAAAAACACAAAAGCATACTCTATGATACAGCAACGCTCCTATTTTCTTTTCGACAGTGAGACAAAAGACTAATATGTTCTTTGACTTCTTTCTAATCATAATATCTTTCCTACCAAATTTTGTGAATTCGGCCCCTTATGCTCTTAGCTATTACATCAGGTCCGTATCAAGAATTGTGGTTACGTCTTGCACTAAACACAATTTTTAGTTCAAAATGTCTTTATTGAATTAAGCTAATTTTTGGTGAAAAAATCTTTATTGAAGTTGTTTTTTTTTTTGTATAGAAGTCCAGGCCCGGCCCTGGGGCGGGGCAGGCGGGGCGCCCGCCCAGGGCCCCATAAATCTAAAACCGTATAATTGCGTGATTAAGCGTTAGCATTGCAACTAGTTATGATGGCAAAGATGGTAGATAGTTTTGTGCAGGGAATGTTGAAGTGTATACGCGGGTTCGAATCTCCCTTATGGATTTACCTCTTTTTTGTTTCTTAAATGTTCTCATTTGTAACTTTTCTTTTTTATTTTCTTTTTTATTTTCTTTATACAACAACTCCAACTTGCTTCTTGATTTTCCTTTCTACCACCATATTATTTCATGTTTTAAGTTAAAAAGAGTATGGTTTTATATCTTATATACCTTTAAATTGTAAATTGTTAAAAAATAATGACAGTCTATTACATTTCTAATATTCATTTTAGGCGTTGGGTGATAAACTTTATTCTGTATTTCGATATTTCGATTTTATTCGTCAAGCTATGAGTTTATCTGTTTATTACGAACTACTCCATCCGTCCTACAATAGTCTGATGACTTTTTTTTGTTTGTTCAATTTCAGTTTGAACAATTTTATTATTATGTGGTCCCACTTTATTATGTGATTTCTCTCTTTTTCAATAAAAGATACCACCAACTCCTACCACATCTATTTTTTTAATAAAAATAAAATTTAAGAACTACACTACAACTTATCACCTTAAATTACGTGACCCAACAAGTGTTCAGATCTTTATAGGATGGAGGAATATTGGAAGGATATTAATCATATAAAAATAAAAAAAGGTCTATTTAAAAAAAAAAAAGAGTTGCTAGTAAATAATTAGTTTTTATCCTATAAACGTGCATATTTTATCAAATCTCTTATGCGTTAGGGGCCCTTTTTTTATTATTGCCCCGGGCCCAATAATATTCAGGAACGGCCTTGTATAGAACTAACTTCTTTTTGCTGAATCTATAGGGGAGGACTCTAGTGATCAGCGGCGGAGCTACTAAGGAACAAGGGGTAGCATCTGCTACCCCTGGTTTCTCCTAAAATAATTATTTTTGTTGCTTTTGCATAGATGAATACAGTAGCGAAGTTGGATTACTGAGAGTTTGGAAAGTTCATAGTCAATGTTGAAGGTCCCGTGATCGAGAGTCCTCATCTGTACTCCATGATTGTAATGCCTTTTAGATCTTATATTGAAATCATTAATATAATACTCAAACTCATGAGCTTGCTAGTTTAAGAATACAAATATCTTTTAAGTATTTTTGCTTACCTAAAGACTATAATTATATTTGGGCTTTCACCAATTTAGTTTACAAAGACAAATTATAGAGTAGCTTATAATTCATTTCTTGTTTTAGGTTACCGTTTTTATAAATAATTAGCCTTGATATGCGTGATGCATGGGTTTGAAAAAGAAGAAATATTATGATTTTTTATCTTTTTGCTTTTAGAAAGTACAAGTTTTCTTTTATATGGCAAAAGTTTTCTAACATTAAGGATTTGTTCTCTTCATCTTATATTTTGTTAAACTTATCTTAACCTATCTTATTTTTGCTTAACTTTTCGTAATTTTTTTTCTTATGCTTTTTGAACTTTTTTATTTTTTCAAAACTCTTCTTATTTTATGTGATAATAAGGTGGAAAAAAATAGAGTCTAACCATATTAGGTGATCTATTTAGTGGGGTGTTAATTATCCAATGTGTCCTAATGTATATTTGATTATGAATGATCTAAAAAAGCTTTTTAAGAAAATAATAAAAGTAATAATTTGCTCACCTAGTTAGAGATACCTATATTTGCCACTGTCAATTCGTGTTTATAAATTAAACTCTAATTAAATAAAATTAATAAATGACGTTTTGAGAAAGATTATTAATAAATTGGAAATAGGTTCTGAACTATAAGAACTCGATGTCAACTATTGTAATAAATTAATCTAGTAAGTAATATTAGGTGTGTATTTAGATTTTTATTACTTTTCGAGTTTCATAGTATAATTTTTTTTGTATTCATAATATTTTAATATTACGCTACCCCTCACTTACAATCCTGGATCCGCCACTGCTAGTGATAACACTTTTTTATGAGTGAATCTGGACATTTGAATCTAATCTAATCTAAGTATCTGACCATTCTACATCACTTATGAGTAATGGTATTTTCGTAATTCAGGTGAATACTTACCCCCCCTTCTTTCCTCCTCTTTCTTGCCACTTTTTTCTCTCTCGAAATTCTTGCACAACTTCACTCTTTCTCTTCTCTCTATATTATGTCGTTCCTCAGGAGATTCTTTACCAATTGGCTAAGACGATCGAACTTCAAGGAGAGAGAATCGATGTCAGTCTAAGTGAGTGCAGAGTTTCTCGTAAGCTCATCGGTGTTGGAGCATTTTTCGACGAAGAGATTCCGTCATAAAAAAGTGCTGCGAAAAGCTAGGCAGTATATATAGAAACAGAGAGATCGAGAGTTCAATTAAGGAGAGACTGAGAATAAGTGAGTTAGGGAGTTCGTCGTTTTGAGGTGCTTTTTAACTTCTTTCTTGGTGGAAATGGAGGTTGAGGAGAGAAAAAGAGATGAGTATTAAGAGATTTAGGAGAGGGAAATAGATGGAAATTGCCATGAAAAGATTGAGAGGAAGAAAAAGCAAGCAAGCAACGACTAATATGTATATATATATATGTATATGTATATACATATTAGTAACTTTTCGAAAGCATAGAGGTAAGATTTACGAAAGCATAAAGAGCGCTATATTTTTGATAGGAAATGCAACAACCGTTTTATTAAATTACAAAGTTTTAATACTTTGGGGAAAATAGTGTACAGACAAATATCGCACCTTGCCATAAGATGAGCAACAGAATTTCCCGCTTGTATAACATAACTACATGAAAAATTTATCATAATAATCCAATTCTTGGCAGATTCGTTAAAAATAATCGGACCTATGGATTATTATTTAAACTTACAAAAATTTAGGAATTTAGGACATGTTTTCTTCATCTTTTTTAAGAAAAAACTTAAAATCTTCTAACTTTTCCTATTATTTTTGAACTTTTTACTTTTCTAACTTTTTTTAAACTTTTCTTATTTTTTCGTAAGTAAAAATAAGGTAAAGAGATGACATCATTATTTATTATACTGCTCATGTCATCATGTGGTGTGGTGCTTAAAGAGGATTTTCCCTAAATGCAAGAACTTTACTCCTATCGCCCTATCATTAATTTGTTATACAAAAGGAATTAAAATCTTGTTAATTATGCTTGGGAGTTGGGGCTCTGCCCTCATGATCACCAAAAGAAAAAGAAAAATCTTGTTAGCCGCTATTATATTGGCCTTCAATAATATTAACCACGTTTCTCATTCACTCTCGAATTGGGTAATAAATTTTTTTGAAGTGACACGATATGGAAAACAATATTGATTGAAACAAAGAATATGTAACAAAGGAAGCAAACGTTCTTTAAGATACAACATTTGTTTTTTCACATTTACTAAGACACCTATTTGAACGTTAATATCTCATATTTGGTGTAAGTAAAAATTATAAAAATTTGATATTTGGAATCATCGCATTGAGACGAATCTAACAAAACCCCGCTTGACTATATTTTTTCTTATATAATGGTCTTCAGACATTTAACAAAGTTGGTTGATGAATAGTCAAAAGTGAAATGTCATAACTAAAAAAAACAGATGTAGTAGTAGCATTGATTTGTGAGTAGTAAATATTTAAACATTCTCCCTCTCTCCCTAAACAGACTTTCCATTTCTAATTTTGACACTATACATAAGTAAGAGAAAAATCCTCCAAAAAAAATTCCAATATATATGAAAAAACATAGTCGTATGGGGTCTTGTTTGATTCGTCTCATTATATAAATTGCGAATATTAAATTTCTATAATTTTTACTATTACTCCCTCCCGTCCCTAAATAGAGTGCCCATTTTTCCATTTATGTTTGTCCCAAATAGATTTCTCATTTCCTTATTTGGTATGGATCCACCAATTAAAATATTAGTTTGCTTTCAACTTTATAATATCACCTACTTTTCCATATGGCCCATATTCTCTCTCCTTAATAAACAATTCATAAAAAGTGTACCAACTTCTATATATAATTATGATTTAATACAACTAATGTCCTACACATGATTTCTTCTTAATACTTGTGTCCAAAAGAAATGGACACTCTATTTAGGGACGGAGGGAGTATGTAATTAAAAATAGTAATGATACAAAATATGCACTGGCAAACATAAAAAAGAGAAATGGGAAGTCTATTTAGAGACGGAAAGAGTAATAACACTTCACTTTGAAATAAAAGAAGATTGAAGAGCTGCTTAGTATAAAAAATCGAAACTCCTAGAAGTTAGCGGCATTAAAAATATGCCAAAACACAGCAATCAACACATGCTATGCATGTAGTTAATCTGACTCATGCAATTAATTTGACATAAGAAATTAAAAGTAGAACTATAAAGCATTAGAGAAACATTAACAGCAATCAACATATGCTATTCGTGAGTTTATCATATGTTCAAAATATATGCCAAAACACAGCCCCTAGAAAAAGCAATACCCCAACAATAATACTCCTGCTCTCCTAGTATAGACTTGAGGCAAAGCGAGAGCAATCGACAAGACATCAAATTGTACAACAAAACCAGAAGACAATCAAATAAACAAACAACCAATTGATTTCGAACTTCAAATTAGAAATAAGTACACAAAGCCGATTTCTTGAGTCATTCGAGGGTGCGCAGCAATCAAGATCAAAGACACTCGTCTGTTTCCTCTGATCTTAACCAGAAAACTTCTGTCACACATAAGTTAAATAGCTAAGATCATCTCTACATCTGAGGCGAGTTCCATAGCAGGCCACTAAAGCTAATGCTGATACTTGAAGAGATGGGGAGGGGGTAGATTAATCATTTCAAATATGAGACTAACCTCTCCTCTCCAGTCTTTACCAGTGAAGATCAAAGAGTCTCGTAGATAAACTTAACGATTCATTCCATACTCATGGTCGCATATTACATGTCAGACAGCATGAAGGGAATATATGATTCGTCTGGACTAAACTGATAAGTGTTCGAAATACCTTTTTCGACTGCATCGGGAGAGAGCCCAAACCTTGCAAGCTTTAGTTGTTTATTTTGCACTGAACAAAGAGGAGGAACCAGTGTGGGACCCACACTATGCGGTTCACCAAAATGCCCCCCTCCTTACATGTTTAATGGAGAAGAATTCTCCAAACAGCTGGATTCTTTAGTAATTGGGCAAACATGAACCAATAACCTATTCGTGCAAAGCAAAGCATGGGGTAAATTTGAAATTACACTCAAGTTTGGCCTCCACCACACTCTCCCTGTCTCCCATCTCCTTTTCCCAATAACATACTTCAATAAGAAAAACCTAACTCATATCAATGGAAAATTTTGTATATGTTTGCCCATATTATACGAAACAAACGCTTAGCATGGTTTAAAGAGGGAGAACAACTCGACTAGGAAGTATAACTTTCTACTTCTAGACGTTTCAATTTAGTTGCAACATTACCTATTTTAGATTTTTTTTTTCTCTTCCTCATCACATAAGTCCCCTTTACATCTCTCTCCTTACCCTAATAAATGTGTATCCACCCATGTTGCAACTAAATTACAATGGAGGAAGTAGCAGATTGCGGAACCACTACAATTCATCAAGAAATCAAATATGGAAACACTTTGATTTAGAATTGAAAGACATCATCTCGGAATAGTAACAAAAACTGATGCATTATTTACGAAGCTGTAAACGATTTAGAAAGTCTACCTGTACTAGCTGTATTCACAAGACAGTAAATCACTGCTAAACTGCTTTTCTTTTTAGCCTTCTTTTCCTAAACTTCTGGATTAGCTACCACTTTTTGGCTTTAGTATCAGTAATACACAAAAAAATGTCACACCTCATAATATATATCACATACATCGTCAAGATTCCGACAGGAAAACCAACAGATGAGGGCTCCTGCAAAACAATGGAAAAAGAAAAGAACATGAATTGTCCAGAAATTTTCAAGCCAGAAGAGGGCCATGCGTAAGATGATACTACTAATAGATAACCAGCCTCGAAAAAAAAAAGATGAGCAAATTCGTGACAGCAGATGAAAGATTTTGAATATAAAGACAAAGATAACTGCTTTTCATGCCAAGCTCCTGTGCAAATACAATCCTCCTCCACATCCAAAACAGAACACAAACGTGATGAAACAATTAATTTTACGAACCAGACAACTTTTCTCTTATTTAAAGCAAACATTTCTTAAGGGAACAAGAATGGACTTAGTAAGAAGTACCCTTACAACCAGACAAGTGCAAGTATGCAACAAAGTACAAGGACGTTTTTCCATTGTCAAAAAAAACAAAGTATAAGGACAGCTCATACATCATCTTTAAATAAAACATAAGATTGAACTTGATCCATCTTGGAAAATTCTGTGGCAGAGCCTCACAAAGAAGTCAAGATAGAGCTGAACTCAAACAAGGTCCTTTCCCTGTAAAGCATTTGTCTACTAAAAACTTAAGTCCATTCCTCCTTCCACAAGTAAATCCCTTTTTTCTTATTGAAACACAAGTATGTATCCAACAACCGAAAACGTGTGGGAATTTTGACAAAAGACTCTCAGACTACAGCGATTATTCTTGAAATTTGTATATAAACATACTTTCAACCTCGACCCCTCACACTGCTACAAATTGAATTTTATATCAATGCCAAACTACAGACCACGGAAACCATACACAATAAGGAACAGACAAGTATTAAAAGACAATCAGTTAATAAATATATTTGGTACCAGCCAGTCCCACCCTCAAAAAGGTCATTAAAAAGCAGAATTAGATGGTCGTGAGATAAAAAAAAAAAATTGCAGTTCCTTGTGTAAACAAAGTATCTCCCAAAAATCCACTTCCTGATTACGAAAACAAATCTTTTAGCTGTTCAAATTCCAGTAAACAATACAATAGTATCTAGTCATTTAAAACATCACAGAAAAAAAGCACAACAAACTACGAAACATAAACCAATAAGCAAATTAAGTAACAAGTTCAGAAATATTACACAATATTAACAATGTGTATTCAGATTTATTACCTGAGAAAAGCCTGCTTACAAGAATGCTCTTACAGGTTCCACCCTTCTCTGAATCTCTCCTATGTTTCGTCAACAAATTCTTCATTCGTAGAGTTCTCTAGGCACTGCAATCTGCTCAAATGCTGCTCGGCCACATCTTCTGTTCTTTGCCTTGTATCATCATACAAAACATCTGATGTTTTTTCACCATTTAGGCCTGTCGGTGCAACATTAAGATCAGAGCTCATATCAAAACCATTGGGTTCTGCATTTCCATGACTAGCAACTGTAACTTGGTCATCCTGCTCAGAAGCATCTTTCTTCTGCCTCTTCCATTTCTTTGTTGAGGAAGTACCATCATCCTCAAAATCCTCTTCCTCCCGTTCTCTATGCAAGTAAACCCACAATTTCCTCTCTCCGTCAAACTGTACACACGGATCACGCTCATAATGTAAACGATCCAGAGCTCCACTGACAACCTGATTGACCTGAGAATCAGTGACATCCTCCACAATATACTGAGAGTCCCTTATTAAAGTGCAAACATCAGCTCTAGTACCAATGCTGCCTGGTAACCTGGCAGCTGCATCTCTGACAAGACAAAGGATGGTAACATGAGGAGGCCGATCGCGTTTCAACATGAAATGATCTCGGGCTTTTGAAGTCGGCTTACCACCACATCTTCTCAAAGGAGCAACTATAGATTTCTTACCATCAGCAGCTGTATAAGAGAACGCTCTGTCAGGAACTGAATACCTCAGTTGCTCCTCCTTACGGAAATAATCCCTGACGTCATCAGAGCTTCTAGTAATTGTAGTTAGACTCTTCTGAGCTCTCAGGTCCCTGAACCTTTCTTTTTCATCAAAGTTTAGCTGCATTAACTCCGTTGGTGGTGGAGGCAGGCTCCCAATTTGCTGCAAAGTCTCTTGACCACTTTTAAGCCAATTAGCATATGAATCAACTAACTTTACGAGCATTTTACGAGATACTTTCCAAAAATCAGGGGAAGTCACCTCCTCAGGGGTTTCATGATCTGGTGCACTCTGTAGAACTGGTCCAATCCAAGACCAGCATTTCGTAGACTTCTCATAACATATCAGAGGCTTCCAGCCCTTGGCTCCCAGAGGTGCTGTTTTGGATGAGAATATCTTCAAAACTCCTCTAACTAGATCTTGAAGTGGCTCCTGTGTCTCAAGAATACACGGATCTCCAGGATCAGATCTCACACGATTCACAATCTCCGGAACTGTAAGAGAAGGAACATCTGTTCTCTCAGGACACCGGTTAATCATATCCAACCCCTCCAGAGAACCATTTGCACATTCCTGATTCACAATCTGGTCCTCAGCTTTGAGTCCAGTGTTCTCATTATGCTTCCCAGCCTCAGAAGCACCATCAGGACTGGGAGTTATAAATGCCATGCGTACAGCAGAGAGAAGGTGAATGATGGAGAATGAGAATCCAGTATGTATAGTAGGTGTTATTGGAATGAATGTCTTCTTTTGCGGTTTGATTTCCAGCTCCGAATCTGCCATTCCAACTTCGAGAACTGGAACTTCTGATGTGCTCGCACCTGGGGAACCACACTCTGCCTCCAGTCTCTTCTTGGCCCAATTCTTCAAGGGAACGGATTCAGAAAGCTGCTGATGAGATGGCAAGCAATCAGATCCATCTAGCCCGTCAATTTCTGATAAAATCTGCTTTCTCTTCTTCTTCTTCTTAACAGACGAAGTACAACCGACTAATGTGGAATCCAAGTCCCTGGAACTTCTGCTGATTGAATTACCTTCAAATAAACTCCCATTCTCTTCCATATTGTAATCGCTCATGTTATTTGATTGGTGCAAGGAGAAATCATGGCCAACATTTCCTTTCTGCCTTCTCTCCACAGGTGAGGCCTTATTCATGGACATGGGAGAAATTCCAGCAACTTCTGCAAGGACTTGTCCACTCCTTCCAAGTCTGTAAGTTGATTTTCTATCACTTTCAATATATGAGTTTCCATAGCCACCATAATAACGATCCTCTGCCATTCTAGTGGTAGAGTTTTGTAAAGTATCCAGATTATTCGTCTTTGCCTTCTGCCTGCTTTTTGAAGAATAGCCTTCCATCTCCGGACTTGGAAGATACTTTTCAAAATTAGCCATCATACGAGAGTCGGGCAGCATCCCTTCAACAGTCAGAGTACTTTCTTTAACACCCTTTTTAGTTCGTTTCACCTTCTTCTCATCAAAAATTGACCTGGACATGGAAGCTCGAGAATTTTCCAAACGA
Organism: Beta corolliflora; assembly: GCA_947648045.1. NCBI lineage: Eukaryota > Viridiplantae > Streptophyta > Magnoliopsida > Caryophyllales > Amaranthaceae > Beta > Beta corolliflora. Next base: position 315,982 of record CANSZD010001703.1, read on the forward strand.
CCATGAATTGCTCGCTTGGACATGATCAAAGGACTGTTGTCCTCTTCTTCCTCAAGTTGATCGGATGAATCTGACTCTGTTTCTTCACCGCCAAGGAATATTCTGTCACCGTTTAAGGGAAACATACTGGACCCCCCATTCCGCACTGAAGTCCCTCTGATATTCTCTGTCAAAAGCTTTACTCGCTTCTCCGAATGAAAGTTTCTATCCTCCATCTGCTGGGAAGCTTGCACAGATTTAAGTCTATAGTCAGAATATTCACTCCCTAGCTTCAATTTTTTGGTCTCGACATCCCTATCCTCATAATCAAATGATGGATCATTTAAGTAAGCCTCTCCCTGTGTTTTCTTAATCCAGAATGGTTCCCTAACATCTGCATAGCCAGCCAAATTCCCTTTCAAAGCCAGCTGTGAAGCACGGCTCTTTGCACGTCTCATTTGATCATCATATCCAGGATCTACATACTTGGTCCTTCTGGCAGGCTCATACAAATCTCTCACATTTGACGGCTTGGCAGTCAAGACTTTGATGTCAGATAGCTGATTAATGTTCAGATTCCTACCATGAGCAGGAAAATCAGTCTTAGAATATTGATGCAGAGTTGAATAGCTGTCACCATCACATTCATCATCTCCAAAAACTTCACGTTTCTTTCCTGACTTGACAGACCTGCCTTGAACCATCACATTTCCATCCATAACATTCCAATATCTCTGAGACGCCTTGCCATACATCATTTCTTGCTCATCACTAGCTGTCCTAACATCAAGCATAGCTGCCTTGCCGTCTCTAGAGGTAATTAAGTCCACCTCATGGGCTCCAGTGTTCATGCCCTGGTGGCCATAGAGACGAGAATGAATACGTGATGACACTACATTTGACGAAGCGTTTTTCGACCCGCCCACCTTCAACAATCCTTTTGGATTCTGCTGCCCATATTTGGTGACATCACCAGATGTTAGCTTCCCCCAGTAGAGACATCAATAGCAGGACTGGCACCATATATAGGATCATATCCAGGGTTCTTTCCAGCATTCCTTCCCTTCGATCTCGTTCTCAACAAAGCCTCACCGGAATCCCTTTCAGAAGAGTCAGACCCCCTGTCCTCCTTCCTTTCCCCCATCAAGCTCTTTTGACTTCTCAAGATATTCAAAACACGCAATTTCTCTTCAATGCCATACGCTCTACAATTCTGCCAAGCTTCCTTCATCTGTAAAAGACTACTAACCATGGAATCCTGATGCCTTCGCAAAAAATGGAAGTGCTGGTGTGTCTGAAAGAAATTGAGCCCCTGGCGATAAAGAGCAACTCTCGGCTCACACAGTCCTCCTTTCAACATCTGATAAAGCTTAGTTATAGGACTGCCAAAATGGAAATTGCCACCTTCAAACAGCTCCTTCAAGGTCAACATAAACGTGTCCTGATCCATGTCAGGCAAGTACTTTGTGAGGCCAAACCTCTCTTCCTCAGTCAAGCAATCATTCCAAACATCCAACGACAAAATTCCATGTAAATCAGGAAGATCATAAAGCTCAAAAGGGATGCAACAAGTCTGATCTCCAACTTGGCAAAACTCAGACCCTGTTTCCCCTAATTCCAACAAATCAAAGTCATCCGATCCCGCCCCAGAATCAGCATCATCAAATTCATCATCATCCTCAGAATCCACTGAGTTCCTCCTACGAAACTCGTCATCATCACTCGACATACTCTCTCTACTCCTACTCCCCACAGAGAACTCAGAATCCAACCGCGACACCGGCTTAACGTTGTTCTTTTCAATAGCCATCACACATATCAACCATCAACAACAACTAACCTCCTCCCCCAACTTTAGCTCAAACACTCAAATTCTCAATTTCGTATCCCCGTACTTCACTCAATAACAACCTCAACTGATCAAATCGAAACTCCAATTAAAACCCTAAAAAAAGCAAATTCACAACAATAATAAATTTCAAAAACTCAAATCCAAAACAACAAACTAGCGGGAAAAAAAAAAAACTCCTCAAATAACAAAACCACAACAATGCCTCAACAACAAAATTCAATAAAAACAACAAAGAAATTCAATTCAAAATCAATTAGATCAAAGAAATACCTAATTTCGAGATTGGCGGGAGCAGCGAAAATTGAAGAGGAGAGAGAAAAAAAAAAGAGTGAGCACCAACAACCATGGAAGAAGTGTAGAAATCGCCGAATTCTTCGCGCACAACGAAACTCTGAAAACCCTAGAAAAATAACAAAAAAGAGGAGAGAGAAACGATTATATATATATATCGGGGAGAAGGAGGAAGGCGATGCAGACGTGGAGAAATAATGGCCGTTTGATTTAGTGATTGGAGGAGAAAATGACGAAAAAGGGTAAAGAAAATAGAGAAGAAGAGAGAGAAAGAGAAAGAGAAAGAGAAAGAGAGAGAAAGAGGAAAGGTTTATTTTTCCAGAAGAGAAGGGGGAAGACAAAGGGAGGAGAGAGAGAGAGAGAGAGAGAGAGAGAGTGTAAGTGTGTTGTTGTTGTTGTTGTTGTTGTTGTTGGTCGTAGAGAGTAAAAAGAGAGACGAAGACTCAGCAACTTAAGCCCAGACCGTTGCAGAGTGTTGTTGTTCAATGAAACACACCGTTTTGGGCTCACTTTTATACTATGTAGATATATTATACTATAATAATTGTATAAAGATAAAAAAAAAATGAAATAGAATAAAATAGGTAAGTTCTTTATCTTACTTTTGAACCTCAAAACGGATTTTTAAAAGTGAACTTTGGGTTGTTTTTAAGGAATAAAATATAAGTAGCATTTAGTGGTGTCAGAAACAGATCTCGACCGCCGGGCCAATCCCGATCGACCCGACTCAACCCGGTTCGGACCCCGAGGTCGATCCCCCCACCGACCGAAACCCGACCCGGGATTACCTGCACCCGACCAAGACCGGTTAGATTATATTCCGACCCGACCACACGTACCCGCATTCAAACTCCGAACCCGATCGAACTAAACCGGATATTAACCCAAAAACCCAATTAGGCCCAAGTAAATACCGGTTCAACTCGAATTCTAATTGATCTGAAAATAAAATCTACCTAATTTGATGCAATTTTTCAAACCAACTTATTTTGACGACTAAACTCAACAAAATTACTAAAATTCAATTATTTTTCTATATCTACAAAATCATTTCAATATGGTAACTTATAAAATTACTTACATTTAATAATAATTTAATAAAAAAATAAATTACATTCTCAATTAAATTATTTTGGGATATTCTCAATGGTAGCCCTCTACTATTGAGAATTATCAATGACAGCCCTGTCTTTTTTTTAATCTCATTGGTAGCCCTCAATTATAACACTATTATCAAATATGACCTTATAAAGCAAAAAAAACTCTTAAATTAATGTTTTTTAGCCAAATTAAGGCGTTTCCGATCATTTTTCACAAATTTCGACTACAAATTTGATCCGTTAAGGGAAAAAGCGACCCCCAAAATCATTGTTGGGCAAAAAACGACCTTGGTTTACGTGATTAAAAAGATCAAAACTTTGTATATATCTCGATTTGCGAGTAAAAAAAAATTGGCCAAATGATATTTTGGGGGTCATTTTTGCCCCTAAAGGAACAAATTTGTGGTCGAAATATGCAAAAAATGACCAGAATTGCCTTAATTTGCATGTCGAAGAATTAAAGTAAGACTTTTTTACTTTATAAGGTCATATTTGATAATAGGACAATAGTTGAGGGCTACCATTGAGTTTAAAAAAAAGACAGGGCTACCATTAAGAATTCTCAATAGTAGAGGGCTACCATTGAGAATATCCCAATTATTTTTGATGTAATTTTAGTTCATATGTTTTAACTATTGATGAGATTATAATGGTCACTTTTTAACTGCTAGTTTCTTAGTGCATATTATAGAACGTTTTCTTATTAATTATTCAGTTGCTTTGTATAATGCAAATGCTTCCATAAGATACTATACTTTAATTTTTCCACAACATATAATTAAGATCGTAACTTGTTTGAGTGAAAAATAAAGTTTGGTAATTGGGTCGAGTTAATATAATATCATAAATTCATTCAAAATACATGTGTCAATGTCAAACGAAATTACAAAAATCAAATTGCTGAATTTATTATATGTAGCAAGCCAGCAACAACAACAACCACAAGCAAAGAAACCGGCAGAAGCAAGCCCGGCGAAGCAAGCCGGCAAACAAACCACAAGAAGAAAACCAAGAAGAAGCCAAAGAACAACCACAAAGCAAAGAAGGCGGTAGCAACCACAAAGCGGCAAGCCAACGAGCGCAACAACATCTCAAAAGCAAGAATAAAGAACAAAGCAAGCCACAAGCAAAGCGGCGTCCAACAAGCAACAAAGGCGGCACGGGACCACGACAACCACAACAACAAAGTACAAAAATACTTTTTTATATTTTTTGGGCTCTCAGATCTTATAACAAAGTTTTAAGAAACTGTTACCAGAAGAATCATCATCGAGCACTTAGACTCCATCAACATCACAAAATGTAAAAATGTAAACGAGCCACAAAGCAATTGTGGGCAGGCGGCAATTCTTAGGCACTTATAAAAAAAATTGGTTGTCAAGTGTGTATCATATTCTTAAATACATGCCTAGAAAAAGCGCCGCCTCACAAAGCTAAGGGCAACAAATACTTAATTAATTTTGGAGTTGAGAGTCTAATATACGGGTACCAAAATATCAAACCAGTACAGCACCATCCACATGAACATCAGCACCATCCCACAAGCACAGCAACACCAACAAACCACAAGCACATCACCATCCTACAAGCAGCAGCACAAGACCACAACGACCACAACCAAAGCAATATAACATGGGCAGCAACAAAAGAGAGAGCAAATGAATTACAGAATAGAATCATAGTCTATATCACTAGGTTCACCTAAAACACCAACATCAACAGTTCTTTCATCCTCAATTGGGGTATAACCAGAAAGCCAATTTTGACAAGTTACTAAAGCTTCAACATTATGAGGCAACAAACGCGAACGATACTTGGTCAAAATTCTACCTCCCATGCTAAATGAGGATTCAGATGCAACAGCGGTAATAGGGATGGCTAAAATATCTCTAGCCATGCGAGCAAAAATAGGAAATTGAACCACATTAACACGCCAATATGAAAGAACATCAAAATCAACATCACTAACACAAGGAACAAGGGGGCATCAAAGTATGCATTAATTTCAGAAGTTACACTTTGAACACTAGAAGCACCAACACTAGGGCTAGCAACACGACCATACTCTTTAGCAAGGTTTATTTTCTTATATGGGCGAAGGGTAGGTCTTAGACTCGATGGACAAGGATTAACATCACTTTGACCAGAACTCAAAGAACCAAAAGAAGAAGATGGATAAGTTTGAGAATAATATATATACAATTCGGTGAAATGATCAACGGCAGATTTAACACGTTTATCACGCTCGGAATCAACATATAAACTACCATATAAATCACTAACAAACTGTTTTTATAGCGTGGATCAAACATGACAACAACACAAAGAATAGGAGAATAGTCCTCACAATACTTGTTAAACTTAGCATACATAGGTTCAACCATACCCTTAATGCAATCAGTTGCATGATTATGTGCATTAACAATCAAATTCTCAATTAATGCAATGTTAGAAAAATACAAGTTGGCGGTGGGGTACTCGGAACCGTAAAACAAAGACACGCTTATATCATAAAAAGGTTCCAAAAAATCACAAACATTTTGTATGATTTCCCAATCGGTATAAGTAATACGAATTTCAAACCCCGGCTCAAATCTAACAAACCTATCAATAGCTTCCCTTCCTTCCAAACAACGACGAAGCATTAAATAAGTGGAGTTCCAACGAGTACAAACATCAGAATTCAACTTACCACAAAATCCATTATTAACATACTTCACACAATCATCAAATCGTTGAAGTCTAGCCATATTTAAACCAATATAAGTAACAATTGAATGCAAGTTTTTGACACTCTTATCAATCATAGTCATACCACTTTGTACAACAAAATTTAAAATATGTGTTGAACATCTAATATGAAAAAATTTACCACCACAAACCAAAGGATTGACTTTGTTCAAATCATCAACAATTTCAGAAACCATAACATTATTATTACTTGCATTATCATAAGTCAATGTAAAAACCTTATCTTTAAGACCCCATTCCTCAAGCAAATTCAGAAAAAATCTACTCAATTCTAAACCGGTATGGGGTTGAGGGCAAGATCGAAAGACAAGTATTTTAGAACGTAGTGTCCAAGAGTTATCAACAAAATGAGCAGTAAGTACCATATAGTTATCATTCATGGAAGTCCAAAGATCACAAGTAAAACATATTCTACCATCCAAATCCATCAACAAGTTACGCAAACTCTTTTTCATGGTGTCAAACTAATCAACACAAATCTTAAGCATCGTATTCCGAGTTATGTGTTTCACTCTAGGTTCCAAATAAGACAACAAAGCCCTAGTTCTAACATGTTCAATAATAAGTAAAGGATAAGCATGGACCATTATGGCTTCGGCAAACATACGACAAAAGGTTTTTTTGACTAAAATTATTTCCCGCATCATTACCTTTAACACTTAATAAATAAGGATCACATTTAAGTAAATGCCTATTTTGATTAGTGGTACCTCTAGCACTTTCAGCACGCAAATGACAGTTTCTACAGTGAATGCAAGTAGAAAATATCTTACCCTCCGATTTGTATAAAACGAAATGCTTCCAAACAGTGGAAGTGCGTTTACCAAAGAGTGAAGGACCAGACAAAGGAGCAGAAACAACATCATCGCCAGTAGTAGTAGCAGCAGAATTTGATTGAACAATTGAAGCATAGTCAGAAACAACATGGTGTACATAATTGATAAATACTGTGAACCACAAAATATTCAAATTTGAAGAATAATATAGACGAAAAAGAAAATGCAGCAAATAATTTTTATTTAATATTATTGGGGTTACAACTTTTGAGAATTTCTTGATCCCTTTCTCCTATAGATAACAAGCCCACAACTTGGTGGAAGGGAGGAGATGAGGACATTTGTGGCTTATTCCATCAAATCTCCTTTAATTTAACCTTAGGAGGAGAGATTTACTCCCTCCGTCCTAGAATAGTCTGAACACTTTTCTTTTATGTTTGTTCCAAATTAGTTTGAACACTTCCATTTTTGGCATGGTCCCACTATTAATATATTATTTCTTTTACACTCCTTTGGCCCACACTCTACCTTTTATGAATAAAAAGTTACCCAGCTTTCTCTCTCCTCTAATAAAAAATACCCACTCCTATCACATCTACTTTTTTTAAAAAATAACATTTGATAATCACACTATAGCTTATCACATTAAAATACATGTCCCACCAAGTGTTCAGATTATTCTGGGACGGAGGGAGTAATATATAGTTGTAAAGTTGGAGGATAAGATAAAAAGATGACATTAGGCCTTGTCATCCCTCCAACGGTCATCAACCCTTTGACGTCCTTGTTTCACACCCAAAATACTTGGTATCCCTACAAATTTTAGGGCTAAGATACTCACTAATGAGGTGGTCTCAACAACTTTAGATGAGGAAACTTTTTTAATTTCCAATATTCTTTATGTTTCATTCAATCATGTTTACCATTTGGAAGAGAATAATGAGCGAATAGTCATCTAACCAAGAATGTTGCACCATTCTTGGAAAGATTATCACTTAGTATCCCTACAAAATTTAGGGCTAAGATACTCACTAATGAGGTGGTCTCAGCAACTTTAGATGAGGAAACTTTTTCAATTTCCAATATTCTTTATGTTTCATTCAATCATGTTTACCATTTGGAAGAGAATAATGAGCGAATAGTCATCTAACCCAAGAATGTTGCACCATTCTTGAAAATATTATCATCTTTAATGCCAGAGTTTGCTAATTTGGCGATTGCTCCCTATGATGCCGATTATTACAGTATTCGGATTTTCTACCACTGGATTGAAGTATCGAGGAGGATGCTTGTACAGCTCAATTTTCATCAAGATTGCTGCCCAAAGTGCCGACAGTGGAAATGATTCCATGGCGTCTACTTGTCATCCGATTTATTACTGACAAAGTCAATACACTTGAGGAACTCCAACTTAAAATAGAATTACCCGTTGATCATTTGTTCTTCCATTCTTACAAAAACGACGGGAAAATCGATACTCTATTACGCTCGAATCGTGGTATGAGGCTCGCCATCCTTCACAATCCGACTAATACTACAAAGTGTACCTTTCAAGTTGATGGATGATGGAGATGGTAATCACTTCGCCGCATTATCTTTGGCATCAGTTCTGAAATATAGCACAAAGTTCTTGAACAAACTTGTCCAAGTTCGTTTTTCGTTGGAGATTTGGTTGCTTGGAGCTGCGGATGCAGATCTAAAAATGTGTCTTCTTTCTCCCAGCCATGCGCCACTAATTCTGGTTTATTTACTATTAGATTTTTCATTTTGTTTTTTGAGGGTATTATATTCATTTTATTTTTTGAGGATATTATATTCATTTTCTTGATATCTCGTTAATCTTGTAAGTGGTAAGGACATTATGATGAATTTGTTTTGTTTTTCTTTAGATGATATGTGGAACTACTGTTGTAACGTACTAGAAATTATATTGGATATATATGAGAAACTTTTTTTGCTTTGAAATATTGAACTATTACTGTCCTTGTATGTTTCACATTTTGTTGTCGTTTGTTTAATTTTCACTTCTTGAAAATGATACCAATTGTTTGTTAGGTCACCCTTGTTAGTTTTGGATTGCTAAGCCACTTTATATAAGAGCTTGTTTGGTTCAAGTCATGGAATGGAAAGGGAATTGATGAAATAATAAAATAAAGGAGGATTTCGTAATAAAACTTATTACTTGGGTGTTTGGTTTAAGCATTGGAATGGAAAAGATTTGGTAACCATTATTAACGACAAATGGATTTTGTTATTAATTGAGGGGTAAGGGAATGTAATAAACTAAAGGAATCCATTACCATCAAGTAATGGTAATGAATTGAGGAGGGTTGAAGTAAACAAGAAGAATTGGAGTAGGTATTTAATTATGTTTATTGAAACCCAAAACTAATGAACCTAACACACGCTCTAAGTGAAGAGCCACTCTCACACTCTCTCCTTATTTTTTTGTTGGCAAAATTGGTCTCAACGCCACAAATTATGGCTCAGGTGCTCCCAACACCCCAAACTTTGACTAGTAGCCAAAACACCAAAAACTATAGGCCATCGTGCGGTGCGTGTCATAAATATAGGTACGAATTTCCATGATAAAATGAGGATATATGTAGAGAGGAGTTCTTTTTTTTTTTGCAACGACGGTATATTTGGAGAAAAAAATGTTTTTAAATAGAAACAAACGCTATATTTTTAGATACTCAAAATAGAAATCAAGCACTATATTTTGAGACGGAGGGAGTAAGACAAAATATTTAGACTTGTGCCCACAAGTACTTTTGAGTGTTGTGTTCCTATAGTTCAAGACATCTTATACTACATATAGAGGCAATCTATTACCTTTTGTTAAAAAATAAAGGTAATCTATTTTAGACGATTATAAAGCTTAGTAGAATAATGTTCTATACTTCATCATTAATTTATCACAACAAAATTCAGACTTTAATAATTATTCAATTTTTTGAATAAGGCAAAATAATATAGTAATTGGAATTGAGATTTTGTTACAATTAGAGATCATATCTTGGTGTACCTACTGCACATTCCCAGTTTTTATTGGGGTTTACCAAACAGTGGAAGTGCATTTACCAAAGAGTGAAGATCAGGCAAAGGAGCAGAAACAACATCATCACCAGTAGTAGTAGCAGCAGAATTTGATTGAACAATTAAAGCATAGTCAGAAACAACATTATCAATGTCCTCCATTTATAACTGAAATTTAACAGGTTTAAGGGTTAGGTTTCTAGTTATGGTTTCTGGTTAGGGTTAGGGTTTCTGGTTAGGATTAGGGTTAGGGTTTCTGATTAGGATTAGGGTTTTAGGTTAGGGTTAGGGTTGAAACCCTAACCCTAACCCTAACCCTAAACTCTAACCTTAACTCTAACCCTAATCCCTAATCCAAATTCCTAACCCTAACTCTAACCAGAAACCCTAAAACCTAACCCTAAAACATATTAAAAAAATCAAACAACTCACATGAATCAGATTCGAAACATATTAAACATATTAAAAAAATCAGATTCGAAACAACTTCACATTCGAAACTCAAACAAAGAAAATCATAAATCTTACATAAAACAAAAAAAAACAAATATTAAACAACTTCACATGAATCGAAACTCGAAATTTAAAAAAATCAACCAAAGTTCATCATCACAATCGAAACTCAAACAAAGAAAATCAGGCATCTTACATAAAATAAAAAAGATAAAAAAAAAGGAAATTAAACAAACCTCAGAAAAACAGTCGATTGAGGAGAGATTTTGTGTTTTCCGGCAAGGTCTTTATGCTTTTCGGTCAGATTTTTACGCTTTTCGGTGAAATCTTTACGTCTTCCGGCTAGATCTTTACATTTGCCGCGAGATCTTTACGTTTTTCGCCGAGATATAGACGGAACCGGTGAGAACTCAAGAAAAGAAAATGCTTTCCTGCGAGTTCTATGTGTTTTCCGGCGAGATAGTGAAGGAATGAAGAAGTGAAGACTGAGAAGTGAGAGGCGCTGATGAGAGAGAGTGAAGGAATGACCGAATGAAGATTGAAGAGGCGCCGTTGAGTATGACCGTATGAGAGAAATGAGATGAGAGAAATGAGAGTTAGGTTAATTTTAGGGTTTCATTTTAGGGTTAGTTTTTATAGGGGGGTTATTTGGGGTTGTTTCAACCGTTGGATTAGATCTAATGGTTAGGATAGAAAAAAAGGAGAGATGAGAATTTCTGAAAAAGAAGGGGAAATTGGATCATTTTGGGCTATTGGATCAACAAGGTTTTGCTCTTTTACAAATCAAAGGCTAAAAATTAGGATCCGTGTGTTTGTTTTTTGGCCAATGAGATTTGAGAATGATAATGTTTATGGATTATGGCAAAAAAATTATTGAATAACCAATTAACAATATATTGTTATTATTATTATTATTATTATTATTATTATTATTATTATCATTATTATTATTGTTGTTATTGTTATTGTTATTGTTATCATGTTATTTTATTATTATTATTTCGAATCATAATGCTTACCATAATCGAGTCATTTTAATTTTATATAAATCCAGTAATTGATCGTATACTCGTAGTTAATATATAATACTCATTATTATTATCGTTAGTTATACTATTAGAGCATATTAAGAGTCGATACTCATTAATAATCATTCACGTATTAGCTAGAATGGTTCCAATATTATTATATCGTACTAACATATATAAGCCTACTGATAAAATAGTCTCTTTATAGTCACATATATATACAAAGTTAAGAGAAGACCATAAATACTATACTAGTATTAAACTATAGTATAACATAAAAACAATTAACTTAAATAATCTTATAACTTATAAAGATAAGGGAGTGTTATGGTTGTTAATCTTATACTAGTATTAAACTATATGGTTGTTAACAAGTTACTATTTAGTAACTAGTAAGTACTTGTTAACTATTTTACTTATGGTTGTTACTTGTTACACGTTAACTTATTTTAATAAGTTATGGTTAGCTTTTATAGGGGATAATATGATTTGGGGGAATAATTTATTATTATTATTGTGCAACATATGAACCCTCGTTATAATCACTTAGGCCCCATATGAACCGTCGTTGTAAACATATAAATGTATGATTGTCATTTGTTATAGTATTATAACATATTAAGAGTCGTTATACTAATTTATAATCAATAGAGTATTAGATTGGTTTTATAATTATTTTGATATCAATCTTATATTAAAATGATTCAACATATTAGTATTTATATTGTTATTGTTATTGTTAGAATTCCTGTTCTTATTTGTATTACTATTGCTATTGTTAGCCTTGTTACTATTACTGTTATTATTTGTATTTTTACCTATTATCATTGCCGCTTTATGTTTATTAGTATTATTATTCTCATTACCATCATAGCTATTTACAAACTTATATATCAATCATAATGCTTATAATAATAAATCATTTATATAAAGTTTGGAATTGATCGTCTACTCGTTATTATTGTCGTTGGTTATAATATATAATATTAAAACATATGAAGAGTCGTTCTACTCCTTTACTCATTAGAGCGGTTTTACGCAGTTGATTATTTGAAATAAGAGTTGACTAAGAGAATACACTAAACATCACGGTAATCAATATGGTGTTTTTATTGGTTTTTCGTTGTCATCCATATATTTATCGCACACACACATATGTATATATATGTCGATCTTAATACTTTTATTAATATGATTCGTTTACAAAATCCATAACAAAATCAAGATGGCCCGATTAGGAGTTACCCGAAGTTGAATTGACGTTCAATAGCGAATGGACCCGATGTTTCACAATGATCGAACTAAGGTCATTACTAATTCAACCCGAGTACATTTGACTTAACTCAACCGTACATGAAACCTAAATACGACCTCGCACAAACCGCAAAAAAAATGTCGGTGGGCGATCATACCCGGAATGGATCGACTTGTAAATGGAACGCTCGCACTGTCCCAAGCACCGGAATCCCATGATTCAAATGTGTTCGACCCAATTGAACAAAACCTGACCAATCATGACCTAGCAAGATCGACAATCGAATCCCGATACGTCCGGGTCGACGCGGTTCGCCGTGGGTATACCCAAAACCTGTTTGAGAACCTGTTTTGACACCACTGAGTAGCATCTAGATAATTTATGACGTGAAAGGATACAATAGGTAGTTGTGGTTGGAATATAAGAATACATGATTTTCAACCAGGAGGTGACGCTTATTCAGTCTTTCCAACAGAACGACCTATTTTCGTTGGGTTTTGCTGCCACCAGTATAGGGTGTTGCCTCCATGCCACTTAAGATATGCAAATTCAGATAGATGGCTCATGGAACCGGAATACCCAATTGGGAAGCACTGCAGGGGTTGCTAGCAAATTCACGGATGTGAAAGATCCAACTATTCATGGTCATGGTAACTGCATCTATTCTAACGAAACTCAAGCTTGTCTATGCGCTTTGAAATGGGCCCGCGAACAAGGACATGAGTGCAATTCAATTTACACAAACTCAATGACTCTCATTAATTAACGGCCTATGTGCACAACAGATATGTGACATTTCCATCAAATGGACCTATCAAGATATCCTGAACATAGTAAGCTGTATTACCAAAGTCGCTAACAACGTGTGTTTATCTTATTGTGTGGTGGAGACTATCACATATTCTTGTGTCATTATACATGTTACAAAACAGTATCATTCTTTATATATTCAAGTGTATCGAATATAACAACGCATGACATATAAATGGAGCTGATTTTTCTCTTTCATAAAACTATAGTGTTTTGATATTTTGAAAGTCAAAAGCAATGTTTTGAGATTGGACATTAGTTCGAAAGTAAACATGGTCCTCGATGTGTTTAGTAGAGAGTTGTTAGCTCTTAATTGACATTGGTTATAAGAACTTATTAGATTAACCTGTTATTTAAACAATATGCATCAACTGTTTGATTGTTGGTTAGTTGATTAGATTAGTTGAGAACTTGAGATTTGAGAATGGTATGAAAATGTTAAGTAAATTGAGAGAGCTTATTCATCATACACCCGAGTGTACCATGTGCATGGTACATTCAAGACTAATTTTTGTTCATTTGCTCATTTGAGATCTCCTTTTTAAGTTTATTTTGCTCATTTGGATGGTTTCAAATGAGCAATGAGCAAAAAATAACCTTGGGTGTACCATGCTCACTTCGTACACCGGGTGTATGATAAATTTTTGAAATTGAGATGCCATACGTGTATTTAAGTGATTTAATTTTTTTCAATAAACTTCAAATTTTGAGATTTTTGCAAAAAGAATTATGAGGCCCAATTGAAATTCATAGCTCTCAAATTGGGAAATCATCATGTAAACTTTCTAAATATATTGTATATGGATATTGCAATCTGTACTTTAAATAATTGCAAGCAAATTATATTGGTAGTCACATAAAGTATAGTACGAAGTTAATATTAGCATGTGATACTCTCAAATAAGACATGTTCCTAATCTTTCTTTCTATCATGAGGTAAGGATTTAAGATATTAATTAGTGTTTTGGCCCGGGCGATGCCCCGGGGTTTTTATGTGCTACAATTTAGTAGTAGATAAATACATCTCATACTCATTTAAAAAAGTCATGTCATTCATTATATGGATTTCAAAAGTTTTCTTTTCATATATCATCATTAATTTTGATTAAATAAGCAATAATAGTATGGTGGTGTGATGGTTGGATCTCTTTCTTTCATATTTGAGGTTGTGGGTTCGGATGTTCACGTTAACAATGTTTTTTTTTACTATATCAGAAAGACGTGGATATAATGTTACTGAATGAGGGATGATGACATGTGGCACATATACGTTCTTAGGAACGTTTTTTAATATATTAGACGTGGATGCAACCTAGGCCCATATTTAATACAGACTTATGATCATATTTTGTTTATAGTATTACTGTAAATATAAGGGTAGTACTGTAGTAGTCAACACTGCTCTTCAAATGGTATCATGCATACATAATTACTTTTAATGAACATGCGAATTTATTTATCTTTAAGGATGCAAGGGCTATGTTTAATAACATTAACTAATTACAACACATATCTGTAATTTTGTGGAAACATGGATCACTAAAAGACGTTAGATTAGATGGTGATTCTTTGGAAATCCTTACATAAGGTCAGGGGTTCGAGCCCAGGCTTCAACATATTTATTTTTTAAATAATGACCACTTGAATTTGTTGGTTTATAGATACGTGGCAAAATTCTGGTGGCAGGAGGAGGGTGCCACGTGGCGCATAGACGTTGTTAAGCACGCCTTTTAATATATTTGTATAGATTATTTGAGAATTAGCACTATGGGAAATCAACTTGGATTATTTGGCTAAAAGTGCCGCTTAGTAGGGAGTTATAATTTAAATGTTAAGAGTAATCATTAAATTATTTTGTCACCAGAACTTTTCCCTATGTGTCAATTTTCTCAAATGCTAATTATCATATGAATTATACGAGTTTATTAACTTACTATTACAAAATTAATTGATTCTTGTCATACTTTCTTCCTATAAAATGATTAATCGTAATCTTAAACTTCAACTATTCCACCTAATCGTGGTGCTTAATCATGGTTCTCATGTATCCTACATTACTTGAGATTATAATGATGTTTCTCATGTGATAAAAAAGCCACATTGCGCTATATCTTTTCTCAAAAATAAGCATTGATTTCATCGTAACATATATGCGAGATTCAGCTTTGTTATAGGTAAAGCTGCAGTAATAAAACAGGATTTGTTTGAATGTATTGTAAGCTAACACTTTGGCAAATGAGTCAACTTGGAGTTTGATTTTTGGTTTGATTTCAAACTATGCTCCTAAACAACATTCATATGAGATTCAAAATTTACCCATAGGCTGATAGAAAATAAACAAACACCAGTATTCCTTCGTGAAAACTTCCACTACATTAGTACATTACCATCAACGCAGAGAGAGTACAACGATTCTTGATTTTTTACTCTTTCTACAATGTGTTCCCGAATACACGTTGAAATTTAATCAACAAACAATGAACGAATAAAGGAAATAGGTGTTACATGGTTCATATACATACTGTACATCGTTTCTGCATAGTGCTACATATGCATCTAATATCCAAAATGCCTCTTGCTCACTCTAGTTGATAGCAATGAGAGGAAGCCTGGGGTCTCTTACAGACTGAGCACCCTCAATTTGTCCGAATATATGTTTTACATCACCATTTGCTTGCTTTCCAGACTTTAGATCCCAAAATGACTTCAACAAATCGTCGAAGGCAGGCGTCCTAAGTTCTTCTATTGACGTCACACTAGGTAGGTTGATTGGCCGCTTCCTTGGAGTCGAGCAAGTTGGCTCATCCACCTGTTCAGTAGAGAAAAAGGGATGTTAAAAAATATTTCCTATAAAACCGAACAATTCTTATGATTGTATCACATGTTAAGATCATCAGATGAGAGTTTCTTGGAGAGGTAAGCCTCAGTCATGACAGCCATTACTCCGCTCTCTAACATACAATTCGGGTCAATATGGGTCAGAATTCGGTATTACCCTAAAGCTATAAAAATGTTGTTAAACTTTGAATGGGTCAAATCGGCTCGAATTTGTGTTGTCCAAGTTTGGGTTGGGTTAGTGCATCAGTCAAAGATTGTCAGCTCTACATGCATTCTAAAAAGAAAAGAAGCCCCCCTACATTTTCAAGGTAAAAGAAATGTGGTAGAGTTTTCTAATATATTTTCCTCACTCATAAGATGATTTCTCACTCCAATAAAATTTTGAAGCAAAGTTCCCCACACAAAACTAGGGCATCTCAACAAGTTTCAGTATCTAATGCAACCATTTTGAAATTCATGCCGAGTCCTATCAAGATTCTTACCCTATATTCAGTTAGGAGACATTTTCCTGCATGGTCCGTGATCTCAACAATCTTATGGTGATGGCCACTCTTCAATTCCCTAACATCTTTACAACAAGGAGCAATGATAGAGTCAAGATCGTCCCGTGCATCATGGTCCAGTCGCAAAGAATCTGCATTATTTTCGCCGACTGTTAGGATACAGAGCACTGACATGCATAATCAACGTAATATCACAAAAACACTCACGGTCAACAGAGGCAAGGAGATCCTTGTTAGTGACATCTACATCTTCTATTGTAGATGATGCAGAAGAAGACAACTTTGTCCGAAGCCTTTGATTAGCTTCCATCCCTCCCCTGGTAAAATAAAAATAAAAAAAAATTACAATTGTATAAACATGCACATGTACTAGTACGATGTACGGTTCTACTACCCATTCAACCAGTAATGCTGATGAACTAGTGTGCCACTCACTTGACAATTTTGTCAATCGAAGAAATATTGCTCTTTTCAAGGCTAAGCAATGATTGTTGCGCATCCTTCCACTGTTGTGCTCCCATCTTTGTCTTTTCCAAACTGCAGGTTTTCACAAATTACCCATATACGTGATTATTGGTCAAATCCAGCCAAAAGATTACTGAATCATAAAGAAAGTAACACCATACCAGCTATGCAAGACTCCTTCAAGGCCTTTCTTTCCATTTTCTACAGCAGAAGTATCCTCAAGATACTGAGACTCGGTTACATCCACATACACTGTCCAGTTGTCCTTGACAGTTGCAGTATCTTCTCGCATAGTAGACATTTCTTGCTGAAGTTGACTAGTCCTGGAGGCTGCACTCTCTCTAAGACCAGTTACTGCTGCTTGAACCTGCAACAAGAAGTCACATATGTTTAAGACATCAAAAGGTGAAAAACTGGAAAGCCCTTTCCAATTGGTGTACATCACTGCTTATTGCATCAAGATAAGACCGGGGAACATAACCGAATTCATTAAGAAAATATGCATATTGTCATAACATGTAGTAGGGGCAGAGAACTGGATTTCATGAAGAGGACATGAACAGTTCTGCTGTTAGTGAACTCAGGTAACCTCCTAAAGATGTAAATGGAAACTGATGTAAAGGCACAATGAAGAAAGTGAATCTACAATGAAGGAAAGGAAGGTTTAAACAGACCAGTTCCTTTTTCCTAGCATTGGAAGCTGCAAGGAGTTCTGCCACTTTCTCTAATAATTCCCTCTCTTCCTTTGCAGCACACTCCTGCAGATGAAGCAAAAATATATTAGATTAGACAATATGTGAGATGCAAAGTACAGGGAGAAAAAGCACAAATAGAATCACCTCAAAGTTTCTTTCCAAATCAGATAACTTTTGCTCATTAACAGTTTGTGCTTCGTCTACAATACAAGTCAATTTAGATGCATGTGCGTCTAAGGTGTTAAAAAAGTTCAGCGTAACTTTAGAAATGGAGCGAGTGGTCTCCACAGTTCTGGAATGTGCCTGCAACAATTGCATGAAACAAACAGGTAAGCCAATAAGCAATTTGTCACAAGATCTCTGATTTTATGTACAGCCAAGGGTTATGGAAACTCTGAAAGAACTGACCTCACTCTGCTTTTGAGCATATGCCACTATCTTCTCTTCCTGATCATTCAGACCTCTTTGAAGCCCATTCAGCAATGCATCAGCCTCATGAGCAAATTGGTTAAAAAGCTGTCGTGGACCCTCTATCAGTGACCTTTCAAGGAATCTACTAGGAAATTCACGAACTTTGCCAAATGCCATATACATCTTACCTCTTCAATGGCTGATGAATGTTTAGATACTTCCGAATTCAAATCTCCAAATGTCAACTCTGAGTTTCCTTCTAGTTCTCCAGCTAAACTGTCCAATGCCTTGATGCCGGAGCCATACATGGTTTTCAGCTTTTCAAGTCGTTGCCTTAAATCCTCAGCAGCCTAGTACAATAAGTAATTGGTAAGCATCTTTAAAAGGATATGACTTATGAGACTCACAGGGAGAAGGTAATAACTGGATATTACCTCTGCTTTAGTTGATACGAAAGTTTGCATATCGTCTTCCATATCTTTCAATTGCTTTTCTTGCTGGGTGACAGAAGCATCAACAGATTTATGCAGTGCTTGAAGCTGCTGCGTCAACTGGGATTGGAATTTCTGAACAAGTATCCTATTTCCGTCCTCAATTTTATCCTTTCGCTCTGTAACCCAAACCAAGGATTAACGCAATTCCAATTACTTACACCAAAAATGATGATTAAATCATGTTTAGTTTTAAAGAACCAACCAATCTTTGCATATAAGCTAGAGATATCTGATGCAGCACTCTCCAGTTCTGTCCGTAGGTCAATTGCTCGGTCAACAAGGGCTTTCTCTGAAATGATTCCATCACTCTTTTAAGTCAATATTCATCATTACTAAAACCACCGTATCAAGGATATATCAAACCCGAAAAGAAAGTAAAAACTTAATAGTAATTATTAGAAAGTACTATGCAAACAACAGAAACACAAGACCACATAAGGCACAATACTCCAGGAAAATATTCAAAGTTTCACACCTGATCTCAGGAGATTAGTTATTATGAATTCCTTCTCTTTGATTGTTGCATTTGCTTGTCTATGCTTCTCTTCAAGATCAGATAATGCATGCTCAGTTTCCTCGAGCTTTCTCTGATGGCAAATGTCAATATTGTGTGTTAGCGGAAAAAGGTTCAAAACAACAAGGGTAGCAAATGCTGGTCCATTATCTTCACTGGCAATAAACATTAACTAACATATTGAAGAATACCTGTGTCATTTCGAGTTTATTACTCAACTCTGCAGACAAATGCTGCTGAGAATTATAGAGTTCCTGAAGTTCCGCTAGTTGCTAAATAGGAAAACAGAACATGGTTGATAAGTAACTATCATGCAGTTAGGGCCACAGAGTGCTTCTTAACTTTAGATATCATGTATACCTTGTCCTTGGTATCCATGTCTAGCTCCATTTTCTCCACTTTTTCTGTCAAAGCCTGGATGAAAAGCATCACAGAAAAATTAATAAAACTTGAAATGCTTTGGGCCAAACTCACAAGTGACACAGATCAATTAAAAATAGAAGTAGAAGATAAACCTTCTTTTCTGCTTCGTCTTGAAGATAACGATCACGTGGGATATAGATTCCATTCTTCTCTCTTGCCGAATACACCTCTGGTTTAAGAATAGCAGATAAAGATTTAATTTAGTTCCTATATATTGGAAAAATCCTCGTTGTTTGGAAGACATAAAATGGCAAAGAAATTTGCAATATTGCAATAAGAGAAGAAATCACATAAACAAGGAGAAAGAAAAAAACCTTGCTTGAGCCGTTCAATCTCATAGTACAGATCTTTCATCAATGCAGACTTCATCATCTTTTGGTTGACCTAAGAAAGTAATCAAACAACAGTTCTCGTAAGAACTTACATTCGACAATGATTACATGTAATAAGGTAACACATAAGCATGAATCAGCAAGCAGAATCATTTGATCACTGACCTCTGGCTTGTTCTTGATATTCTTTGCGCGGTATGCATAGTCCAAAGTGCTAAGGGTCTCCTCCAGACAAGGAACTGATGGAGCTATAGTTGCAATTATACATGTCTTTGTTTTCCCTCCCAAGGAATCTCTCAATAATCTTGTTAATTTGCTATCTCTGATATCCCAGAAAAAATCTCTGATTAAGTAGAGAACATTTAAGAAAATTGTAAAGTGGCTAAATGAGCTGGCCCATTGAATTCTTACCTGAATGGAACATGACCAGAGTGTTCAACTAGAGCATTGATGCATCGACCAAGTGTAAGTAAGCTCTTGTTGATCTCTCCGGCTTCCCTTGCTCGGCCCTATCCAACACATAACCAACTATTAGATTTGATTCTAGCATGCTATTAATGGCTGGACAAGATATTTACAAAGTTCTAATTTTCAGCAAAATGTCATGACATTGCCACATTGGCAGAAATACACCAAAACTAAAATAAGTACGCATGTAATACCTCCCTAGCACCAGAACGATTAATATTCTCCGAACCAGCAAGGTCCACAAGGTTTAGCTTTCCACATTTAATCATTTCCTCGCCCTCTGGGGTAAACTCTTTGATGTGAATTGTAATTGAGAATATAGAGTGTGATCGACTACTTTGTTTGTTTAGCAGTGTCTCTGCAGTACGCCTCTTTGCTGAACCCTTTTCTAGGATTTTGTAAATTTCATCGGCAGTAGTCACCATCTCTTCCTCCAAGCCTCGGACAAACACGCCACCTTTACCATCTTCCATAAGTGCCAATGGCTTCTTCGACTTATCATCAACAAACTTTGACAATTCCTCAGGGGCTAGAAGATCGGTTAAGTCCTCATTGTACAGCTCCAAGAATGAGACTTTCATGCTGTACTCAGCTTGTTGGTCTTCCAATATGTCAAAGATTCGACGAACTGATCGGGGAATGACCCCTGCATCACTTGGGAATTCCCCATTCTGAAGAACACAAACAACCATAATCAACTATACAAGCAACTATCATCACAAACAGACTGTATTTCAGAGTCCACCACTGCATAAAACTGTAAAAAGCAAAGCTAGTAACCTTTTTTCTAGCTCCTCCCTCCATAGTATACGTCTTCCCCGTACCCGTCTGACCATAGGCAAAAATAGTGCAATTATAACCCTCCAGCACTTCATTAACAATAGGGTGTACAGCATGATCAAACAAATCCTTTTGTTTTGATGTTGGACCAAAAACCTGTAATCCAATGCACCAGTATTGTCATCTTCGCTTCCAATAGTAGAAACAACAATTTCATAGAAATGGTTTTGTTTCTCACATTACAAGATTATACAACAATAACAAATAGTTCAATAAAAAATTGAAAAATGGAATTGAACATTACCCTGTCAAAGGTAAATGTTCTATCAATCTGCTTATTAGCTATCAATTGAGCAGCAGAAACCTCTCTTCTGATCTCATTACAAGTAATCACAACTGGTATCTGAAGTTTCTTCTCATCTTCATTCAAAGGCCTAAATCATCAAAAACCCTAAAATCAATTCCCTAAACACAACATTTTGTTCTTATAACTCAATTTAAAGGATAAAAAATAAAATGTAGCTCACCTGCATCTCACAATAACCTGAACATTCACACCTTTCTCTCGATCATTTTTACTCGAATTCGACGTATCCGGCCTCAGATCTCTCGTCGACTTATCCATCGACCTCGGCGTTCTAGCCGGCGATACTGTATTAACCTCTCCTCCTCCTCTTCTTCTGCTCTCCATTGCAAATTTCTCACTCCAACAAAAATTCTCAAAAAAAAAAGATTTATTTGTCTTCAAATACGTACCTAATTTAAAGCAACAATTTCACTCCACAATCAATAAAATAACAATTTGATCAAAATCGTAAAACCCTAACACCAGTAAAATCGATCCACATTTTATCTCCTATTTCAAGCGACATTCTCTCAAATTGATAAAGACAGATACATTAACAACTAATAGAAAAAGTAATCATCAACAGAAAAAACACAACAAAATGAAAGCTAAACTTAATCAATTCACATAAAAAAAATGGAAAAATGACAGTGACATTGCAGCTAGATCGAAAATGACTAAATCCAGTCAAATTATACTCCGATCAATATTAAAAAAAATATTAAAAATAAAAATAAAAAAAAACATAGAGAGAGAAAATGAAGAGAGAGAAACCTTGATTTTAATGGCCGGCGAAAACTTGCTGGAGAAGATTTCAAAATGAGGAAAGAAGTGACTGCGTGGGAGTGATAGATAAACAGAGAAGACGATGATGATTTTTTGATTTGTTTTTGTTTTTATTTTCTAGAGAGAGAAAGTGAAAGAAAGGGGTGTTAAAAAAGGGCGTGAAATTAACGGCGTTATTTAAAAGAGAAATGTCGTTTAGAAATAGAGGTGAAATAACGACGTTAGAATTAGGTGGTTCCGTTTGAAACTCTGGTTTGTGACCGTTATAACAATCGGTGGATGTGATTTTTGAATTTTTTGGAAAGTGAAAAGGGGAAGATTTTAAATTAAGTTTACTCTGCCCTAGGTTATGAAGGAATATGTTTTTATATCTTACTTTTATGTTTGGGTGAAATATACTAGGAATAATTATTTCTTTTTTGAATTTTATGTGTTAGAAACAATTTTCTAAAAATTAATTATCAAAGTAAAAGTTTTGCTATTAATTAAAATATTATTATATGACTATATGAAAAAAATTTTGGTTAAAATCGAAGTGGTAAACCACTCTTTAATTCATTAAAACTTTCATGAAGGTTTTTTTTTTATAATTTCCGCACGTTTTATTAGTAATTGATGAAACCAAAACCCCAGGTGAAGGAATTACAAAGATAAGGTCTTTTTCTACTCAGAACTAAAAAGGATCAAAGATCTTTCTACAACTGACCAGGGCTAACAATGGGGTTATGAGATTAATACAACATTGGGATAATTGAGAGCCAAGCCATGAACTTAACGTCCCTCCTTAAACCTTTTTTTGGCTAGTGAATCTGCTACCATATTTGACTCTCTTCCCTTGTGGACTACAGAGATGAAGGGGTGCGATTTTCTGAAATTCAGAATAAAATTCATGTTCCAAGGCCCGCCATTATTTGCATTGCTCCTTCTTACTACACTAGACGAATCCGACTCAAGAATTAACTTGTCATTATTGATGCGATCACATAAGAATGATATTTGTAGAGCCCTGAATATTGCATAAATTTAAGCTGAATTTATCTCCATGAGGGGGATAAGGCTCGAGAACACACATATGAAAGAGCCTTGTGAGGATCAAAGGACTCCCCCCCACTGCAGCGTGGGATAGAGAGGGGTCAAAAGACGCATCAATGTTCCACTTGAACCATCCTGATGGAGGCGGTAGCCATGATTGAGGGATTGAGGGTGTTGTCACTGAGGAGGCAGAGATCGACATAAGCGACCAGTTCAAACAAGATGGGTTTCTAAGGACCTCCCCAATTGAATATGGAAAGGGATCATTCCACCCTGATATCCACCAACATAGTTGGGTTATGACGAGGTCGTGAATTTCTTTCAGCTTGCAAGGGTTGTTCTTGAAGATTCTAGCGTTTCGTTCTTTCCAAATGGTCCATAGATTTTGATAAAATAGCAAGCACACCATATTGAGGTTAATTGAGGGATAAATCGAAAATCATATGAAAAACTTGTTTTCACAATTTTACAAATTGTTCATCTTCGATAAGTTTATCAAAGGAAAATTTTGAACTAAAATGCTTGAGAATTATTTTTACTTATATGAATTACTAGGTGATGCATGAACCATACTCAATCCTCTAAAGTCTAAACTTGTTTTTTATTAATTAAGAGATTTCATCAATTATTCCATATAGTAGTTTATTAATCACTAGATTAAAGACTTGATCGATTTCATCAATTATTCCATGTAGTGGAAGTTTATGAATCACTAGATCGATTGTACACACTAAATGACTTTAGATTTAGTGTAATATAATGAGAAGTACCATTCCTACAAGTCACATGAGTAATTTTAAATAAAAGTAGAAAATGGCAAGTTACAAATTTAACTTTTTTTTAGATGGGAGGGAAGGCTAGCATTAAAACAATTAGGTTGATTTATTAAAATAATTAAGCCGGGGATATGTAATCTAGCAAATAGCCATACCTTATCACAAAAACTAGACATCGTCCATTTTAGTGAGTAAGTGAACATCACCAATTACATTCTCTAAAAGAAAATGGAGAATGAAAAAGAGTCTTAAATTACAAGAAGATCAAAGAAGTCTTCATTTAGAAATTGCATTCCAGTACTGCACCACCTCGCGACACACTGCCTTACAATTAGAAATTCAATTTTTAATTTTTTAGAGTTCTTTAAATTTTTTTTTTTTTTGAATTATGAACCTTCAACAATTATGAATATTGAATACTCTGATATTTTAACAAATTTTACAAAGGGACACCCAAAGACCCAACATTACAATTTATTCTCTTACCTCGAGTTTCATGAAGATTTAATCCAAATAACCTATCATACCCGAAAAAAAGAACATATTTTTAAGTTTCAACTACTTTAACTAAATCTCACCCCTCCAAAAATCTCCACTTCACCTTATTGTATTAGATACCTTGGGCATTTTTAGACGATTGTCCACCATATATTGCATGTGCCATTAGAATAAAATCTTACCTTTTAATGAAAAATCATTTTATACTTGATATTTTGAAGTTAAACATTTTCCTATTGGGACATATATTAAGATATTATCACTTAAGTACACATGCCACTTTCTGTGCGAAGCTCCCAAAATGCCAAAACAATGAAAAGGGTGATTAGTCTGATTATAAATGGTTTAGAGCTTTGGCTTTTAATTGTGGGGCAACAAGAAAAAAGAGCGAAAGATCTTATTAATTGTGGGGCACATGCCAACGTACATGAAAGAGTGACTTAACAGTTACATAGTCACGTACTCATGTGCTATGGGAGGCCACTTTACCGCTCTCTCCAACGACTTCTACTGGCTTCTTCTTATCAAGGTCTCAACTCTTAAACAACTTTTCCATCGGCAAAAGAAATACTAAATAATATTAATCACAAACATTTTGCAAATATATATAAAAATAACTTTCTTTTAAGTAAAAGTTATACGGCATCTACAATCGATATTAAAAAAATTATGAAACACAACCTAAGAGCATGCCCACTCATGGTAGACTTGGCCATAAAATTGGGTCATCCACCAAGGTAAAAAAAAACTTAGCATTCCATCCATGGTTTTTTCATGTTTTGAATTGGGTCATAGAATGACTCAATCCATGTTTGGGCATCCTATGATCCAAACTATGGATTAAGTCATGTAAAAGGAGATGGAGGGGCCCACAAAAAAGTGGGAGAAATTTGGCTGGTGAAAAGCTCAAAACGTTGAGTTTAAGGTGAAAAAATCATAAGAGCCAATGATTTGATGCCACGCGTGCATGAGTTCAACAGGAAAAAACCAGCAACTTCTGCCATATGCGTCAGTTTGAGTGCACAGAGCAGCGCCCCAATCAAATCATATGTCGACACGTGGCTGGGTCGTCAGATCAAATATAGTTCTTCTACAAATCATAAAACCAAATTTTATTGGACCGTGTAGATAGCGTACGAAAATCTAGTACTGATTGCAAATTTGTACAAAAAATCATTAATAAATAAACTATATCTTCTTGCAACAAACCATAAAATTAAACTTTAAACTCCCACAAGGGAAGAATGACAAATCAAATTACAAACAAAATTTTTCACCAGTGGAGACAAATAACCAAATTAATTGGATATAAAAAACTCTCAAACAAAGGGAGAAAAGAGGACAATTATTAACGAAAACTGAAAAACAAATGCATAAGTAGAAATTGGGACTTGCCACCATAGAAAAAGATGGTGGCAACCCCAAACTAGCTAAATAAATTATAGAGTTTTCAGGGGGAGAAGGGAGAGAAAGAGAGAGAGGCAATTGAGCAATCTAATATATATATATATATATATATATATATATATATATATATATATATATATATATGTATATATATATATATGTATATATATATATATGTATATATATATATATATGTATATATATATATATGTATATATATGTATGTATGTATATGTATATATATATATGTATGTATATGTATGTATATGTATGTATGTATATGTATGTATATGTATGTATATGTATGTATATGTATGTATGTATATGTATGTATGTATATGTATGTATATGTATGTATATATATGTATGTATATGTATGTATGTATATGTATGTATATATATGTATGTATATGTATGTATATATATGTATGTATATATATGTATATATATGTATACAAATTTTAGTAGCTACATGCTTCTTTCTCAGAAAAAGCATGCATAGGAAATATTGGAGTGCGCAGGTATGGGGACATGTAAGCCTGCAACGACTCCTGTTGACACTAACTCTAAGCTTAGTGCAGATTCGGGTCCTCCTGTTGCAGATCCGACTCATTATCGTAGTTTAGCAGGTGCTTATCTACAGTACCTTACTTTTACTTGACCAGATATTGCTTATACAGTACAACTGCAAGTATGCTTTTTTATGCATGATCCCCAGGAGACTCATTATAATGCATTAAACCGCATCCTGCGTTATATACAGGGAACCATTGATCATGGACTACATTTATATCCTACTACTCAGTTGCGCTTGATCACTTATACTGATGCTGATTGGGGTGAATGTCATGACACTCGTCGTTCTACTTCCGGATATTGTTGTTTTCTTCGAGATAACTTAATTTCTTGGCAGTCTAAGCGTCAGTCTACTCTTTCTAGATCAAGTGCCGAGACAAAATATCGTGGCGTCGCCAATGTTGTCGCATAAGCTTGTTGGATACGTAATCTTCTTTTGGAGTTACATTGCCCTCTCCGACAAGCTACTATTGTCTATTGTGATAATGTTAGTGCTACTTATTTATCTCGCAACCCAGTTCAGCACCAACACACCAAACATGTTGAGATGTATATTCATTTTGTTCGGGAAAAAGTTGCATTGGGTCATATACGAGTTTTGCATGTTCCTACTAGATTTTAGCAGTTTGCTGACATATTCACTAAAGGTCTTCCGCGGCACTTATTTCTGGAGTTTAAGTCCAGTCTCAGCGTTCGCCCTCCTCCCGCTCCGACTGTGGGGGTGTGATAGATTTAATATATTTAGGATATATTTTGTTCTTAGAATTATAATCTGGATAGGTTTCCTAATCCATATAGGACTATCCTTAGGATGTATAACTATAAATATTGATCAATGGTCATCACTCCAATTGAGGAGTTTTCCCTAAATCTAGCACTAAGAAGTTGATGCAAGTATATCAAAGTAGATTTTCAAAATAATATTAATTACAAAAAATAATTACTAACTGATAATTGCATATACTAATTGTCGTAGACAAATGTTAACAGGGCCCCAGTGGCGCTGGATAAGGAACCCATATCTACATATTACTCTTCTAAAGTGACTTTTATATTAAATGACTTTTGTGTTAAATTAAGTTATTTACCCAGGACCTCGGGAAAACATTGGTAGAATTGTATTAAATATTAATGGTCAATTTCAGCCTGACCTCCATGTACATGCGCCAAGCCTAATAAGGAACTTTTTTTTCTCTCTACCATAATCTCTCCAGCCTAGATTCAAAAAATGCTCTCTCCACAAAAAAACCCTTGTGAACCCCTTAATTTTAACTCAACTGGAAAATCACAGTCACCTGAAGAACATGATCAAATTGTTCGTTCTAATAAGAAACCTAAACGAAAAATTACAAATTGGATATTCGATCGTTCAATTCATGATGATGTGGTTATGGGGGAATCTGACATACCCATACAGCAACCCACAGGAATCCAAGAAGCAACAGCTCCTGCCAAGGATTTTCGTTCATTTAGGGACATGGTGAAAGAGCACACTCATTTTCAAAAGGAACAAGATTTTGAAACAATTAATGTGGAAGATGATGATGATACGTCAGATGATGATGAAATTCCTGAGGATTTTGATCGGGATGATAGATGTCCAGTGATTCTGTTAACCAAGGAAGAGAAAAAACGAATGCGTCAACCATGGAAACATTCATTGATTATCAAAATGTTCAGTGGAAGTGTGGGGTATATGGGTTTGATGCGAAAACTCAAGAAGAAATGGAGCCTAAAAGGAGATCTATCGCTTACTGATATTGGTCACAAATACTTTATTGCTCGATTCACTAATCCAAGTGATTATAATTATGTGTTGACACAAGGCCCTTGGATGATTGATGATAATTATCTCACCATCAGAAAATGGATACCAAATTTTGTTCCTGATGATAGTCCAATGAGATTTCTCACTACTTGGGTCCGTATTCCAAACCTTGCTGTCGAATACTTTGATGTGAATTTCCTCAACAAGGTGGGAGCTAAAATTGGCAAAGTTATTCGCATTGATAAAACGACAGCGCAAGCGGAACGTGGTCAATTCACTCGATTAAGTGTTGAAATTGATTTGTCAAAACCATTACTTGCAAAATTCTGGCTAAGAGGGAAAGTGTGGCGCATACAATACGAAGGAATCCGTATGGTATGTTATCATTGTGGCAAAATAGGACATCAAGAGGCTGATTGTAGTCAAAATCATCACCATAACGAAGAAGATTTGTTGATGCAAGAACAACAAGATACCATTCCTAAGGATGTTATAGAGAAGCCGTTAAACCCAGAAGAAGTGGCTGATTTTGGGTCTTGGATGTTGGTGAAAAAGCCTGTCAGGAAGAGAAATCCAAGGGTGGAGAAGTGGCAAATTCCGACGAATAACACCGGGAATGGACCAATGACTGGTGGCGGGGTCCGCAGGAATCAAGGGACAAAATTGGCAACTTCAACTCGGGCGCAAGTTAAGGGAATCAATCCAGTTCCGGGTTCAAGATTTGAAATTTTAAATGCTAACAAAACGCAAGATCAGGAAGAGGATGGAATTGGTGGAATTAAAGAGGTTGAAAAAGAGCTTGATTCTAGCAATTCCTCTATTATCTCTACCGTGAATTTAGGCGACAACTCTCAAGTAAACCCTATGCCTGCTACTACTCCTTGTGTTTTTAATTTAGGAAAACATTCTCAAATTCCCAAAGATAGCACAATTTTGAATAAGACGTTACAACAAAGGAAAAAATCATCCAAAGCTGAAAGAATTCTAAAAGATGTGAATGTTATTAGTGGACACAAAGTTGATATGCCAACTAAGCAAATCCATCGAGAAGGTAAAGAAAATGTGGTATTTGAAACTCAAAATATTCTACAAAATTCTTCAACTTTCTACCCTCAAGTCATAGCCGAAAAAGCCATCTTTACTGCAATTCAAGTTGAGAACACAAGTAATCATGATGCCCTTTCCCATCCTCCTTCAACCTCCCAATGTGATCAAACTCACAGTCCCAACAGAGAAGACTTTATTTGCAGGGCGTTCGATGGACAATCCATACCTAATTGTGGCGACCCCCGACCCACATCTTGGAACTTCGGATGGAGACTTGGATGGAACTGCGCGAGCCACCGGGGTGGTGGTGAATCGATGCTTCCCAATGAAATCTCACGTCTGTTGAGATTAATTAGTCAAGCTTATTTGACCACCCTTCCTTCAATTCTGTTTTAATGGAAGAACAACTACCAAACTTTCAAGGTAACTCCTCTCCAATCACTTGTATGATTTGGAATGTTCAAGGTGCGGGCGGTAATGCTTTTGCGGCTTCCTTAAAAGAACTCGTTCGATTACATAAACCTCTTTGTTTTGGTCTTGGTTGAAACCCACATGGGAGGAGATCGAGCTCAAAAAATTGCGTCCCTACTTCGGTATTGCGGGCATACGAGGGTGGATGCAAGAGGGTTTAGTGGGGGTATATGGGTATCTTGGCATAATGAAACCGTGACAGTTGATCCTATACACAAACATGAACAATATATCACAATGGATATTAAGAAACGTGGTGAACAACCATGGTATTTCACTGCGGTTTATGCGAGTCCGGATCCGCTTCGGCGTCAAGATCTTTGGCGAGAGTTAAAAGATTTCATTGCGGTTCATAATAAGCCATGGATGATTGCGGGCGATTTTAATGATACTCGATTCCTAAGTGAAAGGAATTCTTCTTGTTATGAAACTACAAGAAGATCAGCCAGGTTTAATGAATGGATTAATGACATGGAACTCCTTGAAATTGAATTTGTTGGGGCTAGTCACACTTGGGCGCGAGGACTTAGTCCAGAAACTAGACGAAGTGCCAGACTTGACCGTGCACTTTGTAACACTGATTGGGGTTTTCACTTTCCTCAAGCAAAAGTTAAACATTTACTCGCAATAGCTTCGGATCATTGTCCGATTTTTGTGTCTCCAAATGGATTTGTCCCTCTTCAATCTTTGAATAAACCATTTCGATTCCAAGCTATGTGGGCTGCATCATGAGCAATTCCAAAATTTTGTTCACCAAAATTGGAAGCGATCGAGCTCCGTTATGAAATCTTTGAAAATGTTATCCGAAAATTTGCAAGAATGGAATAAAAATGTTTTTTGGAACATTTTTTATAGGAAAAGGCACACTGCTGGCTCGTATTGAAGGAGTACAAAAGGCCATGAGTTCGGACTTCCATCGAGGCCTTTTAAAACTTGAATCGAAACGAGAAAAGAGTTGGAGGAAGTTTTGACTGAGGAAGAAACTTACTGGTATCAAAAGTCGAGAGTGGAATGGATTAAAAATGGTGATCGCAATACCACTTTCTTTCATTTGAGCACAGTAATAAGGAATTGGCGCAACAAAATTATAGCTCTAAAAGATGATAGTGGTAACTGGATTCAAGATAAGGACCAGGTAAAGGATCTACTTGTGAACTATTTTTCAACGTTATTTTCGGAAGAGGAGGATGATGGTGTTTATGATATTCCCAGCGATATTTTCCCGGAGCTCCTTCATTCAGATTGGACTTCTCTTTCTCGGCCTTATAGTAGGTTGGAAATTGAGGAAGTTGTTCATTCCATGGGGGCACTCAAAGCCCCCGGTCCTGATGGGTTTCAAGCACTTTTCTTCCAAAAGAATTGGGAGTTAGTCAAGGAAAATGTGTTTAAAGCTGTTCTACTCTCACTTGAAGGCAAGGGTTTACCGGAGCACCTGAATGAAACCTTTATTACTCTTTTGCCGAAAGTTGATCATCCTGAAAGTGCAGCACAATTTCGCCCTATTGGGCTTTGTAATGTTGTTTACAAGATAATCACGAAGGTGATTGTAAACCGCATTAAACCTATCCTCCCTAGACTCATTTCAAATACCCAAGGGAGCTTTGTGCCTGGACGTCAGATTACGGATAACATTGTCATTGCCCAAGAAGTTATTCACACAATGCGGAAGAAGCAAGGCAATAAAGGGTTCATGGCCATTAAAATTGACTTTGAAAAGGCCTATGATCGATTGCGTTGGAGGTTTATTCGGGATACTTTGAACCAAATGAATCTCCCTCTCCTTTTGGTTGAAACAATAATGGAATGTGTGAGTACCTCTTCTCTTCGTGTGTTATGGAATGGAGAACCTTCTTCGAGCTTCAAACCGAGTCGGGGAATCCGACAAGGTGATCCATTATCACCGTACTTATTTGTAATGTGTATGGAGCGTTTGTATCAAACCATTGAGGAAGCCATCATTGCTAAACGGTGGAAACCTATACAAGCAAGTCGCAATGGTCCTTTGCTCTCTAATTTGTTCTTCGCAGATGATATAATTTTGTTTGCAGAAGCCAAGTACTGAACAAGCAAGTGTCATACAAGATGTGTTGACGAGGTTTTGTAAAGCTTCTGGGCAAAAAATTAGCTTGCCTAAATCTCGTATTTATTATTCGAAAAATGTGACGAGAGATTCAACAAAATGACATTTGTGAGACGCCGGGGATTATGGCAACGAGAGGATCTTGGAAACTACTTGGGAATGCCCACCTTCACTAGTCGGGTCTCGCGTGAAACATTCAATTACTTGTGTGAGAAAATAGACCGCAAGCTTGCGGGTTGGAAAACCAAGTATCTATCTCTTGCGGGTAGAATAACGTTGGCGAAATCCACTATTTCTTCACTGGCTTACTATTCTATGCAAACTGCGAAAATTCCTAAATCTATTTGTGATGAAATAGATAGGAAAACTCGACGATTTGTGTGGGGAGGTGATGATGATACTAAGAAAATCCATATTATCTCTTGGGAGACTCTTCAAAAACCCAAAGAGCATGGAGGATTGGGTTTGCATTCGGCCAAACAAGCTAATATGGCTTTCTTGGCTAAGTTAGGTGGAGACTATTAACCGAACCCAATGCACTTTGGTCAAGGGTTCTTCGCTCAAAATATTGCAAAGGTCGTTGTGACTCGGATATGTTTGAGCATAAAAAGGGTGCTTCAAACATATGGAGGGGGATAGCTGAAAATGCAAACTTGCTATGTGAAGGGATACGGACTGCATTTGGCAATGGTACTAAAACTTTGTTTTGGGACCATAAATGGCTCTCGAAGGTCCCGTTAATTCAGTGCGTAACCCAGCCACCGCCGTGTGATATTGCAGGTGCTACTGTTAACGAAATGTGGGAAGTTGGAGTGGGGTGGAAGTGGGACATTTTTAGTCCTTATCTTGATGAAGAAATGTTAAAACTGATCCAAGCACACGTGGTTATGGAGGACCCTGATGTTGAAGATTTGCTCTATTGGGATGATGGACTAAAAGGCCGATTTTCTATAAAATCCGCTATTAAAATTTTGAGAAACGAACCAACGGAGTTAAATGACCAACTTTGGCAGGTCGTGTGGAAAGCTCCAGCCCAGCAGCGTGTTCGCGCGTTTATGTGGTTAGCTTGCCATGATAGGCTAATGGGGAATGTGAATAGATTTAAACGTAAGCTCACTGATGATCCCAAATGTTTTGTGTGTGGTGCATCTGAAGAATCCACACTTCATATTCTACGTGATTGTCCGGCAGCTCGAAGTGTGTGGAGAAAGGTAGAGGGACTAGCTAATACTACTAGGTTCTTTCAAGATGATCTTAAGAATTGGTTTTTTCATAACCTCGAGGATAATGAAGTCGAGACTTGGCCTACTTTCTTCGCCATCATAATATGGTGGTTATGGCGTTGGAGAAACATGTATGTTTTTGGAAGGGGAAATGAAGTGCTGTGGATATTGGTGCATTCCTTAAAATTAGATTCGATGAAACTTGGAGGAGCTTACATGATGATATGGAAGTGAATGAAGGTATTAAAACCAAAGAGCAGAAGTTCATCTCTTGGAGTCATCCACCCTCGGGTTGGTACGCACTCAACACGGATGGGGCAGCAAGAGGCACACCCGGGGCAGCAGGTGGGGGTGCGATTATTCGAAACAGTGGTGGAGTTTTCGTGTCTGCAATTTCCTTGAATTTTGGTCGGTGTAGAGCTTTCCGTGCAGAAGTTTTGGCCACGATTCGAGGCTTGGAGCTAGCTAGGAATCCGCAAATTAGCTCAACTAATTGTCCAACTTGATAATCTATCTTGTGTGCAAGCTTTGAATTCGGGAAGTAGTAGTTATGGTGGGTGCACACACCTCATTCGTCATTGTTTATCTTTGTTACGTAGAGATGATTGGGTTGTGAAGGTGATCCATGTTTATCGTGAGGGCAACCGTCTTTGGCGATTGGTTGGCTAATCGAGGAGTGGATCAGGCGAACGATCTTCTTGTCTTGGAGGAAGCTCCCTTGGATCTTCATAGGATAGTAGTAGATGATGCTCGTGGTGTTACTACTCCACGTTTAGTGCATCAGTAGGTTTATCTTGTTGCGTGTGTTTGTTTTGTTTTTGTTTTGTTATTTGGTGTTCGTACTTCCTTTGAATCAAAAAAAAAAACATGCGCCAAGCCTAATCCTATTTGGAAAGTTTCCTAATTAGAATCAATCACCTCAATACTCACATCAAACAAAATTTATCCCTTATATCAAGTTCGGACGTGTAAATTTTGAACGTCCTACTTGTAAGAATGTAATTCCAATCACATTGAACCCAACATCTTAGTGAAAATGTTTGCTAGCTACATTTATATGAGGGAAAATCAGACCATCAATAATACCGTCGAGAATGTTTTTTAGGATTAAAATAGGAGGGCTTTAAAATGTTTTTTTTTTTGATGTAGAGTGAAAATGTTCTTTTAATACATTGTTTTATGGGTTGTCCTGGATTGGTTAAGATTGAAATTAAATAATTTATAGTTGTACTTGTATTCTATAAAAAGAACGATAAGGAGAAAGATCTTGTCCATGCCTCAACTTTCACGTTTCCTTGATTTGACATTTGTGGGCCATCTGCTTGGGACTAAGGTGAAGATAAGGGGATCCATACCTCCAAACACCACAACTGGCAAGATTATTCAAACCCACAACCTATAAGATCCAAAGTAAGAGTCTTGGCAAGTGACC
This sequence comes from Beta corolliflora, assembly GCA_947648045.1. Classification (NCBI taxonomy): domain Eukaryota; kingdom Viridiplantae; phylum Streptophyta; class Magnoliopsida; order Caryophyllales; family Amaranthaceae; genus Beta; species Beta corolliflora. The sequence goes on from CANSZD010001703.1 coordinate 350,681, forward strand.
ATGTACTCCTTATTAAGTTGAAGTAAGTGAATATACGTAAATTGGAGCCTTTTAATTAATAGCACGTCTCCAGAGAGACAATCTCACATACACTTAATTGAGTGAGAGACATGTTAACATCATTGTGTATCATCCACATGCTTCATGATTATTAATCCGGAATCATAATTATTTAAATCATAATTAACTACCATAATGAGTAACTGCCCAAATATCATACGAAAGCCCTAATTAATACCCATAATGAGTAATTATCTGCATACCATAACTATTAACCAGAAAGCTATAACTTATAACCAAATAAAAACATGATAACTAATTACCCAAAACCATAACTCTTATACAATATGGCACTTATTATGCAATCTCAAAAAAAAAACATGTCAGTTATATACGCCAAAAAATAGCTACAAAACCCAAAAATCATACGCCCTCTGTCCTGTAATAATCAATACTAGCAAATTATGTACGCGATGCGTGCCTTAATTTATTTATTTCTTTAAACATAAATTCTAACATTTTTTGGGCATAAACAGAAGTAAAAAAAATAAAAAAAAATTAGACATTATTTCGGCTAAATTTCGTAAGTTAAGCCTCTATCACTTAACTCTTCTTTTAATAATTTTTTAAACTTATTCTTTCTCTAGGTTTTGAAAATTAAACTTGATGAACAATGAAATAATGCTAAGTGAATTTTATAGGATTTCTTATGTTGTATTAACATAGTCTTTTGTGTTAAATAAATCATTTCACTTTGTTAATTGATTGAATTTCCATTTTGATGTAATCTTTATTGTATTTGTGAATTGATTAACAAGATACTTGATTGATGTAATATTCCTTTCTAATTTTTTCAACATAAATGTACTAAATCTTATAGTCAATGTTTCTTTTTTTGGTGGTTCAATTATAATTTGATTGCCTTCAACATTTAAGTTAACTTTTTAATGCTAATTTTTAGTTTGACTTTGTTTTTCCCTTTTTTGGTAGTAGTTGATTTACTGATGGGCAGTAAATTTATAGGGGGACATCATAGCTCCCCCCTTCCCTTTTATAATAGAGATATTCCTATATTGGTCCGTTCGACTTTAATTGGTATACTTCCTAAAATGGCATGGTCGCATTTAGGGGTGAGCACAGATTGGATATCCGATCTGAAACAGATTTCGGATCGGATATTCGATATTCAAAATTGCTAGTATCTGATATCCGTATCTAATTCGATATCCCATATCCAAAAAGTTCGATCAGATATATTAGTAGATAGCCGATATCCAATTATTGTTAGTATTTCTAACAAAAAAAAACTTTAATTATATTATTAATTAGTTTTTTCAAAAAGGTAAAAAAGTTGAATCAAATATGATATATATATATTCCCATTATTTCGGATATTGGATTGGATACCGTTCATATTTCGGATATCAAATATGATATCCGAAAATCCGAAAATCAATATTCAAATTAGTATCTGATATCCGAATACGATTGTGTATGAAAAGGGTAGGGACCACGTTAGTTTCTTTATTCATTAAACAAAAGAAAACAAATCTTATACAAGAGTTGTTATTATCAACCTATACTTTTTCCATTCCTTTAAAGTGTTCTTGATGATCATAACAACGAACTCCCCACAAGCCCACAACCTCTTAATTAAGCCCTCCTTTAGTTCCGTTACCACCAACTCTAAGCACAACATTGACTATTTTAAAAATACAAGTCTCCCCTCAAATCTCAATCGTCATAATTTTCTAAATCATTGACTATATATACTATATAGTAAATACAATTGTTCTACTTCCCATCATTTCCATTTTCAAGTGTTGAGCAATAAACATCAACATGGCTTTGTCCAAATTCAACCATTTTCATACACTTGTACCAATATTTATCTTCATAATCATCCTACTTTCACCAACCAATACCATTGCAGAAAACTCAAATCTCTTTAGAGAATACATAGGAGCAGAATTCACTAATGTAAAATTCTCAGATGTACCCATTAACCCAAATGTTCAATTTGACTTCATACTTTCTTTTGCTATAGACTACACAACTTCTAATACTTCTTCCCCAACACCCACCAATGGAAAATTCAACATTTTTTGGGACACCAAAAATCTTTCTCCTACACAAGTTTCAGCCATAAAAAACAAACACCCAAATGTTAGAGTAGGGTTAAGCTTAGGAGGTGATAGTATCTCCAACAACCCAGCTTATTTCCAACCAAAATCTATACATTCATGGGTAAAAAACGCTGTTTCTTCTTTGAAACAGATCATTAAACACTATAATCTCGATGGAATCGACGTCGATTACGAGCATTTTAAAGGTGATCCTGAGATGTTTGCAGAGTGCATAGGACAGCTGATATCAACCCTTAAGCGAAATGGGTTGGTTAAATTTGCGTCGATTGCTCCATATGATGATCAAGATGTTCAAAGTCATTATCAAGCTTTGTGGAAGAGATATGGGCATGTTATAGATTATGTTAATTACCAGTTTTATGCGTATGATAATAGCACAACTGTTCCTGAGTTTATCAGTTATTTTGAGAAACAAACAGAGAATTATAAAGGTGGTAAGATTTTGACCAGTTTTATTAGTGATGGAAGCAAAGGATTAGCACCAGGTAAAGGGTTTATTCCAGCTTGTAAACTGCTTAAGAAAAGGCAACAACTTTATGGGATTTTTGTTTGGTGTGCTGATGAATCCAAGAGTTTGGGTTTTCGATATGAGCAAGAATCTCAAGCACTCCTAGCTGCTCCTTGATTTTAGTACTCTAATTTTAACCTCTTTGATTTTGATCTCTTCTTTTTGTTTTTTGTTTTGTTTTGTTTTGAGGTTTACCTACCTAACTAGTAACTACCTTGAGAAGAATCCGAATCATCCACTTGTGTATAGCTTTGTCTTATTGGTTGTCATTATTACTATGACCCATTATTTGTGGTACACAATTTGTGGGACAGAAGATTTGGATTCCTTTCAATATGGTTAAACTAGTGGATTTTTCTATTTTAGTAATTATAAAGAGTTGTAGTATAATAAATGTTGAATTATTGAGTATTAAGATAATTTACTGAATATTTGAATAAATCGTCAAATTCTATTTCATCTTTAGAGTGCTATAAAGAGCTTTTTCTATAGAATGGATTTATGTGGAGTTAATAATATTGCATTGATTCTTACCTATCCATTTTACAATCCACCCACTAGCTAGGTAGACCACTGTAAACCAAACTTGGGCCAAAGGGTATATCGATAGGGTAGACTGGATGACTTGAACTAATCCGACCATTAGCCACCTCTATTACCAACAAATAAACAAATGTGAAAGTACTCTAAATTTCCCTATTAAGATTAAAGAGATTGAATCTAAAACATCAATTAGGCTTTTTCCCGTCATTATTGAACATATGTTATAAAAAAATCTATGAAATGGATGAAGTAGGCAAAGTCAAGAACAACTCAATCGAATTGAAAAAATGCAATTAACTTGTTTGACTACAATAATGTCAAATAATACTCCTAGTACTTTTATAAGCGTATTAAGATTAATTCAATAGTGCGCAGTATTAAAAAACGGACCAACGACAACAATTAGGTACAAGAAGAAGGTTCTTTATGATCAAGAATTAAATTGCGCGGCCCCTCAGTTTGGCACTGCCTCGCATATGGAGTGGATGCAAGTATGCAACTATGCAAGTCAAACTTTGCATCTATCCGATCCCTTTCTCAACCATCTATATGGCGTCACTGATGACATACAATGGCGCACTATCATTTGAAATTATGTTAGAAACGAGGTTTATTTGGATTCAAGAAAGAAAGGTATTTTTTGTTGGAAAGTTTGGCTTATGTTGGTCCAGACTGGGAAGTAAGTTAACCTCATTTGTTGTTGTCCAATATTGGTGGTGAATGAAGTTGTACCGTAATATATTTAGAGAAATGTTCTGTAATGTGTTAAACATGTTATGGAGGATATAGTGGACAATCTCCCACACGCCGCCGCCGATAAGTTGTTTCGGTTTTCCTTTACTAGTTCCAACATTTTCTGCATGAGTCGCGGAGCCACATGGTAACAAGGGGTAGCACGTGTTACCCCTGTTTTTTTCAAAAAAAAAAAACAAAAAAATTGAAAAAAAACCTAAACCTAATTGCGTCTCCTCGCTGTTCTTTTTCCTCTCTCTCTCTCAGAGACTCAGATCCTCTACTCCACTCTACTCTCTGTCTCTCTCTTGGACCTCGCCACCTCGGTCTCATCAAAACCTAACAATGGCGATTTCCACGAAGCAGAAGAACAACGATGGCTTCAAGAAGAAGCTCGCTGGAACACCAAACATCAATCTCTATTACGCCAAATCTCTAAATTATCACTTCAAATTTAACATTTACAATCGAAATTAGACTATCTTCGTGAAAATCGGAGCAATTCCGTCGATTTCGAGGTGACGCCCACAAAAATGGCGGCGCTTTTGGAAGCTAAGAGTTCTAATCAGATTCTCGAATTTTCTGACATGAATTCGAATTCAGAATCGGAGTTAACGAGTTTGGATTTCGTTCTTTGAAATTCCTTATGTTTATTTTGCGGAAAGCGAAGAGGAGGAGAAAAAAGAGTTGTTATGAAAGACAACTTTAAGTTCGAGTTTGAGAGTGGGAGGCGAAGGTGAAGAGGTTCGCGCTTTGCGGAGTTTGTTTTACGTCTCTAACCTAATTTTGATTTGAATTCCTCTTCACTTATCGGCGACGAGCAGCGACGAGTCATTGTTGTTCTTTTTCTCTGGCTCACTGCATAACATGAAGGCATTCTTCGTCCTTGTTCTGTTCTTCGCCTGAATTTTTAATTGTTAGTGAATTCTATTTGTTGAATGTGTGAAATTTAATTGTTGATAAATGATTTAATTAATTGTAAATTGTAGTTCTTTGTAAATTTGGGAATGATATTGGGATTATTGGTGAATAGAATTCAATAACGGGTACGTTATTGAAAGAAATTTTTTGTGATGGTTAATGGTTTAGTTGGAAATTCATGCAAAACGAGCGAAGCGGTGCTACTGTCTCTTGCTATATTACATTGTTTATTGGTGATTCAATGGTTGTTAGTAAATGAGTTCTTGCCATGTAATTGTGGAAATCATAAGGAATGAATTATTAGTGAATGAATGGTTCATTGCAAATTTGGGAATGATATGTTACTGAATTTGTTAGTGAATAGTGTAAAATTACGCTACCCCTCGTTCGGAATCCTGGATCCGCCCCTGTGAGTCCATGTGGGTATTTGGAGGGGTTGGCAGGAATACAATCGAACTTTTTTTTAAGGTAAGATGAAGGGACTCACTTGAGGGGGAATAAGGGGAATCCTCAAATGAGTCCCGTGAGGTTTGATCTGCAGGCGCCGGGGATATGAGGTGGGAAATACGCCACTACTCCACTACCTCAACCCGGGGAATACAATCGAACTTGGTGGACTCGTCCAAGTAGGTAGAAAACTAGATCATTCTATATCTCCACACGTGAATTTGTGATACGTTTGTTCGCTCATTAATTGGGCTACTTCTCTCTTGTTCTAGCCTTTTTCTTTTCGCTTTTCGCGATCGATGGTGCAAATAAAATCATTTACTTTTGGTTTACAGCCTTTACGTGATCGGTACTCGCTAAGCTCGTTAGCTCGATATTCTCTTGCTCGACTCATGATCGCTAAGCGAGAATATTACTCATTACTCAACTCCATTTGAAGTCGGATTGCTCTACCCCCAATAATTCTCCTATTTTTGCATATTCCGACCAGCAAAACCACAATAGTCAATATGGTTCAACATTTGATAATGGAGAATATGAGGGTAGGAGTGTGACTATGTAAGTGTAAATGTGTAATTAGGGAGTAAAGTGGGTAACTTTTGCTATTCCTTTCTTTATTTTTGTTTTCATGTTATTGAATATATTTTGGTATTTTTATTACTACCTCCATTTCATATTACATGCAACACTTTCATTTTTCACGCGTACGTCACGCAAAACTTTAATGACATATATCTCTAATTTTATATTTGTAAAAATTATAAAAAAATACATATTAAGACGAATCTAATAAGATCCTACATGACTATATTTTTATTCATGCATAAATCACAAACGATGGTCAAAGTGAAATTTGTGAATAGTGTAAAATGTCAAAGTGTTGCATGTAATATGAAACGGATGAAGTATGTAAGTTAAAGTTACCAAACATATTTAACAATAGTTAGTGATATTAGAAAAATTAATTAAAAAAATCGACTTGTTAACGAGCTTATCGAGTCGAGTTGGGACTTGCTCAACTCGACTCGTTAAGGTTTCGAGTTGAGTTCGATCTCTTGTCGAGTCAACTTAAGTCGAGCTTGAGTTGTTTGTGAACTATTCAACTTGATTAGTACCCCTAATTGTTAAACCCATCTTCTTCAACTTTTATTGTACGATCTTAGAATGGACAAATGAATCAAAATTTCAGTTTCAGGCATATCTAGTAATATTCTAAGCTGAGATTTTAGTAATAAAATTTTGTTTTATTTCTAGCAATAATTTTACCAGAATACTCATGTGTTATATCATTTTGTAAGTCATTATGTTCACATATCATTAATATGTACGAAATAATTAAATGGGGATCTTGGATTGTAGGATCCTACAATATACAGAGGACCAAAAAATCTGGATAGTCTATAGTAGAAAGTGAATTAAATATTGTATTGATATAAGTTCTTATAGAATTGTAATTTATGAAAAGAATTTTTTCAATTTCTTTAAGATAGGTAAGTTAAAGACCCCTTATAAAGTACGGTACGGGATCCTTTTTGCAGGGGTGAGGTTATGAAAAGAATATAGAAGCATCTAGCTTGGTTGGCCTTTTCGTCTCTAAAGCATATGTTAGTCATTCTGTCTGGCGTATAATATGAAGTATGATAGTCCGATAGTAGTATTAATTTGTAATTTTTTTCCTATAGACTACAGGCCCATCAGAAAGAACTCCCTCCAAGCTCAAATTTGTTTTGAATTTCTACATATTTGGCCCACTTAAACAGGCAGGCTTGACCCAAATGAGAAAGTTTAAGTTGGCAACCTACACCTCATTTTTATATGATTATATCACTGTTTCTATTGGCTCCTCTTTAAACTTTGCGGCAGCTTTGAAATGTAAGATGATAATTGATAAAATCAATTGGTCTCTTTCACGAAGCTTGCTTGATTTAGTTGGTTGGGGTTTCACCTTATTTCCTTAGTGTCACAAGGTCAAATCCTCCCAACTGTGGTACTTAGAGTATGGGGATAGGGATTCCCCTTACCTTTTCCCCCTACTTTCAAGTGTATGACACGCAAATCTGCGGCAAAAGAACAGTAGTGCAGATGAGGTTTAAACAAGGGCATTCTCCTCAACATTAAATAAAAAATTGGTACTCTTTCACAGTCCTCGTTTGATCTTTTAGTTTGAATTTTTCTTTTACATCTAAAAATAATTTCAATTAAGAATATCAAAATAAAACGGTGAAGTATGTGAGATAAGAATGAAATAATACTTATCTATCTTTTACTTGGTATATAGGATGGTAATAAGTTAAAAATGAATAATATATTATTTAAATATCCTTAATGGCTTACTCTTGAGCACAAACGTCTTTTCTCTCCATTTCTTGTACCTTGGATGGTAATAAGTTAAAAATGAATAATATATTACTATTTAAATATCCTTAATGGCTCACTCTTGAGCACAAACGTCTTTTCTATCCATTTCTTATACCTTGGATGGTAATAAGTTAAAAATGAATAATATATTATTTAAATATCCTTAATGGCTCACTCTTGAGCACAAACATCTTTTCTGATCTCCATTTCGTATACCTCCTTGTATACATGATACACCCCCAAATGAATTTGATGGGATCACTTAGGACTATCATTTTTCCTTATTTTCTTAATCTAATTTTCCTTACCTTTATTCCCTCCCGCACTTTAGTTTACTAATCTCAATAATAAAATTTCCAATTAAACGTCAAACAGTATTAATTTTTTTTATTTAAATTAACCTCCATTCATACCTTATGCTTACAAATTCCCAAATCCATCAAAAGCTACATAAGGAATATTGTACTCTACATATGACAACTATTTAATTCACTCCCATTTTTTTTTAACTTTAATCTCCTTATTCTTCTCTTTTCAACACTATTATAACAACTTGGGTCAAGAATTCATGCATCGACAAATTAAACTAATACTCACAAAAGAAGAAATAAAGGGCAATAAATTTGAGGGGTATGAGGGGGAAAAATCAGGATAAATAAAATGAAATAACTAGAAATAAGATATCATTATCTAAGAATGTAACACGACGATTAGTTACAATAGTGACTATCCTTATCTTATCATGGAAGTCTTTTGGTGCCACAATTAGAGAGTATGAAGATGGAGATGTGTAGAAACGAGAAAGCAAAAAGGGTCACACGGGGTGATTAATTATATACTCTATAGTAGTGGCCATATAGATTATTGCTCCATGATTTGATAGTTCTTTACCAATCTTAACCAAAAATGCCTCCTACTTTACACATTTTATGTCATTTGAAAATGTTTTTGCTCCAAAAACATTTTGATTGATTAGATTTGAAGTATTTGATGATCATGAAAGAGAAAGATAAGTTCAGTAAACTAGTATTTAGCACCAAACATAGATTTAGTCTCATCTTTAAGGTGGTGGTGGCTTGTGGGGGTGGGAGATTGAACAATGAAGCAATTTATAGAGAGAACTTTTCTTTTGATTGAGTTAACACTTATTAGCGGTCCCATGCATGATTGTAGATTTGTAGTCTTGGGGTTTCAATTATTAAAAGTTTTGGTACTAGTCATTTGAGGTTGCGAAATCCATAATAACAAGATTATTTTTATATTGTAATGGTTGAATGAAAAGGTTGATAAACTTTTTATTTATTTATGTAACGTGCCAATTTTATTTTTTTTTATAATAAGGTAAGGAGAAAAGAAGGTTAGGAGACCCTCCGCACGAGGGGAGCTCCAACCTTATCTTTTACAAGAATAGAGTGAAGAGCAGAATGAGTACAATCATCTATAATAAACTGAGAATCAACTAAGTGACCAACATTGGCGATCCAATCTGCTGCTTTGTTTCTTCCGTATATATATGACGAATATCCCACGAGGAGAAAAGAACGTAGAAGAGCTTGAATATCCCGAATGATATGAGCAATCTGTCAAGGAGGAGACCAGATACCTTTTACTGAATTGATGACCATAAGATTATCGCCTTCAATTTGGAGGTGCCGAAGATTGTTCTGGATAGCTAGGCGAATCCCTTGATGTAGAGCGGTAGCCTCGGCAATGAAAACGGAAGAAGATCCAAGGTTGAAAGCTACAGCTTTACGGAGGTGGCCATCAGCATCTCTAATGATAATACTTGCTGCTGCAGAGGTACCACGAACCGAGCCGTCGAAGTTGAGTTTGAAGATGGAGGTGGGAGGTGGCTCCCAAGAAACGAGGATGGAGGAAGGAGACACCTGAGAGGATGGAGGAAGAGAAGAGGGGGAAAACGGGGAACCAGAGGAATTGCAGATGTCAACTGCATTCCTCAGGCTCCATTCAGAGAATAAAATTTTTGCTTTAAGCAGAATCCTGTGAACATTAAGAGAAGCATTATGAAAGATAATATAATTTCTTTCCTTCCAGATACTCCACATAAGGAAAACAAATTTGATAGTGGAGGACCTATCATGTCTGATTTTGGACAGCATATTTAGAAGATTGGTCTTGTGTAAGGTGTGCGGAATCCACTCCTTTAGATCTTGGAGTTGCCAAAGGGGAATGAGTTGATGGCACCCCCCAAAAAGATGGTCTAAAGATTCCTCGTGAGTGTTACAAATAGCACAATGGTTGAAAGGGATTATGTTGCGCTTAGCAAGGATGGCTCTAATCCCAAGATCGTTATGACAAGATTTGCCACATAAAAAATTTCGGTTTGGGTGGAATATCAAGCTTCCAAATCCAACGATGTGGCCATTTTTCTAGACTTGGTGTGAGGTTGTGAGCTAGCCAATTAGCAGATTTTGCCGTAAATAAGCCTGAAGAGCTAGGACCCCAAATAGGCTCATCCGGAAGGGGGTTTACCGAAAGAGGGATGCCTTTGATGCTGTTAATAATATAATCGGGCAGCAAGAGTTTTAGTTTGTCAATATCCCAAAATCTGTTGGGAAGAATGAACTCCTTTAGCCGAATATTATAATCAATTTGGCTTTCTGGTAATTTAAGTTTTTCCATTAAATTTTCATCAGCACATCACTTATGAAGCCAAAACAGAATTTGGGAGCCGTCACCTATTTTCCACCTAATACCTTTTTGCAGAAGAAATCTTTGGAGTAAAATTTTCTTCCATATGGGTGAATCGTGCGGTTTCGGTTTACAATTAAAAAAGGATTGACCCTTAAGATACTTTTCTGTTATTAGTTTCACCCAGAAGTTAGTAGGTTCCGTAAGTATTTTTCAACCCAACTTTGCTATAAAAGCTTTATTCATAAGAAGCGTTTTTCTTAGACCAAGGCCACCCTGCGCTTTAGGAGTGCAAATTTTATCCCATGCAATAAGAGGTGTTGCATTTTTATCCTTATTTTGTCGCCAGAAAAATTTCCTGTGAAGAGTATCAATGGAATTAGCTAAGTCCGTAGGAAGCATGGTGGAGGCACAAGTATAAGACGACAGAGATTCAAGATTACTCTGTATGAGGGTGAGCCTCCCAGCTTTGGACAGGAATCCAAATTCCCAGAGATTAATCCTTTGATCAGTCTTTTGCACAATATGAGCGAAGTCATCTTTAGAAGGATGATGGGAACTAAAAAAGATTCCCAAGTACCTTCCCAGGGAAGATTTGGGCAACATATTAAAGTGACTAGCTAGAGCCGTTTTTCGGTTGGATGAGACATTTTTAGAGAAAATAATAGAAGATTTATGAAAATTCACTAATTGACCTGAAAGACCACAAAATTCATCAAGGACAGTTCTTAGATTTCTACAAGCTGAGGTAGTTGCTTTGCAAAATAAGAGGCTATCATCAGCAAACATTAAGCAGGGTATGTTGGCAGTTCTAGGGTGCAGTTTAAAACCGATACCCGAGTCTCGAGATTGACTTTGAATAATTAGTTTTCGGATATAAACTTCCATACATAAGATAAAAAGGTAAGGTGACAGGGGGTCACCTTGTCGCAGACCCCTAGAGGATCGGAACCAAGGGGAGGGTTGGCCAATTGAATAGGAGACATTAGAAACACATTCCTTAATCCATAGGATCCAGGTGGCAGGGAAACCAAAAGCCTCAAGGGTTTGCCACAGAAAGTCCCACTCGATCCGGTCATAAGCTTTTTCCATGTCTAATTTTAGAGCACACTACCCTGTTTTGTTTTGAGACTTTTGAAATGTATTGAGAGCCTCTTGTGCAATCAAAAGATTATCATAAATAGAGCGATCTTGAGTAAAAGAATCTTGAAGGGGACTAATTTCCCATTGTAAAATCGGACGGAGGCGATTAACTAGGAGTTTCGAAATAGCTTTATAAATCGTGTTAATTAAACTAATTGGTCTAAAATGATCTGGAGATTCAGGAGCCTCTTTTTTTGTAATTAGAGTTACTAAAGTGTGGTTCAAAGATGGATGCAATTTACCAAGATAAAAGAAACTTTGAACGGCAATGACCAATTCTTTTTCAATAATGGGCCAATAAGCCTGATAGAATTTTCCCCCAAATCCATCGGATCCAGGTGCTTTAAGCGGGTTAATATCAAAGAAGACATCTTTTATTTCCTCTAACGTGACAGGAGTAAGTAAGGTGTTCATATCAGATGAAGAGACAAAAGGTTGGAGAAAGCTCAAATCCATTTCCCTGATATTAGAATGGGCGGAATTAAATCTACTCTTGAAGGAGTCAGATAGCAGCTGAGTTAGTTCGTCATGGGTATCAACCCATTGTACTAGCTCGTTTTTTAGTCTAAAAATAGTCATGTTAGCCATAGATTTTTTCATTCTATTGTGAAAGAAGCGAGAGTTGTGATCCCCTTGAGTTAACCATGTTTTTCTAGCAGAGCGTCCCCAAGCTTTCTGATTAAAGAGAAGAAGTTTCTCCCTTTGGGTAATCAAGCGATTGATATGCTTAATTAAAATATCATTAAAAGGTTGGTGCCATAGTTTTAGTTGTAATTCCTTTATTTTTTCCTCATTTATAACCAACTTATTGGTCATATGTCTATAGTTGGTCTTAGCCCAAACTTTAAGATCAGTTTTAATACGTATGAGTTTTTGTTGAATGCGAAAGAATCGAGAGCCTGTAATTAGGATATTCCAGTTCTTTTTAACAATAGAGTGTGAATGCTTATCTAAAGTCCAAAACTTTTGAAACCGAAATGGAGGTGGCCGACCATAATCTCCTTCATTGGAGGAGAATATTATTGGAGCATGATCTGAGACTGTGAATGGTCCATAACAAATGGTACTTCTATCAAACGCGTCATAAAAGGAGCTATGGCTAATAGCCCTATCAATTCGTTCGAAAATGAGATTATTGTTGCTTAAACCTCGCCAAGAGTATGCTTGTTGTAGGCACGGGATGTCGACGACGTTGGAATTAGAGAGGAGAGAAGGTAGTCGTTGAAGCTGACTAGATTTCAACGGGGACTCCCCAACTTGTCTTGAGGGGAGAGCATTTCATTAAAATCCCTAAGCAAAAGCCAGGGGAAGGGAAGCGTAGTCATGTAGTTATTCAAATAAGTCCAGAATGTATCCTTTTCGATATTTTTAGCCGGGCAATATGTGCCCAGGATTGAATACATTTTATTGTGTGGCTTATATAGAACATCAAGATGAACCAAACGATCATGAGAATAATGATGTTGAACTGTAATATTGGAGTTATTCCAGCACACCCACATTCCACCCACATGGTTAACTGGGTCAATAACTAATTTATTGTGCAAGTGAAGCGCTTTAAGAATTCGATGGCTATTATTATTATTAGTTAAGGTTTCAATGATGAAAACAATATCCGGATTATATTTGTTCTTTAGGTAGATTAGCTCACTCAAAGCTTGGGGTTTTTTACCCCCTTGAATGCTCCAGCATAAAATCTTCATATAATAAACTGATTGGTGAGATAGATTCGATTGTAAGGTTTAAAATAAACCTGACCATACATTGGCCAAAGATATGGCCTCATTACCTTTCTTCCTATCCTTGTTTTAGTTTTGGGAAGAGAAAATATGCCTGCCATAAAAAGAAATCGAGTTAGGGGTGTATAACCACCCCTGTGCAAAAGCGATTGTCAAGCACTCGGTTCAATAAGGCTACAAGAGCCTGGTCATTTAGATAACAATACATTTGGACTAGCAATCCAATATCGTTCCATTCCAATACAGAAATTTGGAGATAAAAAGCCAGCGAGTGGAGAGGTGGACCTTTCTTCCCCTTTGCGAGACTGCCTGAGAAACGAAAAAAACATCAATAAAGGATGTAAAAACATCCCAGCTCCTTTACGAGTGATGGAGCACTCGAGTCCAAGTGGGCATGAAGACCCAATTCCAATAATGAAAAAGAACAATATAACAATTAATAAAGTGGCATGTAAGAATACAAACAAAGGCATAGAATTCATAGATTATATAATGGACAGTGAAATTGGTAATTCGATTGCTAAACGATAGTGCATTAGTAACTACAAGCAGACTATCCACAAAAAGATAATCGACAATCAATATTTGAGGACTACGCAGAGTGTGCAAAAAAACGTAAAAAGACAGTAATCGATAAACAATTAGACTCCAGAAAAGGGGCTTGTAAACTCGAAACAGAGTAATAATGATATGAAGAATGGGAATTATGGTAAGATCCTTGAAGCTAAACCAGTTAAGCATAAGTGAAATTGTGCAAGGAGATTGAGCGCAGTAGTAATACAAAAAGTAACGCATAGTGATGAGGATGGGGCATTCTTTAACAACTAGAAGAGAGTGGTGAGAATTTGAAGTCCAACCATTTATGGTTCTAAAAAGAACTGTAAAATTGATAAAAAAAGATACAAAATTAATGGAAACACTTGCGAATCATTGAACGGAAATAAGACAATGTCTAGGCAGCACCAAATAATAGTCATACAATTGAGCAATTGAGCACAAAAGCTAGTCGATAACAAAGAAATTGAGATTAGTAGAAGAAATTCTTGAGATATTAATAAAATACGGTGAATTAATGAAAACCAACCAAGCATTTTTAGACTCATAGTAAGTGATAGAATGGTCAAGAAGAACACATAAAATTCCATAGCAAGATGACCCCAATAAGATGAAACGAATTCGGATGTAACACTGTCGAAGATAGTTAAAAGAAATCTCAACCAAATACAATTCAAGAGGGGGAGTAAGAAACTTACCTGGGAGAGGTCGTGGGAGCGGTAGCAGCGTGGTTGACAGAGCACGCTGGATGTTGGCCCATTGAGTGTTCGGCAGCGCACGGTGAAGACGTACAAGACGGTGATGGGTACGGTGGTGGTGTTTGAGGCACCGCCAAGGGGCGGAACGAGAGACTCCTTCCGTCACGTAGCAGCAGGGGGGTTGTGGCAGGAAAGATGCGGTTGGATGTTGACAGTAGGTGTGATAGTTGTGGTGGAGGCGGGGCGATGGTGGTTGAGGTTGTTCGGGTCGATGGTGGTTATTGTGGTCGAAGCCGCTTCAGAGGGGTTGTAAAAGAAACACAACCGCTCAATAGTTGTAGCATAAGAGGGGGCATTAGGATGGATCTGCAGTAAAAAAGATTTGAGAAGGGATAGATCAGGATTGAAAAAATTCCAGAAGAAGAACTTAGGGTTAGGGTTTGGTTTCATTGAAGGTTCTTTGTGTTTTTTCTTTTTCTTTTTTCGTTTTCTCTCTCTAGAAATCCCTAGCATTTTTTGGAGTATTTTCTCTCACTAGAGTTTCCCTTGGTTCCTTTTGCATGTAACGTGCCAAATTACACAAGAATATCAATGCACGTCTTAGTCTACTGTTGAGAGCATCTCCAATGGCAAGTTAATTGCCAAATTAGCTTGTTATGCTACTTAAGATTTCCACCTATTTTCATTTCTAGCTAATTAGTACCCCAATGGCTAGCTACAACTTTCCAATTAAAGGGGTCCCACTTACCATAAATGAGACCCATTTTCTCAATGATCTTGTGTTTGCTTTTGGCAGATTTTCTCCCAAAGCTAATTTGCTTGACCAAACTAATTGCTAACGGTCAAGCTAGTAGCTAGGAACTTTAAAAAATTACAAGCAAATCCCTAGTTACAACCATTGAAGACACTTTGATACTTGTTACTCAACACATACATATACATAACATACATTATATAATGAAATCCAATTTTGCTTTCTTGATTCTTTCACCTATATGTTTAAAACAATTGTCAAAGTCAGAAACTAAACAAATTTTTTTATTCCAAGCGTTGATATAATGTTGTCACATTATGGAAAAGGCAAATGCAAGTAAAGGTCAAAGCAACCAAAATCTTCCAAGAAAAAAGCCCTGCAAATTTACCCAATTATAACAGACCATGTCCTTTTTTGGCGCGTTGACATCCACCGCCCACCGGCCTATGGGGTTTGACACTTCCGAGTTTCCTTTCACTCAAAAGATTCGTACTGCTCTAATCTCTATTGTTTGGCCTTTGGATCTTATTATTCTCCAATACCATCACAATCGGTGATATGAAAACCTACCCAACTATCTAAGACATGATTAGGACTTTGGAGACAGTAGATTTATAGCTTGTGCGACATTATGCATATATGTCTTATCTCATATACCATAGCTAGGAAAGCTAATATCTACTCCTCCCATGGTCAATTACTTTGAATAAAGATTTTTTACGTGATATGTTAAGTGGTCAAACTGTAAGATGACAAACAGAAGCAAATAGAAAATAGGCAAAATTAGCCCCAACAGCACCAAACATGACTTTAGTGTAGCCAACAACACGACCTTAAACGGGTGCTTCCCATACCATGAACTATGAACTTGGGTACGGTGTAACCCATAACATTAACAACTATGGGTTTTTAAGAGAGGTCCTCGTGGGAGCCCAATGGTTGGTGCTCCCACCTCCCAACCGCGAGGTCGGGTGTTCGACTCCCATCACTCCCCAATTTGGGGAGTTTGTATAAAAATGTTTGCTTGTGGGTATAAATCCCCACTACCCAACTATGGGTTTACAGTAGCGCTAAGCAAGGGGTTGGTCTTCGGACCAATTATCTTTCCTGAACAAAAAAAAAAAAAACAACTATGGGTTTGGTTGCAATAAATGGCATAGATGAAATAACATAATTAATTATTTTATTTCACATGTGATGATATATGTGGTTTTCATGAACAATATGGGTTTGAGTGCAAGAAATAACAGACATTAAAGGACATAATGTATTATTTTATTTCCCATATAGTGTTATTTATGTCATTTCTTGCACCCAAATTCATAGTTCATGATGTGGGGTTGCACCCACTCACGGTCGTGTTGTTGGCTGCACCCAAACCATAATTATTGGTGTTGTTGAAACCAATTTTACCTAGTAAATATGGAATAGATATGAGGTGCAACAAACAAGAATGTATAATTAATGTCACGTATATGAGGGAAACCCTTTCCTTAACAAATAGAGAAAAACAAACCACTCCCCTGTGTTACTATTTATTTACTAATCGATAAACAATTTTAGCTATCACTCAAATTCCATAAAATTCCAATCCCTAGCTAGATCCTAGATGTTGTAAACACAAGATATTTTATATTGAGGTTTAAACGGATAGATCGTGGTTGACCCATTGGGTAGATTACCCACTACTAATAGAAAATGTAAGGTGGGATCCAACTAAATATTAACAATCATTTTTTAATGATCTATTAGGAGTGGGTAGATGTAGTTATGTGTTTCTCTCTTTTGCTCATGTAGGGAAGTGAAGAGTCGATTGTCCCATGTTAAAAGAATATGAGTGTTTTTACTTGAATTGTTATTATGAGCACTCCAAGTGATATTTGAAGTTTTGTTAATGCTAGAGACAATTCTAGTAGGAAAAATATATAATTGCATGTGAGCTAATTATATGTTATAGTTAATGTAACAGTAGAATGCAGATAGAAGAGATCCTCTTAATATCTTCACAATCAAAACTGAGTGTTACATGGTTAAATACTTAGATTATATTATATAGCTTCACGTAGACAGAATGGTTATAAAATCATATGAAGTAATAAATTAAAACAACGTTAATCAAAGGCTTTTATAAATCTTTTTCGTTGATATATATTATCATAAAGTTGGTGAACTGATGGGAGCAGAATAGATTCATTTTCTTTAGCCTTTTACATGCTCATGAATTATCATATTACTGAAGACCTATAAATGTTTGGACATTTTTGACAAATAACAGATTTTGCATATCCAGACTACTGTTTTGGCCGTGATAAAGCTATAAGGCACAACAGTTAAATCTCATTTTTTTTGGCTTGTTTCGCACTGCCTAATTGCTTAATACATATTGAAGTCGTAACTTGAAGCTCAAATGACCATCCATACAAACATAATGCATTGACTTATCCAAAAAAAAGGCCAAAAATCATTGCAATTTCCATTGGCATAAAATTCTAAACCCTTTTTACTCACTAAGGACATGCTTGGGATAGGGATGAGATGAGATAGTGATAGACTAACAGTTGATGGAAGATATACTATGGAAGAATTATTACTCTCAATTGTAGTTTGAGAATTAGTACTTTAGGGCACTGAGGGATGGAGGAGTGCCATATATATAACTTTTATTGTTAGGGTCATAATTGCGCCACAGGCGCCCACCTACTTCCTATTGCGTCTTACTTCCTCCGTTCCAAATTAAATGCAACAATTTGGATGGCACATTCTCCTAGGCAAAATTTCTTAGGGTGAGATTAATAAAAAGTAAGGGCGTGACTAAAGTTAATAAGGAGAGAAAGTGGACCACGAAAAAGTAAGGGCGTGCGACTAAGTTAATAAAGCGCTACTTAGTTTTAGTAAGGGTATATTTGTAATTTCACACTCAAAATCTTTACCAAGAATAGAAAGAACTAATTTGTTGCATTTAATTTGAAATTGCCGTTTTTAGAAACTGTTGCATTTAATTTGGAACGGAGGAAGTATTATTTCTGAATCCATTTTTTTTATTCCAACATGGCTCATTTGATCAGAGGAGAGTTTAATTATAATTTGATCACTAGTACTTATATTTGTAATAGTCATCATTCCCTTCTTTAATTTGGGACAAACTCGATGATCACATATAGGGTTTTTTTAACAATGACGTTCCCCTCTTCCTACAAAGTGTTAACTTTAAGTCATCTCCGTGCAATTTTAAAAACATGTTTATAATAGACCTTAGTTAGTTAGATGCATAATCTTATAGCGTATTTTATCTAAAGAACATTTACTATAATTTGCTTACAGCATAAGAAAAAAGAAAAGAAAATTAGATAGGTAGAAGTCATAATCAAAATAACAACGTCAAATTTCGACATGCCCATCTATCCACATACTAAACAAAAAAATAAAAAATTGTCCAGCACGACCCAAATGTATAATACAAACCGCAACTCGAGACATTATTCGAACCACATGCATGGACCACTAACTAGTTGATTATATTAAAAGTATCATGAAGAACAATCATAAAATTATACTTTTACTTCTTCTTGTATTATCTGACGAAGGACAAAGTTCTTTATAAATAATAGTGACAATGTTAATATTGGCAGTTGTTGGCACCATAGCAATAAAATTGCATGCGGTTGACTTTTTACATGTCTTACTCAATATTGCATGGGATCACGTTTGGGTTGGGAGCACCTTGTCATTTCAATTTTATAATAATTGATATTTACTTTTCATCTGATTGAGAAATTAAATCGTTTTCACCCAGCAATTTTCCACAAAAAGAAATACATAGAGTACCTATATAAAGTTTTTCATAGGCGTATTCAAAAAAGAAAATTATATCACAAACTATTATTACTAAATTACTAATACTTACTTGTAAGCATGTTTAGGTTACAATAATATGTGAGCTCTTTTACAGAATATTTATTCAATTTTCTTATGGAAATTAAATATGCTATAATTATTTAGATTGGACTCAAAACCATTTGTCACTTTGTTAAGCCACTGTTTAGTGTTTACACTTGGAATATCACATATTCCCTCTGTATTTTTTATTTTTCCTATTTGGAATCTTGACACTATTTATATCTAGAGAAAATCTTCTAGATTCTTCTCAATATATAAGAAAAGATATGGTCATGTAGGGTCTTGCTGTTTGATTCATCTCATTGAGTACCTTATTGATTTTTTTTTTTTTGGTAAGTAATTAGAATTTGTATTATCAAACTGAAACAGCAAAAACGATGTACAAGTGAAGCTACAGCCATCAGCATACACTATCAACACAACTACAGAATTATAAACTCTGTAACCAAGCTATGTCACTGTCTAATATGTAATTTTTACCTTATTGATATTCAATCATTATAATTTTTACTAATATGTAATGTAAGATAATTAAAGTCAAAAAAGTGCATTAGCAAACATGCACAACTAAAGTATGAAGAACAAAAAATACATAGGGAGTATCAATGATTGGTATCTAAATGATTCATAATCTATATCAATACACTTATACAAGGTTGGGATTACACGATGGGAGTTCTAAAAATAGGTTATTATCCTGAGACTTTTTTTTTTTGGTAATTTAGGTCTTACGATTTAGAGATAGGAAATGAAAGAAATAAATAGAAATGATCCCAATTTGAAAGGTGTATTTTTTTGGGGCCTCCACGGCCCCATCAGAGAACCCATTTGATAAGAAGAAGAACCCAACTAGATCAACACCTCTCGCGAGGTCGGTCCCCCCACTACACTGGTGCCAACGCTGAGTAGAGGGTGATATAAGGAATCCCTACTCCCAATCACAAGTAGGTGGTGGGGTTCAAACTTGTGACCTCAAAGTCACAAGGTGAGTTCCCCACCACCTCCACCAAGCAAGCTTAGTTGATTTAAAAGGTATATAAGTAGGTGTAAATGTCTCAATGATTATTCCCTACCTTTACATAAATATATTATATAAGAGTTTTTTGTCAGAAACAACCTTTTAAAACCATTTTTTTGCAAAAAACAACCTTTTAAAAGTTTTTTTGCAACTTACAACTTAAAACCAAAAATTTTTGCGAAATGAAACCTAAAACTAAATTTTTTTGCGAAATGAAACCTTTTTCGGATTTCCGTCATTGACCGTTAAGTATTTGCGTTTGACCGTCAGTTTTTTTCCTTTAACACTTGACCCTTAATTTTCTCTTTCCTCTTCTTCTTAAACCATACCCATTCTCTCTCCCTTCTTCCTCCTCTTCTCTTCTCTTCTCTTCTTCTTTCTCTCTCCTCAAACCCACCACCATCCTCACCCCCGCCGCCACCCCCACCTCCACCGACCCAACGAACACATCCATCAACCTCGAATAAAAAGAAACATGAAAATATGAGACACACTCCAGCACAAAGGGAAACTAGATCAAAGGTTCCATTTCAAATACCACCACCGCCACCTCCACCACCTCCACGGACACCAACCTCCAAACACCAGAATTTCCAACCTCCAAACACATCAATTCACCGTTCAAAGTCCACACCAGAATTTCCATCATCCTCTCCTCCACCACCTCCACCACCACCTCCTCCTCCTCCACCACCACCTTCCATGTTCCATAACATTTTCTCCAAAAAAAGGAAAGAGTAAAAAGAAAATTCATTCCTTTTCCAATTCAGCCCCATCCACCTCCACCACCACCGCTAGACCACCACCCCCCTAAGACTAAAATCCCTCCAAGAGCTACCACTTTAGCAAGCATAGATGAAAACATTGGTAATGGCAGTGAGTCGCCACCGATCCCAATACCACCACCACCACCACCACCTCCACCATCATTTAAAATGTCACCATGGAAGTTTGTCATTCAAGAGAGAAAAGGAGAGGAGAAAGAAAGAATTTTAAGAAAAGGAGGGAAAGGGAGGGAAATAAATCAATGAAAAGGAAGAGAAATGAAGGGAGATGAAAATTGAACAGTCAAATGCAAATACTTAACGGTCAATGACGGAAATTCGAAAAAGGTTTCATTTTGCAAAAAAAAATTAGTTTTAGGTTTCATTTCGCAAAAATTTTTGATTTTAGGTTGTAAGTTGCAAAAAAACTTTTAAAAGGTTGTTTTTCGCAAAAAAATGGTTTTAAAAGGTTGTTTCTGACAAAAAACTCACTATATAATTATGTTTTTAGAGGTTGCATTTTTAGTGGCGAATCTTCTTAAAATTAGATACTTATATAATTACAAAAAGAAGGTACATACTTTTGTACAATTACGACTTGTCAGTTTTTAACTAAATTTTTAATACTACAAATTAAAAGTACCAATACTAAGATGAGACATAAATAGTACACATATTAGGCGGGACAAGAGACTTGAGTTCTAAAATTTTCAATCCAACCCAAACCAAACCTTCATTTATGCTGTTACAAACTTGAAGAGCCTCTTTAAAACAAGGCGTTGGAGTTGAATGGTTCGTTACTATAAACATGGTGACATTGAGGGGAAAAAAAGAAAAAAACCAATCATTATAAATTTATAATGTTGTATGGCATTTTACTTTTTGACCCCATTTATTTTGACAAAAATAACACAAAACATATTGGGCCAGTGGGCCACAGCAAGCCCACATCTATTATCATCTTCAATTTGATTGCAAAAGAGTCACCAAATTTTCCCTCTAGAAAGTCTAATAGTAATTAGTAGTCCCACCCCGCACCTTCTCCTTGCGCCTGTGAAGTTGTACAGGTTTATGCACTTATTCAACTTAGGTTACATATAGGGGTAGGAGCAAGTTTCTAATTATATGTCTTACTTTTTCTCTTTTCCTATTTTAAAAAGCTTTCCTCTAGTCATGAATTCATGATGCTCCAATATTTCCATTTCTTATGAGACCTGTAGGTGAAGAAAGTTGGAAGTCTTGGAACAATAGGCTCGATTCTCTGTAAGTGGAATAATCTGATTTGGTCTGAATTTATGAAGGTATAGCTTGGATTAATGTCAAATAAGAAGATCCAATATATTATATACTCCACTTGTTTGCACTCTTCGCATACTTTGGGTTGGGGCCAGGGCCGTTTCAATCATTATGGAGGCTCTGTGCAACTAATATAAAATTGGGCCCTTAATTTGTGATACCATTTTCTCCTTTCGTTTTAAGTTGATGGTTGTCTTTTTTATTCATAATTAATTTATTTATTAATTTTTTTCAGCTCAAAAAAAATTATTTATTAATTTTTTGAACATTTTACTAAGCCTAAAACGTTGTTTTGTCATCGGATCAGATGGCTTTAAGAAGCTCCTTCTTCTGCCCTAATTTTATTTATAATATTAGTCTACTTTCATATTAGTATCACTATGAAAGTATAATAATTTTTTTGGTGTTAGAGAGTGACTAAGAGCAGTGATGTAGATGGGTTTGATCCCAACTCTTGGGTACAATCCCCACAAAACTTTATTGAGAATGATGGCATCCACATCGAATTAAAGTATAATTAGTGCTTGTAAGGGATTGGAGCTCTTTGCTATTTACCAGGTAGTGTTAGTGATTTATTGCCATAAAAGTGAAAGCAAAAAGTAAAAAAAATCAACCGTTTTATTGATTATTTTCCAAATTAGTTCAACTGCATTTAATAAGGGAAAGGTGTACGTAACACATAATGACAAAAATAAAGTAGCATTGACTTAGGAAAAGAAAAATATAATTTGGGCAGAACTCAGGGCTGGATTGTATACTTGTATAAGGATTTGTGAGAGGGTATGTTAAATTTAGTCAAATGTTAAGGGGGCCTGGGTCGCATCCGTTAATGGAGGAGAATTTGGACAACTTACAAATTCAAAAGAGAGTTTTTTATCTCCTCGTGTTCAATGTGGGACAATACTTACACTCACCCCCCATGTGAGTTTTTCATAATTCTGACCCAAAATATTTGGGTCCAACTTGAGCTCTAATACCATGTTAAATTTAGTCAAATACTAAATGGACCTATGCCGCCCGTTAATGGAGAAAAGTTCGGACAACTTATAATTACAAAGGAGGTTCTATCCTAAAATTAATTAGTGATACGAGAAGTAATTCCTCAAACTTATTAATTCATTTCCTCATGTTCAATGTAGGACAACGCTTATACTCACATGTGACTATGTGAGTTGTTCGTGAGATTGGAAAGAAACAATTTGATTTTCTACTTGTCAAATTGGGCATTTTGGAACTTCATGCTTCAACTTGAGGAGGTGTGGGTGTTGTCATGTTGAGATAATATATGGCAAGTGTTTAATAAGGTTTAGGAGTGTTACCTATACTTAGTCTTTGACCTTATTTAGGTTTCGTATCTTTCATGAATGATGATTAGGGCTAAGTTTTAACCCTTTAATCACCCAAACGAGATTTCCTACCTTGTCAACTTTGACGATACATTCATTACTTAATTTTACGTCCTTTTCCGTAAAAAAAAAATCTTTACATGGTACTCTCTCTATTTTTTTTATCCTTCTCACTTTCCTGTGCGCGTGTCCAAATGCACCTCTTTGAACTTGAATATCTTTCATTATATATTTGTAAAAATTATAACGATTGAATATTACTAAATTACTAATTGAGACGAATCAAACAAGGCCTCACATGACTATATTTTTTCTTATAAATTGAGAAAAATTGAGATGATTCTCTCTAAGTATGAATAGTGTTAAGATTCCAAGTGAGAAAGATAAGAAAACAGGAGTACTAATTAGATCAGACAGCCCAACAAGGAACCACCTGACAAAGTATTTATGTGAGAAAAAAAAAAATTCATTCTCTTCCAAAATGTATCAGAAGTTTGAACTCCGAGTGTATGCCTGATAAATTTCTATAGTGGCCAAGTACTAGTCATAATCTCAAACCTAATTCACTATGATGCAATCCCTAAGCAACACTCATAAATCATAATGGGTACATAATTATTATACAGGAACTACCTAAGAATTTCCTACCGATCTAGTCACATTTACTGAAATCGGCCTTTAATTATGCCGCATTGGGATTGGGCAGGCACCAAATTTGGTCATCCGCATTGAGTACAGACCTGGTTATTGGGCGGGTCGGGTCAGGATCGGTGTGGTGCGGAGACGAGTCGGGTCATAAGAGGGTTGTCACATAACAGGCCAATAGCAGGTCGGTAATAGACGGGTCGGTAAACGGACAAGAAAAACAAGGATCAAAGATAGCCAAAAGTGAGTATAAATGAATACGAATCCGTACATGTAATTTTCTTTACAAAATTTATTTTATTTTTCAAAATAATTGGGTTTCTTTATTGGCCCTATAATGACCCTGTCCAATAAAGCCCTGTCCAATAAAAACCTTGTAAATTTGACACTAACCCTTTAGCCATTGGGCTACCCTGTCCAGTAACCAGGCCTAGGTACGAGGCACTGGCACTGTGAAGCACAAAAATTATACCGTACTGGCGTACTCCCATGTTTACATAGGTCCATCTACATCCAAAGCCAAATGAGTATGTATCTAATTAAATGAATATATATATATATATATATATATATATATATATATATATATATATATATATATATATATATATATATATATATATATATATCTGATCAAATGAATATGTATTCATTAAATGAGTATGAAATTTTAACTTAATTTTTTAAATGAATAGCCAAATATTCAATTGAGTATGCAAATTTTCAAAATGAGTATGTTCTAGTTCAAATGTAGATGCATTGTTCAAATGAGTATGAAAATTCTCCGACGACAATAATATTAGGATGATATAAGTTACGTAAACTTTAAATGAGTACAATATGTTTTCAATGAGTATAGAGAATCCTTTTCCTATAATTTCACCATTGCCCGCTCAACTTAGACAACATAGCACCATTAAAAACTCATTTTCAAGAGATTGTACACATTCACAAATCATCATCACGTACATTTATATAACAACAAGAATCACTAAACTGATATGGGAACAATACATATTCTCCATATATAGTCATTTGAAAAATACAATACACATTTGCAAATACACGTAATCATCTGCACAAATATGATGCTCATTTGAAATTCTCATTTGCGGAAAATGTACACATACTCATTTGTAAGGATATGTACTCATTTGAAAATATACACTCATTTAAAAAGAACATACTCATTTGGCCTTGGATGTATACATAGAGTTATGTACGTCAAAGTATGTACGATATATATATGAATATATAGCTAATCTAAACTCATGCAAATTATTTTTCCCTACATTATACATGACGACAACAAATCGACATGTGTACGATCGAACGCCTATAGTATGTTTCACATTCGTGATGCAAAAACATACATAACACATAACACACACCACTCATTTTTTTAAAAATTTTAGATATAAGTTGAAGTCCTTTGCAAGAAGGGGGGAAATGGAGGATCCATCTTCTGAATGAGTGAGAACGATCTCACGATCTCTATAATCTGGAGTCTTGTCAATATCATTGAGCTATCACTTGCAGCCATGTAGGCACCAAGATGCATGGAGCATATTGCCGGTACATACTTTCACATGTTTGATGACACATACATCACACACCCCTTGTGGTCTCGCACATACATGCACCGGGTACAATTGCTTTTCCATGAAGAAAA
Source organism: Beta corolliflora (assembly GCA_947648045.1). Taxonomy (NCBI): domain Eukaryota; kingdom Viridiplantae; phylum Streptophyta; class Magnoliopsida; order Caryophyllales; family Amaranthaceae; genus Beta; species Beta corolliflora. Next base: position 376,516 of record CANSZD010001703.1, read on the forward strand.
AACCTTCACTACAAATGTTTTTTTTGGTGCAAACCTACATGATTATTATCCGTAGATCTGTAGATGGAAAGTTAATTATGGGATGCAAAGGTACTGGAAGCTGGAAAATACATAATATTACCTACATTTTTCTCTTCTTTACTTATTTTTTTTTGTAAAATATTGATACTAAATTCATAGGCTATATATGAGCAACATATAGATCTGCGAGGAGGCTGAAAACTTAATAAAGAAGGAAGATTCACTCTTTTTATCAAGTTGAATTCAGATCTCTGGCCCTAAAAGGTTTTCAATTATTCTCATCTTTTAGTTAGGATTAAACAACACTAATAATGTTGGATTACTCTTATTTATTTATAGTCATGATTAAACGACAATGATAAGAAATATCATAATAAGAATTTTGCAAATTTAAACAAAACCCACATAAAAAAGTCCATCCTTTTGGCAGGTAGACCAACCAGTGATAGGGCGACAAATCAAATGATCAAGTTGTTAAAATGACAAAATATATTGGGAGAGAAAATTGCATGAAAATGACCAGACGAACCATGATCAATTGATCATAATAATATAAAAAAAAGTACTGACCATGTGTCGCAAGTAAAATAACGCCCACGTCTGCCTTTTTTTTTTAATAACTCTTGTCTCGTAGAATGTCATTAAATTTTATACTAATATATTAAAAGACGTTTCTAAACAAGGAATTATGTCAAGTGGCGCTATTTCTTAGAGTGTTTACTTCATGTAAACACACATACAATAAAAAATTAGAAAATGCATGTTATAAAATTTGTTACCATTACCTCAAGCTTATATACTAAAGTCTTAACCACTAAACCAAGTAATGTTTGGTGTTATAATTTTAAAATATTAATAAATGAAAACTATAATTACCCGGGGAATAACCCGGGCCTAAAACTTAGTTTTATAATAATAGGTCGGTGACTGCTTATCGAGGAAAATTTTCCTATTTAAATACTCTGTGCCCCGCATTTTTTTCAAACTTTTTTATCTATATAATTAATATTTTATTCGTTCTTTTTTAATTGCGAAGTTTTCCTTATTTGGAAGTTTCACATTAATTGCAACGTTTCTTCATTTGGTAATATCTTCTCTCTAGCTATCTCTCTTCTATCACATGGGGTCCCACTTTTAATCTATCTCTATTTTTCTCTCCACTTCGCATGACTTTTTTAAATAATGTGCCAAGGTGTGATGCTACAATAATAATGGAACGGAAGAAGTGACTATGTGTGATGTTATGAATAGATGATATCTTTGAAAGGAAATGTACGGTTCGACAAGCATTCAAGTAAATAATTACGTTATTTTCAAAATCGTTAAGTTTAATAACATTTTATAAGTCATTGATTAACACTAAAAAGGGTGCAAATATTATGGATATTTATTTATTTGAAAAAAAAATTGTTTTTTCACCAGGTACCCCTGTGGTATTTCAAAATTCATGGGGTACCCCTATTGTTTCAAAAATGCACCAGGTAACCTTACTATTTTAATAAAATGTATGAAATGCCCTTAATGACTAACGGTGTCAAGTTTCCGTTAGTCATTAATCCTAATCAACCCCTCTAACCCTAACCCCAAAACCCTAACACTAACCCCCTAACCCCCTAACACCTAACCCCCACCCTAAACCCTAACCCTAACCACCCAACCACCACAGCCCCCCTCGCCCTCCCCCACGAGCACCCCCACCCCCTCGCCCACCCCCCGCGGCCCACCCCCTCCCCCCACCCCCGTAGCCCCCCTCCCCCCACCCTCATCAGCCCCCCTTGCCCTCCCCCACAACCCTTCCCCCCACCCCTCCCCCTCCCCGTGCCCCCTCCCTTTCCCCGCACGCACGCCGGCCGGAGTTCCCTGGGAAATTTTTTGGGAAAATCACTTGCTCGGTTTGTGTTGATTTATGGGGAAAATTCAAAAAAAATTGTGTTGATTTCCGGGAAAAATTCGAAAAAAACACTTGCTCTGTTTTGTTTAAAGAAGGAAGACACCGATATTCTTCTTCATCAATTGAGATTGATGGACTGCGGGGGGTGGCTCTAGTGTTGATCATGTGGTGGGTCATGCGGGGGTGGGGGTGCTATTGGGGGAGGGGGAGGGGGTTGTGGTGGTTGGGTGGTTAGGGTTAGGGTTTAGGGTGGGGGGTTAAGTGTTAGGGGTTAGGGGTTAGGGTTAGAGGGCTTAATTAGGGTTAGAGGGGTTGAGTAGGGTTAATGACTAACGAAAACTTGACACTGTTAGTCATTAAGGGCATTTCATGCATTTTAAATCAATAGTAAGGTTACCTGGTGCATTTTTTAAATAGTAGGGGTACCTCATGAATTTTGAAATATCACACGGGTACCTGGTGAAAAAACCGAAATTTTTTTTTATCTAAGACACGTGATTATATGGTATACAATCCATATAACTTGGATGAATTTTATTTCTATGGGAGTATAACTGCACAACAGCACAAGTATACCTGCAAGGCTGCAAAGAGGGATGTTGGTTTCCCATTGATTCTGAATTGGTCGTTGCCCAACCATGTGATGAAACGTAAAAGTACTTGGTTTTAGTTTGTTGCTCTCAATATTATCCATCATATAATAGTATGTACCTAGCTATATCTATGAGTGCTTCAAAGTCTAATTATAAATCATTCCATCATATATATTTTCAGCTTTTTCATTGAAGGACACTTATTCCTATCCTAGATGCCACTGAGGTCCCGTAAACCTCAATGGCCCAAAAGGCCAAAATATGGCAATTTTGTGCATATCTATCTCAAGTTGTGGATCTTCTTAATGTTACCCCACTAAGGTATGCTCGATCTGGAATATTCACGTTCAATTTTTTTACAGAACCTCAAATATATTTCTATAATCTAAGTTAATAACTATAGTTGAATATAAATTCGTATACTTAAAGTTGACAAGTAATTAATATTAACATATTGATGTTAACAAGTAATATTAACATATTGATGTTCTATATATAGCAAGTGATTATACATCTACCCCAAAGTTATATGAAAGTTAACTCCGTAAGGGTGTACTTTTTATCTTATTTGAGGTGGTTATCCACCATTGTGTATAATTTAAGATGACTTAATTTGTTCTATACAAATACATTAGTAATATAAGAATTGTTGACATATACTTTTTATCTTAGAAGTATAACATACAAGGAGTACTGTTTCAAAAGTATTTTCTCTATTTGTTTGTTTTTCCTACTTTTTTTCATAGTATTTAAGAACGAATTTAACCATAAATTTCTCTTATTATATTACTTTAAATCATAAAAAATTGCTTTTATAAGATTATGTTTGTAGACAAATCGGTGACCAATAATTTTATAACATAAATATTTTACTTGATAAAATATTAAAAGGTCGAAGTATCTAAATCTTAACCACAAAAGTCAAAGTATGCAGAACAAAAAAAACATAGCGAGTAAGTCAGTGAACATAAGGAAAGCAACTAGAGTACTAACTAAGAAGCATGCTTGTAAAGAGGACTACTTTTCTAAAGTAAAATAATAATGAAAGCTAACTGAGGATTTTGGGCTTGATCAATTGTAAGGGAAAGAGTTCTACTTGTGCATTTCCCATTTCTGTTTTTGGTAGGTAAGAAATCACAATCCTTGATCAAGCTTAATAGTCTATTCATCCAAATCAGGAAATTGGAAAAACATCTGGCTTATGATGACAAGACTTCCCCTCATCTCCAAGACTTCAATACATATACACAAATAGTGGAACCTTGTGTAAATTGCGAAATTTGACAAATCAATCATTTGATGATCTGAACGGAGGCTAACATAAGATACAAATTTTCACAACATAGCTATTAATTCGATAAAACAAGCCGATCTAAATCTGAATCAAATAGATTTTCATAAACACCAGCCATATTGATTATAATGTAAGAAAGATATCAAGTATACCACACATGAAAAATTTTCATTTGTCTCGTTTTACTTGGTATTTATAAGATCAACCTCACAAATTCTTGGGTGTAACTGTTACACCATAACTTATGGTGTAACAACCTATAATCCACCGCTTCTTTTGTAAAAAAAAATCAAATGACATGAAATAAATGACAAAATGACATCAGATTCATGTCATTATTTGTATAGTATCATGTCACTTGTTGTGACAGATGCAATTAACGAAACAAATAGTAATGAACAATCGATACAAGAATTAATGTAGTTCACTAACAATGTGTTAGCTACATCCACAGGCAGAGGAGAAACAGTTTTTAATAGGTTTTAGGAGAGAGTACAGATTACATAATAATACGGAGGCAGAGGTTAATAATAGGGTTTATATAATACCCCCGTGCTAGGTTAATCCTAGCGCCAGATAAATAATTCAAGGCATAGTTTAACATCATTTTTGTTGGAGTTTATGTCATTATGTGTCATTGTGTACGTGTGAGGTTTTGTTACACAATAAGTTATGGTACAACATTAATATCTTTAACTGTGTATTTTTAAATTTGTTAATGTTGATATAATGAAAATACACATAGAGACAAGTCTAACAAGATCTTACATCATATATTTTTCTTATCTCTATTATATAAGGACTCTTGAGGTATTTGGTTTCCACTTGAAATACCTTAAATGCCCTTTGTTTTTTTAAAAACATTTTACAATTTGATGTTAATAAACTATGACTATTGTACATCTTTTTATAACTTGAAGCACGTAATAGTATACTAGTAAAAGATATATGGCAACACATGGGGGACACCAAAAAATAGAAAAAGGAAAAAAAGAAACAAAAGAATAGGAGGATAACTAACTCCTTCATTTAAACTAAAAATGGGGATTTTTTTTAAAAAAATAACATATTTAAATTGAACAACATTTTTTTACAAAATGCAAAGAGAGTTCGCACGCATTGCGTGCATATAAGACTAGTATTAGTAAAAGAAACAGTTGGTCAAAATTTATAAAATATAACTTTCAAAATGCAAATGTGACAAGTAAAGAGAGACCATAATGAGAACTGTAATAATTTCATGAGTTGGTCTAAATCGATAAAAAAGATTAGTAGCGGAGACATTTTCAATTATTATGTATTATTAGACCAAAAGGCAACAAAATTATTCTATCTACACTGCAATAAGGATGATAATCACCTAACCGGCTCGAGAGGTACTCAATAACTGCTTAAACTTTTCATGATTTGAGCACATCAAAGTTGTTCTTGACATGCTCATGGCTAAGATAGTTGCACATAATTGTGAGAATCTCAATTAATATGAGCAAAAACCTAATTATAATATGTTTATGACAAAGTGTTTAATGGGTTTCTAATTTTCAAAATATATATAGTTTTAAGCTAAAATTGAACTTGAAATTTTAAGCTCGATCAATCTAAAATGCAAGTGTTATGAGACAAGTTGAGCAACCCAAGCTCCATTTTAAACTAGCCCTTATAAGAATACGGTTAGTTTCGTTTTCCTGAATATATAAAGATAATTTTTTTTTTTTCAATGTCTACTCCATAGGACTATATAGTAAAAAGGTGAGTGTCATTAGTACAATATGGTATTCACATGGCGATGCATATTTATATGCTGCAAATTGACTCTCTTTCTCAATGACTATCCTCTGTAGACCCCGCGCAACCCCGCCGGAAAGGAAGATGGAAAGAATCAAATCAAATTGGGTGGGGTCTTCAATCTTTTTACTGTTGCTTAAGTGCATATTGGGGGCCATAGAGCTTCCAAGATTGCTTTTTACAGCATCATATACACTAGAGTCGGTAAACGGGTCATGTCGTGTCAAATTCGTGTCGGGTCCATCGGTAAACGGGTTGAACACACTCAACCCTAACCCGATCCGTTTATACTCAACCCTAACCGACCCGTCTATTAAACGGGTTAGCCGACCCGTTTATTGACCCGTTTATCAAGAGAGCATATACACATAAACTAAACAAATGTACGTGATATATTTCTTAACCCACGTCTTATATACTAATATCTTACCTAAATAAACCAAAACGGACAACCAAAGAATAAATCTTATGTATTTATGAAAAATATTCAAATTATTTCAAGCCCAACGAATAATATTGATAGTAGTATAGTAGTTAAACGGGTTGTCGTGTCGGATTCGGGTCGAAATGTTCAACCCTAACCCAGCACGTTTAACAAACGGGTCGTGTCGGGTCAACCTGCTTACTTAAACGGGTTGAAAAACTTGATCCAAACCCGCTAATTTCGGGTTCGGGTCGGGTTAGCGGGTCATGCCAACTTTTACCATCTCTAATATACACTCTAATAATCAGCCTGTCGCAAACAAAGGAAAAAAAATATGTTTCACGAAATTACTAACAATCAATTTCCTTAATTTCTTTGTTTTAACGAATTATTTAGGAAAATTTTCCCAAAAAAACCTTTAAAGCATTCTTTGCAAAAAAAAAAACACAAACTTAATTTTTTTGCAAAATGAAACCTATTCCCATTTTTTGGTGTTGACCCTCTCAATTCCGGCGTTCAACCTTCTATTTTCCTTCTGTTTTGCAGGTTTTCGAGGGTTCAAAATGTGCATAATCTTGTTCCAATTATCAGACTACTAGTACATGTATCATTTTCCTCTTATATTAACAGAATGGCTTTGCCATTACTCTTGTGGTCGATGAGTTGATGGTTGTGAGATTCCGATTATTTAGTATTACAAGTCCAATAGACAATTGTTATTCCTACAAAATTGAACTGAATTTACTTACGAGAAGTAAAATCTTCCTTACGTTTATTATTCCCCACTCCTTAAAAAAAATCCACAAAAAACAAACATAAACCAAACCTATTGTATGAGATAATTGCATTATTAATTGGAAAAGAATAACCTTAAAACACAAGTGTAAAAACATGATTGATTAGACTTAACATGAGATCGATATCCCTTAATTTCAAAAGTCTGATTAAAATTTATAAGGAAAGGGATGGTGTAATTACTTTTTGGGTGGGGGTATGAGGAAGTGGTAGTGGTACTAGAGAGACAAGAGTATAGGCAATGAGTCAACGCTTTGTATCAAAGTTCGTAAAAACATTCTCATATATATATGTCATTATGTTGGCAAGAGCACAAAGTATCTTGATTCTTATTCATTTGAACATTTTCTATACCCTTTCTTCCCTAAAAACACAACATAAATACCATGTACGGTCAAAATAACAGTTCTTACTATGATCATTCCTCTGATAGCATCAACCAAAACTACCCTTCCAGTTTATCACCTCTGTTAGTCCAATCTCTTGTAGGCGACTTCGACTCCATCAATGAAGCTTTCATGCTCGCAAACGCCAATGCGAATACAAGTGCTGGGAGTGGGTGTACTACTAGTAGTTACATAGGCTCGCCAAATTCACCTCTAAGCTGTACTAGTAGTCACCCACCAAATGCTACTGCCACTTTGATGCAGCGAAGCTTAAGTAACCACTCACTCCACAAAAACGGGTTCTATTTGCCCGATTCTTCTCCCGCCAGCCTTCATGACCTGGATATGGGCCAAGTGAGACGGGTCTTTAGTACAAGTGATCTGGATCAGGTAATTCTTCAATTAATTGAAAAGCACCAAGTCACAACATTACATCATGATCTAGATAGTTATAACTCAAAAAACTCATCAAGGAAATACAAATAAATCAGGAGATGTCATAATTTTGAAAAATATATTCTGTCAACCTAACATGGTTGATCATTCTCATGACAGGGAGTCAAAGCTTTACGCCAACAACATCACCACCCAGTAGGAAGTCCGTTGGCAAATGAAAGTGCGAGCATTATTATTGAAGGTATGACAAAGGCATGTCGCTACAGTCCTGAGGAGAAAAAAGAAAGAATTGAGAGGTATCGCAGCAAGAGAAGCCAAAGGAACTTCAACAAGAAAATTCAGGTAAGACTATCTGTAATACCCTTCAAGATTCCTAACTTTCAGCCAAACTTGCTACTCTCTGAGCTGTAGGAGCATAACCACACAATACTACAGTATGACAATAGGCCCTACCTCTAGTTAAATCAACATGTCATATTCACAACAAAATCATAGCTTGCACTAAAGATATATGTTTACCACGGTAAGATACGATGCATAAGCAGGACAGTGAAATCTAAGGACTTTGGTGACATGTAAAAGCTGAGAATCACAGTCGCTTCCACTAATACAAACAAAATCATCATGTTTAATGTATAGTCACAGTCGTCTTTCTTTTAGCACTGCAAATTCCAAAGTGTTAAACAATAAACAAACAGGTCCTCGTGTCTGTAACTTCTCACAATTGAAGCAATTCAAGAGCTGAATTTCAATATTTACGAGGAAAAATCTTTACACTAGTCTATATTATTTATTAATATTTAATTAACACAATTTGTATCTTTATCATAGACCTTCACCTAATTTTTCTATGGTTGCAATGATTGGCCATCAGTACGCATGCAGGAAGACATTAGCTGATAGCAGGCCAAGAGTTAGGGGGTCGATTTGCAAGGAATGATGAAATCGAACAGCCTGAATTTCCAGACCTACAATGGAATCAAATGGCAGGTGAAGAAGACGAAGAAGATGAAGGGCAGTGGATTCATCTCCTGAACTCCCTTTCAGCCAATTTGGTTCCATGAACGACCATTAGCAGTTAAACTGTCCAAAAAAAAGGCAATATTAGTTTCGCCTTCTGCTTTGTAGACTTACGTGTCAGACATGGTTTTTAATCTTAGGAGTCCATCATGTATATGATTTCGATGGGTGAAATATTCCTATGTATTCTGATGCTAGAATTGTTAAGGATTCAAAATAGTTCGCATAGTACATTGCATGAGAGGGTCATGCAAGTAAAGATGCCAGTGTACACCATTTTGAATGCCCCAATCAATTCAGAAATTGTTTAAGGAGTTCTTCCCACTTCTTGGCCCCAGAGAAAACATTATAAAAAAGCTCAGCTGTCTTTATAAATAATCTGATAAAGGTCCACATAATTTAACCTGTGACATTCACTAATCATTTGACTACATTAACTTATAGTATGCCTACTCAGAATATTATACTAATGAAACTCATAATGATAATTAGCAGAAACTATAACCAAAAAATCTCTATTTTGGCGGCCAACTTTCCCTTTGTCTGCCGCTCGTGGGACTAAAATATTAGCATAAAGCCTGCCTGACTTTGACTAAATTCCTAGCAATTTGTAAGATGATTAAATTAATCAAGAAAATCAAACTCTAATGTAAGCCTAATGCCTTCATCACGTCATCAATTGGTTACCTACCAGTGATGTATCCAGAAAAAGCCTAATGCCTTCAATTTATTTTAACACGGACACCAAAAAAGTTCTTGATTTATATGTATTTTACCCTTTTCAGCCTTTAATTTATTTTAGCCTATTACCTTATGTATTTCTTCTGAGTATTAACTCAAGAATATATAGTAAGTAAATTTTGATTATCTTGGTACTCTGGTTTGTTATCCACTCTCATAACCAAGCACACAAATCTGTTTAAAACACAATATATTCGGGATATGTTAGCTGTCTTAGTCTTTTAGATGACAAAGTTGGACTTTATCGAAAAACATGGATTGAAACCAGACTTCCTCTATATATAGAAAGTAAAAACATCCATATAATATTGCGCACATATGCTCATGGCCGTATTGATTCAGCTTAGGCCATGTCGTAATAATTAACTTCCCCTAACTGATATATAGGCATATTTCAAGCTTTTAATCTCAACAACAATTCATAGAGGGGAATAGGGGATAGCACATGGGAAACTACACTCAGATTGAGCTCTCTTCCTCTTTGACAAGGTAAATTGCACTCAGAACAATAAAAAATTTCCACTAATTAAGATGTTGGATTTATCTCATTATATATTTTCAAAATATCAACTTTTAAATTCTTTACTAATAGATAACTAGCGATACTTGATGATCAAAGTCATGCATTGGCAAGCGTGAAATCCCATATGATGCAATAGAAAAGAAAAAGAAAAAAGAGAAAGCATATACCAATCATTTGTACTACTCCTAAACAAGTAAACAAGTCCGAACTATACCCAAGAGTATACAAGAAAGAGTAACTTTCAAAATTTTATTTCACATTGCGAAAGATATTCCTAGGAATGCGTTGATAGTAACTTCTATAAATAAAAATGGAGGCCTTGGTTAATTTCCTATCAGGAAATTCATTAATGAATCTATTACAATAATCCAGATAAAAGATCATTCATAAGATAAAGTTAAAACTCACCATGAAGAGGGATGATACTTAGAAAGAAGCCAAAGGAAATATATATATAAACAATTCATGCTTCAATGTTCTTTATAAAATGCTTTCTCACTTAAATAAAATGCCAATCTGAACATATATCAGAAGAAAAGAACAAAAAGAAGAAACAAATAAAAGAACGATGAAACACGTCTGTGATCTGGCAGCTCAAAAGATTGTAGGACTGGAGAGAATCATCATGATTCTTTGGAATAATCTAGTTTATCACACAGAACAGAGAATGGGTATGCACATGGCAAAATAAACAAGAGAACAGAAGAGGCAAAGAAAATGGAAAAGAGATGTACTGACCGACATAGTGATCACTGCTTAGATCGACATGGAGCCGCAACCTACATGACCCCTATGAAATGGGAAAAGTCATTAGTTGACAGAAAAACATCATTATCTTTTATCATAAACTAAAATGCATACAAAATATCAATTAACAAAAGTATAATATCAGCAGCCGCCAACCGTTATATTAATACTGTTTGCCATTATACTTCCAGGTGCCTGTGTGGCTGTGTCCCACAAAAAAATAAACTAGTAATGCGGGTAGCACATGAGTGGCACTACCATAAGTTGGCAAAAGAGTTGGGAAACTTGCAGTAGGAATGCACGTAATATTTAATGGTTCGCACGTTTAATCATGAGAATAAGCTAGAACCTGCATGGGGTCAACTAGGGACTCCCAGACACACCTTTCGGCAAAGATTCATCCACTAGCAGCTTCCGTTCAGCTTGTTCGACAATCAGCTGTTGGAGGAAGGAAAAGTTGCAAGGTTCTACTTACTCAGATAGCAAGAACTGGATGCAGGGTCACCTGGTTTTATTCCCTGCAAACAAACCTATTTCAGGCACAATATTGTGACAAGAATTGTATACAATAATTAGTTTTTCATCTCTAAAACCAAATGATGAAAATTAAACAGCAATATTCTTTATAAAAGGAAAAAAAGAAAAAAGAGAAGCTGAGAATTACAATGTTTCGGTAGAACTCTTAACTCTATACGGTTATGCATCCTATTACTCCACCTTCACAAATTAAATCAAGCAGAATCACATACAATCTGATTCTGGGGGGACAATCAAATTCTAAAAGCAAGGTAGATGCTGGTTTAAAAAGGAATGTTCTTCTAGGATACCCAAGAAATATTGTATTATACATAACACCATCATTAAGACTAAAGGCATAGGTAGGCAAAGGAATTTTTCTATATACAAGTGGATCAGCATGGGGGGAAAGGCTATAACCCTTATATAACAAGGTTCCTAGGTCTGTTTACTGAAAGATGAGTATCCATCATGTGATGCCTTCCATAAATAATGCAAATACAAGACTGGATGAACTTTTGAAAAAACTACTATAACAAAACAAAATAAATAATAATGACTTATAATCCACTACCCCTTCAATAATATAAAGTAGTCCCCATATGCTTAACCACGAAGAATTCGAAGTCTTACACAACTGCAACATGATATTCAATATCAAGCTCATAGGGTTCATAGGATTGACCAGTGTTACCTAGAGAATGGTATGATCTAGCACATGGATGAAAACAGCAACGTAATTGCTACTTACCTTTTGAAAAAATAGTCAGTAAGTATACCAGCATGTTCCAGGTCGGGTTCTATCTTTTTCTCTTTTTTTTTTTGGGAGGGAGGGGGGGGTTACATATATCTGGGATGGACATGCTGGGATCAGATTGGAGTACAAAGTACACATGAGAACAGATCTTCACCTTCAAATGAAAAAAATGAATTCCATAATAGACATATAGCTTCCCTCCCCATCTTCTAACTAAAATTCATCATACACCATATGACCAGACAACACCCCACTACCACCTAGAGCATAGAATTAAGTCAAGGTCATTCCATTATGCAAAGGCTGTTGTGTAGTCAACTTTCAACTCTACACACGAAGAGTCAGTTTGTAACGGGTGTTTTAAAGCCATATTGCCACATCCATTGAGGATGGTTATTTTACCGCACAAGCCATAATAAATAAAATTAACACGCTAAGGTCTATAAATCATAATTTCCAACACAAACAAAAATGTTTCACAGCTCTAATTAGAAAAACAAAGTGGACAGTTCCAGTTTGTCCATTCACATAGTGAAATGCGGTAAATGCTTCTCTAGTGACCCCCTAAATACTGTCACTGCAATCGCGATCATGACCATGATTTTGCTATGACCTATAGGAGTCAAAATATACACCATTAATTCAACAGATATATATGTTAATCAGAGGTCTTGCATGAATCGGTATCTAACAAATTTCAATCAGCATGCTAGGACAGGTATCAGATGATATCACAGCACACAGCTCAAGCATTGCCATCTAAAGCACTACCATGTTACCTAAAAATTTGATCACTTGGCTCTTTTTGTTCCCTGTGTTCACTCTCTCCACAAACACTCCGTCTGTTTCTACATGTTGCTCCTGGTTTCCCCGATGAAATGTTCCAAAAAGCTGTTTCTATTGAGAACGTTACCATTATTGGACAGCGGAAGTAAGAGAGAAGTACTAAAAAGCAAGGAGAGAAGTACCAAAAAGTAAGAGAGAGATTACAAAAAGTGGGTTTTCCTTGGTATGTTCCCACATTCCCTCTAGGAACAACTTAAAGAAATGGAAGGAGTACTACAATTAATCACATAACCTAGTTATGAAATAACTTTTCCTTTACCCTGACACACCATGTAACCTATGCCTCTCACAAGTTACCAGACTCCATTGGTAATGCAAAACTTACTAACCTTACAGCGGGCAACAATTGTTTCTTTCCAAAGAAACAGTGATTAATAATCAGTAAAAGCAAGGAGAAACTAATAAGCTATGGAAAGCAACATAAGCTAGGCAGGAGGGACAATTTTCCCCAATATACTTTTACATAACTGAATAATGTAACTGAGCATCCCCTATAATGCAAACTGAGCAAGCAAAAAGATATCCAAAGGCTATCCATCTTACAAGAAACAGACTCCTAAGCATTTTACACTGATCAAGGTTCAGCTCCTTGTGGATCACCTCAACTCCAAGGCTACCAAAAATCTCACATATGCAATCCAAGACAACTAAGGAGACACTTCACTGCATAATTCTTAATCATTTCATCCTACTTTCTATAATAACAAATTTTGGTTGAGATATTGGATCCTTAATTTATTAACTCAATTTACTTTGGCCATTAACTCAGTTGTACGAAGATTAAGTAACCAATTCTAATTCACCTTAAAGTCATATGCCCACATTTCTCCTTTCCTCCATTATAGCATATACAATGGGGCTCTTAAAGGACTCTCCAACTAGCTCTCCAAGAAGAGAGAAAAATGGAGAGCTAGTTCTACCCAACAATAGGACTTTTGGAGGGTTCTTCATGGTCTCTTCACTTTTTTTATGAGCATGACAGGTGTCCTTATTTTTTTTGCCATGGAACCACAAAGTATAAAGATTTTGTTGGAGAGCCAAATACCATTGTTCATATTTTTTTAACATGGATCTTGAAAGAGATAGAATAAAGGAGAGAGAGTGGAGAGACCCTTGGAGATACATGGCACATGCTTTTAGGGAAGACCATTGTTGCATCACTTGCATGGAAATGAAAATTAGTCATTAGTTCCAACATATAGGAAACACACATGAGAAAATGGCTATCTACATAAGTTAGATGCTTTGCATGTTAGAGCAAACTTTTTTTTCACTTAAAAAAATAGTATAAATCTGAGATTAGCAACAGTTTCCCCACCAGAGGTCTGATATGGAGAATTTGATTCTGAAGGACCAGTTTGTTTGCTGGAGGCTGGGAGCAAAAACCTGAAGATGAAGGTTGTCAATCTACACGAAGGCTATCCTCTAACTAGGTACAGACTTCTTCCACAGAGTCATTCTACTTTGATTCCTTGGAGCTCATACGGTAATGTGTTTCAAAGGCATAATTTTCAAATGAAGACTTTCTAAATAACCTAATTCTCAAAGACCAGACATATAAGTTCAAGGTCTGGACAACATATACAAGCAGTAAAATTTAGCTTAATAGGGAGAACTTCAATAAGTGAATTTTTTCATAATGACACCCATTTAGGTGCAATAAACAGGGATCTTGAAGGGGGGGGCAAATCTCTAATGTAATCCCTCGATCCAGAAGTGCTGGCCCTCATAGCCTTATCAAGCATGTTAAGGAGTGTAATTAATGAGCAGGAAGCCAGGAACTAACCAATGTTGTATTAGTTCACAATTAGAATGCAAAAAGATATTGCTTGCACACGCATTGCTTTGATGGCGACAGTCGACTAAGACTTGCCAAAATTGAAAGTAAGACCATCATTTCAGCAAAGCAAGTGCATATATATTAAAATAAAGTCTCGCTCGACGCTCATCATACAAAAACTAAGGATTGCCGTGGGAGGGAGTTCAAAAATTAATACTAAATTTTGTTTTGACGGAAAACATTTTCTAATGGAAAATGTAATTTCATGAAAAATTTCCTACAAAAAACACCATTGTACATTAGTTTTACTTCGTTTGGTTCCTTTCAAGAAAAGTTAGGGAGAAAAGGAAAAATAAAGATGGAGGGAAGAGGTTGGGTTGAATAAGAGAAAAAAAGAGAAAGGAGTATGGAGGAAAATGGAACCTTCTTTCCTCTAGAAAAGAAAATGTTTTCCATCTTGTGAAAATTATATTTACCCCTGGAAAGCTATTTTCCACCTATTATCAATCAAACGAAAAATGGAAAAAACTACTATTCCAAGAAAATGATTTCCTCCCAACCAAAACACTCTCTAAGTGAAAAACTCAATTGAACTTCATATCCAAAAGTGTTAAGTTATACGATCATGTTTTCCCATATTGGGTTAAATTCTCATCCTTTAGGGGGAGTTTGGCTTGTTAAGAGGAAAGGAAAAAGGTTTGAGAAAGGGTTACAAGGAGAATGAAAAGGTTTACCCTTTGAATTTTTAAGTTGTTTGTTTCAATATACCAAAGGAAAACCCTAATATTTCCACCACCACAACATTTCCCTTAAATCCACCACCACCTTTACCTATATATAAATTCCACCTCTATCGCCACCCTTCCTGCCCTGCCGCCGCCCTTCCCTCCTCCAACATCGCTTATATTCCCCTCCGATCCGCCGCCACCTTCCCCTTTCCTTCGCCGCCTCCCCTTTCCCCTAAATCTCTCTTGTAGATCTAGGTGTTTTCGGGTGACCATTTCTTTGGCTGGGCTGGTTTTTCAGTGAGAAGGGTGGTATTTTCGGGTGATAAGGTGGTTGTTTGGGTGGCTGCACTGGGATTTTAGTGAGTCATGTGTTGTTTTCGAGTGGTCCGGTGGTGTTTTCTGATGTTGGGCTTGGGTTACGGTGGGTCTTGCGGTGTTTTCGGGTTTTGGCTTGGGTTACGGGTGGTCGCACGGTTGTTTTCGGTGGATGGGCTAGGGTTTCGAGTGGTGTTTTCAAGTGGAGAGGTGGTGGTTTTGAGTGGAGAGGTGGCGGTTTCGGTGGAGCTGTGGTGGTATAACTTGGAGAGGTGGCGGTTTCGGTGGAGCTGTGGTGGTTTAAGGTGGAGAGGTGGTGGTTTCGGTGGAGGTGTAGTGGTTATGGTGGCCAAGTGGTGGTGGTCATGGTGACCATGGAGTTAGCGGAGATAAAGGGTAAGTGAAATCCTTGGGGGGTTAGGGAATCAGAGTAGAGGAGTTTGAGGGTAACCATGAGGTAAAGGGAATGATTAAATGGACCAAATAAACAATAAGTAAGGGAATCACTTTACTTGATTCCCTTTCCCTTTCTTGTAACCCCCCCGCCGAACGTCCCCTTAGTTTAGATCAAACTCTCTAAGAACTGTTTTCAAGTTAATTCCACGTGTTAAACACACCATTACTTTCTTCTAAACCTCAATCCAAATTTGGGTTTAGCTAATCCGTAAAATAGGCCCCAAGGCTCCGCAAACAAATCACGCATCACATTCAAAAGGTGGAGTAGGATGTAAAGGGCTTAATTTTATTTGAAATAAGAGGTGAGAAATCATTTACACATCTATCAGAGCTCAATTATCTACTAGCTCACACAACATAAGCATAATGCAGTTCTCAAATTAGAAAATGTGAAGTCAATATTAGAACACTCCAATATTGGCAAAATTTAAAGGTAAAGATGTACATGGAGTAAACATAATAACATATAGCTGCTAAAAAAAAGCTTGAAAATTTGTATGTACTGCCTCACATGTACAATAATCACTCAACACGTCAAAGCTCCAAGACATCTCCCTACACTGACCTCTTCTTAGTTTTGTACATGAAAGACCTCCCTTTCTTCTTAAATGGAACTTGTAATAATCGCTTAAAAGGAAACCTCAGAACTTGGCCTATGTGCTGCCGCTTCACCTTAAGGTTACCTGCATTTTATAGCATGAAAACAGTCAGCATAAACATCATTCAAGAAAGCTACAAAAGTTTCCTTAGCTTATGAGACACGTGAAACAAAATACAGGTTTCTCTAATATTTGTACGGAACTTGATATATTTTACAATCCTTCCTCTATATTGACACATCTTTTCAAGCTTCCTTTAGCAATACAGATATCTTAGAAAAATCTGCTTTAGTGAGACACGTGATAAAAAGATACTGCATGTTGATAGATGTCAGGGTTGAACTATAGTCAAGCCATTAACAAAACAGTACATAATGCAATATAGAATATAGTGAAACAAGAACAGATCACACAACATCTCAAGATAGCTCAGAACATCACCTAATTCATTTTCGCCTAAAGATTGGTGCCCAGCTTCTCCTATCTCTGTTACTTGTATTCTACGTTCTGTCGTCTTGTCATCTGAAAGAATGGATGTTGCAGCTGAAAGGCCATTGCTATGTTTTTCCTGTTTTAGTGGATCTAGCATCATGGAATCAGTAGCAATAGTTTTTTTGGTGTCAATTTTGACTTCAGAGTGATCTTTCTTTTTGCACATCTCCTCACTACCGTTCTTCTCAATAAAGGAGTCCAAATCCATCACATTTCCATCAGGTGCAATCGCGTTTCTATCAGCTAATGGATCTTCTTTTAGCTCCAGTAGATTTCCACCTAAAGATATATCAGGAGAGACAGATAAATCTGATTTGTCACTTAATTGCATCTCAGTTGAGATACCAGCAAATGTCGGGTTCAATACACCAGAAGCTAGCTTTATATTATCACTTTTCCCATCATTGCGATTAAGACTCTCAGATTTCGTTATGACTTCCATTCTTGAACCAGCAATACATCCCACATCCAAGCAATCATCTTTTAAGGTTATTTCCTTCATATTGTCAGTGAGCAAGACATGATTTTCATGAATACTAACATTATTCTGCAGCTCTGAATCACGTGATATAATTGGAGAGGTAGTGGTCTGCACTGCATTCAAGTTCTTTAGCTCCAACGAAGACATTGCAGAATAAATTCTGAAATCCTCGATATCAGTGGAATCCATTAGAGAATCAAGGACTGCATGCTGAGGCTCGTCAACAGCATAGTCCTGTTGATTCAATAGACTGCTGCAGAAAGCAATAGGCTCTTTCTGCGGCTTCTCAGTCTCTTTTGACACCTCAAGATCCTTGGAAGTTGAGATAAGGTCCGTAGATTTATCAAAAGCAGATACTTTACCCTCAATTCTGAAACCTACGTCATTTCCTTGTAAACCATGTGATTGCACACTATCAACAATAGAAGAAAATCTGACACCTTTATCAGTTTGGGAGACTTTTCCAGACTCAGCAAATGCTTTTGCCATATCATCTAAAAGCAAATCACCTTCACCACTAGATAACGGATCCCAATCGACATGATCAACTATCCAAGGCTCTTTGGGATCAGTTTGCGCTCCAGGTGGCATCACTTCAACTCTGATTGCCTCCTTGTAGAACTGCTTTTTCCTTACAGCATTTCCTATTAAAACACTGTTTAAGGGTAAAGGGAAAGGGGGAGACCTCCAAATTAGACAGAAGAAAAAGGGTAAGAGTAGACAATAAACCTGCTTCCAAGATCACCTGAGAGGAAAAAGGAAGCAGGAATCAAGGTTTCCAAAGAAACAAACCTGCAATTCTTAGATATAGTCGCTTTTGCACACTCATTTGAAAGACCAAGCAACGATAACAGATTAGCTACATCATTTGGACCTCTAAGCTCAAGAACAGAAGGAGCAGCGCTGGATACAATCAGGTTCTTGCCTCGAGTCCACTCCACCAATAACTGCATCAAGAATTTGCAAAACTCAGATGAAATATAATCAATCAATGTTATGGAATATAAAAAAAGTGCTCCACGGCTACACGTTACAACAGAAGCTAAGTTTCCAATCACAACAGCAACATCCAGCTATCCTTTTTCTTTACAGTATATTACTTTTCCTATACCAAGCCAGTCAGCCACAAATCAAAGTTTTCAGTAAAACGCAGCAGCTGAAACTCGAGTTATAAGAGAAACGCGGTAGGATAAAATACTTCAAAAGGCATGTTATACAACATTTGTTTTCCTTTTGCTACTGCTAGAGCCTACATTGCTAAGACGCTAACTACGCATTCCAACTAGTTTTTTGTCACATATTAGTATAATTTCACTATTTAAGCTGCAAATTACAAGCTAACTGAGCAAAAATCATATAAAAAAACTCGACAACTATCACACCTTGGCATTGGAAATCATTTGCCTTCTCACTTGAACATCTTGCATAAGACTCGAGTACATAATCTCGAAGTACACCCCTCGCTGCACGTTCAAATTCAAATTTCCATTACAATCAAACAGAAACCAAAACTTTAATTAAAACAGACAAAGAGAGAGAATCGAACCGCAATCGCAGCTTTCACCATAGGAAGCTTCAATCGAAACGGCAATTTCTCAGCAAAGTCAATCGAAATCAAATCAACCTACACACGAAAAAACTCAATCAAATTCTCACTCATAAAATTCACCAAATTCTCCACTACTACAACAACAAAAAAAATCAATTTCAATCAACGAGACATAATACCTGCGACGATTGACATGCAAGATCAAATGAATTCTGGTTCAAAGGTTTAACAGCGATCAAATCATAAGTCTTAAGAACCGGATTACCGGAATTCAACGCCGAAGCTTGAGTTGAGGTTTCAACCACCATTGTCAAACGAGTATACTGTCGAAACGTAGAGTTTTCGGAAACTCCGAGGAGGCGACGATGGAAGGAAACATTTGAGGAGAGAGAAGGAGATACATTGAGGAGAGAAGAGAGAGGAAATGGAGAAATAGTGCAACGATCAGATTCAGACATTATACCTTTAATCGTACGATTGTAAGCGATTCCAGAGTAACCTAACTCCATTGCTTTGACAATTAGCTTGAGTCGAGTTTGCTTTTTTGAAGATTTGTCTGAGATTGATTTCTCGGATTCTAAGTATGGAATGTTTAGGTCGAAGAGTTGCATTGTTTTTTCTCTGTTAATTAGGGTTTGTCGTCAAGAAATTTAATGGCGGAATTTGTTGTTTTTTTTACAGAGGTTTAGGGTTTATGGATGAAGAAGACGAAGGCGGAGAATTGAGAATGAATTTCTTTTGCTATACGTTGCATTTTTTTTCTGTTTCTTTTATAGATTTGCTGTACGTTGCCAAAAGTATGAAGAATGTAGGCATTACTTGGGCCGTAATCAGTTCGGTTTCGTCATAATAAGCTTATTTCTCATTTTTTACGGAATTAAGGAAAGTGAAAGCATGAATGATAAACAAATTAATGTTGTGGGAAAAAAACCGATTTTAGGAGAGAGAATGGTGTATAATGGGTGAAAGAAAGATTAAATATATGACTAATTCAACCCTTTGGTTCATTAAACAAAGAAAAAAACTATTTCCAAGGAAGCAAATAAATGATGGTTGCATGGTTTTTTAAAAGGCAAATCATATGAATTGTGGAATTAAAATATAAACAAGAAACAACATTTTGGGACACTCCAAATGGAATATGACTATATTATGGGACGGAGGGAGTATAATTTAATTCGTTAATTCCGCCCGATTGTTTTTACTAAAAAAAGAATAGGACCTTAATCATTTAACCAACCCTTTAGCCTACTACCCTAAACAGAAAAATCAGGAAACTACCTTGAGATTCCGATTTTACCATGATGGAACAAAAATCCGCTGAAGGTTATGGCATGGTAAATCGGACATTCGAGGTGGTACCACGTACAGGGTGACAAAAAGATTTATGCCTTAGAAGTTGACAATTATGTCGAGAAATCTTCAAGTTTTATTCCCATGCTAAAAATGGAATATATTATCACTTTATATTCACATTAATTACATTTGGTAAAACTCAATGGAACAAACACACAATAAAAGAAATCATTACAAATCATCAACTTTGGCTAACCAAATGTGAAAAAGTAACTAAATCTCAATGGAACAAACACATTATGTTATCCTCCTCAATCATTCATTTATAATTGTTTTCTTTCCATATTGGAACTAACACATAATAAAAGTAATTATTGTTATCCTTCCTTTCCTTTCTATTCTATGAGTTCAACCGAACATGCACTTACTTGTATAAGTTTATCCATTGCAGTCACTTTCAAATGCGTGCTTACGCAGTTTTTTCCAAGAATGTCTAATACTTTTTAGGAATAATGGAATTCTCTTCTTCAAGTTAGCATATCGGAGTAATACTTTAGCTCTTAATAAGCAAAAAGATTCCACATCTATACCACATACTAATTTGTATCTACCTTTGTCTTATGTTTCAGCACCTACACATAACCTTCATTGATAGATACATCAAGCCTGTGCAATGTCAATCAGAAGCCTTACGACGCCGCTCAAAACAAGTGTCTTCTTTCGCTTCAGTTCACAGGAAGTTAAGACCAATTTACTTGACTTGTTCACTTCTTGGCGATAATGGATACATGTCATACATCACTAGTTGAATTTTGTAATTGGTTACTCAAACAGTTAAACTTCTTCAAGAAGTGAGAATGTCCAGTCAAGCAAGGTTGGTTCAATCTAGGCCTAAACATCATAGTTTATATACGGTTTTTTCACCAAGTACCCCCGAGTTTTCAAAAAATTCACGAGGTACCGCTCCAACTTTTCAAAATACACGGGGTACCCTTAAGTTTCATAATAATACACTCAAATGCCTTCAATGACTAACGACGTTAACATCCATTAGTCATTAACCCTAATTTTCTTTTTTAAACCCGTTCAGATTTACTAAAATCATGTACGATTCAAAAAGACGGACCACAAGGTTGCGTTTATGAAAAATTTACAAACGATTGACAATCAAAATCGTAAAAAACTGTTTTGGTTGCAATGACCAGGCCAAGATATCAACCACTTATTAACAATGCATTCATGGGAAACGATACACATGGGATTCAGGCGAGAAATGTGCGAGGAGGAAGAGATTTGTCAAATCTGAATGAGAAAGGAACCAAAATGCAAACAAGGTACTCCAAAAACGTCTAGAAAAAGCTAGCATCTGTTAATAAAACTATCAACTAACCATTCTAACAACCTTACTGATGTGGCTAACCGGCTAACAAGTTAAATTCGTTTGATACTTCTATATAACACAGCAAGCTTCCAAAGCAATAGAGCATAGTTCCGTGTTCATATCTCAACATCATGCTAATTATATTAATAATAGCGTGGTGTTAATTGAACCAAAAACAAGAGAAGATCGGGGAAACATAGGCCATGAACACACAATTTATATGAAGAGTGAAAAACAAATATAAGCCACTATGAACTGAAACTCTTAACTGTCCAATAATGAATATCGATGCATTAAAGAAACAACAACAACAACACAAGGAAGTAGTTTTTATGCAGAAACTAGCGGCACATCATTGATCCACAGTTCCCATGATGCTCAACTCAACTCATGTACCGCCACATGAAGAATTTTATGGTGTTAGAATCGCCGAGACAAGTTGAAATTGATGAAATATTTTACATCATATTTGAAACTGAAGATAACAGGTAACCAATTGATGTTACAGTGAAACATTGTAACATACTTCGAATGATCAAATTGAAAAGTGGTCGAATTCTGGTGAATTTAATCTTAATTCCAACAATATGGACATTGGCAATCATATGTGTCATTCGTGCCATCCAAAACTTTGGAGTGTATCCAATAAAACTTCAACAAGCTGTTTTAAAATGATAGATGAAATAATAACCGATTATGGATTTAAGAAAATACACCAAGACTTAATTCTTAATTGGGACAACTTTATGAGTTTGTACGAAAATAAAGATTATTGTATGGAGAAAATTTTCGATTTTTGAGCGCATATTCATAAATTAGAATAGAAAAGCCGACGTTGAAAGAAGTCATAAATAGTTTAGGAGTGCAAAATGTGAGAAAATAGTAATTAAAAAAACAAAATGGTTTATGGTTTGTTCAAAATGAAGTAGGGGAAAAATGTCAGCCGAAATGGCATTTCGGTCCACTAGCAACAAAATTAGGTCCGAAACAGAAATTTTGGTCCACTTTGTGGTGCACCGAAAATACATTTTAGCCCACCTTTGTGGACCGAAGATGATTTTCAGCTAGCCACAAGGTATACCGACATTTAGATTCGGTTCACAATATATTAGAGGTTATAATTGAAGAATAAGTGTGTGCATTTATTCATATTGGCAAAAAAAAGTTTTAAGTCTAACAATTTCAAATAAGTTTTAATGATTATAAATTATAATAAGTTTAGACAATATCGAAAAAGTTGAATAGAAAACACCTAAGTATCATTCATCATTTTTTCATTTTTCTCTGATTTTCAGCATGTATAATAGAGTTGAGAAGAGTTGCTAATTAGATACGTTTACGGAGAGAAATAATGTAGTATCGAACATGTCAAGGAAACCTCGACAATCATACGTGAGGGATGAGTGTCGTGTAACCAAGACATTGAAATAGACTTGTTAAGGCTAAAACAAGCCCAACAAAATACAAGTACAACTATTAGGAGAAATATAAAAGAAACGATACTAGTTACCAGCACAATGGAAAGGAAATTAGGGGCCCGACATACATTGTAGTTTGTGGAGCCAGATAGTAGAGCGGCAAGCAAGCAGACGAAGATGAACCCGGAGGTGAACATTAAGAAGTTGTACCAAGACTCGGGGTGAGAGTTTTGAACTCTCTCCTGCTCCGCTGTGAATGAAACAAAGCCAATTGTAGTTCTTGAAGTCGACCGTGAAACCTCGCATGCTCGCTGTCGGTGTCGTATCTTTTTAGGGTTTCAAATCGTACGACCCCGCGAAGCGGAATGATATAGGCAACGAAGGGAGAAGGTAGATACGGGGGGTCCGTGGTGGAGGTAAAGCATGAAACGAGGTAGACTAGGTTTCCTGTGAGGAAGAACTTAAGGGAGATAGGCTTTCCGCTGGTGAATGAAATGAGGGAGATCGGGTTTGTGGGGGTTTCGTTGAGCAGTTTAGTAAGAGTTAGATAAGAATGTCCAAAAATATGAGCGATTTCAAGTAAAAATAAGAGGTGATGAATAACAACACCTGTAAGGTCCGCCGAAATAAGATGTAGGTCTAACAACGATTATGAGCTTAAGAAAATACACCAAGACTTAATTCCTAATTGGGTACATCTTTATGAGTTTGTACAAAAAGCTTATGATATGAAGAATATTTTAGATTTTTGAGCGCATATTCATAAATTAGAATAAGAAACGCCAACGTTGAAAGAAGTCATAAAGAGTTTAGGAGTGCAAAATTTCAGAAAATAGTAATGAAAAAATAACATGCATGGTTTATGGTTTGTTCAAAATGAAGAACAGAGAAAAAGGTCAGCAACGAAATTTGGTCCTAAACAGAAATTTTGGTCCACTTTGTGGTGCACCGAAAATACATTTTAGCCCCACCTTGGTGGACCAAAGATGATTTTCGACTAGCCACAAGGTAAATCGACATTTAGATTCGGTTCACAATATATTAGAAGTTATAATCGGAGAATAAGTTTGTGCATTTTTTCATATTGGCATAAAAAGGTTTTAGGTCTAACAAGTCCAAATAAGTTTTAATGAGTTATAATATGTTTAATTGAAAAAACCTAAGTATCGTTAATCATTCTTTCCTTTTTCTTCGATTTTTAGCATGTATAATAGAGTTGAGAAGAGTTGTTAATTAGATATGGTGAAGAATTGTATGGTACAACTATCAATACAGTGACGAAGTTCGTGGGCCATCGTCCAGAAAAAATAATCATCGTCCACGGAGAGAAATGATGTAGTACCGAACATATCAAGGAAACCTTGACAATCATACGTGAGTGATCATTGTCGTGTAACGAAGATATTGAAATCACTCCTAGACTTGTTAAGCCTGAAACAAGTCCAGCAAAACACAAGTACAACTATTAGGAGAAATATAAAGGAAACGATACTAGTTATCAGCACAATGGATTGGAAATTACGGGCCCGACATACATTGTAGTATGTGGAGCCCGATAGTCGAGCGGCAAGAAATGAGACGAAGATGAACCCGGAGGTGAACAACAAGAAGTTATACTAAGACTCACGGAGAGAGTTATATATGAACTCTCTCCCGCTCCGCTCTGAATGAAACAAAGCCAGTGGTTAGTTCTTGAAGCCGACCGTGAAACCTCGCATTCTCCCTGTCGGTGTCGTCTCTTTTTAGGGTTTCGAATTGTACGACCCCGCGAAGCGGAATGATACATGCAAGGGAGGGAGAAGGTAAGATACAGGGGGTCGGTGGTGGAGGTAAAGGATGATCAATTATAAGTTTAACGAAATACACCAACCAGTTAAGTTTGCTAATTTTGAGCTTTATTTAGTACTTTTAGAATACAACATGGTTGAAATATCTGATGAAATAATAATCAATTATAAGTTTAACGAAATACACCAACATTTAATTTGGGGATAACTTTATAAGTTTGTTCGAAAAGCTTATGATATAAGATAAAATTTCAATTTTTCAGCGCAGATCATAAACTACAACACCCGGTACTAACTTTGAAATAACTCATAAATAGTTTAGTAGTGCTAAACATGAAAGTTTAGTTATGAAAAAAATGGTTAAGGCTTTGTCGAGATTGAAAAATATATGGAGAATCAGGCCCACATAAATGAGTATTTTGGTCCACCAAAATGAGAATTTCGGCCACTTGTTATGGACCGAAATGAAATTTTAGCTCAGCTTGTCAAAAACCGAGTATAGATGTCGGTTCACTTTGTGGTTGCGTGAGATGTTCTGACTGACAATATTGGAATTCAAAATTTGGTAGTCTCCTTTGTTTTTTTTCCATAAAAACCATAATTGGAATTATATTATTAAAAAACTTTTGCTCATTTGATGAAATTTTTTGTTCATTTTATGTTGTTTACTCATTTTACTTGTTTGCTCATTGTAAGAAATTATCGTTTAAAATGAGCAAAATAAACAACACTAACGCATGCATACAATTGCTAATTGAAATCCTAATATGTTAGGAAATTGCAAAAAACCAAAAAAAAAAATGAAACAAAAGCACAATAAACAACCTTCAAATTCAGAAGCATTTAAAATTTAAATTTCAACATCATCATTCGTCTTTTTTCCAACAATTTACAGAACCATTTTTCTGTTTTTTTTTTCTCAAAATTGAAATGTAAGCTAGTTCAAGAAATTAAGTCTAAATAATCGAAAGACAAACAAGTTTCCAATCATAGTAGAGCAAAAACTACCACCAATTCAAAAAAGAATGACCTTTTTCCTATTGACAAGCTAAAATAAGCAATTCACAAGTTCAAAGAATGAATAATGTAGAGAAAATAAGAGAGAATTCGAACTTGGAAATTAATATGAATGAATTTCAAGTGTTATTGCCACCATTATTAAGTTTTGACTTGAGCTCTGTTGATCAATGAATTTGATGACCTTTGAATGATTTCAAGAGTTTGAGCTCTAATTAATGGATTTTTCCAAGTGATGATGAATCAATAGAATGATTGAATTCTGGGGTTTTTTTTTTTGCGGTAATGAATGAGTAAGAGAGAAGTAGAATAGTAAAGAAAAAAGCAGTGAAATACAGGAGGGAGAAAAAGTGTGTGAGTGAGTAAAGTGAAGGGGACTCATCAATTTTATAGATTTACACTCGTTTTAAAATGAGAAGTTGAATGTGTATTTCAACCTTTGAAACCTCCATCTCTTTCTCTCTCTCGACCTCCATTTCCATCATGAAAGAAGCTTCAATACCACCTCAAAACATCGACCTCGTCGACCCACTTCTTCTCACTCTCTCTCCTTCAATCCTATCTCCATTTCTGTCCTCTCATCCCTTTCGCTGCAATTTCTGATGGAATCTCACTTGCGGGAAAATGCTCCGAAGCCGATGCGTTTCCCAGCAAACTCCACTCACTTAGAGCGACATTAATTCTCTCTCCTCAAAGTTCGACCGCCTTAGCAAAGTGGATTTTTGCTTTTCAAACATCTTATGCACATTTAGTTCAAATATTATGCACATTTCAAATGTCGTACTCCAGCAAAGACAGATAATTTCTTCAACAAAGAGAGATATTATTTCTAGAACAAGTTATTATCCCGTGTATAACAAGGGTCACAAATCTAATTTGAACAAATAAGAGGAAAAAAAAGAAAAAAAAAACGAATTCTCTCTCGAAAATAAATAAAAAAACATAAAAGAAGGCAGCAATTAAAACTAAGTATTTCAAGATCTCAAATCGCAATGGCCAAGGGTCTACAAGAATTGCTAGGTGATGTACAAGTTAAAATGCTCTTACAACACAATACAAAATGCCGCAACTTGCAAGTTGCCAAACTTTGATCACAAAAAAGAAAAGAAAAGAAAAACACCCTCTTGCTGCTCCTAGTATATGAACCAATCTCATGGAGTGAAGACAACAAACAAATGATGCAGAAAGACATACAAGAAAACATTATAGTACATTAATATGTTGTCAAATTTCTGATTAAAATCATCTGCCCTCAGACTTCACTAGTTGAGAGAACACTCTACTCATAGATACGCCGGAAAGATCATCAACATTTGTTGTTTCTTCATATTGCATAGTAGAAACACTGGCATCATTTGGGTTGAAATTGTTTACTTGTGGAGAAATGTCGCCAATTGCATTAGTGCTGTGTTCTTCAGGATCATCTGGGATTGTAGCCTCTTGAAGTTGTAGTGCATACTCCAGATTCCACAACACGTCTCCCATTGAAGGCCTATCAACACCATAATCAGCCAAACATTTTTCAGCGGTTTCCCCAAACTTCCTAAGAGATTCCGGTTTTATGTTTCCTTGAAGAGAAGAGTCTACAATTTGGTCCAACTGCCCTTTCTTCTGCCATTTTAAAGCCCATTCAGCTAAGTTAACCATTTCTCTTGGTAAAGTTGGATCAATGACGGGCCTTGCACAAAGAACTTCAAACAAGACAACTCCAAATGAGTATACATCTGATTTCTCGGTAAGCTGTTGTCTCCTGAAATATTCGGGATCAAGATACCCGAAGCTGCCCTTCACTGCTGTACTAACATGAGTCTGATCAAGCTCGGGTCCGGTCTTCGAGAGCCCAAAGTCAGCAACTTTAGCCATGAAGTTCTCATCAAGTAAAATATTTGCAGATTTGACATCCCGATGAATAACCGCTTTTGCATAACCCGTATGGAGGTAATGAAGGCCCCGGGCTGACCCGATGCATATCTCGAGTCTTTGCTTCCAATTCAAACAAGGGTTTCCAGCACCATAGAGATGCCCTTTAAGGGTTCCATTCTCCATGTACTCGTAGATCAAGATCATCTCGCTCTTTTCATCACAATACCCAATCAAAGAGACCAGATGGCGGTGGCGAAATTGCGAGAGCAATTCAATTTCTGTGAGGAACTCATTAAGGCCTTGCTGAGATCGAGGATTGCCCCGTTTTACAGCAACCTTGGTGCCATCACCTAAGGTACCCTTGTAGACCTTCCCAAAACCACCAATTCCAATCACCCAACTTTCATCAAAATTGTTAGTGGCCTCTTGAATGGCAGCAAAAGGAATACGATACCCTAAGTTTGAAGCTATACTAGTAACAGTACCGTTTGAGTACTTGCTTCCCATTGTGTGGGAAGTCCCTCCAGTGAGGGAGAGCGGAATCCAGGTCTTCGAATGACCTTGACCCAGCTTCTTGCTTCTTCTTCTACAAAAGATAAAGAGTATGACAGCCAAAACAAGGAGACAGACTCCCCCAACAGTGGCCCCCACTATCACCCCCTACCTCATTCTTGGAACCCGACTGCAAGGAAGGGAGACCCACATTCCCATCTAGGGTGTTGGAATTGTCCATCTTCATAATCTCCAGCCCATTCAAAATAGCATCAGGTTGGTTCCCATTCGCTGTAGCTGGGCCAATGCTTACACGGAGTGTATTGCGAGTAGTTATCGGTGTGACAAAATCAAGATAAACAGGAGTAGCCAGAGCCCCATTCGTTAGACTAGTTAGGTCCAAGGTACGAGAAATTAACCATGAATCTACAAACACATTGAAATACAGTTCATTCAAAGCTGTACTCACTATGTCACAATAATGAAACCGAACAAGATACTGGAACCCCGGATTTATATCAAAAACCCATGTCACATTAAAATTTGCACTGGGATCATCCCGAGTGTTAAGTCTTCTACAAGTACCATAAACAGCAGGTGGAGCGTCGTCTCTTGTAGCTAAACCACTTCTAGCATACTGAACAGCCGCAATGTTCTGCTCATCCACAGCAAAATTTCTATGTTCCAAGAAACGTTCATCAGGAACCCAAGTTCGCCAAAGAGTGTCATTATTGTAGTCAACAATTGGCCCGCCCATATTCACCCGAAAAACAGTTTCGAAAGCCACAGTTAGAAGGCCTCTGTAGCTTTCAGCTGGATTCATTAAGAGAGCATCATCTTGGATCAGTGCATCAGGAACTAAGACCACTTCCAATGCACTCAAGAAAGCCACAGAATTCGAGGCAGGTTCTATAATGATATTGAGATCATGTGAAGTCACATTAACAGAGTACTCTTTCATGGTAGGAGATCCCGGAGGAGTAAAATCACTAACAAGCACAAACTGCTGTGCAGAAACTGTGAAACTAGCTGTGCTCAAATTGTAACCTCTATAAGTAAACGGGGCGAAATAAAGACGAATAAAGTATCTTCCAGTTTCGGTTATAGGAAATCTGTATCCTGCTGTTGCATTAAAAATTCTCGCCGTCTGGTACAACCGCAAATTGCTACCAGCAGAAGAAGTATTTCCCAGAACGTTTACAGGCGTGGTAAGATATCTTGAGGCATAGTTATCAGCCATAAATACACGACGACCAACCGTGGTATTACTTGGTGATCCACAGTCTATGAGAAAAGTATCAGCATAAACCTCATTTGAAAGTGAAGCTAGAGACAGTAAAAGAACCCACTTGTATATACTGTCTCTATATCCCATTTTTTATAACTTAGAACTCAGAATGTCAATTTTCCTGCAAATTGAAAACCTATATTCTTTAACAGGAACAACAACATAAAACAATCTCAATTTTAATCAACATTTGTGTTCAAGTATATAACTCTTAGATCTAAATCAGGAAATTAATACTATCAGACTAGTGAAATGAATCTAAATCTCCAAGATTATACAGCTGAATTTAAGCTGAAACAAAATATCATAATTGGGTTTCAACCCAGATTCAGAATTTTGTCAATTCATCACCAAACCCAAAAAAAAAAATCTTCAGACAAATGATATATATATGAATCAAATTGCAGAAAACAAGTTGCAGCAAACTCAAAAGAAAATTTACTACATTAAATCTAAAAAGAGGAGTAAAAAAGATTGTACCTTTTTCAGATCATTGAAGCTCCAAAAGCTTGAAGAAGCTAAAGTAGAACCCTTTTTTTCAACTCCCAGAAAAAATCCAACACAAGTTGAAGAAAATCAACAGAAATCAGCCCAAAAACGCGCAAAAAGAGAACTGCCAGAAGTTGATGACAACCCCAGATAGAAATTATTAGTGTCACAGATTTGAATGAAAATATCCAAAAAATAATGATATTAGTACTAATAAGTAGTACTACAAATTAATTATAAATCAAAGTAAACTCAAATAACAAAGAACATGGGAAAAATAGGACAAAAGCTAATTAGCTGGTGGAAGTAGGTAACAGGTTGTCTATAATTTTGAGTAAAATACAGCTAATGCGCAAGAAAAAGGAATTTTCTTTGATGCAAATTGCAAAGTTTGATGGAATGAAAAAAGGACACCTTTAAATTGGAGATAATTAGGTCAATTTCTGAGTGAAGTATATCTGTATGACTGTATATAGATGGTGAGTGGTAACTTAATAAGGGATAATAATTTAACTTTTTACTGTAAGAATTGCATGAATTTATTTTCACTGTTTTCAAGTTTCCATTATCTTGAATTTAGTAGAGGTGGTGAGTGGTGGGTGAAAGTCAACATTGGAGAAATAGTTTGGAGAGACAGCTCACATGTGCGGCTACCACGTGCTTGTCTTGGGTAAGACCGAAAAGGGTAACTAACCCTCGACCAATTCTAGTGCTCTATAAGAAGACCGTCTTACATTATTATTTGGGAATCGGGATAGAGGATCAAACTGGTTCGGGATAGAGGATCAAAACTGGCCTAGTGGTTATAAGGTTCTAGCCTCTATTGATGCGACGAGGGTTCGATTCTCACCATTTACAAGAAATATCATCAATTTATCCCTATTCTTACAAAGGAATACTTCTTACCAAAAAAAAATTATTATTTGAAATAAAGTAGAAAGTAGTCATTTGAAGAATATTATAGACTATAAATGATATTTAAACTATATATAATGAGACGATCTTACTATATGATTGTCTCATTAGAGATTTATATTTATACTACTTCCTCCTTTTACTTGTCTTATTCACATATTTCCTCACTTCTTTTTCCATTGAAGTTTCTCCCATTTACGAAATTTTATATTAAGCACAATGGATTTAGCAATTGGTTATTTCTATATCTCTCCTATCACACGAATCTGTGAAATTTATATTTCTTTCTCCCTTCACTTCACATTTTATATGGTCTTTTTAATATGTGTGCTCAAACCGAGTTCATTCACCATATGCCCCCTCCCATTCTCGTGTATTATGTGCAAATGGGTAGAGAATGTGAGAGGTTGTAATTTATACTTGAGTGTTGGATGCAAATTGTACCGCAAACCACATGTTGAAACTCTACAATAAACAGAAGTTAGAGATTTTTTTTTTAGTTTGACCATACTTTTAATGGACTTTATTGTCTTGTAATCTTCACATCTTCCCAAATATAGATTGCATTGCCACTAGTAACTCTCACCCTCACTCTTCATTAACTTGGCGAGGCCTAAAAATTATGATCCAAGTTGACCCAAAGCCTAAAATGATCTAAATCGAGCTAAATCTGACCCAAGTAGTTTCATCCAAAATCAACCCTCTCCAAAATCTACCCAACTCAAGATTGACTTAACCTGAAACCGAACCACCAAGAAATTAACTTGAATCTTAATGATAATCACTCAAAATCCAAAAGTAATACAAAAATTTAAAGTTTATTTTTTATAAATTTAAGTATTCAATTCTAACCCATTGTTTTGTTAAATTAGATTATAAATGTTATCCTTCTATAAATTTATTATGATTCTTTTAAATTTTATTTCAACATCTGACTTCAATTACATTGACTCCATCCGACCCAAATGTTATAGACCCAAACTCCACCTAACTTATAAAGGATTCAATCCAACCTGAACACTATAGACTCGAACATCTCCTATTCCAGATTGAGCCCGACTTAACACGTAAATGAAGCAAGCCCCAAATGACCCAACCTAAACTTGTTCTAAACTACCCAAACCTCTACGCTTCACACCCCTCATTATCGAACGATGCACCACCACCATCGACGACATCCGTGACCAACAACACATTTTTTCCTGCTCCCAATTATAGCTATGTAAATCTTAGAAGAAAGCAAGTTTTGTTTATCGAAGGTAGAAGAAAGCAAGTAAGGACAATTCCAAAGGGCAAAAAAAAAATTGAGGGGGGGGAGGAGAACCGTTAAAGAGCATGTTGTAACCGTTGACGTTGTGAAGTTTTACGCGGGACGGCTGAGAGAAATAATTTCCAAGTCCTTTTCTATAATCTCAAATTTCATTTAATAAAAAATGTCAATGTCTAAATTGGGAGGCATAAATGATTAAATGGAGCAAATTATTAGAAGTTAGGAACTCAATCACGCAAGACGGCAGAGGTATGTGGCACACTGGCACATGCTGCTGATTTAGACATTTGACAAGGGCAAATAATTTTCTTAAAATTGCAAAAAATACAAGTAACAAAAAACAAAAAGAAAAACCTCCTTTATTTGGGTTTGTTTTATACTCTAACCATACTACCATAGTAGTGTAGAACACAGTAAAAAGTCAATAACCATAAATATGGCCCATACTTTATCTAATTCTTCTTACGCATTGCCAGAAATTGACCATGTCAATGACATTATGAGATATTAGACCAACAAGTAGAATGTCAATAGCTATCACCACCCATGGCGTCCTCAGAATAAAATAGTCACATAGTATATGGTTGTGTTCCCATAATAAATGTCATAGATAAAAATCACCTGATTTGTGTATTTCTTGATGAGTCAAAAAGAGTTGGAGACGAAATAATCACTTTACTAGTTGGATGTCAGTATGTCACATTCCATACTAGTATTGAACCGGTTTAAGAAGTTTCAACATTTCGTTATAATATGGGACAATATTTGCAAAAGTTATTTTTTCCTCCACTTCATAACAAGTAATTAAGCTAATTTCATTAATTTTAAACATCCAAAAATGAGTTTAGAGCACATCGGACATCTCATTAACGGAGTTTAATAACTAAGAGATAATGGTAAAGGGATAGGGATATGGGGAGCAAAGTGTTGATACTTGTTCAATTTTTCATTTGTTTCCTTTTTTTTATCTCGCTTACGACCAATGCAACAGAAAAAAGACAGAAAAGGCAGACAGAACCTGGCATCAGAAACAGACCATAGGTGACTTGAAATTAACCCTTCAAGTAGTATCCTCCAATAACACGAAGTCATAGATCAGCATGAAGCATAATGATATTTAAGCAACCACTGATGCATATAAGATTTTGTAGAGTACACTTGTTTGTATTAGAAGCTGATTTTCAAACATCACTATAGCACTCAGCCAATTCTCATAGGCATTTAAATCAAACGTGTAAGCAACAGAAGTTTTCCCGTAATTTGTAAGCTCCACTTCTGGAGAAAGGAGAGACTGATTCTGGTAATCGAAGTTACATTTCTATCGTTTGGGAAATACATGATTCTGTCATTTGCCAAATGCACCAGGAGCTGTAATGCTCTGAGAATCCTATAGTGTGTTATACCAAAAAATATGGCAGATAGCTAGGTAGTAAATTTCCTCTAGGGTGCCCTTATGCTATTCACATTCACTGATTCCCGTGTTTCAATCTGATTCACGTTCACAGAACATCCATGCACTCCAGAGTCTTCAGCTTGCATCCTTAGGCGGGGAAGTTCCTAGAACTAAACCTTTCAGTGTCGGCATTAGGCTCTCTAGAAGCTCCTTTTTGGTCGTAATCCTATCTGATGCACAGTCATCTTCCTGATTGAATAAGAGAGACTAAATGTAAGTGATATTATTATCAAAAGGAGAAACCAGAAGCTCTGGTTATGCGGATTTTGTTAACTGGTATAACATAGTATCATTAGTAGGGTGAGTTCATTGTTCAGACGGGAACACCTTCACTATAGAACGACAGATAATTTTTTTTCTCAGAAAATGGTACCTAGGTGCTTTTCTCAAGGAAAAGAAAAAGGGCCACTAGATATCTAGAAATTCATGTTGCGGTTGCTACTAAAATAGTAAAACATGTCGTGAAGGCCAAAGGGATAGAAATCATTAGCACAAATTATAAATCATTACAAGATTACAAGGCCAAAGGCAAAATAGAATCTAAACGCCAAATCAGCAATCAAAGCTTGAGCATATTAAGACAACTCACATCGTTCGTAGAAGCTGACATCAATGCTAAAAGTGTCACGGTTGCAGAATGGTAATCCATTAGTGTTTTGAATGCTGAATCATCTAACTTATCCTGAAATACAAGAAACACAGTTCAGATGCAGTGTAATAGCATAAAGGCCACCATAACCACAGATGCATCTGCATAAATATCTCAAGCCCAAGGTGTATTGAAATTAAAATTTAGAAAATAAGAGCATGTCTTTGTGGTTTCTCCACAGGTATGAGAGTCAAAACGTCTTGAAAAGGCCATCTTAAAGAAAATAAATCATTACAGAGAACAATTCAAAAGAAAGTAAGAACTGCCTCATGACGTCGAAGCAAGCAGAATAAGTTTAGAACCAAAACTGTTTTAATTTCATCCCCATCCAACTCTATACTACCATATTGCACATATATAAAAAGGATATCACACATTTTAGAGGATACTCATTAAATACAAGAAGCAAAGTACCTCAGGTACCTTTGCGAGGCCCATCAAGACATTTTTAGTAGATACTAAAATACTATGCAAAATCCATAATGAATTTCCAGAACTAAAAACTTCACCCTTTAATTTCCACAATATGACAATAATGCAGCCACAAGATGCATTACCTTCAACCGCGAGACAACAATAGATATAGCCCTTCCTGGAGCCTGGAGAGCTTTATTATGAAACTATGATTCCGGGAAAGGAAAAAATTATCAGGACAACATTACAACAGGATAGAGTATCCACGCGTTAAGAAAAGAAAAAATCAGGACTGTAAATGTATCAACTCACCTTCAAATAAAGCAAAGAGACGACTTTTGGTAGAAGTGAAACTGGATCAGTTTCCATGGATACCTGAGATGTGAGATCCTGGATACACATTGCACAGGAAAAGAATTCATGTTGTCAAACCTGTCTTTTGTTTTACTTATACCATAAGGTTCTCTCTACTATATACTAATAGCTCGAGTTTAATGTGCATAAGGTTAAACCCACTGCAGTACCTTAGGGTTGGCCCAGTGTCTTACACTCAAAAAACTTGACTTTATTAAACAAGCGAGAAAAGCCCTTTCTATCTTAAAGCCTATAGCCCCACATTATCTTTATCTCTAGTGCCTTTATATTTCACATAATAGATGTAAACTCACCACCATGCATTATAGAAAGGTATGCGAGAAAAGATTTTGACACGAGGTTCATTAACTTTATTGCAAAATTGTCAATATGCTTTCAACCTTTAAATACCATCCACAACAGGAAAAAGAAATTATCAAGGGGTTCTTGATGTGGCTCAACCAAGTAGTTCAGCTCACTTCAGCATTAAGAGCCAAGCTTGTGAAACACTGCAAGTTAGTGACTTGATGACCATGTGATGGATGCCTAACTAATCTAAATCTTCAGTATTTCAAGTCTTGGCCTTCTACATATAGACATCACAGGGGTAGTGAGTTGCCTCGGGGTCTGACAGAGTACAGACTTGACAAAAAGAGCCTGCAAGGCTACAACCAAGTTGGCATCCACAGCTATGTCGTCAGTCTTGGTATCCTCAGGCTTTTAGTCTGGCAAATAACGCCTGTTTGAGGTCTGGTGGTAAGCGAGTTTCACAAGAATGGTTTGCATGTAGAGATTAAATGACCCATTGTAGTTTGCATATAGACTTCATCAACCACGCCGAAAGGGTTCTTCATTAGATATACTACAGAAAAACTAAACAGTACAATGACAATGTTAAATTATGCATGGATGACAGTGTTAGGACTTAGGTCTCAGCTTTCTTATAGAATTGGGCTCTATTTTGTGGATTACGAAGTTTGCCAGGCTGTTGGAAATCAGATTAAGACAATAGTATTTAGTGAAAACCAAAAGGTAAAGGTTATATTCATGGGGACTAGGCCCTGGATCAATACAATTCTTGCTCACTTTCGAGAGGTGAGGGCTCTCCACAACTACAATACTAATATCAAGATTCTCCTATGCCTGAACTTATTACAAGGCCTACTATTTATACTACTAGGAGAGAGCACATGAAGCTTCCCTCTTTCTTACAGCAATTTCCTAGAAGACACCTCATCAACGGTACAATGAGTACCAGGTACAAAACCCTAGGAATATTCTGCCCACTACTGTCATTCCCTTAGCTTTTGTTCTGTTGTCGTGAGATTCCCTTTTTACCCCTCCTCACGTAGGTGATGAGGTTTTGCCTGTGCCACCTGTGTTCTGTTGATGTCCAGCACAGGCTCCTAACTCTCAAGTCTTATGGACATTCAAAACCTTAAGAGTACAAGGCATATGTACTGCTAAGTTTATGTACATAATGCAAGTCCAATAGACTGCCACACAAAATCCGCATATGTGCAAGAATCAACATGATTACTACTGATACAAAATGTATTTTCAAAATTCTCCTTCCCACTGTCGAGCAATGAAAGCATTCAAAATTTTAAAATACAATATTGTCCATCTAATCATCGATTCCCCAGCACCTTGATATGAAACTAGAATAAACTTCTTTCCATCACTAATTACTTGGCCAAAACCAATACTAGTAGCAGGGGAGGAAAGGCACCATAGATAAGAGCAACAAAATAGAGAAAATAAAAAATGACATGGCGACAGGAGAAACACATACCTTGCGATATGAATGCAACAGTGTCTTTTCCAACTTTTTATCAAACTTCTTCAAAAATAACCCACTAAGAAACAAATCTCGAAAATTAGTAATTATAAATGATGTCAAAGGTTGAACATGTTAATAAGCAAATTATATCCCAGCATTCAGCATGCCACTAGAAACCTTCAATGCCCCAAAGCATCAACTAAGCTCATGTTTACCTTTCTTCCACCAACGTTGACAATGCTGTAATGAATGTGTCCACTTTCTGTAAGATACAGAAATGTAGAGTATTACTTGGTAGCAAAAAAAAAAAAACTGAACAAGAAATATATCTACCGACTAGCACATAGCAACAGAAAAAAAAAATCAAGGACTAGCACAGAAGTTAACCAAGGCATAGGTAAATTTAGCAGCATGAGCATGACACCCTGAAGGGACTTCAGGTCAGTCTCGACAACCATAACAGAGGTTGGTGGAAGATCCTGAAAATAATAAGAACAAATACCTCTTGCTTCTCAATAAGTCTCCCAAGGTCCATAACGGTTATCTTCTTGACCATATGACATCATATAGGGGAGCTAATTTTGAAGGCTGAAACACAGAGCTTGGGGATTGAATAAGGGAAGGAAACTTCTTGGCTAAATTATCCACTGACCTTGGGAACCAATTATCTAACATGATATCCAACACATGCTGAAGCCACCAATCATACCTAGGAGCCCCCATCAAGACACCACCGGAAGCTATAGAGAGGAAAAGGAGCAACCTCTCTCAAGCTTCCAAGCAGTGTCAGATCTAGAAATTCCAATTAGTGTATACACTATAAAAATAACAATTCAAATTTATAATTATGAGTCTATATATATCTCCTTCAAAACCACTTCTTTATTCTCCTTTAGGCGTCAATTCTTTTTGTTAAAAATGATTTTGATTTACGAGGAAAATAACTTTTAAAAATTATAGGATACTATTTTTTTATTAAAGATAGAAAGAAACATCTTGATAAAAAGTCGGCAATGAACATAAAGATGGAGTTGGCAAAGACCATGCTGAACAGGAAAAGAATGACAAATGAGAGTGCAAGACAACTTCCCACAGATTGAGCATGAGGTGAATTACATGCTTCACAATGCTTTCTGTAAGCTACAGTCCCAACATAAAGATGGAGTGGGCAAAGACCATGTTGAACAGGAAAAGAATGACAAATGAGAGTGCAAGACAACTCCCCACAGATTGAGCATGAGGTGAATTACATGCTTCACAATGCTTTCTGTAAGCTACAGTCCCATCATATTAGAAATAAGTAGTAGAGATGCATATGTTGAGGTGGATGTGAAGTAACACCTTAAAAGATAGAATTCGAGATGGAGATATCTGGAAGAAGGTTGGAGTGATGGATATTGAGGATGAGCTAAGAGAGAACTGGTTACATCGGTTTAGACACGTGAGACGTCGGCTAGATGACGTGGCAGTAAGGGTAGTATAGAATTGGATTATGGAGATTTTAAATGAAGTAAGAAAAGGCATAAAATGACTATGATAGAGGGCGTAAAATTTAAGAATGATGTGAATAAATTAAGTCTGTGAGAGCATACAACACTTGAAATAAGGGAATAAAAGCAGATCTATAAGGACAGCCACCAGAGATAAACTCTTGACTCACGCAGAGCAGCCAATTCCAATTCCCATCTTATTGGATTTAGAATTGGCGTTGTTGTTTTCTTGGGTATGTATTTGCACACCCTTCACGCAAACTGAATCCGCTCCTGCTTCAAAGAAGCCTCTCCCTCTGAACCCCTGGGGTAGGATCACCTCAAATCTAATAAGCCATCTTCAACGCAAGACACCAGAACCGAAATGGTCTTGGTAGACCTGTCAGCTGTGCATTTAAAACTCTTCCGCAGGTCATTGAAAACCTTAAGGCTCGAGGGAAAGTGGAGGAAAGCCTTGGTATTGTCATTGTTATCCCCCTTAGGTACCAAACATCATTTTGAGCTTCAATTTGAAAGGAAGAGATATGGGAAAAAATATCACGACCCAAGAAGCCTTTTCTCTAGTTCTCATTGAAATTCTCTACCTGACCTGGAAGAGACAAAGGGTCTCTCACTCTTTAGTGAATTAAAACCTTTTAATGGAGTCCGATGCAACCAACTCTAAATTCCATCAGCGTACCCCATGGATTTTCAGTTCTCACTTTAGTGGGAAGTAGAAAACCAGGAAATGTGAACAGACAAAACTGTCAACTTTTGAATGAATGGATTTTTTCTAACATTGCAAAAGTTCATTACAAAGTACGTAAGGTGTATCTTGAGCAGAGTAGCCAAACGAAACGACAAGGAAAATGATTGTCTAGGAAATGTTTAAATAAGGGTAACAGAAGCAAGAAACTAATTAATAAAGGCAAACCAACCTTTCCTTCCAAGGATTCCACCAAAGCAATAGCCTTGACTGAGAGAGCACCATGCAAATTCTTTGCCTAGAATAAAACAAGAACCTTAATCAAATGCTAAATCTCAAAACCTTATAATTTTTATGCTTCCTATTGCATCATTTTGACTTTAACACTATTCATGTAGTAGCTTTGACCGGAATTTTTTGAACTAATATATGAAAGTAAATATTAATAAGTAGTAACTAATAGATTCATCTAAATGTATATTTTAAAAATATCAACTTTTCAATTTTTTTACTAATAGATAACTAGAGATATAAATGGTCAAACTTGTGCATTGGCAAGCGTGAAATATCATATAATGCAATAAAAACATAGCAGAGGAAGTATGTCCCAAATATTAATCCACCATAAACTGAAATCATCAAAGCCACATACAAGCGAATTCCTTTCGCCAGGAGTGAGAGTAACAGGCTCTGAACTTTGGGATTCCTCAACTGCAATTCCATTCTTCAATTTGTTGTAGATGTCCTATAATCCGAAAGGTATAATTTCACATGAAATAAAGTAAAGCATCAAGACAGTATTAAAAAAAAAAAAACAATGACAGCTTTGCTATCAAAGTATACCAAGTTAAATAAAAGCATGTCAGCTATTGAAGCACCAATAGTCCGAAGCAAATGTCTGTGTAATACAACCTGAAACAAAGAAAGGGAAAAAAAATTGAAATAACAAAAATGGAAATTTACAGTGACTAATGGATAAGAGTAAGACACAAAGAAACTCACGAAGGTTGCTTGGTCGTCTTCAAACAAGTCGAGTGCTTTTTCATAAAGCATTATGTTCATATAAGACTGGATAAAGAAACAAAAATTTAGTTAGAAAAGAAAGTGGAAATGTAAGACAAACTAGTAACTAAAGTAGCTCGGTAGCTCCAAGATTTAACAGATTGGTTTAAATAAAGGTAAAATTGAAAATTGAAGCGCATCCAACCAAGAGAACTGGCAAATGAACTAGTCTTCACTTTTCATTTTATGAGGCACAAACACCAAGGTAAAAAATATTTCCAAGTATCGGCTAAAAACATATGAACCCCCCCTCCCCACCCCAAAATTATATATAAAAAAAAGTAGCTTGGCTGACATCCACTAAACTAGTCAAGGATAGAAGGAACTTGTTAAGATGCTTTTCCAGCAATATATAAAAGAATAGAAACCTCATCAAGCTTCTTTTGCAAGTTATCAAGCACGCGTTTCATTCTATCTGAATTCTCAGCTAACATCGCCTTTCTTCTTTCACTCCATGAAGTGACCAGCATAGGTCTCAAATGGTTTGCCAAGGGCTTAAGAATTGTTTCACGATCATCCACACCTGCAGTATAATAATAATATGTGACAATTCAAGATCACAGAAGATAACTACAAAAAAGACAAAGAATTATGTCACTAACCTTGTTCTTCAAACTCAGGAACCAAAGTTAATATATTATTAATTATCCAATCCTCTGAAGGAACATTTGGACCATCCTCTTTCGATCTTTTTGATTCCGAAACATGTGCTGTTGAAGTGTCCTTGCCTTTCCTCTGGTTTTTCTTAGATTTTGAGGGAACAGGCTCTTGATTATCTAGATCACTTTCAATGGCAGAGTTCCTAGTATTCCCTGCAGATTTTCCTTTCTTCTTCTTCGAACCTCTTTCCATGCCTGGCCTATTTCCACTCTCGGTACTGGTTTCATTTAGCTCAGATAACCTACCTGAATTATTTCCACCTTTACTATCCTTGGTCGGATGCTTCTCATCACCCAGTCCGGCAGCAGAGGATAGAGAAATTGACGTTTCCATCTCCTTATCCAGTCGAGTAAATACATCCTTGACAATGACACGCAAATTGCAAGTATTAGCTTTAATTAGAAAGTGTTTACCTTGTTAATTGTTACAACAACAACAACAACAACTAAGCCTTATTCCCAAAGTGATTTGGGGTCGGCTAACATGAATCGTCAACTGAAACCGTCACCAAGGGAGATGGCATCGCCAAGAGTGATAAAAAGGTTTTTTTTTTTTTTTAAAGCAAGGTCTACACCAACAAGTTTTAAAAGAGGTTTTCAACAAAAGGCTTTAATACCAACACAATTGAGAAAAACAAATAAATGCAGAAATCACACCCCTTCCTCCACATGGATACTGCCCCTCCACTCACTTCTATCCAACGTCATGCTCTCCTCAATCCCAAGTAACCTCATATCACTTTCAATTACCTTCATCCAAGTCATCTTAGGTCTTCCCCTACCCCTTACAACTTGGTTACTCCTCCACTCTTCAATTCTTCTCACCGGTGCATCACCTGATCTCCTTTTCACATGACCAAACCATCTTAACCGATTCTCCCTCATCTTTTCTTCAATGGATGCAACTCCAACTTTTTCCCGGATCACTTCATTTCTTAATCGGTCTTTCCTTGTGTGGCCACACATCCACCGCAACATACGCATCTCCGCCACGTTCATCTTATGGACGTGGCATTGTTTCACCGCCCAACATTCGGTGCCATATAACAAAGCAGGCCTAATTGCCGTACGGTAGAACTTTCCCTTCAAGCTTTGGGGAATGCCGGAATCACACAGGAATCCGGTGGCGCGTTTCCACTTTAACCAACCCGCGTTAATTCTATGAGCCACGTCTCCATCCAGTTCTCCATCCTTTTGGAGAATGGATCCTAGGTAACGGAAGACGTTCGATCCTTGAACCACTTTGCTATCCAAAGTGACCGCCCTCGCCTCGCTGCTTGTAACCCCACTGAACTTGCACTCCATATACTCCGTCTTACTTCTGCTCAATCTAAAACCCCGGGCTTCTAATGTATGTCTCCACAATTCCAACTTTCTCTCAATACCTTCCTTTGTTTCATCAATCAACACAATATCATCCGCAAACATCATACACCATGGTATATCATCTTGAATTGACCTCGTTAATTGTTACAGGTGGTAAATGATATAATCCTAGGAAACTGTCTGTGATCAAAATACTTGATCAAATCCTCAGACATGCCAAATATCTCAAGTCCTATCACGCAAAGATCGGAAAAAATGGTTCACTTTCAAGGATCTGTATCCCATACCTTGATAAAGCCATCACTAAGAACATAGGATTCTCCCACAATAAGCGCTCTATTGGACTGAAACCAAGAATCACAAACTATTAATAAAAGCAAACTTATAAAGACCAACGGAGAATATTATGCGGACCATGAGATGTCACCTTAAGTGCTGACTGCACAGATGGGCACAAGGACAAAATCTTATATGCATCTTGTGAGCCACATAGAGAGGGTAGCACTGTAAGAGAATCAATCCTGTAACTCTTCATTGATCAGATCTCAGGAAAAACAAAAGGAAACAAATACCATACATACGTGTGAACAAACATCATTATCTCTACTAGTGTATTTCTTAAAACATTCTAGTACACAGACAGGATAAAGTAACATGCTACTTTCTGTTAACAAATTAGAAAGGAAACCACAAGTCCATTATGCAATTGACGCCTTAGAACAAGTATACCACATGGTTGTCAATTGTCATGCAATAAATGTTACAATAACCCAACCATCAGTTGACATTCTGACGAAAACGGAACTACCTCAGTTACTAAAAACAAGAAACAAAGTCCTCCAAATTAGTACCCAAAACAGCTACTTGTCCCCCTGTTCAGATGCTTATACGACCCAAGGCCCCCTCCCACATCCCAATTCAAATAAATAATATGCAGGGCACCCTGTGGCAAGCATTTTACAGAAGTACTTGGAATGAACCAGTTTCAGGCTGCTCCTGGG
This sequence comes from Beta corolliflora, assembly GCA_947648045.1. NCBI lineage: Eukaryota > Viridiplantae > Streptophyta > Magnoliopsida > Caryophyllales > Amaranthaceae > Beta > Beta corolliflora. The sequence goes on from CANSZD010001703.1 coordinate 419,743, forward strand.
TTCCTTAAATGACCCTCATCTGGCTGTGTTAAGCCACACTGCTGAGTTAGGTCCTGACTGCAAGCCACACGAGAGCAGGCCGATCAATACTACTACTAATGAAATGTGGGCACTTCACTGCTTCAAGCAGAAATTACTTAATTGGTCAAGGCAAAATCATCTGGTTCTCATTGCCTGAGCAGACTCAAAGTTGGAGTCTTGAAATAATACAACTTAATTAGGCAAGGCTATACACATGGTGGCCCGACCGCCCAAATTCCATCAAAGATAAAAGATTTCACAAGATAACAAAGAGATGGGGGGGGGGGAGTAAATCAACAGACAAGCTATGTTCTAAAATTTTCTTACAACAAATAATACACATTACTAAACAGAATGGCCATTTAGGAGGCTTCATGCGTTTCACTGAGTTTATGCAACAAGTATTGGCTATCTCTTCATCATAGAAACAAAATCATAATGGATACAGGAAATTTTTTGTTAGTACTATGACAGATAAATTCTTGCATGCTAAGGATACTTATCAATTGAAAGAACTATAGAGCTCGAAAGATTAGTAAAATTATCATCATTACAGCAACAACGTCAAAAAGTCAATCCCAATAGGATAGGGTCGGCTGCATAAAATTAAGATAGTATCTCTAGTGGTTGTCCAAAAATGAGGTTATCACCATTTAAGAAGCAAAATCAGCAGAAAGTTGGAACAAAGGAGGTTCTTGATAATGTGATAGACCTTTTGTAAAAGGTAATGAACTTAAATTAAAACAACTAAACAGTAAAGTTCAAACAGGTTAACATCAGTATGCACAAATTATAGCTTATTTATTGATGAAAACATGCATAAATTACAACTGTCAGCCAGCTACAAAAACAGACATAAACGTAAAACAATCCAAGCAACTTAATATGGCACCAACTGATGCATACTAAATAATAAACCCTCACCAGCTATTACGTTCAATAGCATCCTCTAAGGTCGCATCCAACATCTCAATCATTGAGGGGTGAATAAACATGGTAACCAAAGGTATACCTTCAGGATACCTGGACTATATTGAGAGCATTTTTAAAAAAGAGATTAGGTAAAAAAGGGAGCAAACAAATTTAAGATAGTGAATGGATCAGGAAAAGGGCAGCAGTTTACCTGTAAGTACTGTATGGGCTGAGGTATTCCTAATTTGTGAAGAGAGTCATAGCTTATGAAGGCATTCTGCCAAAGAATATAAAGGCAAACATAAGACTCCACCAGAAGTGTAGGTTGATATAGCTTCATTCACCCTTTCAATAAATTCTCTCTCAATATGATTTACTTTGTCTATTCCGAAATCATACATCAGGACAGATACAATAGCAGCAGTGAATCTATTTGGATGACTACACCTAATAAGGCTAGGTTTGCTTCGGAAGGACTCGAGCAGACGAAGTGAGCAGACTTTTCCTTGAGCAGATTACCAACCTAAGGAAAGCTCTATGTCAGTATAAGAGCAGCAGCTCGTGTAATTCCGTGAGCAGAACAGCCGCTACTGAGGTACATGACTTCTACCTAAACTTTAAGCGTAAAGCCGCTAGCCTGCTAGTAAGGATATTTTTGGGGACAAAACGAAAAGATGCTAGAACCTCTGCCTTTTAGCCGGAAGTGACGTGTAAAAAGATCTCAACTCAATGTCTGTAGGGACTCATCACTTGTCATGAGTCATGACTCTTTAACACAATCAAATTTCTCTACTATCTAGGTGATTTTTTTTCTTCACTTAGTCGTAACTGGACAGAATAGTGTTACCTAATTCACATATACCCCCTCAGTCCCCCCACAAACCATGATTTGTAACGCGCAAACTGATATGTGGGACATAGTACACCAATACACTAGATGACTACTTTGACAAAAATAGGTAACAAATTAGATTCCCACTCAAACTCCTGTACCCAAACGTACAGTGTTCTAGGTAACACGGCCTGAAGGGTCAAAAGGATCCATATGATAACCACATTATCAGCATTTGTCATAGAAAACTCTAGAGTACTCTCTGACACCGTTGCATAGATAATGCCACAAGAAGATGCACTATGAAAGCAAAAGTGATGATATAATATACTTATAATCTAGGTTCTATTCTTAAGACACCACGAGGAGGTTATGGCACATATTCATCTTAGGTATGATTCATACCTGTGAGAGAAAAGAATCCACAAATTCCTTCTGCGCAGAAGCAAAAACCTGGATCCAAACAAATTAACATGACAACTCTAATCTAGAAATGGCATCATCAGAAAAAACCACAAAAGGCCGAAACCAATCCACGTGCGAGTTTTTTTGAACAGGAAGAATTACAAAAGAAAAAAAAACCTAAAATAAGAAATCAAAAGTAAGATGAAAAAAGTATCCTTACAGCAGGTGTCCAATGAACCCCAGCACGAAGTGACCCAAGGATTTCCACCTCTTTCACCAACCCATTGAACAATGTCTGGAAAAATGAATTGTCAACTGCTACACCAGTAGCCCCATCCATTCCCTGTAATAACTGCTGCAAAGAGCTCCACAAGGCTGACAAATTCATTGGAACTGTTATACCCCTTGCAGCACCGCGAACCATTGCATTTACACGTGCAACATAGGCAGGGGTGTAAAGTTGCCCACCTTCAAGTCTACCTTTTATCTACACACCAGAGATGAATATATATTATCAGAATTTTGGAACAAAAATTTAAGGTATCAACAAAAAGATTATAAAAAAAATGGAGATGAAATTGTTTATCTTTAAAAAGCACCATACCAAAGTCCCAAGCCGTGACTCCAACACTGAAGATATTAGCTCAGAACCCACTTGTAACTGTGCAGCAAGCTCGGCCATGGCAATCTGACTGCATACCTGAAGTCTCTCATTGATTTCTTCAGCAATAGTATCCCAGTAGGAATTTGAAATTATTTCACCTTGAATTAACATAAGCCCAGGATCATCAGACACTACAGCTTGAGCTTGTCTCTCGACATGATATAAATCAACACCAATACTGTCTGCAAGATCAATAACAGAAATACGCCCTAGTCTCTTTACTTCAGCTAATATTTCTAGGCGTAGTTGTTCCTGTTGCATAAGAGTTATAAATTTAATTCATTAAACCTTGTCCACTAACAAAATAGAAACAATATTAAGAATATAAAACTCGATATGTCACCCAGAAGGTGCAGAATCAAAATTATACTACTATCTACTAAGGCATGGAACCACGGATCTTGCCTATGGTTCAGAAAGTCTACACTCAAAGCAACATACCGAAACTAATCAGAAATATTATACTGCAAATTGAGACATAAGGAGCAAATCAATTGAAAGATAATTAACTTTAAAGTTTCAGTCTTTTCGTCCTTTCCAAAATGAAGCCAAAAATTCACTATTCTCTAGCTTTTATAATAGTAATGCACTATATTATAATGACTCGGTTAGCTGCCAGTGCTCCTTGTTTATTGTGAAGTAAAATTGAATCATTAGGATACAATTGGAGAAGCCTCTCTTTAACACCGCGTAAGGTGAGTTCCACCTTATAGACATTGGAGTAACTTATAAAGCTACTCCCTCCATCCCATAATATAAGCTCCATTGGACTTTTCACGTTTTTGAAGACGCACATTCAAACAGCTATATCTTTAATTACATATAGTAATTTTTTTTGAAAAGTAGATAATTTCGAAATGCACAATGACAACCTTAACAAGATCTCGCATGACTATATTTTTCTCTTATATGTTAGTGAGCATACGTGATCAACTTTTCAAACTATGACCCAAAGAAATGCAATTGAACATACATTCATGCAGAAGCAATCATCAAACTAAACTAACCATATCAATAAATCAAATGCATGCAACATTGATCAACAAATCAAATCGACAGAAATCATACCGCACTTCCAGTTCAGGTTATCATAATTTAGATCATTGCAAACCAAAAACCAGAACAAAATCTCACCAAATTGAATTAAATCAAATTGATCGTAAAAAAAGATAAACGAAGTATTAATTATTAATCGGTAACCCTAGTCAAAAATACGAAATCAAAAATGAAACCCTAAACCTCTAATTCGATGATTAAAGTCCAAATTGAGGTGAAAAGTAAGCAAAATTGAATGAATCAATCGATAAAAAGTGGAAAAATCTAAAGAGAGAGAAGAATTCATACAGGAGTGATGTATTCTTTGCCGGAAACGGTGTGGAGGAGATCAAAATCGATGATTTGAAGTTCGTGAAGTTTTTGAACCAATTCAACGACATTTCTATCAGATAATCGAATACTTGATTTTACTTGTTGAGCGAATTCAAATTGTTTCTGCAATTCCAGTAATTCTTCATCCATGGCGGACAGTAGAGAGAAATTAGATTAGGGTTTTAGTTAGAGGAATGATAAACCTTTCTTTTGATCTTCAATTCAACTCGTAGTCAGAAGAAGCTGAGCAGAGTTTTGTTCTTCAGTATATTCCAGTTTTTTTTCCTTCGGCTTTTCTACCTGCTAGAAAGTACAAAGAGAGTCCGTCGATGGTGCGCACGAGTATAGGAATAGGATGGTGCGCACCATCCAAAACGCACCAAAAAACAAACAAAACGCGGAAAACTGGAAACAAAAAATAACCCAATGAACATCTTCAATATTCCACTGAACAGTTAAAAATTTACCACATGAGAACCTTTTTTGAATCAACAATATGTTAATGCAGTGAACATCTGTTCATCTCCAATGAACATATAAGTAATGACAACATAAATATTTATCACAATGAACATATAAGTAATTTGAAAGAACATTTTGAAGACTTGGATGAACAAACTAACATTTGAATCAACAATATGTTAATGAAGTGAGAAATGAACAATAGTAAATCCCACAAATGTTTATTCCAAAATTGCAAATGTCCATTGAAAATTAGCGTGTGTTCATTAGACTACAATGTCCATTGGAATAATCTTGATGTTTATTGGTTTACAACGCACATGGGGTGAAAAATTTAAGGAAAGAGAAATTGTGGTGGGTCACACAAATGTTCATTGGAAAACTGCAGATGTTCATTGCAGACCGTTTAAACGCTGCGTTTTGAAGCGTGCGCACAGGAAGCACCATACTTCCGTGCGTACCTTCGAATTTTCGAAAGAAACTAGAAATCCCTATGTTTCTTTTGTGCGGTGTTTTTTTTTTCCTCTGTGTTTGTTATGCTATGTTCTCGAATTTTTTCCTTGAATAATGCAAAAGTGGGTTTTAATTCCAGAAATATGCCCAAATGCACATTAATTCCCTGCGTACCGTCCACGTAGGACGGCACGCAAGATTTTTTTCTTTTCTACTTAAGTAAAACCGCTACTTCGAATAGCGGTTTACCCTTATAAGCCGTTACTTGAAGTAGCGGTTTATGTGAAAATAAACCGCGACTTGAAGTAGCGGTTAATATTAATTGACCGCGACTTGAAGTCGCGGTTTACTGGTCCCTGAACCCCCCACCCCATAGGTTGGCGTTGAGTGCAATAAACCGCTACTTGAAGTAGCGGTTCATTAATATTAACCGCTACTTCAAGTAGCGGTTTACTGCAATCCCCAACTCCCCCCTAGGTTTCCCAATTTCTCAGATTCGACGATTTCATTCTCTCAAATTTGTTTCTCCCTCTCTCTCTTACGACTGACCGTCGCCCACCATCCCACACAACACCACCGTCGATAGTGGGCCACCGGAGCTCAGCCAACAACGACGTCGCCACGCAACAACGCCAGGCGAGTGACAAGGAGCTCAGCCAACAAGGACGCCAGCCGCACCACCAACACCACTCCGTCTATTAGGCCAGGTGAGTTTATTTTTTTGTTTTTTTTTTAATTTAATTTGCTTAGCATGTCATATTTGTTATGTATTTTAGCTTTGTAACTGTTGTTAGATGGAAATTGTTTAGTTTGATTAGTATAATCTAGTATTTTGCATAATTTAGCATTTTGTGATGGTTGATTTTGCATGAATTGGAAGGTGATAGATTGCTGATATTAGTTGGTTAAAAATGGTGTTGAGCATTTTGTGATGGTTGATTTTGCATGAATTGTTGTGTTTAGGTTGCAAATGCTACTAGTATAGGTGAAGAATGGTGTTCATATTGTTTGAATGTGTAGAATAAGAATAACTTAAACATTATGTTTTTTGTATGTAGAATATGGAACAACCTAAATATCCTTTATACCTTTATTGGAATGGTGAACTATCTCAAAATGACGTTGATATTGTGTATCGAGGTGGAAGGAAAAAATTTATGTTCATCAATTCTGGTATGATGTTTCAAGAGATTCTGAATAGGGTATATGACGTTGTTGGATGTGATCGTATGTATGTGGAACTGAAATTGTATATGAGATATCCGATACCGGGGAAATATGTGTCAATTGCACTAGAGGATGACGAGTCACTAAGTGCTATGTGGCTTTCAGTGACACAAACGTCAGCCATGGCAATGGAGGTGTACATTGAACAAGTTCCCAAGGAGATAAATCTCCAAAGTAATGTGGGTTATGTACCTACAATGGACTTTAGGGATAGCATGGAGGTACCTACATCAGCTCCTAGTATGCAATTTGAATCATTTACTAGCATGTTGTCAGACCCACATTATGTCAATGAGCACATGAATGAGTTCAGTTCTCCTGGTTCGTCTCCCCACATACCATCCACATTCCATCTCGATACTCTACATCGAAATGATGTTGATTTTTTGGGAAATGAGGAGGAGCATGTGGATTCTGATAGGGAGGAGGACGATGATGCAAGGGAAACAACTGACAAGGCAATAAAGTCTGGTGTTCCTTCACAAGATTGGCTCAGAATTGACGAAGTTGATCAAAGGTTAATAGATGCATGGATGACTTGGAAATGCACTGGTTCATTGACTGTGGCTTCTGAATTTGAGATAGGACAAGAGTTTGCCTCATTGCAGCAATTAAAGAATTTTGTGAAAGCATGGTCCATCTTGACTTTTGTGAAGAACCAATATCAATTTTCAATAACATACAAGAGAGCTTGGTTAGCCAAACAAAAGGCAATAACCAATATTTTTGGTGATTGGGAGAAGTCTTATCAAGAGTTACCTAGGTACTTGCAAGCCTTAGCTTGAAAGAGTCCAATCGAGGCACTGTCATTTACAGGTGTACGATCCCAACACAAGATCCTAGTACGCACATCTTTAAGAGGGTCTTCTGGGCCTTTAAACCCTCCATTACCGGATTCCGTCATTGTCGACCTCTTATCACTATAGATGGTACTCACTTGTACGGGAACTACAAAGGCAAATTATTGATTGCTATGGGAACGGATGCTAATTTCCGACTATTCCCACTTGCCTTTCTTTGTTGTGGAGGAAGAAAGCACGGAGGACTGGTCTTGGTTTTTAGCTTGCATTAGACGTTCTGTCACAGATAGAAAGGATTTGTGTGTCATCTCTGACCGTCATAGGGGTATCCTTGCAGCTATGAACGAGCCTCAAAGTGGATGGGAAGAACCACATGCCCATCACCGATTTTGTGTGCGACATCTTGCTTCGAACTTGAATACGAAGTATAAGAATGCTGCCATCAAGAATCTATTCGGAAAAGCTGCATATGCTAGGCAGAAGAGGAAGTTTTTGTACTATATGGATCGAATTGGCTCCATTAATGTTGAGGCAGCTAGATATCTGTTGGACATTCCCCTTCATCTATGGTCTCTTCATCATGATGGTGGGTATAGATATGGTGTGCAAACCACAAACATGTCTCGAAGTGTTTAATGGCGTCCTAAAAGGGGCAAGATGTCTTCCGATCCTTTGCTTTGGTAAGAATGACATTTTATCGTGTCAATTCTTATTTTGCTACAAGGAGAGAATTGGGTAGAAAAAGACTTGAGGAAGGCCATGATTATAGCCCGAAGGCGGCTACCATCATTGAAAAGAACATGGAGAAGGCAAGTGCTCATGAGGTGATTGTGTTTGACTATGAACGAGGGCTATTTGAGGTCACTACTGGACGTGGAGACCGTATTGCAGGGAAAGGTGGAAAGAAACACACGGTGAACTTAATGAACAAGACATGTACATGTGAGAAAATCATAATATATAAGTTGTCGTGTTCTCATGTCCTTTGGGCCCGTCGATACGGAGCTTGTCATATAGTGGTTTTGTGGACGCTTCTTTTATGACTACCGAGTATCGATCTATTTATATGTCCTTTTTCAAGCCTGTGCCTGATATGCATAATTGTTCTCCATATTATGGTCCGAGAATTATAGCTGATGAGAGGCTAAAGCGTGGAGCTGGACGTCCAAGGTCCACTCGAATACAAAATGAAATGGATGCAGCTGATAGGCCCGGCAAATATAGATGTAGCATTTGTAAGGTTTCGGGACACAATAAGCAAAGATGTCCTAATAAGAACGATGAAGGAACATCTGGGTAAATCTAATTTTTATTAAAATTCATAAATTTATATTATTATCATAGTCGTCATTGTGTTACTAACCTTTTTGTTTTATTTTTGGTTCTTAGATCTGATGGCGCAATCCATCTTTCCCGGCCCCACTGATCGCAGCGTTCTCACCCTCCAGGACAAGCATCGGAGTGAGGATGCCTGGAGGGGAGTAGCGGACACGGTTTTATCGTGTCGGTTGCATCATCATAGTCTCACTCGTGACTGGGAGGTTCACGATAGGGTTCTTCGGTATGTTGAGCGTGCTGGTTTTCTCGGCATACATCGTTTGGTAGGGGGAGGTTTGGAGATTGATCGACCACTTCTGACGGCATTAGTGGAGCGATGGAGGCAGGAGACACATACCTTTCATTTGACTGTCGGGGAGGCGACGATTACTTTAGAAGATGTCGCTGTTATCCTTGGACTCAGAGTGCACGGGCCACCGGTTACTGGTCGAGGCGAGGGTAATTGGGTTGCAATAGTGCACGAGTTGTTAGGGATCTGGCCCACCACACCGGAGAACGAGCCTAAAGTTCTCCAGGGTTCGTCTTTGAGGTTGACATGGCTTCGGCTTCATTTTTTCTTGTTGCCGAACGATGCTGATGAGGTGACAGTACAGCGATTCGCACGGGCTTATATTCTTGTCTTGATGGGGTCCATTCTTTTTGCTGACAAGAGTGGAGATACAGTCCAGGTGCTTTATCTTCCACTTTTGGCAGATCTCGACGTAGCAGGGACATATAGCTGGGGGAGTGCGACCCTTGCATACTTGTATCGACAGCTATGTCGGGCATCACAGAGGGGTGCGAGGGAGTTAGGTGGACCTGTGTTGTTGTTACAGATTTGGGCATGGGAGCACATACACATCGGCAGACCTCAGATTTCGAGGTTGCGGGACCCACCTCCACAGTTTGACGATTGCGTTCCTATTTTAGGCTCCCAGCATGTTCCGGGGGTTGACCCCTTAGCTGTCAGGTAATGCAGTGTCTCACATTTGTTGACATTATTTAGTTTCATTTTTCAGAAGGCTATTAATGTGTATTTCTTTTCAGTTGGCTTCGGGTACACCTCAGTAGGTCCCACTTAGCAAGTGGGCTTTCTTACTACAGGGATGCACTTGACCATCAGACTAACGAGCAGGTACATAGGGTCTCACATGCCTAACTTATATACATTGGTAGACATCTCTCACATGCCTAATATTTGCAAGATTCTTCCTTTGTAGATGACTTGGCAGCCATATACTGATGCGAGACTGGAGTTGTTACCTGCTATATGTCGAGCTGATCGACATGTATGGCGCACATTGGCTCCACTTATTTGTTTCGACATTGTGGAGTTTCATTTTCCTGATCGAGTTATGCGCCAGTTTGGATTCGAGCAGATGATTCCAGCACCTTGTGATACGAGCACAGCCCTTCATGGCTTAGATCGGAGGTCGAAGAACAAGAATTATCCGCTCAGACATCGACCTTACATAGCAGTGGGATGAGCGCGAGAGACGTGTTGTTCAGGGCACTCCGTTTAGTGGTCGTACTCATGCCATTGAGGAGTATATGATATGGTATCGTCGCATTACGAGGTTACGCATGACGAATCCATTGAGGCAACCTCCTTCTACACATTATCACCCTGCATCTGCAGATATAGTACTGGTAAGTGCCATGATTTGTAGTTATACTTTTATTTATTTATCCGACTATATAATATGTATTTTTCTTTCTATGCAGGCACATACTTTATCTGATGTTGCTCATAGGTGCAGCACTGTACTAGATGCTGCTGAGTCATTACCTCCAGATATGGGGCGCCAGTTGTTTGCACAGACATTGCAGACCATGAGGGGACTGTGTATTGATGCTGTTGTCCGAGCTGGACATGGCCACATCTTACAGGGCGTGCCTACTTCTGCTGCACATACATCGACTTCTACATCTTCTATGTCTGCTGCCCATACATCTACCACGACACCTTTGCTTTCGCCTCCAGTCTGTCAGAGGACCTACCGACGACGTTCTGCCACCACTCCATCTTCTCTTGATGCCATTGCAGAGTCTAGTGAGACCACATCTAGTTCATCTAGACCTTCACAAAAGAAGAAGAGGGGGTCTTAGCACTTTCATTTATTGTTTGTATAGTTAGTTAACATTATGTTAAATATTAAACTTTGTTTGTGATTGACATATTTTCTTAATCTTATTTCGTAATTAAGAAATTCTTGGATAAATTTGAATGTGGATGAACTTGGTGTTTGGTGTTTGATGTGTGCATAGACTTGGTGTTGTTGGATGGAATTTGGTGCTGGAATTGCAGGTTAGAGAGCTTTTTTTTTAATGTTTCTGGCATTTTGGCCAGTTATGGGGAAGCAGTATTGACCGGGTTTTTTTTTTACATAAACCGCTATTCGTAATAGCGGTTTACATATGCCAAAGTTTGCAACATCTTGCCCAGGTAAACCGCTACTCAGAGTAGCGGTTTATATATATAAACCGCTATCTGAGATAGCGGTTTATGTGTTTAAACCGCTACTTGAAGTAGCGGTTTATTTTAAAATAAACCGCTACTCTAAGTAGCGGTTTACCTGGGCAAAAACAAAAAAAAACAGTTTCTCGCGTGCCGTCCTACGTGGACGGTACACTGGGAATTAATTTGCACTTGGGCATATTTCTGGAATTAAAACCCACTTTTGCATTATTCAAGGAAAAAATTCTATGTTCTCCTCAACTCGTTAAAATAAGTTTTTTTCAGTAAAAAATAAGCGAAGTTCAGCAAAAATTAAGTTCACCTAATATAAGTTAAATAGCAAAATTAAGTTCAATAAAAATAAGTTCAGCAAAAATAAGTTAGGTTCAACAAAAATCTACTCTAAGTTTCAGCAAAAATAAGTTCCGTACAAATAAGTTCAACAAAAATATGTTCAATAAAAATAAGTTAAGTTCAACAAAAATAAGTTAAGTTCAACAAAAATAAGTTAAGTTAAGCAAAAATAAGTTGAGCCTTAATCAACTTTCAATTTTTTTTTTGAAATCAAACTTTATAAACGTTGACATATACTTCCTCCCAGTTCACTTGCAACAAGGAGGAGAGAGGCTCAATAATTTAGGTTAGAAGAGAGAGGCAGAGAGAGAAAAAGGTGACTTGTGATGAGAAAGAGATAGAGAGAAAGATTATCCAAGAAAGATAGTGTTGGAACTTGGAAGTAAATTGGAACAATCCAAAAGAGTAAGGCTCTATTCTTTTGGACTGAATAAGTCTAAACTGAACTGAAATGAATAAGTCTGAACTGAACTGATCTGAAATGAATAAGTCTGAACTGAACTGAAATGAATAAGTATGAACTGAACTGAAGAATCCCTACCTATACATTCTGTGGCAACAGACAGAAGGCAGTTTTGTCGTTGTTGTTAACTCCAGACTCATTCCCGTTCCAAAAAAGACTGAACTGAATTGAATTGAGTATTATTAATAATTACAAGTAGAGTAATATTTTTATTATCATTGATAATGATAATAATTAATAATATTAATGATAATGATAATAATAATAAAATTAATACTAATACTAATTAATACTAATACCAATAATATGCATAATAATAATATTCTTATGAATTGAGTAATATTAATAATAACAAGTAGAATAATAATAATATGAAGTAATAATATTAATAATAATAATAATAATAATAATAATAATAATAATAATAATAATAATAAGAATATAATAATAATAGTAATAATAATAATAATAATAATAGTAATAATAATAATAATAATAATAATAATAACAATAACAATAATAATAATAATAATAATAATAATAATAATAATAATAATAATAATAATAATAATAATAATAATAATAATAATAATAATAATAATAATAATAATAAGTTGTAGTCTGAACTGAACTGAATTGAACTGAAATGAATAAGTCGGAACCGAACCGAACCGAACCGAAATGGTTTGAACCGAATCGAACCGATTCGATTCGAGCCGAATCGAAATGAATTTCCATTTATTCAGTCCAAAAGAACAGAGCCTAAGTGTTGCAAGTATATAAGCACGGAGGAAGTATACTACAAAACAGGAAAACGCAGTCATATGTGATTTTATTATATTCGTTGTCAACATACATTTCTAGCAATACATAATTGAATAGATGAATATTTTAAAACATGTCTCGGAGAAATCTATCAAGGGTTTGAGGGAGTAAATCCTATATGTGCATTGGGTTTATTTGAGAATGAGACTCAAAACATAAGATTATACTACTATGCTATGAAATCTTGCTTTTCTTCCTACACATTTAAGAACTTATGATTCTCAAATAATCAAATATCAAACTTAATCGATTTCCATGTTTGTAAAACTATGTTTTTCTTTAAAGGAATGGAGAAACTATATTTTGATTTAGTCACAAAAGATTTGTAATAAGTGTACATGTATATGAAACTATTATCTCGAGATTGGATTAAAAAGTGCTTATTTGGCATGTTTTACCCTCCCACTCCTAATTCATTATGTTACAAATATCTTTATAACTTCTCAATGGCATATAAATTTACTAGTAAAAGTTAGCATGGGGGACTTAACTGTGAACCTTTGTACTGTCTCTTTTGGTGACAAGCAGACACAATATGTCCCTGCAACTAAAATTGAGAAAAGTAAACAAGCTAAGCCAACAACAACAATCATCATCAAGTAATGAGACGTAGGGTAATAATGTTATTATGGTCTCATTTTGTTTTTGTTTTTTTGTTTATCTTTCTTGTTCTCTTCTCTGTTTATTGTACTCTCTTTTTGCCCAAAAAAAAAACAAGAAACAGGTAGATCAAGTTGTAATCCTGCCAATTTAGCAAGGTGTTAATGTGTTATGGATATTCTAGATTTGTAGTAAATGGCCATGTTCAATAATCGAGAAGATCAGATACTACAGAGGGAGTACTAGCTCAAACCCATGACCTTCTCTTTAGGAAAGTGGAGTAGATACCATTTGAGCTACGCTCATTTGCTAACCGTATCTTTTCTTATTAATATATAAAAACACACTGAATTATATATCTATACGGCATACACTAATACAACACTTCTTTTTATCAACATATAAAAACAAATGTTAGTAGTATTGGATCTATCTCAACATATATTTTTTAAATATCAATTGTTTATATTGTAAATTAGTCCATAGTTAAAGATAGTGATCAAAATTGCGCGCCGGAGGACGTAAAAATTAAAGTATGGCAGTTAGGAAACAAAGGGAGAAGTATGATATATCCACAGTCAAGGTGCAGAATTAGCAAAATTACATATGTTCACAATACTTTGTGAAAAAAAATACTCTCCTTTTCTCTCTCCCTCTATTCCGTTACCACCATGGTGGTTTTGTTTAATATATATATACAGCTGAAACATCTGATGCAGAAAAAGTAACATTAATTTACAAAAGACCATCAAGTTCTTAAGACTATACATATATAGGATAATGAAGCTGCATCAGTAGATTTAGCTGCTATGCCTTGATAAAAAAAATACTGCAACATACAGCTTAAGAGACTTTCATATAGCATACATCTTCTTGAACTTCTCAGCATTTAGAATCTCAGAATCTGACATTGCAGAAACAGACCAAGACCGTGATTTGCTTTCGAGTGATGATTTCCGAATGCTCCTCAAACTTCTCGCCTCTATTCGATGTTGAATCACCCAATAACACATGGTACCCAAAGTAGTCACCATGATAGTTGTTCCTATAATAGTCACCCCAATGGCAAGCCATCTCTCCCTGGCTCCTACTACAATAAAAGACAGAGCCAGAAATGACACAGAGATGAGAACACAAGCCAACCACATGAGCTTGTTTATGATCGCCATCATTTGCTTCTTCGCCTTGCTTTCTATAACTACCACTGAGGTTTGAACCACAACAACAGCAAGAGAGATGAAAAGGGCAACTGAGTCAAAAACAAAGAAGATTAAAAATGCGGCTTTTGGAGCAATGTGTGCTTCTCCAAGGGAGCTTCCGGGAGGAACATTATCAGGGTCATCAACATATTGGCCTGGAACAGTGAAAATGGCTGCAAAAGCAACGGTTGCTATAAGGACTGCAACCACGGTGGTGGAGTTGATGGCATTATTGAGGCCCTCCGTGTGCATCTTGTTGATCCGTTTTGCAATTCCATGGACCCGTCTTCTTGTTTGCCGGGTGTGCTCTAGCTGGTGATGGACTTCGTGTTTGATGTCACTCACGGTTTGTTTAAGTGCACGGGCATTGTTGCTGGTTGCTTGAGGTTTGATGACTTTGGCACTTTGAACTCCGTGTTCTCGGAGGGTTTCTAATATCTCCGGATGTGACATTTTCTCGGCTGTGTCAAAAGCAGTTTCACCTGCCCTGTTGACAACTGTGGTATCTTTTTCACTTTCAGCTAATAATCTTGTTACAATCTGCAACATGGGAATTACAAATCAGCTTCACGCCTTCACCTCAACACTGGTTAATGGCTTCTCTAAACAGCATATGAGTCATGGCTCCAAGGTCAAGGTGCTAGGAAGTAGGAACTATAAAAATCTACTTCTTAGTTTCTTTTCGACAAAATCTGAAAAGAACAGACCTTGGTGACTACCAATTGTAGGATTTATACAAGGAACCAAAGTGATCATCATACAATAAATTAATAACTCCAACAATCCAAGTTTCCAGCACAAATGCCCTCACTCATTTATCCCAACAATAGATATGCATATTATCATTTATCAGTACAACCATGAACAAAGGAAGCGAAAATCATGCACCCACCTGATGCCGGCCTTTTCTTGTGGCTATATGCAATGCCGTATTGCCCTTGCTATCGGTCATATTGATCAGAGAAGGATCAGCCCTAATCAGCTCCTCCACCACCTCAAGATTTTGACCCTTCACTGCCATGTGAAGTGCCGTCTGTCCCTTCTTGTCGGTCCTTGTAGTAATCCCGGGTTCTTTCCCCAAGAGAGCTTTCACAACAGCTACATGTCCATTCCTTGCAGCTGCATGTGTAAGGCTGTCTTACCATTGCTTCGAGCAATGGTGGCAAGCCCACTTCCTGACTCCAAGAGAAAATTCACCACCTCGGTGTGGCCTTGTGTTGCAGCAGTCTGCAACGCCGTGGTATTGGAAGTATCACAAGTCATGGAAAGATCAGGGTGTTTCTCCATTAGCACTTTCAGTGTCTCTGCCACATTTTTCACAATGTCAATACTCTTTTCCAACTACTACTACTACTACTATTACTACATCAAGAAAAACAACAATGCAAGTAGTATCTGCTCTTGCAAAATCTCAGTAAAAACATACCCAAATCGCCTTCTTTCGCCGCGATGTGAAAAGCATCAAACCCATTTTTAGCTTTGATGCTAGCAGCACTAGGATCATAATACTTAATCATCTCCCTAACTATATCAACCTGCCCATATTCTGCAGCTGAATAAAGTACTGTTTCACCTGCCTGATTTTGTTTTACCAGCAATTCCTTCAATTCATCCTCTCCAGTACCATTCAATATTTCCATTACTTCATCTAAATTTCCAGCTCTTGCTGCAGCATGAAGTTTGCTATCATCCCTTTTTCCAGTCAATTGTTTTTTCATCTTTTTTGGTTGCACCTGGGTTTCTTGGGGTGGGCTTGCAGTCTCCATTTTAATCTAATTTCCCCTCACTTCACCCAAAATTGTAATTTTTTTTTCACAAATTCATATTCTACCCTAAAAAACCCAGATAAAAAAAAACCCTGCAGTAACTAACAAAATTTCTTCTAAAATTCAATCAAACATGCCTTCAAAACTAATTATGGGTATGGTTTCCCTTCAAACCATAAATCATTAATCACCTGTTACAGAAAAAAAAAACATCAAACTTGGGATTATTGTATTGCATTCATGATACAAATTGAGATTTTATTAAACATGGGTACTAACTTCTCCAATTATCATACATAAATGCATTAAAAAGTGGTGAAATTTATTAAATAATAATGAATTACAACAAAAGCAAATATAAATTAGAGGAAAAGATACCTGAACATGAAGGAAAAAGCAATTACTTTTACTCTCATCCATCAATCACACCCATTTCAAAAAAAATGGAATTTTTAGAGCTTGTTGATTAAAAGAACAACCCTTTTTCACCTTTTTGATTATATTCTATGAATTGGGTCTAAACAATCGTTCCTTAATGAAGGGTTTTTTCTTCTTCTAGATTCTAGAGAGAGAAAAAAAAAGGAGAAATTTTGTTGAATTTTTAAAAAAATTGGGGATAAATTTACAGAGGAAAGAAAGGAAGAAGACAATTAGAAATGTTGAAGCACATGTAAAGCTATAAACTTTAATGGGTGTAAAATCTGAAGTTGTAGAAATAAGCTTATTTAAGGAATAAAGATGGCTTCTTTATGAAAAGCTTAGATTGCAATCAAAAATGGAGAGAGAGAAAGAGGAGAGAGAGAGAGAATAGGCGCTAAAGTAGTGGTGTGTGGTGTATAGAGTGGTGGTGGACAAAATGCACTAACGGAAAATATTGCAACCACGCGCTGTAAAACGTCACGTCTAGATAATTGACATTCTATAATCGTTTGGTTTTCAGCACCTATATGGAATTTTATAATGATAGGAGTATAACAATACAGAATTGTGTCGTTTTTATTTTTGGAAATTCGTGGGATTCTTAATTTCGTTTTTGGCTCTTTTTAGAATTAGAGGTTAGATTGTTAGCGGTCGATTATTTCAGACAATTTGTTAACGATTAGGTTTGTTTGCGTTAGTTGGTTTGGTAGTTGTTTGTGTGAAAGTGTTTGGTAGATAGTTGTTAGTAATTTCCAGATCTTTATTAGGTGAAATGACTAATAAGGATATCAGAAGTATTTATTGGTAGTTTTTTTTTGGTAAAAAGTAGTAAATTTGTTCAACTATAGGATATATTAGTCATTACACAACTAATTCACAAACCTCTCTTGCAAAAAGCTCCTACAAATAACTTTTTACAAAATTAGGCTTTTGGACTCAACCTCTTTCAATCATCTCTTAATTCAAACACTTTCATTAGATATTTGAACAAGTCAAACCTCCCTTTCCCCAAAACTCTCTCAACCAAACAACCCTTTTATGTAGGTAAGGTGCGACATGAACATGGCTTATTTTTCTTGCGTAGAGAAAGTCAAAGGAAAATGATGTAGGCGTGATTTGATTCCAGTGTCTTGAATAGTAAGAAATCTACTACCCAAAATTTTAATGAATTTGTCTAGTTGACATCCAGCATGAGCATGTCTTATATAAGTGTAGTATGTCCTATGTGGCATTAGTAAATTACCTATCAACTAATCAAAGAAATTGTGAGAACCGTGTTACTATCAAAAGAAATAAATGCAACTTTAAGGGACAAAATAAATGACAATAATCTATTTTGAATGATAATTTAATTTTGCAATAGACTTAGGTAATAGTAAATAGATGTGGTCTACCTTGATTTTGATCCAATTCGACTACAACTAAACTGAGTGATTCATCACTTCAATGCAACACCAACCAAATTGACCCGCATTGTTGAAAATATGAGTACAGGTAATTTACGGATTTCTGCATTAATTTCGGGTAGACAAGCCACTTCTTAATAGAGTATTAAAAAAATATTAATCGGGTTGAGTTGGATTAATTCTTATTACCCAAATAAGTCTTTATTAATAGTGGGTAGTCTACCCGGTGGGTGGATAAAGTTTTTTCCATAATTTACTTGTATTAAATGTGATAATTGTTAATTATGTTATGAATACATTACAAGAATATTAATTGATCCTCAAATATAGCAATATCATTTTCATCAATGAAACTTTAGTCATGTATAAATTTTTATACGTTTTTTAGAGAGACTAAAAGTGCGATAAATTTCTTTTAATATATATTTATTACAATGTTTTGAATAGTACAAAATCTTAATCTCACCACCTAAAGATTTAGAAGATGTTCTACACTCCTACCCAAGTGCGTCTCCCCACGCCTTGGTGTTTCTACTACATGTATTTTGATAAACATATATAACTTCAAAATTTAGAACCCGTAATGATCACAAAAAAAAAACGACATTATATTGAAGGCAAGTGACTATCCATCTGCGCCAAATAGTAACATAACTAATTCCACTATCATTCTAAATTTCTGACCATATATATAGTTGCAATTTTCCTATGAATTAATATTAGGATAATATAGTAGGGCAAGCTCAGCCATGCATCTAACCAAAGTTGGCTTTGTGAGATGTAGTCCATTCTGAGGTAACAAATAAAAGGCATCCAAGTAGGGTCCGAATCAGTTAATACAAATTATGCAATCAGACATGTTGATTCTTTGTAGTTTATGGGAGTATTGGATGTACCCAAATTGCTGAAAGTTACAGGCTTATAGGATTTATCAAGGGCCCCAAATTTTTTTTTTTCCAACAGGAGAAAAAGAGAGAAAAAAAAAAGAAACGAAGATTACATCATCCGGCCACGTCTTGCCTCTACCGCTAGAACATGACCTTTATGATTAAGACATCTATCTACTTTAACGATTTCACAAAAACTAAACTTACCATACATTGCTGTTAGGGGTGAAAGTTCGGGGTACGGTTTAGACTTTGGCCTAATTCAATCTGATCCGAACAAAATTTGGATTTCAATTTTCCAATCCGAATCCAAACCATTTAGAGTTGATCCAATCCAATCCGAATTTTCAAACTATAGATTGGGTCCGATCCGAAAATCAAATTTTTTAAAACTCTATTTTTTTATGAAATAAATTAGGCGCGACAAGCCGACAACAGCAACCCAATAGATTTACAATTTACGAATTCATAATTCATTACAAACCCCTTAGTCCATTAATAAACTAATAACAAACCCATATGCCATAATTCATTATAACAGAACGTAACAGAATACGTGAGGTTTAGTCCAACAACACATAGCAGGTTCAATTCAACAACAAAGAATACAGCAACAATTGGGTTTTTTTAAAAAAATAAATCAGTTAAGCACTTAAGCCCAATCCAGAATTTACATAATACAAGGCATATTACTATTCGGTTATATTTGATTTTCGGATCCAATTACCCTCAATCCAATCCGATATGAAAATCCAATTTTTTAAAAAATCTCAATCCGAATCCAATCCAAACACAGTTCGAATCCGATCTAAATTACTAATTCAGATTGGATTGGATTGGATTTCGGTTTTTACCCGAATAACTTTCACCCCTAATTACTCTAATATCGAAGACCCTACATTTCCATTCATCTATATTCTTGGTCTTCTAAGTTGTGTATGATCTTGTTTATATTAATTAATATTTAATTTGGTTTGAATTTTTTTATTCAGTCAAACTTTATTCATATTTTTATACTAGTTCATATTAAAATTTACTTACTACTATCTCTATTTCATAAGGATCTTTTCATAACTATACACATGTTCACAAAATAAAAGTTTTGATCATATTCGACTATTCGGGTGGTCATATATAAGAAATATTTTTTTCGTGTGAGATATTGTAAGATTTATTTCGTATGTGTATTTCTAAATCATTAAACTATCATAGATTTTACTTATATATATGTAGTGAGAAATATTAATGGTAAACCGTACATCGGAGAGTGGGGACTGTGTGATTAGAAATTATTTTAACTAATAATAGGGGATAAATTAATGATTGCATGGATGTTGTTAAATTTGTGGTATTTTAAATTTCAAACAGAAGACTTCTCATAAATTCAACTAATGAGTACAAAAGTATATATTTATAGTCAAAGTTGTATATCGAAAATTATGATGTCGAAAATGTAATTATTTAAGGATGAACAAAATAAAATTGTTAATGAAGGGAATTGATGGAATGAATGGTAATCACCAGACAAATAATGAAATTCCCACATGCATGGTTCTAATATCTAGCTAAGGCGGAATATAGAGGGAATCCAAACTATAAAAACTAACCTGATGACCTACGACTACTAGTCTACTATCACCATTATATTTAATCTCTTTATAAATATTTTTCTTTTCTTAAAAGAAAACAACATTGGCAGCAATAGATCTCTTGCTTTTGATCAGACAAAACTCAGTTCTTCAATACTTTTGATTCAAAATAAAAAGAGATGTTCATGGGATTTTCTTTCTTTTTTTCTTATTAGTAGCTATAATCAATTATTTGTTTGAATAAGTTTATAATTATGTCATGTGAAATGATGCGCCAAATACAAATTTTTTTGGGTGCAAATGCGGCAAATATAATTGAGTGTATGGAGAATAATTTATAATAGTAATTTCTATCTGATCCACAACATCATAATTGATTCTACATTTTGATGGACAATTTTATCAAATTAAGTATTATTATTATATGGTACTTATTCTTTGGACATAAGGATGTCTAACTGTCTAAGATTAGGATTTAGGAGTATACAATACCTTATGTAATTTGTTTCTTTGTCATTTTCTACGAGTGGGTGGCTCGTGCACGTTTAATCTAAGAAATTAGCATCCTTCCTCTAATTGCGGTGCTATAACTTCTTATACAATCTTCTACTAACTAATAATGGTCTATTAGACAACTTCATGGTTTTAGATTGTTATTATATCTAACAAACTAACTAACAATAAAAATTACCCCTTACAAGAGGAAATGAGGGATTCCCAATCTCCTCCTCTCCTTCCTTGTAAGGGACTTCAATTTACCTACCTAAAAATAAAAATTATCTTTTATTAATTTAAGTATATTTTCAGTTTATATTTATATTTCAATTGATGGCATAAATAATGAACTTGTCATTTTATATAAACTGAATTTATTAATTTTAAACTATATACTACCTTTAATTTGTTTCTAAATAATACTCTCTCCGTCCCATAATATTGTGTTTGTTTCTTTTTTACACGGTCTCCAAGACGGACCTTTGACTTTCGGTATCTTCAACTTGCTAATAATAATATATATAAAAAGTTGATAGTATGAAACTACATGTTGAGGCGAATCTAACAAGATTCCACATGAGTATGTTTTCTTGTATACATTAATGAAAATATTTAGTCAAAGATTTTAAAGTTTGGCCATCCCAAATGAAACAAAGACTATATTATAGGACGGAGGGAATGTAGATTACACTCACACTTTTCATTCATGCCGATGCAAAACTTTTGAGCACTAATATCTCTAATTTCCTTTTATAAAAAAAAAAAAAATGAGATTAGGATTGGACAAATTAAGGGTAAGAATTCAAAAGGAGAGGTAAATGAACAAACTGCCAATGTGCCATTAATGAATAATGAAGAGGAAGGGGAGGTAAATTACCAAACTACCATTTATGATTTCATTTCTCCTCGTAATTTTTCCTAGATTCCTTTTCGTTACCTAATGTTTTAACTAAATGCTCCCTTAAATCTAAACATTAGGTTCTTTTAAGAAAAAAAAGTTAAGATTAGGAGGGAAAAAATATCCCAATATCCATGTGAGATTGTGAGCCCAGACCCATTTTACTACGCGTTTTGCTTTCCCATGCAAGTTGAAATTAACCACGTGAAATTACCGTGTTAATTATTAATTAAAACCTCTTTTTAGAATGTATGCATAAAAATAGCTTTTAAGTGCTCCACCACACGTGCATTATTGTAGGTTATTCCCAGACAAAAGAGCCCTTAAAACATGACTCAGCTTACCACTCTCCAAGAAGGATTAAGGATTAATATTTCAATGTATGTGAATTTTACTGTCCCAACTTAGTTTGATGCTATTTGGTTGTTTTTTTCTTGATAAATATAAATAATTGAGTTTTTTTAGAATGAGTTTTTCTCATGCTCATGTAGCATTGATACTTGTTCAATTGACATAATAAACAAAAAAAAGAAAAAGATGTGAAATATTTGGATGACAAAAATATAAAAGCCTTACAAATCAAAGAATTTGCTTGCCCAAGTAATTCCAATAGTTAGAATATCTCATGAAAATTTATATATTTTGATCAGTCAAACAAACTTTTTAAGGAAATGAAAGTACATGCGGGAAAAACAAAGTTCTACTAAATTAATTGGGAAAGCAAACTCCGTACTTCTTATCACGGTCAAACAACCACTAATATTACTCCCTTTGTCTTGAAAGATATTCCTATTTCTCATTTTTATGTTTTCTGATGCACGTTTTGTATCATTAATATCTTTAACTAGAAATATATACTAGTAAAATTTATGAAAGATTGATTTTTCGAATGTATTTATTGAGACGAATCTAGCAAAACACAAAACACATAACTATATTTTTCCTTATATATTGGAAATAATTTAAAACTATCTTTATTTAATTATAAATAATACCAAGATTACAAATGGTAACATGTTTTTAGGAGGGGAGGAGTAATCAGTAATATATAGGTAAATGTTTACATTGAGATACACTACTACCAGTAGACCAGTCCACCACTGGTCCATAGCAATTAGCATATAATAATGGCTGTCCATTTTCATTGATGTACAATTAACAAGGAGAAAAGAGAGGAGAGAGATAAAGTGGAAGCATCTATATTTAACAGGAGTTCTATTTATCTGCATTTGGTGTATACTAGAGTCTAGACAATGATGTCGTACCAAGTTGTTGTTGACTATTGACTTTGAAGCACAAAGAAATGTTCTTACAATTAAGTGAAGGTTTTTCTTTAGTTTTTTTCTTGGGCCAGTAAAGGATTAATTATCTAAATCAAAAGATTAGGTAGTTTTTTTAGCCCAGTAAAGAATTAATCATCTAGTTACAGTCAGACAAAGATTAGGTAACCTAGGGGCCATGCAGATGAAAGTGATGACAAGAAATTCACCCCTAAACATAATCAGCTAGCAGATCAGAATCTTATATTTGATTTAAAGTCTTGCCAAATAAGGAGATTACGGCCCTGTTTGGCACTAGCGTTTTAGGTAGCGGATAGAGGTTGGACAAGTTAAAAAGCTACTTAAGGAAAATTAGGAGTGTTTGGTAAGGTAGCGATTATGGTAGCGGGTAGAGATTAGGGTAGATTATGGGTAACTTTTGTAAACGTTACAATAGGTAACGTTTGAAGCAGAAAAGCTAGCGTTTGCTGCTATTGCATTCATTATGCTTTTGATCAACTCTTTTTTTTTTTTTTTAATCAATAAATCTATAATGGTATTGTGTAAAATGCTTTTAGTTGTACTACTTGGGAGTTTTTTGTTATTTTTTTTTTCTTTTACAAAAGGGCTAGCTAAAGTTTCATAATATTTTATGACCCAAATTTCACAAGTATCTTTAATCTAGCTATTACAAACAAGATGTATGCCTTATTTTATATGATTATTAGTATTATTAAAACGTTTAGTTTACATATATATTTCAAAAATTGATTTATGTTGTGTTTTTTGATAGAGAATATATAGGCGTACAAAATAAGTATATTATTACAAAATATACATAGAATATTATATATACTTTTTTTTCTTTATAGGAGTGTATGAAATATACTAATGGTTCAAATATGACATCATACATACATTCGACTCTGTATATATACTTCTCCTGATTTTTTTAGTTGTTTCATTTCTCCTGATCAACACGTTTATCAACGCACAAATTATACCTTTAATATCTCTAATTGTACATAAGTAAAAATTATAAAAAATTGATATTTGGAAAGTATATATATTGAGACGAATCCAACAAGATCCCACTTGACTATGTTTTTTCTTATGAAAAATAACCAAAGACGGTCAAACTACATAAGATGAATAGTGTAAAAAGTCAATATGTAACAACTAAAAAAACGCAGGAAGTATGTTTTATAAACGGTTTTTTCACCTAATACCCCCGAGTTTTCAAAAAATTCACCTGGTACCCTCCATGTTTTCAAAATTCACCAGGTACCCCTCAGTTTCGAACTAATACACTCAGATACCCTTAATGACTAACGACGTTAACCGCCGTTAGCCATTAACCCTAATTTCCTGCTTTAAACCCTAATTAACCCCCTAATCTTAACCCAAATCCTAACACCTACCCTTAACCCTAACCCCAAACCCTAACCCTAACCCTAACCCTAACCCACCACCCACTCCCCACCCTTCCACCACCCTCGGCCCACTCCCCCACCCCCGACCCTCTCCCCCCACCCCAAGACGCCCCTCCCCCACCCCGCATGCCCTCCCCCCACCCCCGCATGCCTTCCCACCCCTCGCAGCCCCTCCCTCCTCCCTCCCAGCGGCCCGCAACCCCCCCCTCCCTCCCCTCCCAGCCCCCGCACCCCCCCTCCCCCCTTCCCCGTAGGCGCGCAGTCCCCCATCCCTTTTCCCCTTTTCCCCTTCCCCCGCCGTCGCACATTTCCCCTTCCCCGCAGCCATCGAACCGCAAATCTTCGATGCAAGAGGCGTCGCATTCCCTCTTCGATTTTTTGTTTCAATTCAAGGGTGTGACGGTTTTTTTCAATTCGGGGTGTGACGGTTGCGGGGAAAGGGGGAGGGGAGGGGCAAGGGGGGAGGGAGTTATGGGTCGCGGTACCAGTGAAAGGGGAAGAGGGGAGGGGCAGGGGTTAAGGTCTGGCCTTGCTAGGGTGGGCCGCACGGGGTGGTGGGAGGGGGTGGGGAGGGGTGGTTATGGGTTCGCGACGGGGTGTGGGGGGTGGGGGTTACGGGGCTGTCGCTAGGGTGGCCGGCGGGGGTGGTGGGAGGGTGGGGGGAGGGTGGTGGGAAAGGTTAGGGTTTAGGGTTAGGGTTAGGGTTAGGGTTAGGGTTAGGGGTTAGGGTTAGGGGGTTAGGGTTAGGGTTAAGGTTAGGATTAGGGGTTAATGACTAACGGCGTTAACCGCCGTTTGTCATTAAGGGTATTTGAGTGTATTACAACAAAACTCGGGGGTACCTGGTGAATTTTGAAAACATGGAGGGTACCAGGAGAATTTTTTGAAAACTCGGGGGTATCAGGTGAAAAAATCGTTTTATAAATGATGACCATTTTGCAAGGGTGAAGGACTATCTTAAACTTGTACGTTTGTTTGAGTAGTAAAAGTTGTATACTCCTTATATGTAAGTTTCATTGAAAATTAATCATTGAGTTTAATCATTTAACTAATTAATCAAATTTTTATATTTAATTCTATAAGTGAATGTATGTCCTTTTTTGTTTTTTGCAATTCTGACAGCTACTTTTGCCAAACACTTATATTTTGAACAGCTACTTTGAACGCTAATCGCTAGCAGCTACTAGTTGACCGCTGAAAGCTACCTCAACAGCTAACAGCTACTGGAACCGCTAGTTTTGCCAAACAGGGCCTACGTGCTAAAACTATCCTTAGTTTGAGAAAAAAGCTAGTCAAATCAAAAGTATTATAATCAAATTATTTTTACATCCCTAGCTCATATTTGAAATTATTTCGTATAGAGCTACACTCTTTATTTTGTATAGTCCCAATTATTAATTAATTTGAAAGAGTCCTAGCTTTTAAAGTCGCTTTTAGAGGAGTCCATTATAACTTAATATGGTATAATAACCTAAATTAGTGGTAGACTAGTATGTAGTAGTGTATCTTAACATAGACATTGACCTATATTAGTTGGTCTGAAAGTCAATTAGTGATACCCAGCGTCACTGCCCAAACTTATTGATTTGGTCCAATCTATGCTCTTGTTGTCGAGGCTTGGGGTCTAAGAAATGCATTATCCGTCCTCACTCCTCACTGAGCAGCTAAGCTAGCTACACATGCATTCAAGATTTGTATATTGAAGGGGATATATAAGTGATAACTAAGTGGTCATTCGAGTGCTACAAGGTCTCTACATTTCCCCTTGGACTATTTAGATGTTTGATCATTGACAATACATCTCCTACTCTGTCATTTCAAGTTCTTCTCCGTTGATCAGATCTTCTGATGGAAAATTTTGGGCTTAAGGTTTTGATGTATTTAAATTGTGAGAGAAAGTTTGTTTTGTTGAGTGGAGGATTGGTGATGTGGCACAGGACATTAAATGTAAATGGTTGTTTTTCTCATTGCTTTGCAAGTTAGATTCACATACATATTTATACTTGCTTATTGTCGGTTGTTTTCACCGACCTAAAGTTGACAACCTTTTCTTTTTTTTTCTAGATGCTTCTTGCTTTCTTACTTAGGATTTTTTTTAGAAGATCATTCTAGGTTAGATTATGCTAGGTTTTTCTAGAAATATCTTCCTAGATTTTTCTAGATTAATTTCAACACTCCCCCTTAATCAGAAAAATCTTGGACTCCAAGTTGTCTTCGAAATTGGATGAATTTTTCTGTTGGAATTGCTTTTGTGAATATGTCCGCGAGCTGCTCCCCCGTTTTGCAGAATTGTAGCTCGATCTCTTGTTTGTCGACTAGCTCACGAATGAAATGATGTCGTATCTCAATGTGCTTCGTGCGACTGTGGAAAACTGGATTCTTTGTCATGGCTATTGCAGACATGTTGTCACAGTAGATAATTGTTGGTTCTTCTGATGTCTGTTGTAGATCTTCGAGAATTCTTTTAAGCCATACTGCTTCACATGCTGCACTTGTTGCTGCTACGTACTCTTCTGCTGATGACAGAGCTACCGTTGCTTGTTTCTTTGATGACCAAGATATAGCTTTGGTTCCCATTGGAAGACGTAGCCACTCGTACTTTTCGGTCGTCAATACTTCGGCCCAATCGCCGCCTCGTGTATCCTGTAAGCTTTTGATTCTCCTCTCGTCTCGCATGGAATTCCATAACCTTTTGTTCCCTTAACGTACCGAGAATCCTTTTCTTTCTTGCCAAGTGAGTTTTACTTGGCTCACTCATGAACCTGGATACGATGCTGACAGCATGTACTATGTCGGGCCTTGTATATGTAAGATAGATGAGAGAGCCGACCAAACTTCGATATATTGATGCATCGACCTTCTCTTTGCCATCGTTCTTAGATAGCCTTTCATTAAGTGCCATTGGTGTAGCCAATGACTTGCATTCACTCATGTTGAATTTCTTGAGTAGGTCGTCTGCATATTTCTCCTGTGAGATAAATATTCTTCTCGGGCTTTGCTTGACTTGCATGCCAAGGAAGTACTTCATGGCTCCAAGGTCGGTCATTTCAAATTCCGACATCATTGTGTTCTTAAATTCTTTAATTATTTTCGAATTAGTGCCTGTGTAGATTAGATCATCTACATAAAGGCACAATATGAGAAAATCTTGTGATCCTTGGACCTTGATATATAGTGATGGCTCACTTGGGCTTTTTGTGAAGCCATTTTGGAGTAGGTAGCCATCTATTTTGCTATTCCAGGCCCTGGGTGCTTGCTTAAGCCCATAAAGAGCTTTACGAAGGCAGTATACTTTGTCTTCTTTGCCTTCGATGAGATATCCTTGCGGTTGCTCAACATATACTTCTTCTTCGAGCTCCCCATTTAGAAATGCTGACTTGACATCTAATTGAAAGAGCGGTAATTTAAGTTGAGCAAAGAAGAGCAAGGATCGACTCGATAGTCTCCATGCGGACAACGGGAGCATATGTCTCGTTAAAGTCAATGCCTGGTTGTTGGGAGTAACCTTTTGCGACGAGACGAGCCTTGTATTTCTGGATGGAGCCATCTTCATTATACTTGACCTTGTAGACCCATTTGAGTCTGATGACTTCTTTGTCTTCAGGTTTCTCAACAAGCTACCATGTGTTGTTTTTCTCGATCATCTTGATTTCTTCATTCATGGCCTCGATCCATTTGTCTTCTCGAGCAGCTTCTTGAAAGCTTTGTGGTTCGCTAGTGAAGAGAGCCATGATAGCTTGATTGCACTGGAAATCCTCCAAGTAGCCTGGTGGTCGCCGATCTCTTTGTGAACGTCGCACTACTGGAGCCGAGCTTTGAGAGTTTGATCCTGATGTTGGACTCACCGATCTCGAGGATGTTGTTGGAGATCTCGGTGATGATGGACTGGAGGATGACTGCGTTGCTGGATGATTTGGGCCTTCATCTTCACTTGGGCTTGGTGGAAGAAAATCTCCTTCACGTGGCTGAGATTCATTCTTCATCCACGTCCATTGAGCTCCTTCATCGAAGATGACATCTCTTGAGATTATTAGCTTCTTAGATTCGGGTTGATAGAGACGATATCCTTTAGATTCGTCACTATATCCAATGAAGATACATTTTTCTCCTTTTCCATCAAGTTTTTCCCGATTTTCTTTCGGGATATGGGCATATGCTATGCACCCGAAAACTTTGAGGTGCTCCACTCTTGGCTTTCTCTTATGCCAAGCTTCGTAGGGTGTCATTCCCTTCACTGCTTTCGTGG
Organism: Beta corolliflora; assembly: GCA_947648045.1. Classification (NCBI taxonomy): domain Eukaryota; kingdom Viridiplantae; phylum Streptophyta; class Magnoliopsida; order Caryophyllales; family Amaranthaceae; genus Beta; species Beta corolliflora. The sequence continues at coordinate 448,502 of CANSZD010001703.1, forward strand.
GAGACCTATTGAGAATATATACTGCTGTATGGACAGCTTCGGCCCAAAAATATTTTGGCAATTTTTTTGCTTGCATCATACTACGGGCCATTTCAGCAATTGTTCTATTTTTTCTTTCCGCAACACCATTTTGTTGAGGTGTGCGTCTTACTGTTAATTCTCTTTTGATCCCATGCTCCTTACAGAAGCTATTAAATTCTTTACTTGTAAATTCTCCCCCACGATCTGTTCTAAGAATTTTTATTGAATGCCCACTTTGTTTTTCTGTGAGGGCTTTAAATTGCATGAAGTGGGAAAATGCTTCTGATTTTGCCTCCAAGATATAAACCCACATCATGCGAGAGAAATCATCAACAAATAATAGAAAATATCTTTTTCCGCCAAGAGACGGATTTCTGGTTGGGCCCCATATATCTGCGTGAACGAGCTCTAATGGAGCTCTAGCCCTCCAGGATGAAGTAGGGAATGTCAATCTATGCATTTTCCCATATATACAACCCTCACATATTTTTCTTTCATTAGTTATAGGTGGAAGCCCAATCACCATTTCTTTTTGTTTTAACAGTTTTAAACTGTTAAAATTTAGATGCCCGAATCTTAAATGCCACAATGTGGACTCATCCACCATAGAACTTAGGGCAACATTATTCTCCAATTGCATTTTTAATGGGAATATTTTATTAGGAGCCATTTGAGTAGTAGTAATTAATTGCCCTTTTCTCTTATCAAATATGAGGCATTTATTAGCATCAAATTTCACCATGTAGCCTCTTTGGATCAGTTGGCCTACACTTAACAAATTTTGTGCAAGCCCGGGGACATAGAAAACATCATAAATAAATTTAGACGAGCCGTTTTTTGTTCTAACGGCTATTGTCCCCTTGCCAGCAACCTCTTGGTTGCTTCCATCACCAAGAGTAATTTGTGTTTTTATGTTTTCATCTAGACTGACAAATGAATTTTTGTTGCCAGTCATGTGGTTAGAACAACCACTATCAATATACCATACATCATTTGACTCTTGGTGAGCATTTAAACATGTATAAAATAATTGATCTCTAGGCTCCTTATTTTCCGTAAAATTGACCTCTTCCTTTTGCCGGAACCAATAATCTTTTTCAAAGTGAGTGTGTCTTTTGCATTTCTTACACTTATACCGGCAATCTTGTGTATTATGGCCATTTTTCTTACATAAATTGCAATATGAGCCAGATTGGTTATTTTCTCGAGTTCCTTGATTTTTGTAATTTCCTCTCCCCCTGCTACGGTTATATGAAGTACCTCCTTTACCGTAGCTATTTTTACTTTTATTTTCTCCATTATTAGAGAATTTTAATTTAGCCTGAAAAGCTTGTTCTAGTGGCTGCTCTGTAAATCTACGCATTCTATCTTCATGTGCTAGAAGGGAGCCCATTAATTCAGTTAAACTTAATTTAGATAAATCTTTATTAGACTCCTCTATAGCAGCCACTATATGATCATAATTTTTGGGGAGACTTCTTAATATTTTCCGAACAACTTGGACATCTTCAATTTTATCTCCATTAGTTCGGATTTGATTTATAATATTTGTTACTCGACTAAAAAACTCTTGAATTGTTTCATTTTCCGCCATTAATAAATTATCAAAGTCTCTCCATAAAGATTGAAGTTTGAAGAGTATTACCTTTTCGGAGCCCCTATATTTTGTCTCCAGGATATTCCAAGCCTCCTTGGCCGTTGTAGCAGCCATAATAGTAGGGAGGATTGTTTCATCTACTCCCCGATATATTAAGGATAGGGCATAATTATCCCTTATCCGATTTTGTTTATATTGCTTTCGTCGTGTTTCATCCCAAGTAGCTTCTTGGATTAAATCATTTGGTTGTTCATAACCATTTTGTACTAACTCCCACAAATCTTGTGAGATAAATATGGATTTCATTTGAATTGACCATTGTTGGTATTTTTCTCCCTTAAATGTGGGTACCCAATTTACTTGGGGGTAGTTAAATGTGTTTGAAGTTGAAGTGTTTGGGGATGCCATTTTAGTTTATGTGGTGTTTGGTTTTTATTTAAGGGAGTTGGTTTATTTTATGTTTGGTGTATAAGTTTTATGGGAGTATGATAATTTATATAATGTAGTGGAGGTTTGGATTTAAATGGCTCTGATACCAATGATGGAAAATTTTGGGCTTAAGGTTTTGATGTATTTAAATTGTGAGAGAAAGTTTGTTTTGTTGAGTGGAGGATTGGTGATGTGGCACAGGACATTAAATGTAAATGGTTGTTTTTCTCATTGCTTTGCAAGTTAGATTCACATACATATTTATACTTGCTTATTGTCGGTTGTTTTCACCGACCTAAAGTTGACAACCTTTTCTTCTTTTTTTTCTAGATGCTTCTTGCTTTCTTACTTAGGATTTTTTTTAGTAGATCATTCTAGGTTAGATTATGCTAGGTTTTTCTAGAAATATCTTCCTAGATTTTTCTAGATTAATTTCAACATCTTCCACAAAGCAAATCAGATTGCAGTGCTTCTCTCAAAACAAGGGCACAACCTCCCACAGTTGACGTTGATATTTCGTTAGATCCTACCTTAGATAATTATCTTTTTCTAGATTTGTTACGCTACTCCTTTGATGGTTTGGTACAGTGTCATATCTTTTTCTCTCAGGGCATTCTTTTTCTAATATGGTATAATGATCAAAACTTTATATTATACTTGTATTCGGCACTTTCGATTTTCATCTCTTCAATAAAGATCTTCATACTGGTAATCTAAATCATTGTTAATTTGACTCTCCTATGTCAAAAGGAAAAAAAAAGTGATCAATAATTAACCACAATCTCATTTAATTTCCTTGGTTTTCGTTGCTAGAAATTGCGATCAACCATTAACTATTCAAGATAAGAACACCTTGTTATTCTGATAATTTTTTTTTCATTTTTATTTTTTGGCAGGTAAGGCTACTCTATCAAGTTGTGTATGATCTTGTTTATATTAATTACTCCCTCCGTCCCATAATATAAGTCCCCTTTCCTTTTAAAGTGTGCCAAAATATAAGTCATATTTCTATTTTCAATCAATAATTATGTCCAAAATACCCTCATGAAATTAATTTAATTCCCAAAAAGTCCTTATAATTTAAACTTCCAATGCATCGTTATTAATGATAAAATGGAATCTTTTAATTGAACTCATCTACACATGCATTAAACCATGCAACATTAATGTTCACTTTTTATTTTTTGTTAAAAAGAAAAAAAACAATATAGGTGTTTTCCAATAAAAATGAATCTTTTTATTCAAATAAAACAAGATTCCACTTTACCTTAATTCCCGTGTAAAAACATAATTAAGGCTTATATTATGGGACGGAGGGAGTAATATTTAATTCGGTTTGAATTTTTTTATTTAGTCAAACTTTAATCATATTTTTATACTAGTTCATATTAAAATTTACTTACTATTATCTCTATTTCATAAGGATCTTTTCATAACTATACACATGTTCACAAAATAAAAGTTTTGATCATATTCGACTATTCAGGTGGTCATATATAAGAAATATTTTTTTCGTGTGAGATATTGTAAGATTTATTTCATATGTGTATTTCTAAATCATTAAACTTCCATTTTAACATAATGGTTTTTTGATTAAATATAATGGTTTTTTGATCCAAATTTGTGGACATCTATGATAGTTTAATGATTAAACTTCCATTTTAACATACCAAATGTCCCCTTATAAGAGATGTCCACAAATTGTTTATCATTGTGAAATCTTAACCCTACGTAATTAGTTATTATCTTCTTTACGACTTTATTTTATTTTGTTCTCTCCATCTGTGAGAGGTTTTTCCCCCTTTTTGGTGGGCTGCTTCTCATCTTTGTATGAGTTTTCTTATTTTCATGGTGTTTAATAATTTCGAAGATGATCTAGATCTATGAGGGTTTAGGTTCTTTACGTAATTCGTCACTAGGAACAATTATATCACATAATCAGATTGTGAATGTCTCCACCTGGAAAGATGCAAGGACATCAAAATACAATGCTCGCGTCAAACTTGAAGCGTTGGAGTTAGAGCTGTGCTCGAGTATGCTTAAAATTAATTGGTTCCATTGTGAAAATTGTTGTGATTTGCTAAATATGTATTTTTCAGATCTTAATTATCATTGTATGTGCCGTATGACTTAGAATTAATGATATATTTTCTTCACGATAAAAACAAACCCTACGTAATTAGTTCAATCATATAGGCTTAAATAATTTTAATCATGAAAACAGTACAGGTTGATTTTGATATAATCACAAAGGAAATTAGGGGGTATATTATTCCATGGGATGTCTATAAAGAGAGAAAAGAATTCAAGGTTATTTATTTCCTTTCTCCAGTAGTTTTTCCAACACTCGTTTACCTAATGTTTGAACCATACCAAAACGCTCCCTTAATTAAGTCTAAGTACTCGTTTGGTTGCCAGGAATTTATGTAGGCAATGAAAATTCCCATGATTTTCTCATTTGGGAAGTTGTTTGGTTGACAGGAAGTTGAGAAAATGGGTGCAATGGAAATTCCTTAGGAAATTGAAATTCCCACAAAATGTGGGAATTTAATTACCCACTCCCCCCTTGGTCAATCATAATTCCCACATGAATTGCAAATTCCTTGATGTCAACCAAATAAATTTAGGCCATTTCCTAGGAATTACATAAGGGGAGTAATTTCCTAGGAAATGAAACTTCCTACAGGAATTAAATTCCTACTATGGGCCTGTTCTCCCCAACTTTTTTTCAGTTCAGTTGAGTTTAATTCAGTTCAGTTCAGTTCCTAAATGATAATCATTACTATTAATTAGTTATTATTTAATTCAGTTCAGTTCAGTTCGTTCAATTCAGTTCAGTTCAGTTGTTTTATGCCGAAGAGAACAGACCCTTATACCAAACGAGAGACATTAGGCGGTAAATTTTATCCCAATACCCATGTGAGCCATTTTACTACGCGCTTTGCTTTCCCGTGCAAGTTGAAATTAACCACGTGAAATTACCGTGTTAATTTTTTTTTAATAAGGTAAGAAGGAAAAAGGTTAGGAGACCCTCCACACGAGGGGAGCTCCTACCTTATCAGTTACAAGGATATTATGGAGAGAAGAAGAAGTACAATCTACTATAGAGAAATGACTATCTACTAAATGACCAACATTAGCTATCCAATCCGCTGCCTTGTTTGCTTCCCGGAATACATGACGTATATCCCATGACTGAAAATATTTGAGAAGGTAGCGGATGTCTCGTATGATGTTGGAGATCTGCCAGGGGGGTGACCAGATGCCTTTTACTGCGTTGATGACCATAAGATTATCGCCCTCGATGAAGATGTGGTGAATATGATTTTGGAGGGCTACGAGAATACCCTGATGAAGAGTTGTAGCTTCGGCAATGAAGACCGAGGAGGAGCCGAGATTAATTGTTGAGGCTGTGAGGAGGTCTCCAGCTGAATCCCGGATAATAATGCCTGCTGCTGCAGAGTTGCCACGAACCGAACCGTCGAAGTTGAGTTTGAAAGATTGTGGAGGGGGAGGCTCCCAGGCGACGAGGATGGAGTTGTTGTGATATGGGGGGTGGTGGAGTGATTTGGATGGGGTGGTGAGAACGGAGACCCATTGGAGAAACAGTTGTCAACTGTCTCCCTTAGGGTCCATTCTTTGTGGAGGAATTTGACCTTGTGTAGGATTCTATGAACATTAAGGGTGTCGTTATTGAAAATGACATCGTTTCTTTCTTTCCAAATGTTTCAAATAATGAAAATGAATTTTACAATTTGAGTCTTATTCTGCCGAAGAGTGGAGAGAGTGGTGAGCAAGGGGGTGACATTTAGAGAATGGGCTAGCCAATCTCTGACCTCTTGTAACTCCCAAAAGAGTTTAAGACATTGACATGAAAGAAACAGGTGGTCTAGAGACTCTTCTACTAGATTGCAGAAGCTATAGTAGTTAAAAGGGATGATGTTTCGTTGAGCTAGAATTTGGCGAACTCCGAGGCTGTTATGACAAATTTGCCATAGGAAGATCTGTAGTTTCGGGGGAATTTGTAGCTTCCAGATCCATCGATATTCCCATTTGGCTTGTTGAAGAGGAACTTTATGGGCTAGCCAATTGGCTGATTTGACTGTAAACTAATCTGAAGAGGAAATCCCCCAGATGGGCTCGTCAGGAAGAGGGTTCATCGGAAGAGGAATTCCTTTAATAATCTTGACGATATGTTCGGGCAAAAGATCCCAATTTATGTTTGGGAGGATGAAATTGCTTAGGCGCAAAGAAATATCGACTTGATCATGGGGGATGTCAAGCATGTTGATAAGGCTATCATGAGAGCACCAATTGTGCAGCCAGAAGAGGATTTGGTTACCATCTCCAATTTTCCATCAGATGCCTTTGCGGAGGATGTTTCGCTGTTGGAGGATTTTCCTCCAAATAGGAGAATCTTGTGGTTTAGGTGAGCAAGTGAAGAAAGATTGTCTGTTCAAATATTTTTTCTTTATTAGCTTAACCCATATATTGTTTGGGTCTGTTAGAATTTTCCAACCAAGTTTTGCAATATATGCTTGGTTCATTGGAATGGTTTTGCGTAAACCAAGTTCCCCAACAGATTTGGGGGTGCAAATTTTATCCCAAGCAATAAGAGGAATACTATTTTTGTCCTTATTTTGTCGCTAAAAAAATTTCCTGTGGATGGAGTCTATTGATTTTGCCAGATCTGAGTGTAGAAGAGTTGATGCACACGTATATAAAGGCAGGGACTCTAGGTTTGATTGTATTAGAGTCAGTATGCCAGCTTTGGAGAGGAAGCCTGACTCCCAAAGGTTAATACGTTGTTCGGTTTTGCTAAGAATGGAGTTCAGGTCCACTTTAGTGGGATGGAAAGAGCTGAAGAAAACTCCCAAGTACCGTCCTAGGGAGGAATTACGGAGCATATTGAATTGGCTGGCTAGAATGGTTTTCCTTGCTGGTTGAACATGCTTCGAGAAAATGATAGATGACTTGTGAAAGTTTACAAGTTGCCCTAATAGGTTGCAAAATTCATCTAGTGTTGTTTTTAAGTTTTTACATGCTGTATTGGATGCTTTACAGAAAAGAAGGTTGTCATCGGCAAACATAAGGCACGGGATGTTTGCAGTTCGCGGATGGATTTTGAAACCGATTCCCGAACCCCGAATATGGGTTTGAAGCGTTAATTTCCTGATTAAAACTTCCATGCATATAATGAACAAATAGGGTGAAAGGGGATCGATCACCTTGTCGTAGGCCCCTAGATGGCCGGAACCATTGTGAAGTATCACCGTTTACTTTGATTGAATAAGAGACGTTAGTGACACATTCTTTTATCCAAAGGACCCAAGTGGGAGGAAATCCAAAAGCGGTGAGTACTTCTGTAACACTCCGTCATTTTATAAACATAATATAAACAAAATAGAGCATTCTATTAAAGATATGACGATAGCGGAAATATCGTCTGACGGAAATGTCACTCTAAATAAGGGTTAAATATAAACTAAAGAAAATAAAACCCAAATGAATTATCTCAAAATAACCATAAAGAGGCCGAACAACCTCAAAATCCCAAAATAGAAAACCTAGAACAATAAATGATAAGATTGCTTCAAAATCCTAAATAAAATCTCTCTCATTGCCCAAAAACGAAAATAATTAGGCCTCAAAAGTACCTGCAAAATAATCAACAAACATCCACAATCAATGGGGAGTAACTAACAGCTCTCTCAGCTCAATTAGGATCCATATAAGAGTTATAAAAGTTTTAATAATCAAGTCATACACAATATCTCAGAGATACACTTCAAACAATCAAATAAACAAATAAATAAATAAGAACAACAGAAACAATATAATACAACATGCTATCCACAAACAGGGTAAAGTTAACATAATGATTAGACAAATAAATATACATATGATCAACTCAAGGATCAACAAGATAAACCTTCAAATCTAAATGAAATAATAATATGAACAATATAAACGATAATTATAACGTTTCCAAAATAATCTTCTTAACACGTTTGAGGAGGAACTGAACGTAAGTGGATCGCAACCCACTGTTCCTATTTGGTTATAGTATTAGGACCCTGCTCGCCTATGTCTAGTATGGCCATACCCTGATGCGAGATAGTACCCTGCTCAGTACTTCCCGACCTCTCAGACGACAACTAATAACCAAGACGGACTCACACACCCTGCTCAGTATGTAAGTATAAACTGTATACCCTGCTCAGTACACATTGACTGTTCATTCCTAGGAGACCATGCCGTCTCACTAGTCATCATCCTCAAACAAAAATAAGTAATATAATATAATTTCATCGTCTGCAGAATGCCCTTCAAGGTCTTACATCAAACTGCAAGAATCTAGGGTATTAACCCACCAATTCCAAACTGCAAGAATTTAGGGCCTCAACCCATAAATTCCCATTTACAACAAACTACAAGAATTTAGGGAATCAACCCATAAATCCCAATTCAAAACAACTTCATAGTTTCTCGAAAAACAATAATCATAAGATCAACAATATTATCTCCGAAAATATAATTTAACTCAACAAGAAACCAGGAAATAATAGGAATACATATAATAGCTTAAAACCAATTTCAAGAGTTCAAACAATATCATTTTCATCCAAACAACCAACCAAAATTCATATCCGAAACCATCACATGAAATTAACTGAACTAATAATATTGTCATGAAAAGTAATCCACTCATAGCTTATATATAACACACAATACTTAGTCAAACATGCTGCAAATTCCATGAACATTCTCATAAATTCAAACCATGATAATGTCCACTCAAAAATAAAATCACATATAATGAACCATATGGCTTAACTTTGCAAAACAACTAACTGTAATCTCATAAAAGACAAATGTCGCAACACCACTAGACAATACCACTAAGAAAATTATGCAACCCATTAAGTAACTTAGTGAACATATTTGATTAAGACTCAAAAGACTTCTGTTAGCAATACATAGATATTAAGACTAAGAATGAAGCATGAAATACAACATGGATCACCAAGTATTAACAAACAAAACCAAACAAAACTATTAACAAACCCACGAGAAAGAAAGGCGAGATGCAATAAGCAACAATATAGTCATCATCTTCATGCACTGTAACAAAAACAAATTGCAAAGACTAAAGAAAATAGAAGGTATTACAGCCCCAGAACAATAACAAGAGCCCAAGAATGGTAACAAACAAAGCAATAACTGATTAACCACCACCAAATTTCATCCACACCTACAATACTCATTGAAACAAACATACGACATGAAGTTATTCCCACCCAAATTCCTAACATAATACTAAACCAAGATTAATTATTAGAACTAATATAATCTTATATGAATTCTAACCGCTCTAGGAAAACCGTTAGTTACCTTTGAAGATCTCCAATTGCTTGCATTTTCATTATGTACTGTTCTGTTCCGACCACGATTCCCGACGATCAAACACTCGGATTCACAATCTCTCCGGTCAAAGTGAACGCCCTGATGTCCTCAACATGCGGTCCAAATTTTGGGATGATCCAACGGTTAGATCTCAGGAGACGGTCATTTTCGTGAAGGTGTGACAGGAAAAATAGGGTGACTGCACTCATCTGATTGAAACGGAAACTGCAGTAGCGTCTTTCCCTTTCTTCAAAAAAAAATTGCACCACGAGCAAGATCTCTCCGAGTAGATGAATTTCGACTACTCACACGCCCAAATCCGATAAGAAACGAAGGAGATATGGGGAAAACAACATGGGTGTGCAAAAATGGACGAAAATACGAAAAGAGAATAAAGTGATGGGGGTTACCAAGGGAGTTACAAGGAGACCAAAAGTCACTCTTCCCACTTCATAAAAATCTGATTTTTGGACAGCAACTTAGGAACTTAAACCTCAAGGTTAACAAGTCAATACAACGGTCCAAACGCGCTAAAATCGATAAAATGAAATAAAACGTAGCTCAAACGTGCAAATTTAAATACTATAAAATATATAATTTCTAACCAAATAAATTATATAAATATAACATTTTAAAAGTTGAAAAACAAATAATACAAGATATAATATTTTTAAGAAGTAAAATACTCTAGTTTTAACGGAAATTAATAATTAAAAAAAAATAACTCGAAGAAATAATGAGCGAAAATCCGAGGTGTTACAACTTCCCAAAGGAAGTCCCATTCGATTCTATCATAAGCTTTTTCCATATACCAAGGATGTATTGGCCTAGTGGTTAAGATTGAGGTGCTGTGAACGATAGGTCACAGGTTCGAATCCCCCCTCCCCTTCTTTGTAATTTGTACTGCCTTCGTGGCTCATATGGATCAAAAAAAAATAAGCTTTTTCCATATCGAATTTTAAGGCACACCAACCAGTTTTATTTTGAGATTTTTGGAAGTTGTTTAGTGCTTCTTGTGCTATTAGTAAGTTGTCATGAATGGAGCGATCCTGAGTGAAAGCGTTTTGAAGAGGGCTTATTTCTCTCTGTAGAATAGGGCGTAAGCGGTTAACAATGATCTTGGAAATTCCTTTGTAGATCGTATTGACGAGACTAATAGGTCGAATGTGATCTGGTGTTTCGGGAACATTTTTTTGGGGATGAGGGTGATGAGAGTATGGTTGAGTGAAGGTGGTAATTTGCCATGGTGAAAGAAACTTTGAATTGCAATAACGACGTCTTTTTCTATAATTGGCCAGTAGGCATGGAAAATTTTTGCTCCGTATCCATCTGAGTCGGGTGCTTTATTAGGGTTAATATCAAAAATTGCCTCTTTGACCTCAGTTGGAGTAACTGGAGCTAATAAGAGCTGAGAATCCGATTGTGAAACAAATGGAGTGAGGAAGCTGAGGTCTAAAGTTCTTTGATCACTGATATTTGATGTGAATCGATCTTGGAATGATTTGGTGAGTAAATTAGTAAGATCTTGTTGTGAGTCAACCCATTGTCCTAAATCATTTCTTAAACGGAAGATGGAGTGGGTTCGAATCTTTTTCATTTTGTTATGGAAAAATCTAGAGTTGCGATCGCCTTGGGTGAGCCAAGTTTTGCGGGCGGTATTTCCCCATGCCTTTGGAGTGAAGAGAAGTAATTTTTCTCTTTGGATTATAAGTCGATTGATATGTTTAATCCATATTTCATTAAAAGGTTGATGCCATAATTTGCCTTGTAGTTCTTTTAGTTTATCGTCATTACATTGTATTTTATTAGCTGTGTGTTTGTACTTTGTTTTGGCCCAAGATTTAAGAGCAGTCTTGATGCGAAGCAATTTTTGCTGAATGCGGTAGAAACGTGATCCTGTAATTTGAGTATTCCAATTTTTCCTGACAATAGAGTGCGACTCCTTGTCCAGGACCCAAAAGTTTTGAAATCGAAAGGGCGGTGCTTTGGTAAGAGGCGTTTGGTTTGTTGAGAACAAAATTGGGGCATGGTTTGATACAGTAAAATTGCCATAAATCAACGTACTTTGATTGAAGTCATTATAAAATTGCGTATTTGAGATAGCCCTGTCAAGTCGTTGATAAATGGGTCTGTTGTTAGACAAACCTTTCCAGGAAAAGGCTTTATGATGGCAAGGAATATCAATTGTTGATTGCATTTGGAGAAGCTGGGGTAAGCGTTGTAGCTGACTATTTTTAATAGGGGACCCCCCAAGTTTGTTTTGGTGGAGGAGCATTTCATTAAAGTCACCAATTAGAAGCCAAGGATTTTGTACCTGTAGTAAAAATTGATTGAGATATGTCCAAAAGACATCTTTTCCCGAATTTTGAGCTGGACAATAGGTCCCTATAATAGAGTATATCTTGTTGGCGGGTTTGTAAAGAATTTCCAAATGAACGAGTCAGTCATGAGTAACCTGATTTTGCAGGGTAATATTGGTGTTATTCCAACACACCCAAATACCTCCCGCGTGATTAATTGGATCTATGATTATATTGTTATGAAACTGGAGAGTTTTAAGAATTCGCTTGCTATTTACATTATTTGTTAATGTTTCTATGACGAAGATGATATCCGGATTGTATTTATTTTTTAGATAAATTAATTCGCTCAACGCTTGGGGTCTTTTTCCCCCCTTGGATATTCCAACTCAAAATTTTCATTTAACCGTACTTTGAAAGGGCCTAGTTCTTTTACTATCGAGTTGGTGCGAAACTCGATTTAGGCCTTCGCTTTCTAGCCACCCATTTAGGATTGGACCTGCAAGGCTGCAACCATGAACAAAAACGTTATGGGGTGGAAAAACACCCCTGTCAAGCGAGCGTCAAGCACTCGGTTCTTTATGGCTTTAGAAGCCAGTTCAAAGTAGATGGGCCCAGGGCCCATTTTATTACCGAAAGAAAAAAAGGGGGTTGAGGGCCCATTTTTCCGAAACCGAGAAAGGAGCTGGAGTGGGTTGTCCATTCTTGGCGAGATTGAGGCCCCATGAATCATGGGCAGTTAACCGAATGTAGCTTGGTGGATCAGTACCTGCACAAGGAGTCGCACATGTTAGAGGGGGGGGAACACCCCTGGCAAGCGAGTGTCAAGCACTCGATTCGTTTGGGCTTTAAAAGCCTGGTCAAGTATAGACAGATGGACCAGAAGTCCCTTGGCAGTCCAGCCTAACATCAATGTTAGCAAAATATCGCGTGCAAAAAAAGTAATGGGCCTCCACCATAGAGGGATGAAGTAAGGACCAATCACCCTCAAACTAGGATGGTGAAGGTTAAAACCTGTCACAGAAAGAAAACTGGTCAGGGGGTGTAAAACCACCCCTGTGCAAAAGCGAGTGTCAAGCACTCGGTTCATTAAGGTTGTGAAAGCCTGATCAATAAATTGAATCTCTATGGAATTTGCGCCTCGTTCCATTAAAGTAGTCAAAAAGTATTGCTGTAATAAATGAATTATATCAATAAAAAGCATATTATGAACAAAATTATTGTAGTCAAGGAAAACAAACGCAATATTAGGATATACCATGAACCAGAAGAGCCAAACTTTATCTACGAACCAATATTTTGGCGGTGTGCAAAGGGGACTTAAAGACATCGACAGAAGAAAAAAAATGAGAATATGACTTGGGATTTTCCTCCAACGACAAACAATAACAGTATAACTATGAAGAATCCATAAAAATCCATGCTTAAACATAGTTAAGTAAACAGACAATACGCTCAACCTATGAAGATTTAACATACAATCCCAGAATTCCAAATAAAGAGTACAAGACAGCATCAAAGCATTGTTGCCGCCCCACAAAAACAACTTGAATATCTTAGCACACCATCGATACTTGAAAAACTTGACAATAATATAAGGGTATCTACCTAGATTAACCCATATATGCTTCGGCAGCGTTAACAAATTGCTTAAATATATAGTCCGAATTAGGTACTTAAGAGGGACAATGTTCCAATAAAGAATGGTAGTTAAGCAAGAGTTAATCCAAAAAAGGTTGAGATGATGCAAACACATAGAGATAATCAGCCTATAGACGACTACTTGCCAACCAAGCAGGGAAAAAATGCAAGAGAAATTTCCACAAAGATGATGAACATACCAATCCATAGCAAAGTAATACAATTTAGTTGGGAGAAGTTGAGAAATGTTAATTGACAATGTAATCAACTCATAACCACACCATATACGTGCCATAGAAAGAAGAATGTGGGCATAATGGTAGGACCAGATCCAAAGGGGACGACTTAGGAAAAGACCCTCTCAATACTTCCTCCGTTCCATAATAAGTGAAACACTTACTTATTTTAGAACGTTTCAAAATAAGTGAAACATACCTTAAATGGAAAAAGAAAAGAACAAAATGACAAGAATACCCATCAAAACTTGTGTGGTTTCTTTCTCTCTCCTCCTTTTGATAATGAAATGAAAAGGGTATTTTATGACTTTTTGGCTTTTGAAAGTGATGTTTATTAAATCTTGTGCACAATCCCTATGTTTCACTTATTATGGAACGGAGGAAGTACTTAATAGAGAGTGATGAGAAATTGAAATACAATCATGAATAATCAGACTAAAATAACTGGAAATAGTGGACAGAAAGATATTAGGACCATTTAAAGAAAAGGAAAGCAATTCTACCCAAAACCAAATAAGATTCAGGAAAATACGCAATTGAGCACCATAACTAGACCATAACCAAAGAGTGATGAACAAAAGTAGGCACATTGGAACAATTGAAAGAGTATGACAAAAATTTGAGATCCAACCATTCAAATGCAGAAAAATAAGGATCGAAAAAGTGGGCACAAATAATACATATAAAACCATAGCAATCTTATACCAATTAAGAGAAGGAAGTTCAGATTTACTACCGTACAAGGCAGTGAACAATAATCGCAACCCAATAAAAACCAAGGAGGATAGAAGACTTACCTGGGAGGAGCCATGGAGATGGTTGAAGGTGCTTTGAGAGCAGCGCGCACGGTGTTTCAGGATTGGGTGGTGACGGTGGCCGCGGTGTTGTTGTTCATCATCGGAGGCGGTTTAGAGGATAGGGAGAGAGAGTTGAAACACAATCTCTCAAGATCTAGAGGGCAAACAATGGTATTTCGGTATATTTGAGATGAAATAGGCTTGTTAATGGGTGATTCAGGCTGGAAAGAAATATACAAGAAGGTCTTAGGTTGAGATTCATGAAAGTTCTTTGGGTTAATTGAAATTTCTTTGTGTGTTTTTCTTTTTCTTTTTCGTTTTCTCTCTCTAGAAACCCCTAGCATCTTTTGGGACTTTCTCTCACTATAGTATCATATATTGTTACTTTTAATTAATTACCGTGTTAATTACAATCCTTTTTTTAGAATGTAGCCATGTAGGCATAAAAATAGCTTTTAAGTGCTCCACCACACGTGCATTATTGTAGGTTATTCCCAAACAAAAGAGCCCTTAGAGCAGCTCCAGCATAGTGTATTAAGTTCTAGCTTGCAAATATCAAAGAGTTGGAGCTAGTAGTTTTGTTGTTGGAGTGAAAGGAAGCTTATTGCTTTGTGAAGCCAAGTAGCTCCACAAAGCTACTTGCTTTGTTCTACTCTTTGTGGGTTCCACTTTCACTTTTCACTTTCAACTTCCACTTTTTATTCCACTTTTCATTTCACTTTCAACGGTAATGTGGAGCTGATGATGTGCAATTTTTGGAGCTGTAGATTAATTTGCAACGGTTATGTTGTGCTACAGTATATGCAACGTGTTTTTTGTTTTAAATTTTTTTAATTTTTTTTTTAAATATTAGTCTATAAATAGGAGTACTAACAATGTTGTAAAAAAATATACCCACAAAATTTCTATAATCTCTTTCTCTCATATATTATTTCCTTCAAAAAAATATACCCACAAATGGATGATTATTCTCAAGATCCATATAGTCAATATTATCCTTATTTAGAAAATTTTCACAATTTAGAAAATCAAACATCCCAAAGTCCAACCCAAAATAATCCAAATGCCCAAAATGTACCGATTCGCCCAACTTCCCGATCTTACTATGATCCAAATCAAGCGATTCCCCCCGATGCTCAAATGTATTACCATCCATCCTATTATTACCAGCCTAGGCCGACTAATCGTCCGACTACGCCTATGTACTACTCTCGTCCTCCTTTCCCTCATGAATCATATGTGGTTCATGAAAGTTCAAGAAGAGAGAGTATTGGAGCTTCTACCATGCACCAAGACTCTCCAATTTCAGGAGTGGCTATCGATGTTGATGAAGAAGAAGAGGATGTAGAGGTTCAGAAGAACACTGGTGGCGGAGGAAGAGACAATAATGGTAGAGAAAGAGGGAGAAACAGAGGAAGAGGGGTTGGAGGAACAAAATTCAAGTGGAGCCACGAACAAGATCAAGATTTATGTAAAAGCTGGTTGACAATTTCAAATGATGCTGTTGTAGGAACCGATCAGTCGTACGGGGATTTATGGGAGAAAATTGTTCAATACTACAACCAGTGGAGGACAGAAGGTCCCGAGGTTGATGTTGAAAAAGTCTCTAATCACTGGTACAAAATGAGTGCCGAGGTTTCAAAGTTCAATGGGTGCTACATTCAAGTGAAGGATACACATCCTAGTGGCCATGATGAAGATCAAGTGATCGAGATGGCCATCAAACTTTGGAAGAACCGCAACCCAACTGATAGAAATTATCCTTACCTACATAGTTGGAAATTCTTCGAGATCAACAAAAATGGAAAGAGTTTGTTACAAAAGAAGGTAGTAAGTCAAAGAGAACAAAACTTGGTCAATCATAGAATTTTGTGACCTGTTTAATCTATTTCGTGACCAGTTTAATATATTTAGTAATCACATTATTTGACCCATTCAGTGACTAGTTTAATCCATTCAGTGACTAGTTTACTCCGTTTGGTAAGACTGCTAATTTATTTTTTGAAATTGTTTGTTGTAGTTTGAAAAATCATGAAAACAAAGGAATGAGAAGAGAATGGATGACTAGGTTAGTGGGAGATGCCTTGAGATAGTGGTTGTTAGAGTGAAATGGAATGGGCTTGTTAGGATAATGCAGGCTTGGGTTTGTCTAATTTTAACACAAATTAGACCGCCTATTCTAATAATTTGTGAAAAATAAGAGAGATAGAAAAAAAAAGTAGTTGGGATGATTTTTGTTGTTGTTCATGATTAAGAGGATAGGTGGGAAAAGATTGTGGGATGTTATTTTTTAGAGAGAGAAAGTTAGAAAGAGGGTGGGATGATCTTATTTTAGAATCATGGAGGGTGCTCTCTTGCGTGATATGTCGGCGTCAACTCATAGTCTTTGTTGTCTAACCTTTCTTCTGTATACTTCCTCCGTTTCAAAATAAGTGAAACACTTGTCTCAAAAAGCTCTCACCTAAATGAGAGAAGTGTTTCATTTATTTTGGAACGGATGAAGTATTTGTTTGTAGTTCTCTCCGGTTAGAGTTCTGAGTAAATGAGTATTGGGCTGCAATGATGCAACCTGGTGGAAAAAGGTGCCTGAGCAGTAAGCAGTTATTTTACACCTTTTAAAACATTTTTTGTAAAACTAATATTTGCTGCAAAAAAAATTGGGGTGTCTGTGACACCAAGATCTCACGTGGGTCCGCTCCTAAATTCTATGTGACTATAGCTAACCTTACATATTAATCATACTACAACTAGATAGTCAACAGGGAGTGTGAGGATAAAGTAAAAGTCCATTATGTCAAGTTATTCAGAACAGATGAAATATTACTCTAACTACAACACAAGTAAAGAGATTTCAATTCTCTTATTCATATGCATGATCAATAAATTTCTTTAAATTCTCGTAGGAGGAGGGGGAGGCCTCGGTGGTTCTCCTCCTGGGGGATAGTCAACCAGAAATCCACTTTCTATATCTGCTATGCCGTCATCATTAATTGACATACTTTGAACTTCATGGCGGATTCTTGTTGCTTTACTTTCTCTTGCATCAGTCAGTGCATCTGTAAATCAAGAAGATAAAGATTAGAAACAGTTTGTCTAACGTGCGTCTAATAACATATACTCCCTCCATCTATAAAAAACTTGGCATAAAAGCAAGCTTCATAATATTATGGAAGCTTGCATCATATTGCATAATATGATTGTTGAAGATGAGCGACACACATATTCAATAAGAAACTTTCCCGCTGCAGATTTTTCACAACCAATTGATCGTGATGATACCCGACAAGGACATACTGAGGATTTTGAATCGTATCTGGCAAGAGATGTAATAATTCGAGACAGAGAAAAGCATCATCAACTCAAGGCAGATCTAGTGGAGCACATTTGGACGCATTTTGGAAATCAAGACAATATGTAGTACTTTTTTTTAATGTAATCTCGCTTTCGTTTTTATGTATTAATTATGTTGTATATCTTAATTATTATTTTTGTTATTTTAATTTTAAAAAATGTACGATTTAAAATTTGGAATAAAAGTCATTTATTTTTACAATTTATTATTTTTACAAGTTAATTACAAATTATGATTGTATGAATTGTATATTAAAAATTGTTGATATGGTGATGACATGTGGGACCTACAAAAAGTACAAGTGGTTGTAGTTTTCCATTGGGAGAGGTTGTAGTTTGGGAATGTTGTAGTTTGGAAATCGATGCCAAGACACAAAGTTCTGAGTGGTTGTAGGATTTGTCATTGTAGTTGCTAAAAGTTAAAACATGACTCAGCTTACCACTCTCCAAGAAGGATTAAGGATTAATATTTGGATGTTATGTGGTTGTGTCAGAGGCGGATCTAGGAATTATCCCACAAGGATTTGGAGTCGTTCGAAAAAAAAAGATGAATAATTGATAAAAAAGAAATATTCAGATACATTATCCGGATATCAATTTAAACCAATAAATAGTAGTCACCCGTTGGCCAAGGGATTCATATTCTCTCCTAGTTTTTTTCTTAATAAATATCCAGTTTATTAGTCTAAATAATTGATTTTTTAAGTTTTTTAGAATGAGATTCTCTCATGCCCGTGTAGCATTGATACTTGTTCAATTAACATAATAAATGAAAAAAATGTGATTTTTTTGGGTGACAAAAATAAAAAAGCCTTACAAATGAAAGAATTGTGCTTACACAAGTCACTTTAACTAACTTTAAGAGTTAGAATATCTCATGAAAAGTTATATTTTTTTATTAGTCAAACAAACTTTTTTTAATAAGGATATGAAATGTTCACCAAAAAAAAAAGATATGAAAGTACATACGTGAAAAACAAATTTCTACTAAACTAATTGGGAAAGCAAAATCCGTACATCTTATCACGGCCAAACATCCACTAATATTACTCCCTCCGTCCCGTGAAGATGTCCCTATTTCTCATTTTTACGTTTGCTGATACACGTTTTGTATCTTAGTAAAATTTATGGAAGATTGATTTTCATGATGTAATTATTGAGACAAATCTAGCAAGTTAAGACCTCACATGACTATGTTTTTCCTTATACTTATTGAAAATAATTTAAAATATTATCTTTATTTAAATATAAATAATATTACAAATGATATAACATCTTTTTACGATGTAAGGAGTAATATTTAGGTAAATGTAGGGCTGTCAATCAGGTCGGGTCGGGTCAAATTCGGGTCGACCTGTTTACATAAACGGGTCAGCACCCCCAAAACCGAACCCGACCCGTTCACCTAAACAGGTCAGAAATTCCAACCCGAACCCGACATGTTTATAAACGGGGTGACCTGAACCCGACCCGTTTAACCTATTTTTTAAAAATTTCTTCCGAGGTTCAAGAATAGGTGGGCAAGTTCTCTATGGTGAGAATTATGGAAGAAAAAAATATATAATCAATAGAGGCATTCAGCTCCAATAACTTTTATCAATAATTTATTGAGTCCTTTTGTATATTCTATCTCTTTAGTACTTGAAGCTGCAACAATGTATGACTTCCATTTTCACTTATATGAATTTGGCTAATTTATGAGTTTCTTCTTCCCAGTTTCTCTTTCTCGCACTCTCTCTCTTCGTGAGTCTAGCTTTACAATTAGTTTAAACGGGTTAGGCGTTTATTTTCGGGTTGAAATTTTCAACCCGAGCCTAACCCGTTTAGTGTTCAGGTCGATCCATTTAGTTAAACGGGTCGAAAACTTCAACCCGGACCCGCTTACTTCGAGTTCGGGTCGGGTTCTCAAGTTGGGTCAACTTTTGCGAGCCCTAGGTAAATGTGTACATTGAGAATCACTACTACCGTCTACCAGTCTACCACTAGTCCATAGCACATAATAACGGCTGTCCATTTTCATTGACGTACAATTAACAAGGAGAAAAAGGAGGAGAGAGATAAAGTGGAAGCATCTATTTAACAGGATTGTTTTTATATGCTTCTATTAATCTGCATTTGGTGTATTCTAGAGTCTAGACGATGATGTCGTACCAAGTTGTTGTTGACTATTGACTTTGAAGCACAAAAGATTTTTGGATTTTTTTTAGGCCAGTAAAGGATTAATTATCTACTTAGTAGTTACAGTCAGACAAAGATTAGGTAACCTAGGGGCCATGCAGATGAAAGTGATGACATGAAATTCACCCCTAAACATAATTAGCTAGCAGATCAGAATCTTATTTTTATTAAAACTTTTGCCAAATAAGGAGATTACATGCTAAACTATCCCTAGTTTGACGAAAAAGCTAGTCAAATCGAAAGTATTATTTTCAATTTATTTTTCATCCCTTTTTATTTTCTATAGTCCCAATTATTAATTAATTTGAAAGAGTCTTAACTTTTAAAGTCGCTTCTAATTAAAGGAGTCCATTATAACTTAAAACGGTATAATAATCTAAATTAGTGATAGATTTGTAGTAGATTAGTTGTGTATCTTAATGTAGACATTTACCTGTATTAGTTGGTCTGAAAGTCAATTAGTGAAGCCCCAGCGTCATTGCCCAAGCTTATCGATTTGGTCCAACTTATACTCTTGTTGACGAGGCTTGGGGTCTAAGAAATGCATTGTCCCCATAAGCAGCTGCACATTCAAGATTTGTATATTGAAGGGGATAAGTCATAAGTGGGTGGTCATTCGAGTGCTACAAGGTCTCTACGCTTCTCCTTGCATTATTTAGACGCTCGACCATTGATGATATACATCTCCTACTCACTTTAAATTCTTCTCCATTGATCATATCTTCCAAAAAGCAAATCAGATTGCATATCTTATCTGAAAACAAGATCACAAAAATTCTGCTCCCACGGTTGACGTTGATATTTCGTTAGATCCTATCTTAGATAATTATCTTTTTCTAGATTTGTTAGGCTACTCCTTTAATAATTTGGTACGGTGTCCTATCTTTTTCTCTCATGTCATTCTTTTCCTAATATGGTATAATAATCAAAACTTTTAATCGGTTATACAAACACAAAGATATTTTCCTTCTACATGTTTTATAAATTTTCGTACTTTCGATTTTCATCTCTTCAATAAATATCTTCGTACTTGTATTCTAAATCATTATTGAAATTACTCTCATATTTCACAAGGAAAAAAAGAGGTGATCAATGCTTTACCACAATCTCATATAATTTCCTTGATTTTTGTTGCTACAAATTACAATCATCCATTAACTATATATTCAAGATAAGAAGAACACCTTAATTTGTTAGTTTTTTTTTATACTTTTAATTTTTAGATAGGTAAGGATAAGCTATCAAGTTGAGGGGTATATAGTGGGGAAATCCAATCTTGTTAATTTGGTATTGCCAAAGGACTTTTCCCATAGTACAAAGTCAATAAACAAAGTAAGGAAATGATTTTCCAATCACTTATGGATAAAATATTATAGAATGAAACGTTCATGACACTGAAAGAAAAGAAATCCTCTTAGAGTCTTAGTAGTCTAATAACGTCAAAACTCGAAGGTCAATTTTGTTTTATTTCTTTTCCCTTTAGGTCATAAGGGCAATGGTGGATAATAAAAAGCCTTCCTGTTATGTCCGGCAGTGGGAATTCTGTTATTTGTACACATACAAAACAAAAAAAGCTATAATTAGTTCGCATAAGATTTTCATTAGAATAAAATATATAGTGGAATTTATTATTGATATACTCATATTGTTAGGGGGCTTTTTATCATACACTGTTTCGGATACCACATTGCACAGCGTAGTACACCAATCTTATTTTTTCTTCATTCTTTCATTTGAAATCTCCAAATGGAAGATAATCACATAATAGGTAGAAAGCCTCCAAATTACCAAATGAGCAAAAAATAGTCTTGGGTGTACTATGCTGCATGGTACACCACGGATTGTATGATGAATGCACTCATATTTTTAGATCTATTCTAAAATTTCTTTGTACGATTTAGATAGAACATGGTATTTAGATGCAAATATTGTATGTAAAGCAATCACTGATTCATTTATTATAACAATATAAAGTACTTGTAAAAGAAAATATTAAGTGATCAATCAATCAATCTTATAATAAAAGAAAGTTATATCCTAATCTTATACTCCCTATGTTCCATAATATAGTGCTTGTTTCTCTCTCTTGAGCTCAAACTTTAAAAACTTTGAGCATATATTCTCATTTGTATATATAAAAAAGATATTCATGTGGGATCTTGTTAGATTCGTCTCAATGTGTAGTTTCATAATATCAACTTTTTATATTTTTTATTAATAAGGAATTGAAGATATTGAATGTCAAATGTTTATCATGGAGACCGTGTAAAAAAGAAACAAACACTATAGTATGAGACAGAAGGAGTAATAATTAGTTACAATCGAACCATTTTATAAAACATTTGTGATCTCCTCAAAATAAAAAACACATTTGAGATCATAGTAATGTACTAATGTGAATTACAAATGTTTTTTTTCATTTCTCTACCCAAGATGCCAAAAGGCTTGGAAACATTGTCATCCTCTCTTGCAACAAGGACCAGAATTAAGGTGTATATATATATATATATATACATATATGTATATGTATATGTATATGTATACATATATGTATATATATATGTATATATATATATATACATATATGTATATATGTATGTATATGTATATGTATATATATATGTATACATATATGTATATATATATGTATATGTATATATATATATGTATATGTATATGTATATGTATATATATATGTATATGTATATATATATGTATATGTATATATATATATGTATATGTATATATATATGTATATATATATGTGTATATAAGGGCAAGATCACATGAGAATGCTCCTTATATGAGAAATGAGAATGAATCTCAACCACACGATTATTGGATTAGAGTTACAACACTTGTTCATTAGAGTTATATCCTCGAAAAAACTTTGCACCTAATTTTTTTTTTTGAATTTTTTTTTTCCTAGTATTATTTTTTTGGAGTTACATCACTTTTTCATTAGAGTAACATCACTTGTTCATTAGAGTTATAGCGCGTAAAATCCATTCTCATTTCTCACGTAAGTATGCATTCTCATATGAACTCACTTCTATATATATATATATATATATATATATATATATATATATATATATATATATATATATATGAGTCGTTTACCGAAGTAAACATATGTTATCATAATCCCCTAGTTTGAAGATTAGGATTGAATATTTGAATGTGATGGTTGCATATAATTATCTCAAAACTACAATTCAAATATTTAATACTACTTATATCAACTGCCACGTTTGACTATCAAGGAAATAGAGGGATTTTGGCTGCCCTTCCATAGGTAAGCACTGAAGCTACCAAAGGACGTCATCAAATCAGTATTGAAGTAGTACTAGTACCATACTAGAATAAACTGGTTAATTGGTCTTAATACATCAATGTAGCCTACACCCCCAAGGGGATTGACGTAAAGTTGGATTCGGTTGACCTGCGAAAAATTTCGGTCTAGTAAGAACTACAAGATTATCTTTATGTCATTAAAAGATAAGATGTAATCTACTTAGATCAATAGATAATGCAAGTTTGTACATTATTAACTTTTGAGGTCTACTCATTTGACCGCAAGTGTATTACCGGGAACCGAAGTGATTTCAACGATATTACTAGTGTTTCTTGTATTTTGTGTGCAATAATCTGGATTTAGCTGAGAAAATATGAGCCATAATATAAGGATAATATTGTCAGTTTTGTTTCACTGCAAACCACAAGGATAAATGGTGATAAATGCTTTAAAACTCAAGAAAGTTACTTTACTTGGGCCTTAAATATCTTTTGTGGGTTTTGTCGAGAATTTATATTCAATAGTAACGCTGATGTTCGATTGCGATTTAATATGGAAAAATCAGTTCAGATAAGTTCTAATAAGCAAAAATAAGTTTAAATTAACGTACCCTGATTGTTGAAATTTGAATAAGGTCAAATAAATGCACCTGGATTCAATAGTCTGACCTTGCTATTTGTTTGGTTTTTTTAGTTTAAGTCTAAATATAAAGTTTTTTATTGCTCATATTGTATTTGAATTTTTTAGTGCTTGGTTTGGCTACTTTATAACGGAATGAACAAATAGTCAAATACTCAAAATAGTCAAATGTCATGGTTTTTGTTGTGGTCTTATGCTCTCTTAGTTGGTTGGGTAGTCAATGCCGTTTCATTAATTATGAAACTAAATTTAAGTGCTACAACGGTTGAATTGTAGATTAGTTGGTCTGAAAGTCAATTCAATATACAATAGGCACGACTAAATATCGTAGTGTTGTTAACTAATTGTTGGAAATCAGTTATATTTGTGTTATATGATTTCACATATACAAGCGTATCAGTTGCACACTCCAAAGTATTGCAATCTAGTTTGTTTTTTTTTACAGGAAGAAAACGGATTTCATTCATAAGAGATAGCCAAACGGTACTTACAATCAATTCCTGAAAAACCGAAAATTCCAACACAAGTATATAACACCTTAGAACTAGATACATCGCAGATTTGATTAAAAACAGCCTTAATAAAAAACTTCATCCGAAGCAATACAATCTGCGAGTTCGCTCTGATTCGGCTTAACTTCCGCTGATGCATAGTCGTTTGGGTGAAAATACTTATGTGGTCTTCTAGATTCTTACAAAGAATATAAATTGTTAGATCTTCCTTTTTCATCAGACGAACAAAAAACCAAATTAAACATCCTAAAATAAATACCATCTTAAGGATGGGATATACTTATTGGAAGCAATTAAAGGAGTTTTTAGGGCTTACCACCCAGACTGAACACCGGTGGATCGGCCCCTACAAAGATTCACAATTGAGGCCAAGAAGAAAAGAGATGAAAGAGAAAGAAAAAGAAGGGTAAAGAATGAAGGAAAAACCTTCAAAAAAGAAGAAAAAACCTAGCGATGGAGCGGGAAAAACCCTCCTAAAGATAAAACCCTGCAGAGAAAAAAAACTCTCCAAGGTAAAACCCGCGAGGAACCAGGTAAAGCAGACGAACCCCTGTAGTTTAGGGTTTGACATGCGACCTGTATATATTACTACATTAGTACTTGGTGGGAGGAAGAGATTTATAAATTAAAGGAGAGCTAAAAAATTGAAGGATATATTACTACATTAGTACTTGGTGGGAGGATGGTTGCAATCTAGTTTGTTAAATAAGATTGTTGTTGACAAAAAAATGAAAAAAAATT
Organism: Beta corolliflora; assembly: GCA_947648045.1. NCBI lineage: Eukaryota > Viridiplantae > Streptophyta > Magnoliopsida > Caryophyllales > Amaranthaceae > Beta > Beta corolliflora. The sequence continues at coordinate 473,649 of CANSZD010001703.1, forward strand.
AAAGGACATATGTTCAACACCATTACCATATAAGAATTCCAATAAAAAAATATTCACTGCTAGTAGTTCTTGATTGAATCCTCTTAATTAACGGCCAGTAAGTCATCACAAATACTATTGTGACACTAACAGTAACACAAATATTACCCGCAAAAAGAAATGATACATCACAAGTTCACAACTATTACCCGTTGGCACCGTTACCATTGCCATCCTTCCTTGCAAGTTGCAACGACAAAGACAAGATACGACTTCAAAACCATATACACGTTTATCTTCTTCTTTCTTTATATATATAAATATATTGGAAGATTACCAAAATAAACAAATGTCAACCCTAATCCAGAAGGTTGGATTGAATGTGATGGTTGCATATAAAAATCTATAGATTAAAATATATACTCCATCTGTTTCTTTTTAAATGCAAAGATCTATTACATTTAATATAAATATCTCACTTTGACCATATTTTTTACTTAATATATAAAATAAAAAATGATCATATAAAATGTTATTAAATTTGTTTCAACGAATATTTTCATGATATCAACTTTTTATAATTTTTACATATACATAATTAATAATATTATAGGTCCCAATTATACATTGGTAAGTATGAAAGTCAAACTATTGCACTTATTTGAAAACATATGAAGTATAATCGACACCACTTACATAACAAAAAAATATCAACTACCACGTCTGACAATGAAGAAAATGACGGATTTGGTTGCCCTCGTTAATATACGGGTCTGTTCTGTCCAACTTATCTTGTCTTATCTTATCTTATCTTATCTGATCTTATCTTATCTGATCTGATCTGATCTGATCTTATCTTATCTTATTTTATTCTGAATGAGTGAAGATAAGTTGAACAGAACATCTTATCTTATCTTATCTTATCTGATCTTATAAAATCTTATATAAGTTAAAATAAGTTGAACAGAACGGACCCTACGTAAGCACTGAAGTTACCAAAGACAACATCGAATCTTAATACTTCTTTTTGTCATCAGATTAATATCCTAAAATAGTACTCAGATACTCCACAAGTCCACAATCTCACTATTCAGCAATCAATACTACCTGAACTTATATTCTCAAGGCACTAACATGCTAAGCTGGACTAGGTTGACCGGTGAAAGATGGCGTTCCAGTAGGATCCTTCTGCTTACCATATCAAAAATATTCAGCACCGACACATCTCAATAGATGACGCCAGTTCGTATTGGTTTCGAGGTCTACAATAAACAACATCTGACTGGAAGTGTATTACCAATAACCAAAGGAGTTTTCAGTCATATTACAAGTGTTTTCCTTGAAATAAATCTGGATTTAGCTGAGTGAATCAAAGCTATGATATTAAGATAATATTCTCAGATCTGTTTCACAGCCTCCAACATCAATCTGTAGAGAGCTAATCCTCCATGGTGGCAACCAGGCATCTTACATGCCAAATTCTCCAAGTCATCCTGGAAAATAGCAATAGCGTCTATTACTTACTTAGAGCAGCTTGTGGTACTTGTTAATATGTTAATTCTATATCTCAGTCTAAGCCTCTAAGGCATGCAAGTCTCGATGATGTAGTCTGTACTAAAAAAAGTGCAAAACAATCTAAAATCCAAGATTTAAAAAAAAAAACAAAAAAAAAGGAATTACTAGAACTGAATGCAATTGCAGAAATCATGATCCAAGAGGAAAAAGAAGAGATGACCTTTGAAATTGCATAAAGTTGAGTGGATTCAAAGCCATCCTGCGCAGAAACATATAACTTCTCGATTTCTTTTGACTGAAGCGAGCACTTCATAAAGAAGAAAGCAGTAGGTCGGACATTCAGCTCCCTTCGTGATATACCAATAAAAACCGGCTTGGACTGCAAGAAGATAAGGTTCCACCACCAAAATAATGATTAGAGGAGCACTTGCACAACAAAATATGATAGCTCATACACTAAAATCTCCTTTTAGTTCTCGGTTCTAGAGCAACCAACCACAGGGAAATTTGCTAGCAGGGTTAAAAGAATATGGAATCAGAGGTAAAATGGACCAAATATGTGCATAACCGGTAAGAAAAAATAGGCTTCAATTAGTAAATAACATGATGCATCAGCTTAATACCTGGCAATGCTCACACAGAAGTATATACCATTAACTTGTGAGGTTCATGCTTATGGCAAGGAATTAGTGAGTGAGGATCTGATATTCAGATGTACATAAGCACACCCGTGCAACTGCAAAGAGGCTGGCCATGGTACCAATCAACCCCAAGAAACATGATGCCATCTGTACAGAGAAAACAGCAGTTCATATTCAGCTGAGAAGAGCTTTACTTACCAAGGATATGGCAGGTACTCCAGTTTCTTCTACTACTTCACGTATAATACTATCAAACATCTCCAAGGAAACACTTCTATTTAAGGAATCAGTGTCTGAATTTCCATGAGACGTAATTCCAACCTCTTCGGGCTGCAGAAGATGAATGGCCAACCAGAAAATTAAATTGAGGAGTACAACACAAGACTATCAAAAAGAAGATGAAATTTTGAATTTACCTCTGGATGACCACCAGGGAAAACGAAATGTCCTGGAAATTCCCCCACATTATTACTTCGCTTCAGCACAAGAATCTTTCCATCAGACGTCTCCACAATTCCACCATTGCCTAGTGGATTTGAAGTGTGTTGACAGCGAACAGTTTCATCTGTAAACAGTTAAAAGTACATGTGTTAGTCAGTTAGTGATGTTTATGCCAATATATAGTTGGAACAGTGGATATAAAAAAGTCAGGCCGACTGGCGACTAGTGAAGTGTTGATGTTCATTCTTTTGATTTCGAACTCTAACCACGCCGAATTTTATATAGGCTCTAACTTTCGTTTTCGAGCTCTGTTCAATTAAAATCCAGCAAACTCAAGCTTGTTCATGATGTCTAATTAGATCGTCAAATTTTTTTTGAAGAACTTTTAAGAATTTAACAGGAAAATTGGAGGGATGAACTTTTATAAAAGTTAAATCCAGTTGGCTTTTTCTTTTTCTTTTGAAGTATATAACTTGCGAACAATTAATTCACATAATAATGAGATGATCTAAAAGATACATACTATTATAACTATTTATAGATATCTAAATTGTGTGTTTATATATCGAGCTGAAAAATTTGTTTGTTGTTCGTTATGCCTAACAAAAGAGCTTTTACGAACTTCTAACTGGCTTATTTGACGGGTTGTCAAAAAATGTACTGGTTTACACACAGTTGGAACATCGCTACAAGGTACTTAAGAATACCTCCTCCTTTCTTTTCTTTTTTTCTAGTTGATTTGTTTATCTAGGCACACTTGCCATCCAATACTTTAAACATTAATATCTCTAGTTATCAATAAGCAAAAGTTAGAAAAAGTTAACATTTTGAAATTATACATTGAGGCAAATCTGATAAGATCCACATGACCATGTTCTCTCTTTGAGTATAAATCACAAAAGATCGTCAAAGTAGAGTACGTGAGTACTGAATAGTGCCAAGGTCAAAACGTGTGAACTAAAAAGAAACAAAGGAAGTAACTGGAACCACTTACCACTAGGACAAGCTTGTAGTGAGAGACTACTACAAGTAATCAAACATGACAAAAAATTTAATGGGTTATTTATCTAGACTAGAAGCAGCATTATCAATCATAATTGTTTGTGGAATATATTTGCCTTGTTTTTTGTCCAGAAATTTTCTAAGTGACATTTGGAAACATCTTAGGTAATATAGAGACTGCACATAATGAGATTTAAATTAGGTATCTTCCAAGAACCTTCATTCCCGATTAATATTACAAACATTTCAGTGGTGGAATTGCTAGCCTTCTCGAAAAATGTTTGTTTCTATTTGGTTATTAAAAAAAAAAGCATCAAGCAGCATTAACTACCTTCTGTTTGAACTAGAAACTTTTCCCATAATGGATTTAAGTTTGTTCCCACGAAAGTCCTAAATGAATGTAATCAGCAGAGCTCATTAGTCAAACAGTGTACCATCAGTAATGACATTGTTCACAAACATAGCTGCAGCCACACTGCCACAAACTCATGAGGGGAAGGGGCAGTAACTTTCCAGGGCAGGGTTTATATAGAGACAGAAAGCTTGAATAGATCATCATAAGAAACAGATTTCCTATATGATGCAACTTTAAAGGGAAGTTACTTCGTAATTTCCCACTCAAAAACTTTACCAAGAATAGAAAGAAGTAAAATGTTGCATTTAATTTGAAATTGCCGTTTATGGAAACTGTTGCATTTAATTTGGAACGGAGGAAGTAGTAACAACTAACAAGACAAGTAAAAAAGTTTACTTGGCAGTGATTTTAACAAGCCACCGGGGACCAATGACCACGTTCCAAAATTCAATAAGCTTTGATTATTCTCAAAGTACAACCAATTGATAACAATACATATAGGCTCTTATCATAATCTAAACTACCAACTTAGAAAATAAGAGAACTCTCTAAATATATAATATAATTATATTAAAATAAATAGCAAATGTAATATATGATCTTATACTTATACGGCCCAATTAAACTACCAAAGGACGAATGAAGTGAGAGTTTAGGTCCTAAAAGGCCACAATCCACTACTATAAACCCTTAGACTAGGACCTAATAAGGTGAGACTTAAAATTTCTATCAGAAGTGCAATCAACACCATCTTACATATTGCAACGTACCAGCTACTATCATTGACCACCCACACTCCCTATCACCCCTATAAGCAATGGACCTAGTTTGGATATGAGTCAATTAAACAATAGTTTACCTTTCTAATTTGAAAGTTCAACATTACAAGAATTCAGCACAAGGGATAAGATTTTGTCTGAATCAAGGTGCCTCTATAGAAGAGAGTTGGCATACTTATAATGTTCAAAATTATTCCCTAATCATGTTCAGCATAATCACTAATAGAGCTAAAGAGTCAGCATTAGACAATTCTTCTGCTCCGTTTTACAATTGACTACATCAAAAAACTCAAAAGCTACTCTCCCAACAAACTACTGTTCGTTTCTCTTTACTGTAGGCTTATATGCAGGCCAAAGATCTTTCTATTGAGATCTCACAAAAAAGAATCTGCCATGATTAACACCCGTACACTAAGGCCCTCATACCCCCATCGCTTGGAGGATGTTTTCCAAGGGCCACCAGAGTGATATATATTAGTAAGCATAAGGAAAGTAACTGAGTCCTCCTTTAACAAAAAGCATGCATGTTCCATATGTGACCATTTGCAGTGCATTATGGCTAGTTCAATACATCACTGACATTGACTAGCAAAATATAGAAGTGAAAGTCATAAGAAAGAAAAGATCTAGACCTGTAATCTGTCAAACCAAGGTGCAAAAATATGCGACAATCTTGCTCATAACCAGCATCACCAGCATGCAAGGCATGTCCACCATACTGCAAAATTCTTTCAGTAAAGTTACTAGGTCAATTCGCCCACATAATGCAAACTTTGCACGGAAAAGCAGGAAACCAAATCCAGAAAACACTTGCATATGGCGTCCCATTATTGCAAACAAAGCTAAGAAAGTATTAATAGACTGAAACTTTAACATCACGTTCAAATAAGTTTCTCTAGGTTCAGTAGAATACATACTCTAAACTTCTTCCCATTATACAATGATGAATTTTGTTGAGCTCTTTGATCCCATATCTACCAAGTAGAATGAAGAAAAAGGGGAATTAATAGAAATCAAATATGTATCACATTTTAAAGAGACATAATAGCTCACACAATAGTATATAAACTGAAATTCAAGATCAACAAAACTCGCATATCAAGTGGCAAACTTGTAATTAACAATTAATATGTTATTCATATACAATCGTAGAAGGTAGATGTACAATCCTAATATTTTTCATAAAAAAAAAGGAAAATCACAACCGTACATCTAATGTCTACGATTATACTATTTCCTCTGTTTCAAAATACTTGACACACTTCTCTCAACACACTTGCCGGTGTAAATTTTTGACCATTGATAACTCTAATTTCATATAAGTTAAAAAAAGTCGATATTATCAAAGTATATGTCGAGACAAGTCGAACAAGATCACACATGACTATATTTTCCTTTACACAGAATTCACAAAACATAGTCACAGTACAGTGTGTGAATAGTGGAAAAGTCCAACTGTATCAAGTATTACGAAACGTATATCATGTTAATTACAAATACACAACTTAAAATGCGAATAGTATTCATCTCGACTGATCAATTAATTTTGATAAAACAAATCAATAACAATACCTCAGCAATAGAATTCTCAAGATTGACGTCTGGATGTGGGATCCTATCATACACTTCATCAAAAATCACTGATACCTTCACCAAATGTTGCAAAAATGCGTGCAAAATTAGTGTAAATTACGTTATTTTACACTAAGAAAAATTATTAAGCAAGAATAATGACCTAATCGAGAGGAGAGAGAAAATAAAAATAAACCTGAGAAGGAGAAAGACCAGTGGGGCAGGAGAGCATGAGCTTGTAAGGAAGATGAGTGATGACATTGGAGGTGCCACTCTTCGCCATTGAAAGAGGAGAGAGATAAAAAAGAATCTTAGGATTGACCGTCGACCGACAAAAGAAATTAATTGGGGAAAGCCAAAGCTAATGCATTAATCAAGGGACAAAATGTCCGAGAGTAAGCAAGGGAAATCGTGGCAGTGGTGGCACGGACGCACGATAGTTGTTTTATTCTAAAAGACACTAGTTTGTAACGTGATGGGCAACGAAGTTTCCATCCCATTTTGTAAAAATCGAATCGAGTTAAAGTCATTACTTCCCGGTCTGATTTTAGACTAATCTTGATTTTTGTTTTCTCAAATAATGCTTTTTAAAAACTTATTTCCACTTTACGTTGGAATAGAGCTTATGCCTTATTTACATCAATATCGTCATTTGTCCATGTTGGCTTGGCTGCATTTTCTCAAAGAAAATCTAGCTCCGTAGCCCCCTATTTGGGGCGCTTTTTTCAGCATAAAACAACCGAACCGAATCGAATCGAACTAAAAACTGAATTGAACTTGAACTCAACCGAACCGAATCGAATTAAATTATAACCAATTAATAGTAATGATAATAATTTAGGAACCGAATCGAACCAATTGAATCAAGCGAATCAAGTGAAAATAAGCTGGAGAGAATAGGCCCTTGCTGAGAGAACAGGCCCTTGCTCCCATTAACGATATTGGTAAAAAAGAAATACTAGTTTTTACAATGCTTATTTTTACTTTTATAGCAACGGTTGTAAATAAAGATGCTTAAAGCTTTTATAACTTTAACATATATTGGCGAGCAAAATTATTGAATACTCAGTTAGAAATCAAAAAGGGTAAAAGAATCAGCTGCTCCAAGACCGAAACTGAATCTAGTGATTCTGGTTCTGAGTAATAAAATTAGGAATCGATTACAAATGGTTCCAATTCTCAATATTTTGGAACCGAAACTGGTTGAGTACTTGCTTACTCGACCAAAAGTAATATACTATATATAGTTAGTGAATTCCAAATAGTATTACTACTGCTGAAATAATTTTGTTTAAAGCTCCAATATAAATGGAATGGCCTGAAACTACAAAAATTCAATAATTAGTAACCCAAAAAAGAATTGGCCAAAAATTTCTATTTTATTGACAAATTAAATATTTCATATAATTGGGCACCTAAAATTGAAACTGGTACCGAGCTGTTTCCATCCTAATATCTCAAGTTTATCATAGAGCTCATAAAGTCGTGTTAATTACAGACAACGTGGCTCAGTCTATGGTTACCAGACAATACACAATATGTGGAGACTATGTATAGTGGTTTGTGGTTAAGAGTTTAAGACTCGTGTTGTCAAGAACTTTGGTTATCATGTAAAGTTAGGTCATGTAACTTTATTAGAACCCAATAACAAAAGTTGCGTAAGTGGACTGGAGCAGGCTACCATGAGACAAAAGATCGTTATAGAAAGATCTGAGATTCGATTTGGGGACTTCACTTACTTAAGGGGTCATGACTCGTTATGAAAAGCATCCCCTGCATATTTCTTGATCGCGTTACGAGCGTTCTTCTACTTCTTCCGCAAAGGAATTATTGACACTGAAGATGCTTACATTTCAGGATCAATTACATGCGCTCTTCCGGGTTGATATGTTGCAGAACAGAAGAAAGAAAAGAAAACATAAGCAAAAACTCCAAATTAACTATTATATAAAACCAACAGTTCAGATTCTTCGAAGAAAAAAACCCAACAGTTCAGAAAAATTCCTCAAGTATATACATCTAGAAGCTGAGTGCAAAACATGATACAAGTATAAGACTATTGTTATCATAACTCAGAAGGATAGGTAGTCCAGAAAGAAAAATAAATTATGAAGCAAAATTGAAATTAAAAAATGAAACTCTACAGAGTTTCTGAAAATAGCTCATCAGTCATCACTCTCTCATGTTACTACCCCCAGCTTCGTCATCTTCATCACTTAGATCAAGATCAGCGAGTAACTCATCCAGACGCACGGAGGGCAACTCGTCACCATCAGCCATTGAAGTTGATTCCGATGGTTGGTATTCCTTATTGCGATACAATGATACGTTGAACCTCAGTTCAGGGTTTTCTTCCAAGTCTCTCAAAAACTCTTCATACTCATTATCCACCTTATCTTGGTCAATTTTACCTCGGGTAGTCTCATCAACCTCCATGTTAAGGCTCTTAAGCTTCCAAGCACGAGGCTTCCCACGTTTTCTTTGACGCTTCTCTTCATAGCTTTTCTTTAACAAGATGACTTCAGGAAGAACAAGTCCTTTGTATTTGTCTAACTCAGAGTCATTTGGATTTGCCCCATAAACATCATAACCAAGAGCATAATCCCCGGGATTCAGAAGATGACCCAAGTGTGTCCTAATGTAGAATATTGTATCATTCTTTCCAAAATCTGATACACGTGCCACTTGAGCATCAGCCAAGGCATACCTTGAGCCAGAAACATTAACTTCAGCTGAAACATTATCGATATCTAGCACAATGTATTCCACCAGCTGCCTACTAGAGAGCAAGCATCTGAAGGGAAACCTCCAATACTGATCAGCATCTAGGAAACAATACCTCAAGGTGTTTGGATCCATTAACATTATATTGTTGCTCACTTTTGTGCAGATCACAAGAGGACCCAAATTCCCGAAATTAATGGCAACTTTAGGAGGAAGACATACAAGATCCTCACGACAGATGGGGCAAATCTCAACAGAGAAGGTGTGCTTATAGTTGTAAATGTTGCTCTTGGAATCTTGAGACACAAGTTCTTTGTCACTACGACTCTTGATGGGAGCAACTTTACCAACAAACTCCAGAAATTTCACCCCATGACTTCTGTTGGAGAAAAAGAAATCAATACCATGATGCATCTGCTGTATTCTAATAGCCTTAACTGCAGCATCATGCTTAAGAATAAGTTGTTCCAGGTAGAAGAAAGTCCTCCTGTGAGAAACATGCTGCCGGAGTTGAACTGCTGCCACCCACTGATCTGGATTTGCCTGGATCTTAGAGCAATAGTCGCACATTTGATGGTGCACGACATATTCAACCATATAAGCTTGCTCTAGAACTGCCCCGTGAAGGACTTCTTTCTGAATCCTCAGTTTGACCTTGATCCTCTTAGAGTGCGGTTCAGTCCACACAAACTCAGCATGCACCAATGTGACTTTGGCTTTATCTAAGTTCAACTTCTTAAGGCAGAATGTTAGGAGTTCCCTTGATTCTAGCTCGGCCCTGATCCGAGTCTTTGGAGGCTGCAAGTAAGTCTCACAGTCGGGGCAGAATAAGATTGTCACTTGCTTCAGCAATCCTTCAGTGATGTCAACTTCAGAACGTAAACATCTCACACACATATTGGCTGCATTTGGTTGCATAGGGACACCACATTTGCAGCAAAGGACATTGCCAATGGTCTGATGAACAACAAACATACCAGCTTCCTGAGCCATTGCAGCTTCCTGAGCCATTGCTACAGACAACCCTGGAAAAAATGCAATATATTAAAACAGGGTACATAAGCATCATGACAATCCCACCTGAACTTCCACTCAGAAGGAACTTTAGACAAAGATTTGACATAAACACATAAACATCTAGGATGATTAGAGTATCAGGGAAATAAGATTAATTATCGGTACAATACACACATAAACATCTAGGGTGATTACAGTATCAGGGAAATAAGATTCATTATCAGTACAATAAAGAACAATCATCCTAGTAGGAAAGTATATCCTGAAACTAAGGCAAAATCAGTGTAAGAGGGACAGAGGGTGCCTATATATCACATTTCAAAATAACGCACAAGTAACGGTCACAAAAATTATTTAACCAATTATTTGTAAGTCCTCGACTTAGCCAACAGAGGAGAAAAAATTGCACCTGGCTTGCCATCAGCTATAGCAATATTTTCTGCTCTAGAGGTCGATGATGATGTGGTATCATTTATTGCAGCAGTGTCTTCATATATAGCAGTATCTTCCACCCCTGAACACTCTGATATATTGTCCTCTATTATAGTGTCTTCATCCATGAAAGAACCATTGCAAGAAAGTTCCTTCACCTTCAAAAACTCATCATAATGCGCTTGCCTATGCTCTTTGAAACTACTCCTCCCTAATTCAGAATTTTCGCCATCCTCCAGAACCTCTCCCTCATCCTCCAAAGATGAACACCCATCAAACCTACTAGTGCTATTTCTACTAGAATAAGCTACACTGTTCAGAGTATGACGAGTGGATTCAACATCATCAATACACTCATCGAAGGTACGATGTACTGGAGAAGAAGAACCATCATTATCAGTCATCCGATGAAACGGAGTCTTTGGCTCAGTAATCTTCTGTCTTATTGGTTTATCTTTCTCATTCTCCTCCAAGTTATCCTCGTCCCAACTTACACGTCCCTTATTTTTCATTTCACAACTTCGACGATCTCCCCACAATGTAAAACAAAAAACACCACAGGGCCGGCAAGCAACTCAATCTAGTCGACACCACAACGCCAATAAACACCTTAACTACCGCGAAAAAAAGAGAAAAAAAAGAAGAAAGGCCTCAGAGACGAAACTTTCAACCCATAAAAAACCATTTAGAATAGTTTTATTCTTCCAATTATTTAGTTAGGAAACATAAAAATTCATTATCCACTTACTAAAGTTCAATCACAAGCAATTTGCAACCTAAATTTCGTCAAACTCATACTAGTATAAAGCAACAGTGATTAATAGACTAAAGACACCATATTTAAGGTTTCAGTAGATCAGATTAAGAAGAAAAAACGAAACAATTTACATGACCGAGATTATATCCAATTTTTGCCACCGAAATTTCTAAAAAACAATCATAATGAAAAAGTATTAAGCATCCACAACAACCCATATCCAAGTTTTTTTTTTTGAGCTCGCATACTAGTGAATTTAATTAGAAATTTCTTACTCACAAATTGAATGCTAAACTACAAACTTTTAACACTTATAACTTACAATATATAGTAAAATTAGTTCTAAACATACCTTAAAACTTTTGGAATCGTCGAAAATTTCTTCAATTTCTTTGTAAATTGATGCTGAAAATCGAACTTTTCAGATATAGATGAAATCTGTGATCGGTAATCTGTAATTTTATAGAGAGAGATGGAATTTTTTTTGTAGTCGCCGCAAATTCTAGGGATTGGAATTTGGACAGTTAGGGTTACAAGCTTCTTAAACCCTAGCCTCTTTCCCAATTCCCAAATCAATAGTGTTTTTATATGGGCTTACCGCTTACGTCGGTAGTAATAATTTAGGGATCAATGTTCGGTTTTTGTTGTTTTTTCACTCAAAAGTCTAAAACTTTTTTGAAGGGAAAAGCCAGGAAACTTATATTGGATCAATATCCACCAAACTAGTAATGCTTTGTAGAGGTGATCATGAGTCGGGCTGCGCCAAAAAATATTTGCCCATTGGGCGGGACGGGCCCAAATCTGGGCCAAAAATGTGTGCCCAAAACCCGTTATTTCGGGCCGGGTCGAGCGAGCTTTTCCGGGCCAAAACGTGCCGGGCCAAAATTTAGACTGAAAAGTCTTTTTTTTGCTTGTCCAAAGCCCGCCCAAAAAAAAAAAACGCCCAAACTCGCCCAAAGCTGGGCCGAAAGGAGTCAAACCACACAATCTCCGAATTACTAGGACACTCCCAACGAGCTAACAGGTGGGCAACTACATTACCCGCTCGTTTAACATGAGAAAATGAAAAACAATCAAAGTTCACAGCTATCCTATTAATATCATTAAAGACTCTAAAGAGAGGGGCAACACCTTCAACTTTGTTATTCACTACATTGACCACCGTACTTGCATCACCTTCAAAGATCAAATTATCATATTCAAACCGAGAAGTTACCTCCACTGCATATCTTGCTGCCATAGCTTCAGCTAACGTCGCATCCCATCTTGCCGCAACACGTTTCGTGGCCAATAAAACCACTCCGTCATTACTGTTGGGCAGCACCACACCCATACCAATCTCTCCATTCACGTTTACATGGGCATCGAAATTTGCTTTCAAATAACCAGCAGCAGGTGGGGACCAGCTCGCCAAACTCGCACAACCCCCAACCCAGGCCGAAAAACATTCGCTGCATATGTGCAATATTCTTCAACCATTTTCGAGAAGTTGCTAGCTACTAAGACTAGGGGTGCTCACAAAAAACCGAAACCGAAAAACCGTACCGAAAAACCGGTCAAAATGGGCGGTTGCCGAACCGGAAATTTTGAAATTAAACGGTACGGTTACCGAACCGGTAAAAATTACGGTTAAACGGTACGGTTACGGTTATGATTTTTTATAAAACGGTTAACCGAAAAATCGGATATATTTATTTCATTTTATTAAAAATAATTTTTTATAATAATTATATTAATTAATTATTATTGTTTTTATTAAACGCAATAATTTAATAAGTAATGTAGTGTAGTGTGAACTATGAACTACTCTGTGTCAATGAGCAAAAGAAGACTTCCTTACCTGACGCTTAGACTTCCTTACCTGAGCTTGATATTTACCTACATGTAGTTTTATAATATAGATGTTCTATAACTCCATTCTTTTCATTATGAATTGCATGTTCTCTTAAAATGAAAATATATATGTTCTTATAAACTAACTGTATGTTCCTTTACTTCCCAGTATTCTTTCTTACTACCAAAACCTACATGTAGTTTTATAATATAGATGTTCTCTTAAAAAGAAGACTTCCCAGTATTATAAACTAATCAGTAGTGATCAAAAGGTGAAACCAATCAAGATTTATCAGCATTCCAAATCCCCCAAAAATCGGATATGTATTGTAATAATTGTATGGTGCGGAATATTTTTAGAGATGATTGTTTTTGATAGAGAATCTTGGTATTAATGGTATATTATTTATGTTGAGAAAAATTTGAAATCTAATATATAAATTTAGTAAAATAATTTAATAAAATTTGAGTAACGGTTAATGGTTAACCGGAAAACCGTACTGAAAAACCGGTTAACCGTTTATGCGGTTACCGGTTTGCACGGTTACGGTTACGGTTCGCAAAAAATGGCGAACCGATGCTTTCGGTTACCGTCCCGAAATGTTTCATTTCGGGACGGTTAACCACCCATGAACACCCCTAGCTAAGACACCATCCAAGGTTTGAGCCTCGAATATGAACTTGTTGCGGCAAAACCAAGAAGCCCACATCAGCACACACATCATGCGCAACTCATCTCTCGACACTCTACTTGCCAGCCATTCGAACAAATCAAAGAAGGATGAACGAGGGGCATCAGCTATAAGGGAGGACATACCACTAACCTGCCATATTGCTTGGGCTTGTGAGCACTCAACTAATGCATGGATAATAGTCTCCTGTTGCGCTCCACAAACACTGCACCTCGGGGAGTCACGAATATGTCTATAAAAAAGCCTTTCTTGAACAGCTAGGCTACCTTTGCAAGCCCTCCAGATAAAGTGAGACATTTTTGGTGGACCATTTATACTCCAAACTCTCTTCCATAACTCCGACTCCCTCTCACCATGATGAAATCTCCAAGTGCGAACATGACCGAGGCGAGCTAGCCAGTAGCAAGTCTTAACCGAAAACACCCCTGTAGTTGTAGGCCACCAATAGAGATGATCTTGCGGCCAAAACCGAGATAGGGGTATCTTGAGCACCATGTCCCATTCCTCCTCAATGAACGTGTGGTGCACCAACTCCACATTCCAACCATCCCCCTCGTAATCTAGTAAGGCACTCACCCGAAGCTCCATATCACTATCATGGCGTGGGGTGGGAGTGAAGTGAGCACCATCTCCCAAAAGCCATGCATCATCCCATACTCTAACATTTCGCCCCAATACTATACACAATTTTAATCCCTCTAACAACAACGATTTCGATCCCCAAATGCTTCTCCATGTAAAACTCGGATTATAACCCCGCCTAGCATCAATGAACTCCACTTTTTTGTAGTAACGAGCCTTTAAAAGCAAAGAGAGCAAAGAAGTTGTGTTTTGACAAAGGCGCCAAGCCTGCTTTGCCAACAAGGCTTGGTTAAAGCAGTGTAAATCCCTAAACCCGAGCCCACCCATAGATTTAGGTAAACAACGATACTCCCAATTATGCCAATGCATCTTCCTCTCACCATCCTTTGAGCCCCACCAAAAACGAGCAATCACCGAGTGTATTTCATCAACAAGACCACTAGGCAAGCAAAAGACACTCATCATGTATGTAGGAATGGCTTGTACCACCGCTTTGATAAGCACCTCTTTCCCCGGTCGAGATAGCAGCTTCTCCTTCCACCCTTGCAACTTCTCCTGTCTCTCTACCTCTTTGACACCAAGGATATTGACTATCTCACAACGACGGTCACTCTTCACATTCCTGCTAAACACAACGTCTGTCTTGCTTAAATTGATTTGCTGACCCGATGCTCTTTCGTATTTACTGATAATATCAGCCACCACATAGCATTCTTGCACAGAAGCTTTAGTAAACAGGATGCTATCATCTGCAAAGAAAAGGTGCGAAATCATCGGAGCACCTCTACAGATTTGCTCCCCATGAATCTTCTTCTCATATGCAGCCTTAGTAATAAGAGAGGAGAAAGCATCAGCACACAAAAGAAATAAATAGAGGGAAATAGGATCACCTTGACGAAGCCCTCGAGAAGGGTTCAATGACCCCTGAATCACACCATTGATCTTGAAGGTGAAAGAGACACTAGAAATGCATGACATGACTCTATCAGTCCACTCAACACTGAACCCCATTCTCTGCATAACCTTCTCCAAGAAGCACCATTCAACTATATCGTACGCTTTACTCATATCTAATTTCAAAGCACAAACCCCCTTATTTGTGACATCTTTCCTCTTCATTGCATGAAATATCTCAAAAGTCACCAAAGCATTATCCGTTATCAATCGACGGGGAACAAAAGCACTTTGGTTAGACGATATAATAGAAGGAAGGAAAGATTTAAGTTTATTAGCAAGCGTCTTTGAGATGATTTTGTACAGAACTGTACACAAACTTATCGGCCGAAAATCTTTCATTGATTGAGGATATTTTCAATTTTAGTTTGCATTGAAATCGAAATACCAAAATCTTTTTGGGTCTGATTATTTGTACACAAAGTCTAAATCAATTAGTAGTATTTAGTTCAAACCGATATTTTCAATTTTAGTTTGCATTGAAATCGAAATACCAAAATCTTTTTGGGTCTGATTATTTGTGTCTGGTGCTTGCCCATATTTTTTAAAAAATTGGACACATATTTGGATTTACACGTTAGTAAATGAAAAATATAAAATATTTGAAAACATATATTTCAATGGGTTTTTGAAAATTTGGGCCGTATGGGCTCGTATAGATTTTGGTTTTCTTCGGTTTCTTTGGATCCAAACTCTCTCAATCTAACCCAAACCAAAAATCCAGATTATGCGAAAATTTCAGCCCTGGCCAAATTAAAATTTTAAAAATGAACCGCATTTCTAATCCGGTTTTGGATTGGATTTCAGTTTTTTATCCAATTAAATTTCCAATGGAAAGCCCTTAATTTTTATTATTTTCATCACCTAATTCTTAGTTTTTAGTTTAGGATTATTGAATTTAACCATCTTATTAAGTCGGTTTTTTCTAATAGCTACCTTATAAACATTTCTTTTAAAATAACCACCTTATATAGCTCTTTCTCTTTTTTAAACCACCAATCGACAGATTCCGATCCGTAAGAAAAAAGGGAATATTTGTGACAAATTTGACGACTTATTTGATGTATAGGATCTATCAATTGGTGGCAATCTAAAATAAAATTAACCATATAAGGTCATTATTTTAAAAAAGTGTCTATAAGGTGAAGGTGGTTATTAATATGGTCGACTTTATAATAAGGTGATTAAAATAAAATAAAGAACCTGTAGTGTATTTTAATAACTCTCCTTTTTTATATGTGAAGATCAAAAATATCTAGATATGGTCAGTTTTCCATTTATTATAGCAAATGGCGTAAAAAGATGTTGAGTCATCATATTTCGTTTGTGGTTGGAATATTACCGTATCAAAGAAGTGGTCGGTTCTAAAACGTTTATTTTAGTAAATTGGATGAAGAATTACATATTAATATTTTAGATTATCTTTTACATAAGGATTATTATAGTTGTAACTATCGTATAACAATTTACTTACTTTTTGGGTTATGCATAACATTATCCACATATAATTCCCGAATAAAAGTCTTCAAACAAATTAAAATAGTATATAATCGAAGGTGATATGTGTCTTTTCATCGATGACGAACATGTTCATGACTTAGATATGGTAATTAATGATGTTGATACAAGTATGGTAATTAATAATGTTGGTACAAGTATTATTAATTACCGTAGCAGAATTAGTATTATTTTCGATAATAATATAAGTATGTTAGTGGTGTCTCATTTAAATATTTTGTATTTTAATCTTGTGAGATCTATGACCACTCTTTGCATGACAAAAAAAAAAAGAGATGACGACTTTCATTAAGGAGGCTTGATGGTTAGAGGTGAGAGAGAGAAAAAGAAAGGTTAATGAGGAAGATGAAAAACGAAATAGTTGACATAATTAATCCATCCTTTCCTATTTGTTCTTCTTATCTATGGGTAAGTGGAAGATGAACCATACTCCCTCCATTCCTATTTGTTCTTCCTATGTATAATCTTTTTTAGAGAGAAAAAAAGTCAAAGTAGGAAGAACTAACAGGAAAGGAACGGAGTATATATCAGTTGCATAAAGCATAACATAGTGTTACTGGCATTGCCATCTTGACACCTCCATTTGCTTAATTAAGAAGCGTTCATTAAGGAATCTTAAATGTAATTTTCATAATTATCGAGAGGGTTGGGTTGGGTTAGTTGGTGCATGATTGTATATTTGATTCAGCTTAACCGTCTTAATGACACTTGTATTTAAGTGTTTGGGAGTCACTAGTGGAAAAAAGCCCATCTGATGCGGTCAAAACTGGACTTACTGATGCGGTTTTGGTCTGCATCAGATGGGCCCGCAGCAGCTAACAAAAAAAACTGATGCGGTTAAAAACCGCATCAGTATGGTGAGAATCTGATGCGGTTTTCAAGAATGACTGCATCAGATTCTGTGTTTTTTGAAAAAAAAAAAAAGTTGCAACAAAAGCGAAACAAAACAGCAACCAAAATAAGAAAATACAGCAACGAAAATCCAACACAACAATGAAAATCCAGCGAAACAAAATAATTCAATTCCAACAACCGCAATTCATAACTCCAACAAATTTATACAAACCAATTTAAACTAAAAAATTAGCATACTGAAATTACAAAACATAAATTATATATAAATTACATAAATGAAAAACATAAAGTAATTAACCAAATCTAAAATTACTGAGGATAAACTAATTAACAGAAAAATAAGAAACGAAAAACGAGAATCAAACGAAATTAAACCTAGGTCTAGAATAATATGAAATTACACGATAATAATCACCACAAAAATTAACAAAATCAACTAAAAAACGAAAAAAAAAACCACTTATTGCGTGTGTGGGTGGTGGTCGGCGTTTCGACGGCTACCAGATATGGGCATCGTTGAAGTCGAAACCAAGGTTTGAGAAAACATAAAGCCACGCGTTTTTTTTTTATACGAGGAAATGGGCTCAAGGAAAATTAAAACTGGGCCACGTTTTTTGGGCGATTTTGTTAAGCGAAAATTTTACTGATTTTCTGATGCGGTCCAATAAACCGCATCAGATTTTTAAAAAACCGCAACGGTTTTTTTAATCTGATGCGGTCCACAACAGGACCGCATCAGATTTTTCTGCCAACTTTCCTTCTCATTTTCTGGTTGCTTTTCGGATGCGGTTTTACAAAAACCGCATCTGTTACTACGTGACATATAAGGTTTTTTCCACTAGTGAGTACTAGTTTTTTTTTTTTTTGAGGGGTTTGGGAGTACTAGTTGAGTTAGATGCGGTGGAGGTAATCTCGAAATAGAAATTGAACCACGTTTGTGCCTCATTTAATTGTTTTAACACTTCTATGTTGAGATAGTGCAAGTTACTGTGTCTAATACTTTTAGAAATCCAATTTTTTTGCGAGATAATTTTAATTACTCGATTCAGTTCCTTTGTTTTATTAGTATCCTGCAAACTCACAAACCAGTCTGCTCGAGTTTGAAATTATATTATTTCATCAAGATAAGATGGTATTCAATTCGAGAAGCAATAAGTAGATATTGCCTTTATATAAGAACAACCTTTGTAAGTGCACATTAATTTATTAGACATGCGAAATTGCGAATAGTACAATGTTGACTTGTTATAGCAAAAGATAGAATTGAATTATGAGAGATTTAGTGCTGCATGTGGCATGTACCAACCTTTAGCTTCTTGATCAGCCGGATTGTCCACATGATGTACCTGTTCACCAAATCAGGCTCATCCTGTAACAGTGTAACGTAGCTACCACGAAGGCAGTACAAAGTGCAAAGAAGCGGAAGGGGGATACAAACCCGTGACCTATTGTTCACATCACCTCAATCTTAACCACTAGGCCAAGACATCCTTGGTTATCTAATATCTATATTATTACCTATTTTAAATCGTCAGATTTGCAACTCGCTACTCGTTAATAAGAAATTAAAATTGACCTCGTCAGTTCCAATTCTCCTTTATAAATGACCTTTCTTCAAGTTGGTGGCAATAAGTCGGTACAATAATACGGAGATTGCTACATCTACCCACTGGGTAGACTACCCATTTAGAAAATTAAAATATAATTAATTCTGCTGAGTTGGACTCCACTAATTATTAGTATCTATCTCTAGTGGGTAGATTACCCGGTGAGTAGACAAAGTTTTTCCCCAATAATACTACCAAGTACCAACTGATCTCAGTGAACTATCAATAGAAGAAGTAAGAATTTGTACTTCAAGTCATTATTTATGAAGTACTTTATAGTACTGCAATTTTGTTGTGAAATCAGACTTTATAGTACCGCAATTTTATTGCGAAATTAAGACAATGAGTAAATGTATTATGTACTTTCAATTCTTTCAATTGATACTCAATTACTCAATAATAGTCACTGCAACCATTACTTGGCGGATCTTGGGTCACTGGGTGATGGATAATTTGGACATGAAAATGAATACTTCATATTGCAAATAACAAGCTAACAGTTAACACTAGTGCTGTGGTTTATCTCACAGTATTATGATCCAGATCCACCTTATATGGAGTATATAGTTTTTGAGGTACATATTATTGTTCATACTATGTCTTTATTAGGCAACAGATTCATTATATAGGTACTCAATAATTTGAGCACATGCAATAATTACAATGACAATTAGACAATTTCATAATTATAATTATCCAGAACCAAAAATG
Source organism: Beta corolliflora (assembly GCA_947648045.1). Taxonomy (NCBI): domain Eukaryota; kingdom Viridiplantae; phylum Streptophyta; class Magnoliopsida; order Caryophyllales; family Amaranthaceae; genus Beta; species Beta corolliflora. The sequence continues at coordinate 493,615 of CANSZD010001703.1, forward strand.
GAAAAAGAATTGAATTTTTATTCTTATTATAAGATACATTAAAAATACAGCTAAATACTACACCCATGCATCATTTAGTTTTCCAGCTGTAAGAATGAGTATATTACATTGCAGTAGTAAATTTCCCAATGGAGTACACTAAAACTTCACCTTTTGAAGCACAGATACATATAAGGCAATAAGTAAGTTTTAATAGACCTGGACACTCCATAAATATACATTGTAAATGTTACAATGAACAAAAAAAAATCAATGTTCCCATGTAAATAATAGGGCACTGGTTATATTTATATATAGAGAGTTCAATTCATTTTTTCCTTGTAATAATTCAATCTTTCTTGGTAATCATCTGGAATCTTAAAGGTACTAGAGTCTTCATTTTGGATCCAACCAAACCTCTCCAAGTAAGGATTTGTCAATGTCTTAGGAGGGTAATTTTCAATACAATCATTCCAAACATTGTCACTCCCATCTAAGTCCCTTACTACCTCCCACAAACAACTATTACATTTAAATCCTGCCCCAAAGCTAACCATCAACACTCTTTCCCCTTTCTTGAGCCTCTTCTTGGCCTCCATATACCCCAAAACATACCATAAGCTACTCGCTGATGTGTTCCCAAACCGGTGGAGAGTCATCCTTGCTGGTTCGACGTCGTATTCGCCTAACTTGAGGTTCTCTCCTAGACCATCTATAACCGCCTTTCCTCCAGTATGCAAGCAAAAATGTTGTACTCCCGTCTTAAAATTAATCATTGGTTTATTACGTTGTTCTCTTGTACTTGTACCAGCCTGCTTGTTAGGTCCAAAGTTAAATTTCCTGACCATAATTAGCACAACAAAATGTACCACTTCTCTTATTGGCAATATTTTTGGGGCTAACTCCTTGAGATTATCAACCAAACATCGTGCAGCTGATTTAGGGAGTTCTTTGCTAAGGTGAAACCCTAGCCTACCTAAAGAATCCTCCATTTGCATGCAACATCCATACGACTCGTCTTTAGCACCATGGTGTGTACGTACAAGACACTTGAGCTTCAACATAGCCTTCTTCCTTAGGCTCCACTTGTTGGTCAACAAGATAGCACACCCACCCGACCTAAAAAGACAATTGGATAGGATCATGGATCGGTCATTACCCGTATACCAATTCGAGCTTAGAGATTCGGACGTTACAATTATAGCATAACGCTCTTTTTCATGCTTAAAAATATTTTGTACAATACTCATAGAAATTAAGCTAGCACTACACCCCATCCCACTAAGATTGTAAACTTTAATATCGTTTCTCATTTTGTAATAGTTTACTATCCTTGATGCCAAGGATGGTACGGACGCAAACATCGACACATTAACCACTAAAATATCGATATCTTGTGGATTAATTCCGGATTTATAGAGGAGTTTTCCAACACTATCTTGAAAAAACTCGTCCATTTCATCTAGACTATCATCAAGTGTTGGACTTTCCTCGCGGCCCAAGAGGATATTTCTTGGGCCGTAAGTTTCCTCCCCAATGCCGGAGCTAACGGCGGCCTTGAGGAGAAACTTGTACTCATTAAGGCCCAAATTTTGGTTACGGATCAGGATCTCACCCGAAAAATGTGTGCTAACTTTCCGATCATCGGTGGGCTTGAAGCATTCATAGCCCAATATGTAACAATCTTGGTGTCTTTTTATGTGAATCCATTTTAGTAAGTGAAAGAGGAAATAAAGAGATGAGAAGAGAAGTACTAAGATGAAGAAACTACCCATTATTATTTGTGAGAAAGAAGCTAAGGAATTTTATTTTTTGTGGGGATAATATGAAGATATATGGTAAGCCAAGAAGCGTATTCGGAGGCATTTAAAGCCAATAAAATGAAGTAAACATAGGAAACTTTATAGTACTCAATATAATAAATATGATTGGCGAAACCAACTTCTACCAACTAATTATGTGCGTGAATTAGGTTAAAAAAAGAAGGATTGGACATGTGAATGATGAAGAAACTATCTAGACTTGATTTTTTTTTCTTTTTGATATGAAGCAAACAAACTAGAGGTGATTAAAGATATATATTTATTAGGGCATATGAGTAAGGAAAACTGTTTATGTGGGGACCACTTTTAGGTTTTCATTGAAGTCGAAAATTTGCCAAACAAAGGGAAAAGATGTTTCATTGTTTTGGATAGGATAATAGGAAGCTTGGAAAAGCTTTAGAAAGGTATAAAAGCATTTGGCAATTTCATAAATAAGATTAGGGAAATAACAACTACTGAAATTTTTTGCACGTACTTGATGAGACACAAAAGAGAAATAACTTGAGAATTCTATGATTATTTGAAGTTATATGTCATATATATAAGGTTTAAAAAAAGGAAAATGGTTTAGGAGTGTTTGGTAATTGGTTTTTGGCTGTTTTACTTTGTTGGTTCAACCAACTACTTGTACTAGCTGTTCTATATTGGTTGTTTGACTATTGTTGTTGGATGTTGAGTGCAAAATGAAAGTAAAGGCCAAAAGCCAATACAAAAAGCTACTAATACCAACTTTTACTTTTTACTAAAAATCAGGCTTTTCAACTGCTCGTTAAGCCATTTATCAAATACTTTTTTCTGGTTGTTCGACCACATAAAAAAAAACCAAAAAGCAATAAGAAAGTCACCTGAAAATTAAACCATTTACAAACTCTCCTATCCATCCAATAGGTATTCTATCTACATGAAATAGACTTTAATACCTAGTGAAAGTCAGCAAAAACAATAATTCTTTGATGGTCTATCTCATATTAGGTAATATACCCAACAAGTAGTCAAACATATACAAGTGAAACTTTACTTTAGATACCCTAATCATGTCATCCAAAACATTTGTATTATAAAACCATCTAAAGTTAGTTAAAAGTATAATTTTTTTTCTTACAACCTATTGCAAGGAAGTTGGTGCAAAACCAATCAAAGATGGAATTCTTTTATTCAAATTGAAGAGAACACCATAAAGTCGTTTGCTATAGTTAAGAACGTTCCAGTAGTAGTCTAGTAGAGTTATTTACTGGCAACGTGAAGTTTAAAAAGAGATTGTTGAAAAGTGGAGAAAGAGCTGGCTCATCTGGTAGGTTTTCCCCATTTGTGATCTACTACAATAAAAGACATTAAATTCTTGGTGTGTGGGTGCAATCAATGATCTTATTTAGCATAGCAAATTTTTTTATTTACTCTTTTGCATTGCCAGTTTTCATATTTGGTCAGGTGTGAAGAGAACTGACGGCAAAGGTTAAAGTTTTGAGATAATTGGTTCACCTTCTCATTGATATTGTGTTTAATATATATACAACTAAGCTAAGTAACTTTCCTATGACAATACAACACTTAATTAGGAAAATATACACAAATCACAAAGTTTACTAGAATACCAAGATATACTCCAATACTCCCCCTCAAGTGGGAGCGTGAAGGTCTCGAACGCCCAACTTGGATAATAGAAAAGAAAAGGTGGGACTACAGAGAGCTTTCGTGAATAAGTCCGCTAACTGAAACTTAGTACTAACATGAGCAGTAACAATAACCCCACTTAGCAGCAACTCTCGAACAAAATGGCAGTCGATTTCAATATGCTTGGAGCGTTCATGAAATACCGGATTAGCAGCTATATGTAAGGCTGCCTGATTATCACAAAATAAGCGCACAGGCTGTCGATGACGAATGCCCAGAGAAGCCAAGAAATACTTCAACCACTTGATTTCGGCACAAACATAAGCCATTGCCCGATACTCAGCCTCAGCAGAGGAACGGGACACAGTAGTTTGCTTCTTTGTTTTCCAAGAAATCGGAGAATTTCCCAACAACACAAAATAGCCACTGACAGAACGGCGGGACAAAGGGCAACTGGCCCAATCAGAGTCACAATAAGCAGTAAGCTGGAGATCACTGTCAGCGCGAAGAAGTAGACCTTGGCCTGGATGACCCTTTAAGTAGCGTAGGACACGGATAACAGCATCAAAGTGTTCCTGTCGAGGAGACTGCATGAACTGGGACAACACATGAACTGAATACGTCAAATCAGGACGAGTCAACGTCAAATAAATCAGGCGACCAACAAGACGCCTATACTAGGCTGGATCCTTATACATAGGACCATCTGCAAGAGCAAGCCAATGATTTGATTGTAGGGGAGTATCAACCGGACGAGAACCAAGAAGACCTGTTTCTTGCAAAATATCTAAAGTATATTTTCGTTGACACAAATAGAGGCCTTCCGGAGAACGAGCACATTCAATCCCAAGGAAATACTTAATGGGACCGAGATCCTTTAACTGAAAGCAGGTATCCAAATACTTTTTAAAAGTACGACACAAAGTGAGATTGTTGCCTGCAACTAAAATATCGTCCACATAAACCAAAACAGATAGAATATCACCTCCTTTACGAAAAGTAAACAAAGTATGATCAGCGTGAGATTGCTGAAACCCATACTTGCGAAGGGCACAAGTAAGTTTAGCGAACCAATTGCGGAGGGACTGACGTAAACCATATAAGGACTTACGTAATTTGCACACCTTCCCTGGAGGAGCAGACACACCTGGAGGTGGGCGCATAAAAACTTCCTCATGCAAATCACCGTGAAGGAAGGCATTATTGACGTCTAATTGGTGTACTTCCCAATTCTTAGCAACAGCAACAGCAAGAAAAGTCCGGACACTAACCATTTTGGCAACTGGAGCAAACGTCTCGGTATAATCCTCCCCTGCGGTCTGATGGTTGCCTAATACAACAAGACGAGCTTTATCACGCTCAATAGTACCATCAGAGCGATATTTGGTCTTGTATACCCACTGACATCCAATCGACTTACGACCCGGGGGAAGATCAACAAAGTCCCATGTTCGATTTTTCTCCAATGCCTGAATCTCTTGAGTCATAGCAATCCGCCACCGTTCATGCTGAACCGCTTGTTTAAAGGACCTGGGTTCAATGTTAGTAGTAACAGATGCAACATATTTTCTATGGCTAGAAGAAAACCCATCATATGTGACGAAATTAGCAATAGGATAAGGAATACCTGAGGAGTCTGTGGACGAGGGTGACGAGGAGATGGGGGGTGTAGTACGGACTGTGTGACAAATATAATCAGACAAATATGACGGAGGACGGCGTTCCCGACGAGAGAAGTCAAAAGAAGCCTCATTATCCGAAGACTCACGGAAGGGAGATGTAGGAGCAGTGGTGTTGTCCAGCAAAGCAGAAGTAGACGAAGGTATGACAACCTTGTCAGGAGAAGAACGGGGAGTAGCAGTACTGGGAACATCACGCACTTGTTCAACAGAGGGCACATGTTGTTGTATGGTTGGGGAAGAACACTGGGCTGGGCAGCCCCAATGATCGATTGGGATCCCGCATCAACAATATTATGATGTGTGGGCTGCGGTGTAGTGGCAGTAGGTGCATTGCCAACACTCCCCCTGTCGTCTGAAGCACTGAGCAACTCGAAATCTGAACATGAAACAAGAGGAGAAAGGACAGGCGAGTCGGGAGTTGGTGTAGCAAAGGGAAAAATATGTTCAACAAATCGAACATCGCGAGAGACAAAAGTTTCATGAGTCTCAAGATCATACAACTTCCAACCTTTTTGAGCAAATGGGTAGCCCAAGAATACACACCGTCGACTACGAGCCGCAAACTTGTCCTTGTGCCGTGGGTTATTGTGAGCATAGCACAAACAACCAACAACCTTCAGCATAAGATAGTCGGGTGCAAAACCGAATAAAACTTCATACGGAGACTTTCCGGCAAGTAATGTAGTAGGTGTTCGATTTATTAAGTGTACGGCAGATAAGACACATTCGCCCCAAAACTCAAGCGGGAGAGAGGCCTGAAAGCGTAAAGCACGAGCAACTTCCAAAATATTTCGGTGCTTACGCTCCACACGCCCATTTTGTTGTGGGGTAGCTACACAAGATGTCTGATATAGAATACCATGCTCCGCATAAAAATTCTTTAAAGGATCAGAAGTAAACTCACGACCATTATCTGACTGAACATGCTTAATAATCTTGCCAAATTGAGTCTGAACCATAGCACAAAATTTCCGCAGACAATCGGGAACAACACTTTTAGATTTCAACAAGTAAACCCAGACAGCTCGAGAATGGTCATCGACAATAGTCAAAAAATAATGTGATCCACACAATGTAGTAGCGAGGATATGGACCCCAAAGGTCGCAATGAATCAAGTCAAATAAAGAAACTTAACTTTATTAGGGTTCAAAGTAAATTGAGTACGAGTTTGTTTAGCACGCGAGCAAATATCACAAAAGGCTAAGAGTTTCTTTATTTCATGACTACGCTAGTATTAGGAATATAAGACAAATGTTGACTTGCCGGATGACCCAAGCGGCGATGCGGAAGAAGAGTAGTATCTCGCAGTAAGTAGAGCATGATAATATCTTCGAAGTCACAGGCCTAACACGTACACCCCCTCTTTATGATCACCCACCCAATCGGACACCTCGTAGCTTGGTCCTGGATAACACACGAGACGACCATTAAATGTCACAATACAATGAGAATCAGAGATTAATTTGCCAATAGAAATTAAATTGCATTTAAGATTCGGAACATAAAGAACGTTCCGGATAACCAATCCGGAACTCAAAGACACACTTCCTTGTAAAATGGCCGTTGTCTGAACACCATCAGGAAGGTTGACGGGAGACGGTGGCAAATCATGACAATCATATAATATAGAACGAGTGCCTGTCATATGGTGAGAAGCTCCACCTGTCAAGCAACCATGAAACAAGAGTGTTATTAAGCTTACCCATCACAAAGTTCGGTCGTAGAAGTGGAGTCAAGAAGTTGCAGGAGCTTTGTCATTTGATCAGTATTCAAACCAGGAATAGATGTAGGTTGAGACATAGCTAAAGAAGATTCAGAGGATCGTGGTGCTTGGGCAGCATTGGCATACCGCTTTGAATCGCACGTAACCCCCTACGGGCTGTTGGGAGTTTCGGCCAGCACTAGGGGTTGCACCCCCTCTACCAGAATGACCACGACCCCGACCCCGACCTCGAGTGCTTGGTGGAAACCCAATGCGTTGATAGCAACGCTCATATGTGTGGCCTAAACGACCACAAAAGGTGCACTTAGGTCGTGTGCCACCCGAATCATGTGAACTAAGAGAGGGAGAAGATGCTTGAACGGCAAAGCTCATGGCTTCAGTCTTAGTATCACGAGCTCGGACAATGGATTGATGACGCTCTTCTTGAGTGGCTAGAGAGAATGCTTTGTTAAGGTTTGGGAAGGGATCCATACTCAAAATTTGGGTCCGTAAAGCAGCATAATCATCATCATCAAGACCCATGACAAAATCATGAGTTTTATCATTTTCTACCCGAGCACGCAATTTAGCAGCGGCCGCACAAACACATCCACACGTGAGGTCTTCCGACCCATACAACTCATCCCACAAACTTTTAAATTTGTTGTAGTAGGCGACCATGGACATCCCTTTTTGACGAAGAAGATGGTATTCAGATTTTAACTAGTTAATGCGAGGGCCGTTAACTATGGAATAACGTTCTTTTAAATCGGTCCACATCTCACTAGCAATTTTATGAGAAACAATACTAGGTTGAATAGTGGAATCCACTGAGTTAAAAATCCAAGCACATATTGTGGAATTATTTGATTTCCAAGCGAGAAAGTTCAAGAATATTTGTAGCAAAGAAGTTTAGTGAAATCACCATGTACAAATCCCAATTTATTACGACCCTCTAGAGCATTAATAATGGCCTTAGACCATACATCATAATTATCACCCAACAATAGATACTTAGACAAAGCAATAGTCGGACCTTCAGAGGGATGCAAATAGTATATGGAAGAAGAATCATGAATGAGTTGGGGTACTTTCTTAGTGTTATCACCACCAGTCATAGTGGAGAAGATGATGAGAGAATTAAAAAAAAAAAAAGAGGGCAGAAGGGTACCAAATACCAGATGCAGCGGAAGAGAAAAAATACCACAGCGGTGCCGGACCACCACGTCAACCAACAAGCCGCCAATGAAATGCACCAGATTTGGGCAGATTACCAGGCGGAGCAACCGGAAAAGAAAACTTGGATCAATAACCTTTGGCTCTAGATACCATGAAGAGAACTGACGGCAAAGGTTAAAGTTTTGAGATAATTGGTTCACCTTCTCATTGATATTGTGTTTAATATATATACAACTAAGCTAAGTAACTTTCCTATGACAATACAACACTTAATTAGGAAAATATACACAAATCACAAAGTTTACTAGAATACCAAGATATACTCCAATAAGGTGAAGTAGCAACTAGCAATTACGAGTAGTATTTAGCTAAGTGATACAGTAAATTCTTGATTGCATGAAACCAGTTTAGTTTGCAGGTGAATAGAAAGAAGGCCGAATTTTTGTTAAGACGGGCATTCTTATTTTGTTAGATATAATTTTAGCAAATTTATTATTCAGAAAATTGGTGTATGGTCAAATACTCAAATTATTGATCTTGGAGCCCAAAGGAAAGCAATTCATTCCTCGATCATTGATTTTTTTTTTTTGATTAGCAGAATAGATCACATAACAGTAGAAGTGAATCTTTACAATTCTTTAAGAAAATACATTTGCTTCTATAAATTTTGTCCTTAATTTCAAATGTCTTAACTTGTAGACTCGTAGATTATGGTAATTTTGTCATTTTATAGTGATAAAGTTATACTCCATATAACTAATTTTTAAGTATGTGTCATGGAGGGGTTAAAGAAAATGAAAAGCTAGGCTTCAAATTCCTAAATTATGATAAGTTAATCATTAGAAAAGTCCAATTATTAAAATTAAAAAAATTCTTTAATCAATTAGGTCAACTGTTAAGTCTCCTTATTATGTTAGATTGTTAAGTCGAAAACGATCTTACTAACGATGTCTCCAAGGCGCTAAATAAAAAATATACGTTTGCATCTAACTAGTTATATATTAATCATCAACTGTGATCATATTTATTATAAAGGGATATTATCTCAGATAACCCTGACATATAGGCCTTTTTCCCAAATAACCCTGACATATTTTTTTTTCCCAGATAACCCTAAACTTGTATTTTATCATTAAACTTAACGGAATATCTAACGGTGTTATTTTTTTTTTTAATTAAACCCAGATTAATTGGCCACTCTTGTTCTTCATCTTCTTCCCTATCTTGTTCTTCATCTCCACACTACCATCACCACCATCACCAATTCGAACCCAGCAGCCCCTATTCGAACCCTAAACTTGGCAAATTCGAACCCTAAACATCCCTAATTCGAACCCTAAACATCCCCAATTCGAACCCTAAACAGCCCCAATTCGAACACAAAAGGCCCCAAATTCGAACAACCCAAAATCAGTAAAGATTTGAACCCAAAATCAGTGTTTTTCTTGCTCGAAATTATGTAGATTGGTCTGTCTTCTTGATTGTTCTTCTGGTCTGGTTTTTTTTCTTTCTTGCTCGCTCGGTTCTCCTGTTTCTTGGTGCGTGTTGTCTTATCTTCATCCTCTCTCGGTTCTGTTGTTGCGTCTTTGTTCTCGCGCACCACACTAAATTCGGCCCAATTGTGAGATAGAGGAGAGAAGAGTGCAAAGAAGAATATAATGTTAGGGCGCCGCATTTAGATGACGAGAGTGAGTCAACTGCGAGAGTGAGCCGACGGTGAGAGGTGAGAGTGCAGCGAAGATGGAGAGAGATAGTGAGAGTGCAGTGAGACGGACACAGAGAGAGAGTGAGAGTGCTACGAAGAGTGAGTCGACGGTGGGAGTGGCGGTTGTGCGAGGCAGAGGAGAGAGAGGGAGTGGTGGTGGTGCTGTTGGTGGCGAGAAGGTTAAGCTGAACTTTATCTGGATTTGGAGAGAGAGAGGGAGATGAAGACATGATTGATGAAGAACAAAAGAAAGAGGATGAAGAACATCAATGTTTTTGTTTTTTTTTTTTTAAAAATTCGGTTTTTCATTATAAATGTCAAAATAGTTAACACCGTTACCTATTCCGTCAAGTTTAATGACAAAATACAAGTTTAGGGTTATCTGGGAAAAAAAAATATGTCAGGGTTATTTGGGAAAAAGGCCTATATGTCAGGGTTATCTGAGATAATATCCCTATTATAAAATAATAGTTTTGGTGATTTATAGTTAAGGAAAAACATATTCATGTGGGATCTTGTTAGATTTGTCTCAATGTATATCTTCCGAATATCTACTTTTCATAATTTTTAATTATTGGTAATTAAAGATATTAATGGTTGAAGTTATCCATTGACAAGCGTGAAAGTCAAAAGGTTGCAAGTAAAAAGAAACAAGGAAGTATATATATGGTCAAAGTTGTATATTGACAAGTGTGTTAAGTCAATATGATACATCTATGTTGGACTATGTATATAACATATTGATATGGGCTAGTGTTGTATGTAGTATAGTTAACAAGCCCAATAGAGTTTTGTATTATCTTAGGTTGTATACATATAACATGATACGAAGTAAGAATAACAACTAAGGCAATCATTGAAACCTAATCACTCTCACTCCCTGCCGTAGCATGGTATCAGAGCCGCGGTTAACATCGCCGGTCGTTTGACTATTTTCGTTCGTCCACCGCATTAAACACCTCAGCGTCACCCGTGTGATTTGTCGAGGCAGCAGCGAACTATGGGGGACGAAAAAAAAGCTGTAGTTGAAGGGAAAAGTGACTGGAGTATCACTATCTCTTCTCCCTTCTACTTGGGATCCGGAGATCAGCCCGTAAATATCATAACCCACGTGATTTTCTCCGGGGAAAATTATGTGACATGGATGCGAGCAATGACTTTGTCTCTTCGCGCTCGTCGAAAATTCGGATTTGTCGATGGGTCGATTCCAAAGCCCACGGATCCGACTGGATTATTGGATTGGGACACAGTACACTCAATGATAGTGTCGTGGATTTTACGAAGCATGGATGCTAAGATTGCAAGCACCATCCCTCTTCATGATAATGTAAAAGAACTTTGGGACTATTTGGAACGAAGGTTTTGCGTGGCAAACGGGCCGCGAATTCAGCAAATCAAGGCCTCCATAACTGATTGCAAGCAAACCGAATTCATGTCCATTGATATGTACAACACCAAACTGATGGGATTGTACGATGAATTGGCTCGAGTGAAGCCGATACCTTCCTGCGAATGTCACAAATGTGACTGTGGCTTGGCCTTGAAACTGTCGAAGGAACGTGATGATGAAATATTTCATCAGTTTTTGATTGGTTTGGATAATACTGCATACGGGGCTGTGAGGACCAACCTTCTCTCACAACAACCGTTGGGAGATATCAATCGGGCTTATCAAACCCTTGTCCAAGAAGAGCAATCTCGTGCTCTTTCTCGAAACAAAACACCTCATGAAAGCGTTCAAGCCTTCCATGTTCAATCCGAACGAGGGAAGGGTTGATATGATCGTGTTGATAAGTCGTGTCTTGTGTGCTCTCACTGTAAACAAAAAGGGCATGAGGTCAGTGGGTGTTTCAAGCTTCATGGGACTCCCCCATGGTATGAGGAGCGAGTTCGAGCCCGCAACGCTGCTCGTGCTGGGTCTACTGCTTCCAGCACCGACAGTGGTGCTTCGACCCTCGCTACTGGTGGTCTATCTTCAGGTGCTGCTGGGTCCTCTCGTGGTCCAGGGGGCAAATTAAAAGCCCATGCTGTTAGTGATTGTGGGTTTGGCACGTCCACAGGAGAGGGGACTCCCCTTGCCAACCTCACGCCTGAACAGGTTGAACGTTTGATGAACTTGATTAATTACAATGAACAAAATCACCCTAGTGGTGACCGAATGGCAGGTAAATTTGACTTTGGTTTGGAATGGATTATAGACAATGGCGCGTCACATCACCTCACTGGTACCCTGTCATGTTTGTCGAATGTGCGGCGCATTGATGGGTGTTCTGTGGGTCTCCCGAATGGGTGTACAACTCTGGCCACTCAGCAGGGAGACATTTACCTTACTGATACTCTTGTTTTGCGTGATGTTTTATTTGTGCCTGAGTTTCAGTGTAATTTGATTTCTGCCTTGCATATGATGTCCGACAATTCTTGTGTTATTCAATTCACTTCTGCTATGTGTGCTATACAGGACCGACCTTCGGGGATGCTGATTGGAGCAGGTGAACGGCGAGGGGGTCTCTACTATTTCCGCAAGGTGGCAGTGGCGCAAACAGTTGGTGTTTCTGATTTGAGTCTCTTCGATTTGTGGCATCAAAGCTTAGGCCATCCTTCGGAAAGAGTTGTGAAGATGCTTCCTCAGATCCGTTCCAGTACCTCTAAGAAACATTTGAATAATATTTGTGATGTTTGCCCTTTAGCAAAACAAACTCGTGATAGTTTCCCTGTTAGTACTCATAAAGCTAGTCGTTTATTTGAACTAGTTCATTGTGATTTGTGGGGCCCTTATACTACTCATTCCTCATGTGGAGCTATCTATTTTTTGACTGTGGTTGATGATTTTTCTCGTGTTGTGTGGGTGTATTTGTTGCATAATAAAACTGAGGTTTTCAAGTATTTTTCTTCCTTCTTTGCCATGGTGACTTGTCAATTTTCCACTCATGTTCAAATGGTTAGGAGTGACAATGGGACTGAATTTAACTGCATGCTTGATTTCTTTGCCAAAAGTGGGATTATCTTCCAAACTTCTTGCACTGGGACCCTTCAACAAAATGGGAGAGTTGAGAGAAAACATAGGCACATCTTGAATGTTAGTCGTGCCTTGATGTTCCAGGCTAATTTGCCTGTTGATTTTTGGGGTGAATGTGTCCTGACTTCCGTTCACTTAATAAACCGTACCCCCTCTGGTGTTTTGGGTGGAAAGACTCCCTATGAAATGATTTATGGCCAACCTCCTGATTTTGATGCTTTACGTATCTTTGGATGTTTAGCCTTCGCTCAAAATCAAAAAGCCAAAGGGAATAAATTTGCCCCCCGTAGTCGTAAGTGTATTTTCATTGGGTATCCCACGGGTTAGAAGGGATGGAAAATGTATGACCTGGAGAGTGGTGATATTTTTGTCTCCCGAGATGTTATTTTTTTTTAAGACTCATTACCCCTATGCTACATCACCTCCTCAACCGGAACCCCCCTCAAACACCTATCCTACACCTGATTCTTTTCTCCTAAATTCTCCCTTGGATGACTCCACTCCCTCTATGGCCCAACCATCTCTTCCTTTAACCTCTCAGACTTCCGCTCCAAATATGGCCCAATCCACCCCTTCTCTCCAATCCCCTACCGCATCCTCACCCGGCCCACAACAACCCGCAGCTCCACACACAGACCTCCCTGGCCCAATTCATCAACTGCCCACTTCTACTCCCCCGCTGATACTACTACTTCCTTTGACTCCCCCCTTGATGAAGCCTCTGGCCCAGTTTCGGTCATCGAAGCACAGCCAGCTTCCGTGGCTGCTGATCCCACTCCTACATCTCCTCATCTGGGCCGCGGGTTTCGCGAAAAAGGCCCGGGCCGTTGTGTTGCGCGACTATCTCGTTAATGCAGTTCGCCTGGCCCCCTTGCGCTTCATCTCCTCCTTCACGTTCCCAAGGTATGTGTTCTTATCCCATAGCTACTTTTGTGAATTGCGATAATTTTTCGTTGCGCCACCGTGTGTTTCTTGCTGCAGTCGATGACGGTGTTGAGCCCCAAAGTTTTAAACAGGCTATGCAATACTCTGGGTGGCGTGAGGCTATGTAAAAGGAGATTAGTGCCCTTGAAGACAATGATACTTGGGTTATGAGTACTCTTCCTCCCGGGAAGAAGGCCTTGGGGTGCAAATGGGTGTACAAAATCAAGTATCATTTTGATGGCAGTGTGGAGTGACTCAAAGCTCGTTTGGTTATTTTTGGGAATCATCAAGTGGAGGGGATTGATTACACTGAGACATTTGCCCCTGTTGCTAAGATGGTCACTGTTCGGACTTTCCTTGCCGTTGCTGCAGCTCAAAATTGGGAGGTTCACCAGATGGATGTCCACAATGCCTTTCTTCACGGAGATCTTAATGAGGAGGTTTATATGAAACTTCCTCCTGGATTTTCTGGCCATCCTGGTCAAGTTTGTCGATTGTAGAAATCTCTTTATGGTCTCCGTCAAGCTCCTCGATGTTGGTTTGCCAAGCTTGCTACTGCCTTGCGTCAATATGATTTTTCTCGCTCTTACTCTGATTATTCTCTGTTCACCTATCGACGCGATACTGTGTGTCTTCAGGTTCTTGTTTATGTGGATGATTTGATCATCTCTGGGAATGACTCTGCAGCTCTTTCTTCCTTTAAACACTATCTTGGTGATTGTTTTCGCATGAAGGATCTTGGCCCGTTGAAGTATTTCTTGGGGATTGAAGTTGCACGCGAAGGCCGATGGTTTCTTCCTCTCTCGGTGAAAGTATGCTCTTGACATCATCTACGAGACAGTGCATTGGGCGCCAAGCCTGCTGATACTCCTCTTGAGCAGCATCATAACGTAGCTCGTGATGACGGTTGTTTATACTCTGATCCTGCCCGGTATCATCGTCTTGTTGGTCGACTTATTTACTTAGCCTTCACTCGCCCTGACTTGGCCTATGTTGTTCATGTTCTCGCTCAATTCATGCATACCCCTCAGCAACATCATTGGGAGGCCGCCTTGCGAGTCGTGCGCTATTTAAAAGGCAATCCTGGTCAAGGTATTGTTCTTTCTTCTCCTTGTGACTTGCATTTGACTGCTTGGTGTGACTCCGATTGGGCGAGTTGCCCCTTGACTCGTCGTTACGTCTCTCGGATGGATTGTTTTCCTTGGTTCCTATCCTATCTCTTGGAAAACTCAGAAACAACATACTGTTTCCCGTTCTTCTGCTGAGGCTGAGTATCGTTCGATGGCGGATGTTACTGCTGAACTCAAATGGTTGCGAGCTCTTCTTCGTAGTCTTGGTGTTTCGCATCCCTAGGCGAGTTCTCTTTTCTGTGATAGTAAGTCAGCTCTTTACATTGCCCAGAATCCTGTCTTTCATGAGCGCACTAAACACATTGAGGTTGATTGTCACTATGTGCGAGATGCCATTCAGGATGGTCTTATTACTACTGCTCATGTTCCTACTACTGAGCAATTGGCGGACATTTTCACCAAAGCTTTAGGTGTTCGTTCTTTCTTATATTTACGTGTGAGTTGGGCATTGTTAATCCCCTACGCTTCAACTCGGGGGTGTTAGACTTTGTATATAACATATTGATATGGGCTAGTGTTGTATGTAGTATAGTTAACAAGCCCAATAGAGTTTTGTATTATCTTAGGTTGTATACATATAACATGATACGAAGTAAGAATAACAACTAAGGCAATCATTGAAACCTAATCACTCTCTCACTCCCTGCCGTAGCAATCTACTATCTATTAAGAAAAAAATTAAGAAAGATTATATTAATTATGCACCTTGTCAACCACGATCGATAGAAGGGTACGTATATGAAACAACCAATCAATTATCCTTCCAATAATTCTAGCAATACTACTAACAGTTCTACCACCTAAATTACTAATAAGCAAATGCACTAATCAATCATAAATAGCAAAGTACTTTCAAACAATTAATTAATACATGTACTACAACCTAATTAACTCAATTAATAATAAAAAAAGACATAATCCCATAAAAAAAGAATTCACTCCATTTACTGATGATGATGTTGACGAACCAAAAGAAGAAGACGTCGACTACGTCGTTGAAGAACTGGGTTCTCTTTCCCATCATTCGACGTCGTTTCAACACTTCCTGTACTCCCCGAAACGTCGTCGTCTTCTTCATGACCATCAAGTAGGTCTGACAAGTAATTTTCCAAATCTTCAGGGGTAAATTTAATAACAGAATCAATTTTCCCTCTTTCTCTAGTTTTGGCTAAAACCACCTTATATTTATCATACATT
The DNA here is from genome assembly GCA_947648045.1 of Beta corolliflora. Lineage (NCBI taxonomy): Eukaryota > Viridiplantae > Streptophyta > Magnoliopsida > Caryophyllales > Amaranthaceae > Beta > Beta corolliflora. The sequence continues at coordinate 509,564 of CANSZD010001703.1, forward strand.
TTCCTATATCTTAAGTCAACTTTTCTAACAATTGATGCTTTCATTTCGTCCCTTAGCTTAGAATCTTGTACAACCCAATCCACTTGCTTACGATACTCCTCCTCAAATCCAACGTTGAATCTCTTAAAACTATCTTTCACTTTATCAAGTGAAATCTCCACCGTTATATCTTTTGGTAACGACGATATCACTCTACCCCAACCCATCCTTTCGTAGTTTGCAGCGTATTGTACAACTTTTGAAGCGTGTTTGGTAACCCATTTTTCCCCTAACACGTTGTACAATTTTGTTGATTTCACTTGTTTTATCACGTATTGTAGGTTATTAGCTAAGAAAAGGTAAGAAAGAGCAACGTCTTTGTAAAGCTCCGATTTAGTATCTAGTTTACCTAGTAATACCAATATTAACCAAGCGAATTGCAATGCCACGGGGAGGACAACGTTTCACCTTCGAAATAGCTCTCTAGTAACGGGGATTGCAAGCTTACTGGATAATCCGCGAGGACTTTATCTAGTACAGTTGCGTTATGAGAAAGATTGACTAAGTAGTTGATCACGTGTTTAGTCAAAGGGTGGGCCGCTCCTCCTAGGACCAGGCCTTTCGAGGCGTCCTTATGAATGGACGCCTCGAATTCTGTAACCATTATTTTGACCGCTTCAGAGACTCGTCCTTGAGATGGCCTCTTTGTGACCTAACAGTGAGGTCAACTCTGATGAGAAGATTCGATCAACTTCTGATATATCCTCAGACATTCCTTCATAAAGACTAAGGAACTTCAAGATTTTATCATGCGATTTCTTTGAGTGTTTCGCAAGTTTCCCAGGGATTCTATACAAAAGTAGGGCAGCCTCTTTACAAACCTCTGAAAAACATGTTTCTGTAACGGATGACAACATAGATGCAGAGAAAAGATGTTCACATAAATTCTTCTCATTACCAAATACTTTCACGCAAGTTCCAACTATTTTTAACCATCTATTCAATTTCGCATCAATAGTTTCCCAATCAAATTTTTGAACCTGAAATTTTTTCAGCTTACGAACCCCGAGTTTAAGAAGAACATCATCAACAAAAGACCGCCTCGTAAGCTTATATATCTTAAGACATTTCTTCCCAAATCCCGCGCTCATCATACAATCTGTGATCAACTTAAGGTCGGCCATGGCGGATGATTCTTCCGTGGTAGAGTTTTCTTCCGAGTTATTGTTATAGTTTGTTATGGTGAAGATATTATTATTCTCAGAATTATTGCTATTAACTGTAGAAAATTCACCGGAGAAATTAGTATGATCATCTTGAACAGAATAATAGTCGATATGGTGCTTGCTATTCGCCTTAATAAGAGAAAAAAATTCACTACTAAGACGTTTCTTGGCTACACGAAGCAAGTTTTGAGATGAAACAATCTTCTTGTGAGGCGGGTGGTGGGCGGAGTTGGCGGATGTGGTGGTGAAGAATTGGAGGGCGGCGTGTAAGTCCTTTACAGCGCGCATGAATTCGAGGACTTCTACGCGGCTATGGTGGTTGAAGAGGGATGTATTGGGGGAAATATCTGAGGTTTCGTAATCCCATGACGCGATTATCTTCATGGATGAGTCCATAGTTTCCTCCATTATTGTTGTTGTTGTTGTTGCTTATGTTAAGGTGTGGAGGATTTGGAAAGGTTGATAATGTTAGTTTGTTTGTTGAGGAAAAAGAATGTTGTTGATTTGAACGGTGAGAAGGAAAGGATTTCATTAGAGTATTGTTGTTAGGTTTGATGCTCTAAGTTGAGTTTTGTTCTTTGTGAGATGAATAGGGAGAGAAAGAGAGGGGAAAGGAAAGGGAATGGGAGCACGTAGAATTAGGAACAAGGAATGGAGATGAGGGTTTTAAGGAGGGTAGAGATTAGAGGGAAAGTAGATTATATTGATGGTTTATAATAATAGATTAATGAGAAGGTCTTGTAAGGAACTTAATTAATTACATTTTTTATCTAGAAAATAAGGAGGGCGCATAATCTTAGATTTTCAAACTATATCAACATATTGTTGGAACACAAGGTGACACTCAAGAAGGAGGGGGTTGAATTGAGTGGCTAAAACTAATCGATTTTCGCAAAAACACTCTTATGGCACAGTGCGTGTGCCGCGTGTTATTCACTCGTAAAATCTCCGATTGATGTTTTTGCTCAAACGAAACTTAATCAAACACTAAAACAATTATATCAAATAATAAAACAATGAAATCAAATAATAAGACACATGAATTTAACGTGGTTCAATCTCACCTCTGAGATCTACGTCCACACAAACTACTCTTTTATTATTTGAATCGTAAAATACCAAACTCTTGATACAATTCGATTCCCCCACTACTAACCCTAGTAGTGCTCCCTAACACTTAACTCTAAGTGTTGCCACTCTCTATAATAATGAAATTACAGAAAGAAAAGATCCTCAAAAGCGTGCTTCTTATTCAAGCAAATAGAGGACAATTACAAACGTTGTTTTAGTTTCCTAACCCGACTAGAACTCGTGTTATACTCGTGCCTTAGGAAACTGTTTTCACTCTTAATATCTCCGATTTTTTTCTTCGAAAACGTGAGTTATAAACCGAATTGTAATCCCTTATATATCTTTTTGAACTGAATAAAAATCCTTCTCCAAGATATATTATCTTTTGAACAATTTTTATTCCTAAAATAAAGGAATAAAATTCTTTTCCTATTCAAAAACAAATTTTATCTTTCATAAAAACTGATTTTTCTTTTCAATCCTTATAAGATAAGAATTCTCCAAAATCAACTAGTAATTACCTTTATAGAAAACTTATTATCACAATCAGTTTTTTTCTCTATCTTTGTTTTCCTTGTTAAAACTCCTTTTGTCTTCAAAACTCTTTTATCAATCGGTTTTTCACAATCCTTTTCCAAATCGGTTTTTATTAAAACTTGTTTTCGAAAATCTTTTGTTTTCGAAAATCTTTTTCTTTCAAAAATCTTTTTCCTTTTATATAAATATATAAAATTAACATAATTATTTATTCCCTTAACTCTAAGAAAATAATAATTATCCTAATTTTATATTTCTATATTTGGCACATAATATATCATCTAGTTCTAGCATATTACATTTTGCATATAGTAACTAAACTTGGAATTCAATATAAACTTGAACTTCAATCTTGATTCTTCACTTCTTCACAGTCTTCATTTATTTATTCCTTTCTCAACCATCTGTCACAAACTTTCATACTATAACATATTATATTATTTTTCATCATCAAAACTTAACATTCACATGCACAACAAATTCCCCCTTTTTGATGATGACAAACACTCAATATAATATTATTAAGTAATCACTTTTTCCCCCTCAAAATATGCACCTATGCACCATTAATCACATAAGGGAAAATAGCATAACATTATACCCATCTTCCCCCTTTTGACATTATCAAAAAGGAGAGCATCAACATGTTTAGCGAGACAAAGTGATATATAGTCAGCAAAATAATGCAAGTAGCTCAATCAATAAATACTAAGGATGCTGGTGCTATGTCATAATCCAATTCACAATCCGAAGTCATTAAGCAAAAAATAATCCAACTCACAATCCGAAATTATGAAGCAAGAAATAATCATGAAGGATCATGGGTGATAGAAAGTAAGATAAAGAAAGGTAATGCAAGCTTGAAGATTTGAAATGGCAATTGGCTCAACAAGTGCTTAAACCTTTCTTTAAAGATTTTCAACTTTCGCAAATAAGCATCATAGAACTTTCTTCACTGTGGCACTGTGTGTGTTTCTGTGCCAGTGAACAATCTATTCCCTTCCAAATATAACTAATCTTCGGAATACTGGAATCCAAAATAATGATCTTCAAAATTTTGATAATTTTCTTCACATTTGAATTGAACTCTAGGACTTATCTAAAACAAGTGTCTTACTCTCCTTTTCTTTTCTTTTTTTTTTTTTTTTTATGAAGGAAAAGCAGACCATACAATATTACTAGAGTCAATCAATTAGAGATCAAAGATAATAAGTTAATTCGGACATCTTTTTCTTTTTGATGCATCTCCTGGCACTGTGCCTTGCACAGTGTGAATCAGTACCTTTCATTCTTTCACGTATTTGTGTTTCATTCCAACCTTTTCATGTTCCCCCTTAATTGATGCGTCTTTTTCTTCCATCATCTTACCAAGATGTTCTTGCCCCATAAATTATCATTAATCAAGATTAAAAGCACATGTTGAACTTTGGATCAATGGGTGAGGAAAAGAAGGATAATAATAGGGAAATGACGATAAGGTGAGACATATGAAAGAAAGAAATAATGAGGCACAAATGTCAAACTCATAAATAGAAAATCAGAATATCGGGATAAAGATCAAGCTTGCCATAAGAGAAAGAATTAGCATTTCATAGCTCAATAATTCGGCAACTTAGGATCATATAGCTCATTAGTTCGGCAACTTGGGATCATGACATTAGGACAGCATCATTAGACCATTACGAGTCCTTTTTATATCAAGTAGACTTTTTCTCACAGTGTTTCACAAAGACATGCACTCCTACTCCAATTAACATATTTAAAGGAGGACAACAAGCATAATACTCAACTAATTTTCAGAAATTAATCCCAAAACCACAAATTATCTTGTAAAATATTCATGTTTGAAATTCAACAGAATTACCATGATCACACAATTGGGATATGCTTAACAAATTTTTTTCAAACCACTTACCAACATCACATTCTATATGGAGTGTGTTAGGGATTTGTCGACGTTTCAAATACCAATAATTTATCCCTTTTTGTTATCGCCAAATGTAACACACCCTCCATGGTAGGCTACTAGTGAGAGGAATTGAGATTTATCACCAGTCATATGTCTTGAGCAGCCACTGTCGAGATACCATAGGCTGCTTCCTCTCACGTACGTTTGCCTGCAAAAAGATCACTTGTTAATTTTAGGAACCCAAATCTGTTTGGGTCCCTTTTTCTTTCGTTGAGCTTCTAATAAGTATTTTCTAACCCATATTTGAGTTACATACTTTACATTTTTCGCAATAGTCAATTGTGATTCCAAGAATTCAACAGAAGTATTTAGATCACTATTTCTTTTTCTCGAAATTTCTAATTCTCTCTTAACTTTATCAAGTTCTTCACTTATCTTAGCATCACTAGGAAGTATTAGTGGAACAATTCTTGATTTCTGTCTTGAATTCTTTAGTTCAACTAACTCATGATTTAGCGATTCAATTTGCTTTTCAAGACTCGATTTTTCAGCTTCTAACACAGTGTATGGCACTGAGTCATTTACGATTTCGTTAGCAAGAGACTTTTCGTATCTTAGAGCGTTTATCTCAGTATCTTTCTCTTCAATAATTTTTTTAAGTTCATCACTCTTCTTCATCAATTCTTTACAGTCCTTTAATAAATCCTTATATTCCAATTCCAACCCAATCTTTTGCTTAGTTAAATTTTTTACTTCCTTTTTCATGATTGAAAAATCATCATTCATTTCTTGACAATCATCAATGATATTTCCAAGCAAAGTAACAAGTTGGTTTTTTGAAAGAAGATGTATTGAAGGTTTCAGAGAAAGAAGACTTACCTCACTGTCTTCAGTTTCATCTTGGTAGTTTGAAATTTTCGCTATTAGACACAAGTGAGAGTCGTCCTGGCACTGTGCCCTTCTCTGTGATGTCTGTACAGCATTCAGACATAATTTTTCTTCATGGCACCGTGCCTCCCGATCGTTCTTCATCGAATCGAATCTCTCCAAACGGCAGCAATCATTGCTTTCTTGAACTCCTTCTTTGTTTGATCCCTTTTTTCTTTAGGCTTCTCATCATTCCATAAGGGACATTCCTTTATCCTGTGATTTAACTCTCCACACTTGAAACAACCCGAATTTGTAGCACTTTTCTTAAAGTTAGATGTAGTGCTCTTACCTTTGAAATTTTCATCTTTTCTAGGATTGTTGTTTTTGTTCTTTTTGAGAAATTTTTTAAATCTTCTAGTAAGAAAATCAATATCATCATCACTATCACTATTTTCAATTTCCAATTCAGTTCTCAAGGCTATACCTTTACTTTTTGGTTCATTATTTTTAGAATCTAAGACAAGTTCATGAGTCATTAATGATCCAATAAGTTGTTCTAGTGAAAGTTTAGTCAAATCTTTAGCTTCTTGAATAGCGGTTATTTTTGGGAGCCATCGCTTTGTTAAACTTCTTAACACCTAAATCTTCAGAAGTATATGTTTTGCCTAGAGAACGTAATTCATTAGTGATTAGTGTAAATCTAGTGAACATCTCTTTAATAGATTCGTCCTTATTCATAGTAAACAATTCATATTGTTGGACAAGCAAATCTATTCTAGATTGTTTTACCTCATTCGTACCTTCGTGGGCCAACTCCAGCGTGTCCCATATTTCTTTTGCTGTAGTACAAGCCGAGATCCTTGAGTATTCATCAGGTCCAATTCCATATTGGAGAATACTCATAGCTTTGAAGTTTTTTTCGGCTTTTGCATAGTCGACTGAATTGTAGTCATCTTCATCTTTGTCGACCATATTTCCTTCAGCATCTTTGATTTGGATAAGGATTGGTCCTTTTCTTATGACTTTCCAAACATTCATAATCCGATCCTTGGATGTAGATCCTCATCCTAGCCTTCCACCATCCATAGTCTTTTCCGTTAAAAATTGGGCACTTTGTGTGTCTATCTCGAGAGTCATCTTGCATGTTCATGACTTCTATTCTCTAGGGATGAGCCTTTCGAGAATAGCCTCGCTTCCGATACCGGTTGTTGGAACACAAGGTGACACTCAAGAAGGAGGGTTGAATTGAGTGGCTAAAACTAATCGATTTTCGCAAAAACACTCTTATGGCACAAGTCTGCGTGCATTGTGTTATTCACTCGTAAAATCTTCGATTGATGTTTTTGCTCAAACGAAACTTAATCAAACACTAAAACAATTATATCAAATAATAAAACAATGAAATCAAATAATAAGACACATGAATTTAACGTGGTTCAATCTCACCTCTGAGATCTACGTCCACACAAACTACTCTTTTATTATTTGAATCGTAAAATACCAAACTCTTGATACAATTCGATTCCCCCACTACTAACCCTAGTAGTGCTCCCCAACACTTAACTCTAAGTGTTGCCACTCTCTATAATAATGAAATTACAGAAAGAAAATATCCTCAAAAGCGTGCTTCTTATTCAAGCAAATAGAGGACAATTACAAACGTTGTTTTAGTTTCCTAACCTGACTAGAACTCTGTGCTATACTCTGTGCCTTAGGAAACTGTTTTCAGCTCTTAATATCTCCGATTTTTTCTCTCTGAAAACGTGAGTTATAAAACTGAATTGTAATCCCTTATATATCTTTTTGAACTGAATAAAAATCCTTCTCCAAGATATATTATCTTTTGAACAATTTTTATTCCTAAAATAAAGGAATAAAATTCTTTTCCTATTCAAAAACAAATTTTATCTTTCATAAAAACTGATTTTTCTTTTCAATCCTTATAAGATAAGAATTCTCCAAAATCAACTAGTAATTACCTTTATAGAAAACTTATTATCACAATCAGTTTTTTTCTCTATCTTTGTTTTCCTTGTTAAAACTCCTTTTGTCTTCAAACAAAACTCTTTTATCAATCGGTTTTTCACAATCCTTTTCCAAATCGGTTTTTATTAAAACTTGTTTTCGAAAATCTTTTGTTTTCGAAAATCTTTTTCTTTCAAAAATCTTTTTCCTTTTATATAAATATATAAAATTAACATAATTATTTATTCCCTTAACTCTAAGAAAATAATAATTATCCTAATTTTATATTTCTATATTTGGCACATAATATATCATCTAGTTCTAGCATATTACATTTTGCATATAGTAACTAAACTTGGAATTCAATATAAACTTGAACTTCAATCTTGATTCTTCACTTCTTCACAGTCTTCATTTATTTATTCCTTTCTCAACCATCTGTCACAAACTTTCATACTATAACATATTATATTATTTTTCATCATCAAAACTTAACATTCACATGCACAACACATATGTCATACCTAAAAGGAGTTCTTTAGTATTTTAAGTAGCTAAAGCTCGTAATTTGAGTGGAGGGTTCATATAGTTGGCGCTAGCGCTGTGTCGATTCAGATTGTTTTTAGATTATATTGAAAAACTAAGTACTCATATATACTATGACAATTGCATAAGATAACAAATCAAATCGGTTGACTTCGGGTTGATTTCATTAGGGGTGGCAATGAGTCGAGACAACTCGCGAGCTACTCGAGATCGACTCGGTCAAAGCTCGACTCGAGTGAGCTCGAATCGAACTCGAGCTCGACTCGAGATGTTGGTGAGTCGAGTTGAGCAACTCGATACTCGACTCGAAAACTCATGAGAAGCTCGAATACCCAATTATCAATAGCAAAATACCTAAATTCAACATATTTCACCTTATTGTTGCTTTTAACATGAGACACTTGTAAGCTACTCGAAATCTACTCGGTCAAAGCTCGACTTGGTCAATGCTCGACTCGGTCAAAACTCGACTCGAGTGAGCTCGACTCAACTCAAACTCGACTCGAAATGCTAACGAGTCGAGTTGAGTTAGCTCAAACTCGAACTCGAATCGCATCATTGCCACCCCTAGATTTCATACTCATGTTAATTGTGTTAGTTTTGTGTTTTCTTTAGTAACTTTGTGATTTGTGCTGTCTTAAATTAATTCGATTGTAATATCATGTTGTTTAAAAAATCGCCACCTATATGACAATATTGAAGGAATTTCAAGCGGGGTTCTTAATTCCTAGTCACGTTTGTTTTCAGCTACTTTAGTTTAGCTGGTGGTAAGATGCATATTACTATATTTTATGCTAACATTGGCGAACATTGACAATAATTATATATGTTTGACAAAAGACTGACCAAATTTATACAATAGCAAACAGGGGATGTAGCTCAGATGGTAGAGCGCTCGCTTAGCATGCGAGAGGTACGGGGATCGATACCCCGCATCTCCATTTTTTGTATCATTACATTGTTAGATTTCATTCTCTTATCTTTTACTTGTGGCCATCCTTTGTTTTCATTTTTTGGTATTTCTCTAGCGTAATGATTGAAGTATATGAGAATTTTAACGGATTGGAAAATATCAGCTCTTTTTTTCTTACTTATCTTCAAAATTCTACATTTGATTTAGCAAAGTTAGTTTACAGAGTAAATTTACTATAAGAACTAAACCATACATGAATCTTTTTTATAATTTACCTTATCTTTTCTCTTTCACAAAAATATTGTTGTACATTCTAGACATTGTATTGTTCTTATTTCAAAAGGGTATTGAGTCACAAAGGAATGTGATTCTTCCTGGAAATCTGGACGTAGAATCCCGTGTGACAGAAGGTCAATGGGATTGGTCCTGTAGCGAGTCTCTATTCTCGCGGTTGCTTTGGTGTCCCGTTTGTGAAATCAGCCTTCTCATCTCTCTTCGTTCGTTAGAGTTCTGGCGCTCGTCATCTACCAGCAGAAGATGTTTTCTACAGTTACTTATCATCTCAGCCCTCCAGATCAAGCAGTTTTATCTTTGTTTAAGTTATTTATGCTTTTGTAATAGTTATGTAAGAGCGTGTATCGCTCAGTTTAGTTTCTTTGTGTTTGCAAGATTGTATTAGCATTAGGTTGTACTTCCTTTTTTAATTAATGCACCTTTTCCTCGTTGTCAAAAAAAAAATGAAATAAATGTCAAGTCCATTGAAGATAAGAATCAAGGTTTGCCTAATTGGTTGGAGGTCCTTCTTCCACTATTGTGACAAGGATTCGATTCTTTACTCTCAAAGCGAGATCCCCATATTCCTCCTACTCGTGCAAGAGATATTCATCTTACCTTAAAAAAAAGTACATTAAAGATCATTTTCAATAAAAGTTTTGCTTAGCTTTGATTCCACTCTATATATACCTATTATTGAGCTTACGAATGTCATGTCTATAGTCTAAATATATTCAGGAACTTCATCACAACATAGTATATTAACGAATACTCCCTTGGAATGTACTACTATTAAACTTTTAGCTTTGGAAATTAAATACATAATTTGTCATATTGCCAAGTAGGACAGTAGGAGCATGAAACTACTGCCGTTAAATTTGAAGGGAGCATTAGCTCTCAAAATTAACGAAAGGAGTTGAAAAAAAAAAACAGTTGCTCAATTGTGAAACTTGTTAATTTTAACCCAGTTAATATTATATGCAATAGAAGAATTAATATTTATCAATTTTATAAATTTGCAATGTACATAGATAGAGAACTTTTAATAGTAGCACACAGAGACCGCATAGCGCAGTGGATTAGCGCGTTTGACTTCGGATCAAAAGGTCGTGGGTTCGACTCCCACTGTGGTCGATATTTTTGCACATCTTCTCGGCAATAGCTAGTTTTCCTAATTGGAATTACAATCTACACTTGAAGAGTTGAAGAGGATAATTCAACAATAGTACTAGTTCAGCTAATTTCTATGACTTTGATAAAATAGTTTTTTTTTTTTTAACATGTGAGAATCTCAACGTTGATAGAAAATGAGTTGTTGTGGATCAATAACAAGTCATCTTATAAATAGGACAAATCGAGCCGGGTTTTGTAGGTTGTAGGTTAGTAGCATGTTGATAGTGTGTATGTTAATACAGGATTACGAATCACGGATACGCCCCCGACCTAACGCCTCGAGTTTCCGACACAGGAAGCGACACGACAGGCGTCGGACAAATTTTGGACACGTATTTGAACGAGGAAACATTTCTTAATTTTGAAAGTTAATTAGAAACGACAAATTAAGGGAAAATGACGTTTTCTTTATTTTTAATGAGAATAAGGAAAACAAAATAACATGAGAGCAATAATATCGACAATCCTGCAAACCTAGTAGCCCATCTCTCCCTTCCAACAACCCAGTAGCCTCTATCTTCTCAATAGCCATTTGGCTAAATACTGATATGTATTTGGGTAAATACTATTTATGTTTCTTATCTATTTATCATAAAAATCAAGTTTGTATAGAGTACTAATCTATTATTGATGAATTTGATTCGTTTAATTGTCATATCATATTTTGTGTAAATTTTTTGTTCGACGTTTCATAGCCATTTCCCTCTTTTTGTGAAATTAGAAAATAATGTTTCCCGTTTCCTTATCGTGTTCGTATCCTATTCCTTACATAATAGATAAAGGAAAACCTAGCAAGGAGATAGGTGTGACTTGTGAGAGAAAAAATGAGTACTATGAGAACTAACTAAACCATACATGAATCTTTTTATAATTTACCTTTTCTTTTCTCCTTTACAAAAATATTGTTGTACATTTTAGATATTGTATTGTCCTTATCCAATAAATGTCAAGTCAATTGAAGATCCTTTTCAATAAAAGTTTTGCTTATTAGCTTTGATTCCACTGATCTCTATATATACCTATTATTGAGCATTTGAGCTTACAGATGTCATGTGATCATGTCTACAGTCAAATATATAGAGGAACTTTATCACAGCATAAGTATATTAAAGTTCTAGCTCTGGAAATTGCATACACAATTGTCATTTTGCCAAGTTGGACTGTTGGAGCATGAAACTACTGCCATTAAAAGGGAGCATTAGCTCTCAAATTAACGAAAGGAGTAAAATGAAAAACAGTTGTTCAATAATGAAACTTGTTGATTTTAACCCAGTTGATATAATATGCAACACAAGGATTGTTTATCAAATTTTGGAATATGCAATGTACATATATGAAGAACTCTTAATATAATCATAAAGTGACCGCATAGCGCAGTGGATTAGCGCGTTTGACTTCGGATCAAAAGGTCGTGGGTTCGACTCCCACTGTGGTCGATATTTTTGCACATCTTCTCGGCTTTAAACCCCCTCCCCCATCTTCGTTTTGGCATTATGTGTTTGTTTTGCTTTTCGAGGTAGATAATGATGTAGAAGATGACTGTTCAATGGATTGGTGGTGTGGAGTGTCTTTAGCTAATGATCCTAATTGAGTACAATATACTCTTGGAAAGGATAATCCAACAATAATACAAGTTCAGCTATTTTTTATGACTATAATAAATTGTTCTTTTTACAGGATTAATCGAGCATTTCTTCTTTTCAATATTTAACCAATAGTTTTTGATGATTTGAATTTCGTAGTACCATAACGTGTGTGTGGTTAGGACGAATATTTATTTTGGTATTGTCTTTTGAAATTTTTTCTATTTGATTTTAATTAGCCTAGATATATTAAAAAAAAAATCAAAGTTATGTAATAATGAATGTGAAAATAAAATATCGATACAAAATTGAGAGAAAGTAGGTTTTTAAAAATAAGCATAGCCTAAGATCTATTTATTGACTCTCCACTTACAATTTATAAGTTGTGCAATCAATTTACCACTTAACGGAGTTGGTCTTGGGCCTCTTGGCTAGTGATAACACACTTTGTCTCTTAAATCCTTAATTAATTGGTCATAACTTAAATTCCAACTTTTGAAAATGAAAAGAGATCTTTAGCCAACCCTATTGTTAGATTATGAGAAACTCCACAATCTTGCAATTATTTCATTAATCAATAGATATACAATATGATATTAGAGATTAGTGCTAACTGTATTAAAACCTAATGTGAGCAGGTTAATATAAACAATATTAAATCCAAAAGTATAATAAATATATTCTCTATCACCTATAATATACCATTAATTGGAGGCTTAGATCACCGAAGGTACAGGGATTAGTCATCGACACTGCTATCGATGGTGGATACCACGCCATTTCATTAACAAAAATAAAAACTTGCAAATTCTATTTAAAATACGCAATAAGACAAATAATAGGCTCAATCAAGTTATTTCATTAATCAATAGATATACGATATGATATTAGAGATTAGTGCTAACTGTATTAAAACCTAAAATGAGTAAGATAATATAAACAATATTATATCCAATTATAATAATATTATTCTCTATCACCTATAACACCGTTAAGTGGAGGCTTGGAGGTTGTAAGATACACGATTAGTCATTGACACTGCTATCGACGGTGGATACCACGGTATTTCATTAAAAAAATAAAAAACTTGCAAATCCTATTTAAAATAGGCAATTAGGCAAATAATAGGCTCAATCAAGCACCCTCACCAGATCTCAATTCTACCTAATTTTCAGAAAGTCAAAACTCAACCAAAAAAAAATGTTCTCACGATTCTTACTCCCACAAACTACATCTCCTCTTTCAATCTCTGCTCTTAATCTCTCTCCTAAACTCCAATTTCTCAACCACCATCTTGTTGGGCCCACTTCTTCATTTAGGGCCCACTCTTTCCTCTTCACTACCTCAGCAGAAAATGAGACCGTTACAAAAGATGAAAGAAACGTCGGAAATTCATCGGTAACAGATTTTCCGGCGGATCTCCGGCGAGAACTTATGCCAGGACACGTGGCAATGATATTGGATGGGAATAAGAGATGGGCTGAACTTAGAGGGCTTGAGTCTGTTGCGGGCCATGATGCTGGGCTTAAAGCTTTGCTTGAAGTGATGGGCTTGTGTTGTAAGTGGGGCATCAAAGTTGCCACTTTTTTCTTGTTTTCTTCTGAAAATTGGCGCCGGCCCAAAGTTAGTATTTCTTTCCTTTTGCGCATTTCATTTCACTCTTTGTTAATGTAAAAATTAAAATAAGTCTTAATGATTTGGATAACAAGTTAGGCCCTGTTCTTTTGGACTTATTTTCAGCAAAAATAAGTAAAAATAAGTTCAGTTCAGCAAAAATAAGTTCAGTTCAGCAAAAATAAGTAAAAATAAGTTCAGTTCAAAGAAAAATAAGTTCGGTTCGGCAAAAATAAGTAAAAATAAATTCGGTTCAAAGAAAAATAAGTTCGGTTCAAAGAAAATAAGTTTTAGTATACTATAATGTTGTAATTATTATATTTTTTTCAATATTACTATTAATATTGTTATTATTATTAATATTATAATAACGATGAATTTGTAATTATTTTAAATTTTTTTATTTTTTTTTATTTTTTTTTATTTTTTTATTTTTTTATTTTTTCATATTTTTTTATTTTTTTATATTTTTATATATTTTTATATTTTTTTATTTTCTTTTATTTTTTTATTTTAATATTTTATTTATTTATTTTTTATTATTATTATTATTATTATTATTATTATTTATTTATTATAATTTATTATTTACTATTTACTATTTATTATTTATTATTTTTATTATTATTATTATTTATTATTTATTATTTATTATTTATTATTTATTATTATTAATAATATTATTTATTATTTATTATTATTTATTATTAATATTATTTATTATTTATTATTAGTTTTATTATTAGTTTTATTATTATTATTTGTTATTATTATTATTTATTATTTATTATTTATTATTTATTATTATTAATATTATTATTATTATTTATTATTTATTATTTATTATTTATTATTTATTATTATTATTATTTATTATTATTTATTATTAATATTATTTATTATTTATTATTATTTATTATTATTTTTATTATTATTATTTGTTATTATTATTATTTATTATTTATTATTTATTATTTATTATTTATTATTATTATTATTATTATTATTATTATTTATTATTTATTTTTCTTTGGCAAAAATAAGTTCGGCCAAAGAAAATAAGTTCGGTTCAAAGAAAATAAGTAAAAATAAGTTCAGTTCAGCAAAAATAAGTTCAGTTCAGCAAAAATAAAATAAGTTCAGTTCAGTTCAGCCAAAATAAGTTCAAAAGAACAGGGCCTTACACTGAGAAATACTAAACGTGAACTTATACAATGAAACCGTTCTTGTCTTCTTGATGATAAATAAAGATGACTATAAAAATCTAGTAGTCTAGAATGATTTTGTGTTTTAATATGTGAGCCTTAAATTATTCTGATCCATTATATTTTCACGATTATATTTATTATGAGTTATGACTATGATAGAAACATCCTTCGTGAAAATAGGCTGAGTGTGACCTGACCTTATTTTGTGAGTGTGCTAGACTATATTTTGATTATCTTTGCTGAACTAAACTTATTAAACTATATTGAACTTATCTGAATTTTTTTTTTCTTATATGTGGATTGAAGATAAGGTGAGCAAGACAGACCTATTACACCATTGTGGGCTGTGGCACCATCCACAGACCACAGCATATGATTTTGTCATAAAATTTCGGACTTAAATCATTTTGGAAAATCTATCTAATGTTTGTATATACAGCTGACAATTTCTTATACACGACTCAGGCTTTGTTTGGTAGGAAGGATTTAGATGGAAAAGAAAGGAAATGAAAGGTAAAAATAAACTTTCTCATGTTTGGTAAAAGAAAATAAGAGGGGTTTGATTGGAAAGGAGAGGAAGTGGAAGGAAAAGAATACTCTTAAATCCTTGCTTTCCTTTCCTCCCAAAATCGGAGGAATTTGATAGGAAAGAAAGCTAACCTTTTACCTATGTTTTCTTTATTTCCTTCCTTTCCTTTCATTTACTAATGACAACCAAACATGTGATTCCTCTCAAATCCACTAATTATGCCAAACATTGAAAACTACAACTACCTTCTTTTCTCTTCTTTTCCTTTCTTTTCCTTTCTCTTCCTTTCTTTTCCCTTCCTTTACTAAAAAAATACCAAACAAAGTGTCACTGTCGAAAAATGACATGATTCGAATACAAAAGTTAAATGATTAAAATTATTACTTCGACTGTGAGGATCAGTACTAGTAAAGGCTACATTTTCTCATCCGAAAAAACATGTTAATCTAATAATAATGGACATAATGATTTGTGGCAACTTACAAGTTACTCCTGTCTAGTGTCTAACATTAGTCCCAGGCCCCAGCAACATGACGTATTGATTTAGATAAGAAAAATTAAATTTTTTGCTGATAAATTCTTAGAGATATTCAGATGCTCTATTTTAGCCACTAATAGTAATAACCAGTTTAGGCAATATGTGTTTCTGGGATACATAAGGCTTAATATTTCTCTTTGGTAAGCATTAATTTTATTAGAGCGAACAAGTTTCCAAATGGATTAACCAAGAATTCAACAACACTTAGGGAGGGACTTATCCGAATGTGGCAGACCGGCAGTGCCCGATAGGGATCAAATCTGAGAGCACATTTTGTGAGACTAAACATGAAACATCAAACAAGGTCTAAACAACTGCAAATTAGTAGGTGCACACGTCCGTATGGTGAGGAAGGTGCGCACGATGAACATCAAGCACTAGGTTATGAACATAAAGACCAATACCAATGAACATATACTAACAAAGATGTACATATGTTCATTTGGCTTGTTAGCCATGTACATGTGTTTATTTGGCTTGTTATTCATGTACATTTGACTTGTTAGCCATGTACATGTGCGCACCTTCCTCACCATACGGACGTGTGCACCATCTATGGATTGACAAACAACTCAAAACCTACAGTAGACAAATCCGACTATGATCCTTATAACTAACTTTCTCAGGAAGGACCTGACGAATGCGAGTTATCACTTCATGTTTTATGCTCTTGACAACTACATCTGGTTGTTGAAGTTGGTGTAGCCAAACAGAAGAATTCCTTTGGATCCAGAGATATTTTAATCAGAGCAGATAGTGCATCATATCTCACCATACGTTGAATTCGGAGCATTTAGCTCTATATATCCATCTAAATGCGCTTGAGAAAGACTCATAAGTTTGCAGTTAATAAGCTTTTATCCCTATACCCAACTTTTAGTTTATCCTTAACTAGGCATATTAGTCCAACTCGGAATTGGGGAGTACTCACACTGATTCCTACCCTTAATGTACACATGATTGACTCACGGAAGCCATAGACTCTCAGTTTTATTATCTATGTTCCAGACATATTGAACTTCCATGAGGCATGAGGACTCAAAAGTCTCGAAACATACTCGCCAGTTCTATTTGAGATAATCAGTGTCTCCTGTAGTCCTGTGGTATTGTATTTAAAGTCCTAACACAAGTAACTGGGAACAAGACTCTACGACCGTTGTTAATCTCATGTGGTAAAACTGAATACTTCTTTGACAATTAATATATTTCAAATTTTCAATAGTAATTTTCTTCTCTTATGATTGCCCTTGCCCAAACCCCCATCCTTCAGAGGTTGTGAGGGGATTGTATAGCTACGTGATACAACAGTTTTATGTGATATCATCCGACACTAAACTGAAAATCAAGATGACATTTCTTGCAGGCGGAAATTGAGTTTGTGATGTGGCGCTTTCAAAAGATGTTGGGGGATGAACTTGAGAATATCATTAGGTTAGTATACATAATTTGTTATATTATGAGAATATTATGATTAATGATTCGATTTTGGCTACACACATGAGATTTTGATGATTAATGATCAACAGGCAAGGAATACGAATCTCTACAATCGGAGATACATCTTTGCTCCCTATCTCCTTACAAGAAGTCATAGAACACACAAAAGAAGCCACAAAGGACAACACTAAAACTCATGTAATCTTTGCCATTAGTTATAGTGGGAAGAACGACATTGTGCAAGCATGCAAAAACATCAGTACGAAGGTTAGAAATGGCCTGATCGAGCCCGGTGATGTGACTGAAACGCTTATAGAGCAGGAGCTAGAGACCAAGATCACGAGTACCCCTTGTCCGGATCTACTCATCCGAACAAGTGGTGAACTTCGAATCAGCAACTTCTTGCTATGGCAGTTGGCATACTCTGAATTCTACTTCACTAACACACTTTGGCCAGATTTTGGAGAACCTGAATTTATAGAAGCATTGCAGTCTTTTCAGAAAAGAGGGAGACGCTTTGGAGGGAGATTATGAACTCCCTTTAAAAAGGGAACTTTGTTGATCATACATTATGTTGCACATTCAACTTTCAATTTAGTTAGAAAACATGTTTGATGAAGACCCTATGTTACTTGGACTCTTCGTATTACTTCAAGTACCCGTGTCGGATCCTCGACACTCGGACATGGGTACGACACTTAGACACTTCATTCTGGGACAAAATCATTGAAAATTTTCACAAAAAAGCCGAGTCGGATACTTGGACACGTACCCATGCCGGACATGGGTACCCGAGTCTGTGTAACATAGTGAAGACCTATCATTTTTCCTGAGTAATGACAATTTTTGGCGGCATTTAGAGCGTTATTGTATGCAGTTTCAGTGTATTGTGCTTTCGGGACGAGCTTGAACAAAACTCTATACTACATTGTTTGAAATTATAGTCATATATCAAGGAGTACTTAATTAGGATGCCTAGAAAAGGTTATCATGTAATATAAAATAATATTAGTTTATAATTGGATTAGGGAAATGATGATTGAATTAGGAAAAGGATATAAATAACACAACTATTATATATATATATATATATATGTTTTTTTTGGCTAAGCTTATGTTATATCCTTAATTATGACTTATGAGGAGTACAATTGAATTAATATAACAATATAACGCATAATTTCGGGTGGATGACATGAAAATGTGTGATGAAGAGGGGTTAAGGCAATAGACAAATCATTAATTAGAACACATAATCTCATAATCAAACTCAATTTTCCTCCCCAAAAACATAATCATATTCAACTTTCTCAAATTCTACACAGTAGCAATCATCTAAGAGATCTAAAGAGTCCTTGTCCTTGATATATTAAATAAAAGATGGAGGGTCTATTATTCTGTTAAAACCACTAGCTAGCAAGTAGCGCATGAAATAAGCTACAACTAACCATAGGTTAAAATTAATTCAACTCTTGAGTCCCTTCAAAGAGCAAAATTGGTAGGAAATGGAAGCTTTTTTATCCACCTTACAATTTGGGTTCCAACTTCCACACCTTACTACCATCCAAAGCAATATGTCCATTGTCCAATACCATGACCATAAAATCCCAAAAGGTTAAAATATAAAGCAAATACACATGACAATATGACATAACATAACACATTACATGTTCCATATATTTCAAGACACCCCTCAAACTCCTTCACCCCACCAAGATCAACGAAGAGAGGCAAAACACACACACACACAAACTATGTCCTCCTCGACCTGCATATCATCAAGCAATTCCAACATCAAACCGGTATCCGAGACTCGTTTTTCGAGACCCGTGGATTCCGATGGTTGTGGTGGTGGTGGTGTGAGGGTGGTTGATAGTAAATCATGTAGGCAGATGTACTTGAGAACCGCCTACACGTTTTCGAGGCGAGAAGATCAGAGTGATAATGGGATGGAGAAGGCTAAGAAGTGCTTGGGCAAAGTTAGAGACAGAGTTACTCTGGTTTATAAAAGAGATCATGATAAGAACTTTACGATTATGAGAAATAATAATAAGAGTTTGGTGATTTTTAGCAAGGTAAAGGAATTCTCTTGTGCTTCTCTCTTGTCTATGATCCGCAGGATGCTTGCTTGTACTGCCAAAGTTGATGCTGCTGAACACTAACATCTTTTCTTCTCCTTAATCATCATTATGAAATTACCAAAGTTTATATACGTTAATAAAGTTCATCTGTGATGATGTAGTAGCCATATTTTTGTCTGTCATAGATGACATAAATATCACTCTTCTTATGATCACTCTTTTATTTTCATGGCAGTATAATGTATATCTCTTAGTATAAAACTATAAATGCAACATGATGTATAATTAGCCAAAAATAGCATGTCTTGCTTAGCAAAAACAAAATCTACGAGTACTATAGACAGAAATGTTGTGGTTTATGCTTTTATATGTAATTTTCGGACAATTGCTGCTTAGGGTGCATTCTCTTCACCTTGAAAAAGGTATGTGTTCAAGTCTAATAAGTTTAAACGAGTTCTTATAATTTCTAATAAGCTTTAATAATTTCTGACACCTTATATAAGAAGCTTTAATAAGTTCCAAAGTTTCAATAAGTTTGGATTAGTTAATAAGTTCTAACAAGTTCAGTTCATGAAAAGAAGGTGCAAAAGAACGCATCCTAAATCAAGGAGTATAATGATTATTTGGATGATATTAAATGGTAAGTAATACGCATGGAGAATTTCTTTTTTATTAGGGGTTTATACTAGAGTTGACAATCTTTGTCCTGACTCCATAAGTCAATTTAAAGCTATTGAGAGAAATTTGAACCCCAATGAACCTAAATTGAAATCCAATAACCCGATATTAACCCATTTGTCACATTTTGCTATTGATATTAAGTTTTTAAAAATGTGGATAAAATTTTAGCATAACTCGTAATCAGCACAAAGCCTAATACGAATCCAACTCATTAACTCAAATTGTCAACACTAACTGAAAATATTATTGTCAACAATTAATTGGGTCATTCAAAAATGTTCTAACTGATAAATAATTTGTATGTGTGAGGAATATATCCACGTGGCAATGAATTTAACGTTGTCAATAAAATTGGTTATTTGGGAAACCATATTACAGAATTGAGATCTTAAAATAGAGGTCAGTGACGAAACCAGATAATATTCATAAGGGGACCAATAATTAATAATTTCTATTCACCTATTAAAAAATAATATAATTTTAATATAAAATTAAAAGGAAATATTGTCAGAAACTACCTATTAAAGACACTTTTTTTACATAAACTACCTTATATCATGTTATTTTACAAAACTACCTTATAAGTGAAAAAACTTTGAAAAACACTACCAAATTCAAAATTTACTAACCATGGTTAACTATTCCCTCCAATTATCCTTCTAATATAAGATTACTAAAATACCCCCTTAAATTACCCTAATCCCTCTTTGTTAATTCCCTCACAACAGCGTTAAACTCTCCCTTCAACCAAGCTAATTATTAGCACTGACGATGTATACAAGATCTTCATTGGGATAAAGATCAGTGTATCTTTCCATAAACCATATTGTCTAAACCTGTTAATGTGCAAAATCCAAAATTAAGACTTTATAATTTGTATAACTATAAGAATGGGTAAAATGCTAAAGGAAGAAGTGTTATACTTGCTCTTTTCACTATTGACAAAGACATGGTTTACGTATTCGGGTCTTGGATCGGGCACGAAAAACTCAACTATTGTACGATCAGGATACCCGATTTCCCAAAGGGTAGATCCATTTCTTAATGGCTCATATACTATCTGAGCCAGATCAATTTGGTTGCCTACCTTAACATGACCATGTTTAGTACCAAAATAAATAATAGATAATTTTGTTACATTCATTGTTAACTTTTCCTGATATTTATTTGTAATTGTATGAATAAGTGTAGGAAGAAACTACACCTGGTTGAACTGTAACGTTGGTAATGTATTATATACAAAGTACAAACTCTCCTGTGAAACCAGGAACCCATGCATATAGAAAGTGGAAAAAGTTCAGCAGGGATAATTTAAAGCTGTGAGGGATTTTGCTTGGCTGCGCTGTGAGGATTTCACTTGGTTGAAGGAAATAATACTGAGAAACGTTGTTGTGAGGGAAATTAACAAAGAGGGGTTGAGGTAATCTAAGGGATTATTTTAGTAATCTTATATTAGAGGGATAATTGGAGGGAGTAGTTAACCATGGTTAGTAAATTCTGAATTTAGTAGTGTTTTTTAAAGTTTTTCCACTTAAGGTAGTTTTGTAAAATAAACATGATATAAGGTACTTTTTTTTAAAAAAAAAGTGTCTTTAATAAGTAGTTTCTGATAATTTTTCCTAATTAAAATACCAAAACTTTAAAAAAAAAACTTCGCCAGTGAGACAGATTTTAAGAAGTATTGTCTAATAATTTAATAAAACAAGAAACTATATGTCTATATATCATACTGGTAAAAAGTTAGCCACGTGACATAAAAAGAGAAATGCAATTAGTGTTATATAAATGCCGTTTGGCTTTCAAGTTTCAATTAATGAAATTTCTCTTTAAATAAAATATAAATGTTACTATGAATATTCAAAAAAAATTGTTAGTAGATTCTAAAGATAAAGCGTTGTCTTTACTCTTTACACATGTTGTATGACAGTATGAGGATACCATGATAACAACTGCCTGTTAGACCATCTGCCTAAACATTTTTCAGGTCAGACTAAATTACTTTTTTCAAATGTATTTTTATTGATAATTTAAGGTATTTTGCGTAATTATTACAGGAGAGCTTTATATTTATCTTTTAACTAATTGTAATCACACATCACCACTTCATAGAAGTATAAGGGCATTGGACTTTTAACTTTTTTAGTGCAATAGTTGGCAGTGGAGTAAGGCAAATAACTAACTCTTTATCTTTAAATTGAACAACTAATCACAACTCACTATGACCTATGTGTGGCTTCATATGCACCACTTTTTAGCATTGACATATATTCCCGAATCTTCCAACTATTTCCCTATGAATTATGATCCCACAAACACAAGATAAAGTATTGATGGTGTTGGGAGATAAATGAGCTGATGTTTTTAGGAGATAAACGAGACATTGAATCAGAAAAGCTTTTCACCAAAAAGAAACGAAAAGGAAGAAAAGCTAAGGCCTTGTTCTTTTGGTCACAATTTTAATTCAGTTCAATTCAGCCTGTTTCAATTCAGTTTAGTTTAGTTCAATTCAGCCTGTTTCAATTCAGTTTAATTCAATTCAGTTCAGCTCATTTCAGTTTAGTTTAGTTTAGTTCAGCACAGTTCAGATACTTTCATCTCACAATTTTACTTTAGTCAGCTCATTTCAATTCAGTTTAGTTCCGTCTAAAATAATAGGGCGTGAGTATATTACGAAATGTATGGCTGCAAGTGGGGGTGTCCATGAGTATGTGTTTGTTTGGTGACTCATTTCACCACATAAGGATTAAGGAGTGTATACGAATTGAATACTGCTGCTGAGTTAGAGTTCCACTCGTTTAAGCCCACTCAAATTATAGTCCCCTAAAAAGTTTGGTCCTTTAATAATGCTGAATGTAAGGCGTTGATAAACAATAGAATAAAAATAAGATTAGCATACGCTTTCACGACCCATGCCTTTACACTTTTCCATTCGACATAGACATGAAGATATACTCATATACATCAGCTAGTTGGTTGCGTAGCGTGAGCATGTTCGCCACAACTAACGCTAACGATATAGGGGAAAAAATAATTCCCTACTTCTGTAGCAGCTAGATCTTTTCCAATATTACAATTCACAGTTCGTTGCACCATGTCAACAATGTGACGTAGAGTTCATTCATTATATCCAAGACTAATTTTTGCTCATTTGGAAATATCCTTTTTTAGTACATTTTGCTCATTTGGATAATTTTAAATGAGCAATGAGTAAAAAAATAGCTTCAGGTGTACTATGCTCACGGTACACTCGAGTGTATGATTAGGAATAAGAGTCCTAACACGGTCACAACATTTGCACAAAGTGTGATCGTATAAGAAGCTCACAAAGCGTGATCGTATGGATCCGTCCAAGATCCGATTCATACTTGAAGTTGATCCAAAATCCGAAGCGCATGCACAAACCATAAAAAAGGAGTGAGTATTAACATTTGAGCAAGTACAAAGCTCAATATTTTTTTTTTTTTATAAGAAGCTCAACATTTGCATCTCTCTATATTGTGCAATAATCTGACATCTATATTTAAAAGTAAGAGTTGTCTATCTTGTTCTCAAATCCAGCAACAAAAAAAAACAATTTAACCAACATATAATAGCAAATAAAATACTAGAGAATTAATTAAAGAGTTAAGATAATAACTAATTCTTACAACTTGGGAGGGAGCTGGATCCTTTTATATGCCAAAAACACCTAAGAGAAAACCTATATATAAGGACTAATATAAATCTCCTTATAAATCCCCTACTTTAGAGTTTAGAGTAAGGTAAAACCAAAAGAGTATCTAAATGAAGCAAAATATACATAAACTCTAGTTTTGTTCCGTATTAAAGAGAAGGATGCATATAGACAAATTTAAAAGGAAAAAAAATTCAAAGAGTACTAAAAGAGTTTGATTGACGTAAATCCGTAAATATTTACAATAGCAGACAGAGTGTAAGTCTTCTCCTTTTGGACTACTATAATGGGAGGAGATAGAAACTCATGAAAGGTATAGATAAATTGGTGTTCTATAAAATGTTTTTCTTGCATTCACTACTTATGATATTTAATAAGTTCTCAACCTTATGTCTTTGTGAAAAATGCATTACTTACATTTTCCCGCAGTTGTATGAATTATGCTTAGCAAAACACAATTTTTTTGAGGGAGATAACAACTTATTGAAAAAGCACTAGTACAACTACATAAAGCCATCATCCTTTTGGGCCTTTGGCCCTCCAATGGATCATGAGAAAGGAGTGGACTAACTGCACTATTGTTACGGACTGCCTTCTCGCAGTTAAAGCCATCCAGCAACGGTCTAATATCAATAACCATTTGTCATATCTAATTGATTCTTGCAGGGAATTGCTCCGAGAGCAAAGAGGTACTAGCCTTCTTCATGAGGAGCGAGGAGCAAACAAGCTTGCGGATTGCATTGCTAGAAATGCGAAGGAAAAAAAAAACAGATGGTTTTAGTAATTTATGTATTTTGAGTAACCCTCCCCCGGAATGTATGCATATTTATGTTACTGAAAAACTTAGTTGTTTAAACTTTACTTCGGATTCGGTTGGAGAGGTCCTTAGGCCAACCAGGAATGTAACAACCTTTATTACTACCTTCGTTTCACAATACATGCACCATTTGCTTTTTCACGTATTCCAAGACACTTCTTTAAACATGAATATCTCTAATTGCGTATAATTAAAAAATATAAAAAGTTGATATTTGGTATCCTCGTATTGAGACGAATTTAACAAGATCCCACTTGACTATGTTTTTCCTTACACAATGGTAAGACAAAGATTGTCAAAGTTAGTTGGTGAATAGTGCCCAAATGAGAAATGGTGCATGTATTAGTTAATGTTATATTTCTGGAAAATTTGCGAGAAACAACCTTTTATAAGCACTTATTTGCGAGAAATAACCTTTTAAATTTTTTTTGGCATTAAACAACCTTAACTAATTTTTTTTGCGAGATCGGACCTCAAGGCTTTTTTTCGGCCTTAATTCTCTTTTCCAGGCGTTGATCAAGGCGTTTTCTATGTGCAATCCTTGCACTTAAAGGTGTTCAATGCCTTGACCAACACTTGTGCCCGAAAATTAACGTCGAAAAATAGCCTTGAGGTCTGATCTCGCAAAACAAATTTTGATTAAGGTTGTAAAATGCCAAAAGAAATTTAAAAGGTTATTTCTCGCAAAAAAATGTTTATAAAAGATTGTTTCTCGCAAATTTTCCTATTTTTCTCCTCTCTTCCAAAAAAATACTAACTACATGAAAAGTCAACTAATTAACAATCTCGTGTTAGAGGTCGGGTTGTTATTCTTACTATGTCAATCAGCAGGCCTAAGTGACCGTTGGCCGGCTGTTGCCTGCCAAATATGAAGTTTACATGTATGTTTTTATAGTGAATTGAAACAAATAACAATAATAATAAAAAGAATTATCTGACATGGTGAGTCAATGTAGTACCACCAAATAAACGTGAGGCCTTCACCGGAAATATATACCCTCCTAATTAAACATATGATCTCATTTAATGTTGAAAGGACACTTATTATAGCAAGCAGGCTGAATGGCTGATATATGATTCTTCATATGTCTCCTTTGAAACATTTTCATTTGCACATTTTTGAGGGAAAACAATCAAAAAGGGAAGGCATTACTCGATCAACTAACCCAGATTGATCAGCATATTAAGTGTCACTCTCTCTATTTTCAGGTAATAATTTGCACGACTCAACAAATTTTGTATGTGTAAATTGTACGTATTGCATCTTATATTCAATTTTCAATTCTCAAACATGTCGAAGTTCGTAAATGAAATTATATGTCATATTATATAGCATGTGACAGTTAGTAGTTAGGTTCTGATTAAAAAGTCCAATCTCAAATAGTTATATTCCTTAATCAACCCCCTGAATTAGGGTGCATTTTCATCCCCTTAAAAAAGTTCTTGAGCTGATAATGTCGAAAAAGAAGTTTAGTTTAACAAAAAAACAAGTGGAGAGAGCGCACTTGTGGTGAGGAATGATAAATCACTAACATGTAGTGGATTGCCAATTCACGCAGTACGGGGGACAGATGAGAGATAAATTTTGCTTTTCACTTTTCCCCCAACAAGAAATTACAATTATGCCCTGGATGGTGGATTATCCGTTAGTGATTTATCATTCCTCCACCTGTGGTCAAGAAAATAAAGATTACCCATATTATTATATACTCAAATTATCGAACAACTTATTCGAGATTGAACATAAAAGTTTACTCTGATCCCACCCTCTAACTTTACCTTCTCAAGTTCCTTTGATTTTAAACACACTTGTTTTTGG
Organism: Beta corolliflora; assembly: GCA_947648045.1. Classification (NCBI taxonomy): domain Eukaryota; kingdom Viridiplantae; phylum Streptophyta; class Magnoliopsida; order Caryophyllales; family Amaranthaceae; genus Beta; species Beta corolliflora. Next base: position 536,006 of record CANSZD010001703.1, read on the forward strand.
ATGATTGGATCAGATTTAACAAGTTTCAAATGAGGAATAGCAGCAGGTTAGATGAAGCTAGCAAGTCAAAAAATGATCAGCAGATTGCTATGATATCATCAGTTAAGGAGATTCGACGTGTGGCTGACGCCAACCAACTGAGGTTACAACATTTAGAACTAGCAGTTGCAAACTTAACCAGCATTTGCAGCGTAATCAGGAATGATATGTACACCTTCAGTTCATCATCCAATTACGACTCGTATAGAAAAGTTCAAGCAGAAGCCATGGAGATGAAACGACGAACCTCCTCTACGCGAACGCGATCAAGCTCACCTTGCTTGAGCTTGAAGGATGAGGTGTTGGGAGTTCAGATGAAACAACTAGTTAAACAAGCTGCTGCTCTTGGCATTCTTAAGGACTCTAGGACCAGTTCCCTTATACTTACAGGTAACAAACTACTCTTTTGAAAGAAAACTCAGCATTTTTTCACTATTGCTAACTAATGATAAGCTTAAAGAAATAAGGGATATTTCCTCAGGTACCCCTGAGGTTTGGTGTAATTCCCAAGATACCCCCCACATTTGGGGAATTCCGATTCCCCAAATGTAGGGGGTATCTTGGGAATTACACCAAACCTCAGGGGTACCTGAGGAAATATCTCAAGAAATAATGTATGGTTCATGATTATAAATACTGTTTGCTTAATTGTTCCCTTGATCAATTAGATCAAACTAATAATAAACGTGTTATGAGCTCTGAACTCGGTTTTCTTTCAAAAAAAAAAAGAACAAAAAGACTTTGCCACTGCAAATTTTGGTGCACATACCTTTGATTTGGCAAAAAAGAAAAGAATTTTCCACAAATTTGATACATATGCATCCTCATAGCTTTTATAGCTTAAAAGAAATTACATCATAAAGTCTTCACTCCCAACAAATCCTTTACACATTTAAGAGTGTTGTATAATCTAATTTATCTTAGTTTAGTTGATTACTTATAAATATTCTATCAATTTTAGCTTCTCTTTTTTTTTCTCAGTTCAAACTTTCAAGATTTTTCAAATTTTAGTAAGACAACCCCATGCATTTATCGTTAGGCCATTCACTAAATTACATGTAATATATATGCTATGAAATATTCTGATATAAAGACTTGGAATGAAAGTTTTTTCTTTTGAAATTAAACTTGCTTGTACTACCGTTTTCACAATATCCCTATTGTAAAACTACTAATATTTATCAATAATTGCTTTGCCATCACTAGCATTACCCCATTAAGCAATAATTTTACACAAAAGTATATACAAGAATTGCATTTCAAATTATGACATTCCAATTAATTTTACACATTCCAATTAATTTGAGAAATCTGTTGGTCTAAGGCTTTGTTCTTTTAGACAGAATTGAACTGAACTGAACTGAAGTGAATGAAAACTGTGAGAGGAAACTAACTGAACTGAATAAACCTGAACTGAAATGAACAGAATAAACATGAACTAAACTGAACTGAATAAACCTAAATTGAACTTAACTGAATTGAATTTGTCTGAACTGAACTAAATTTGTCTGAACTGAACTGAACTGAATTTTCATTAATCCGATCCAAAAGAACAGAGCCTAAGTCAGGAGGCAAATATGGTGAGAACAAAACTATTAGATTATACGGTCCAATTCTTCTTTAATTGCTAACAGGGAATATGAAGGCAAATTCAAAGACACCCACAACCACAAGACCAGCACCAAAGAAAGTGCAAGCAACAACAAAAACAGCACCAATGAAGGTGCAAGCAACACCAAAAACAGCACCAAAGAAAGTGCAAGCAACAACAAAACAGAAAAGTTCAAAGAAACAGCTGGTCCAAAGCATGGATTCAACCATAGAGAAGAAAATGTCAATGAAAGTGGCAACAGGCAAGAACCACAACATGGGAGCAACTCAACTACCAAAAGCGAAGCGTCCACCAGAGAATAATGCAGACAATAATATTAAGGCGACTGCAACAACGAAAGTTTCGCTGGAATCGACTGTTAGAAACACGAAAACAACGATCTCGAAAGTCTATGTTAATCAATCAGCTGCAAAGAAGAGTAAAGAAACTACTGTCAAGAATGTGGAGACAACACAAGACAAAGGGTCTATAAGACTAACAATCAAGGCACATGATCAAGGTCACAAGTCTCACAATACTACTGCAGTGAAATCCCATGCTGCCACAGACACAAATTCATCATCTGGTGCCGCGAAATCTGACCTCAGACCTCGCAGGAAATGGAGCACCCCAGAAAGAAAAAACTCTTCAGAAGTAAAAGAGTTTTTGGGAATATACGGTAGCTGTCAATCTATATAATCTAGGAGTATAAATAAAAATCTGGAATTAGTAATTATAATTAGTTGAATGAGGGAAATTTCTTCCATTTGAGCTTTAATAAATGAGATTATGAGAAAAGCTACAATATGCAAGTAAAATATTGTAACATTCAACATGTCTATGTGATTCAAACATATATGTTAGCCATCCTCTTTTTTTTTACAAATGTAGGACAAGCTCACATGTGAGTTAACACCTTAACATTTTCCAATTTAAATCGAAAAAACATTGTCAATATCTAAACATGTCGATTGTCAATCACAAGTCTCACGGTGCAATCACATTATAGCCCCACTTAACTTGGCCAGCTGAACACTAATCAGAAACAGTGAGAAACAGCATAACTGTGTAAACATAAATGAGCAACAGCTGCTGAAAATGTACTAATTTCATTGCTTGTTCAACTCAATACAGCTTACATTGTAATGGTTAAACAAAAAAAATCAATCAGCCATGACACCATAATGTTTGGTTCAGCAAAGATGAAACGCAACTGTTTTTCCCCACTGCAAAATCGCCCTATGAATAGTTTTACATTGTGTTCTAATTCATCTAGTAAAAGTTCGGAGTTGCGCGTAAACCGAGGTGCCAAAGCAGTGAGCTCAAGGGAAACATAAATAGAAGTTTATAACCAAACCTTGAAGCTTCCAAGTGAGGCAGACCACCAAATTTTGCTCATATCAACCATGACTCTCTTACTCTGCCTTGCTTTTTTGCGTTCTGGATTCTGAACTGTGGATACCAGAAGTACACCGCCCAATGAGCTTAAGTCCTTCATCAATTAAAATGACTGGTAAAGTAACTAGTAAGACAAGTAGCCATTCGTTCAGGCTGAGAGGGACTATGCCAAACACTTGGGCAAGGAAGGGCACATAGAGAATCAAGAAGTGCAAGCCAAAAGAGACAGACATGGCTAGAAGCAACCAGGGGTTGACCCATGGTGGCATCGACAAAAGGCTACCATCTTCAGAAAGAGCATTGAGGGAGTTGAACATTTCAATCGCAACCAACACAGAGAGAGAAAGGGTCATTGCTTTCACTTTCCCAGTTTGGAAGTAGTCACATGGATCGGCATCAAAATTGAATGTTTGGGCTCCAGCAGTGAAAGGTGATACAGTGAAATTCTCCCATGAACTGCACTGACCCCAGTTTGAAAGCTGAGAATAGCTCACGAGACTATGCCCGTCTTGGCTAAGGTCAATACCCAAAAATGAGCCATGAGTATACCAAATGATGAAAACTCCAACAGTTGCCACCCCAACATAAAGCCCGATCACCTGCATTCGATTAAGAAAAGTAGGTCAACATAAGCTTAAAAAGAGCTGAATACGTTTCAGACCCAGCAAATCCAGTTATTTATTCTGGCTCTCACAATGGAACCATAAAGGCAGAGAACTTACCAAGTAGCGGAATAAAATCCAAGCATTGATCAATGAATCATCGCTCTTTCTGGGAGGTTTCTTCATTATATCCTTGTCAGGTGGGTTAAATCCCAAAGCTGTTGCCGGGGGACCATCAGTAACAAGATTGACCCACAGAAGCTGAACAGGAATCAGACCTTCTGGGATACCCAAAGCAGCTGTGAGGAATATGCACGCAACCTCGCCGATATTTGAAGAGATCATGTACCTGTATTTCAACAAAAAGTGTTAGCTTCCAGCAACATCTAGCACACCTATAATTATTACCAAGGACATGCCCTACAATAGGAGATATTATTACTCAAGCCTCTAGGATTTAGCTGGCTCAAAGTAATGCCCCCTTGCTATCTCTCTTGGCTACCTGGTTAGATAACCATGTAAAACCCTTTCTATCCTTTTGGCTAGATGGTTAAGTAACCATGTAATATCTACCGCCTTTCTACTTTACAGCTCGCTTCTGCTTCTTCCCCCACTTGTTTTCCATCTCCCTAGTCCCTTGGAAAGAAATGCCCCCTTGCTATCCTTTTTGGCTAAATGGTGATAACCATGTAACACCCCTTGCTATCCTTTTGACTAAATGTTGAGTAACCATGTAATACCCGTCCCCTTTCTACTTTGCAGTTCGTTCCTTCCCACTGACATCTTTTCCATCTTCCTAGTCCCTTGCACATTACATCCAAGTAACCTTAACTCTAAAAGCTTACGGTCAACAGCTGCTACCCTGTTTCAAGGCTTAATTGCATCCTGCTCCCCTCCCTCCTTCAAATTCTACTTCTTTCAAGTGATATTTTTTGGTGTTGTACTTCCGTATAGATTATCTAGTTAAATTTACTAATTGCACAAGTAATTGGTATTTATAATAGTGTATCACAATAATAAAATAGTACTCACCTTAATATCAAATTTAAAAGAAAAAAGAAAAGGAAAACAAGTGAACCATTTAATTGAATTGGTTAGGTCAGGGATTTGGATTTGGTTAGGTTAGGGTTATATTTCCAACCTGAAAAACGTATATTGGGACAGTTTATATGTAAACATCCCAGAAAACATATTATATGTAAATGGGGAAATTGGTCAAAAACATTTGAAGTTAAGAGATACACCAAAACTTTTAAAACAAAAAACTCGATTATAATTCTTTTTGTGAATTTATTTACTTAAATTTTTGAAATTGTTAGATCTAAATAAAACTACCACTGTCCCATATTAATTGGGACAGTTTGTCAAATACATTTGTCAATGCACAACTTTGATCATTAAAAGAGTTGAAAAGCTGAAAATATTCTTTGCGAAAAATCTTAAAACGTACATATACTAACATTTGTTTTTATATACAAGTTAAGAATTATGATCGATATGGTCATATGAACGGTAAAAAAGTCAAAATGTTGCAACTAATTGGAAGGGAAGTAGTAATAATATGGGTAAGGTTATTTAAATAACTCGTTTGATATAGGTTGGGTAAGAACTGACTTATCTGACCCCTACAATATATGAGCAGGTATCTTCAACTGGCTTATTGTTGACATGATCACAAAGGCGACGTGTTTGCCAGCTTTAGGCAAGACATTGTTACCAACGCACTCACATTAAACTATCTAACTGCTAATTTTATGCCTAAATCATATAAAACGTATAGCAAATGGTACAAGTCTGCATTTGAGATTTCCTTTCGGAAGGAGAAACCCAACAAATTATAAGAGCAGATAGAAGAGAAAGAGGGAACAGACCTGATAAAAGCTTTCATGTTGTTATAAATTGATCTACCTTCAGCGACAGCAGAAACTATTGTGCTAAAATTATCATCTGCTAGCACCATATCAGAAGCCTCTTTAGCTACCTGATCCAGTAAGAAAAGGAGACTGATGAGCATACATAATTTCAGTATATTAAGGTGGGAATTTTGGTCGAAGATGCATAGATAAAAGATATAACCTGCGTCAAAATTATAAGACACACCACAAACGAAGTGACAACACAGATTTGGTGGTTCAACTTCCCCATTACAATTGGATAAAGTATTCAAAATTAACACATCTCCTACCTCTGAATATATTAAATTACTAATTAACCTACAATGCTGCCAAATTCAAATAGAAGGTGAGATTGGATATTGCGGACAACTACTAAAAGAACTTCTGAGTTTATAAAAGAGTATGCCCAAGAATATCATGGTATGCATGTCCAAGACCAATGAGTGCGTGTAAAAAACGTCTTAGACCGAAGACTCAAAATCACAAAATAGTCAATATTCATTCTCAATTACTTATAAGCAAAAAAAAGAGGATACCTCAGTCCCAGCAATGCCCATGGCTATACCAATATCAGCCAACTTCAGGGCTGGTGCATCATTAACTCCATCACCAGTCATAGCAACCACTTCACCTTCCTCTTTAAGCAACCTCACTATTTCTTGCTTATGCCTAGGTTCAGCCCTGGAGAAAAGAAGGCCTCCAGTTTTTCTCAGATGACTCTTTTTATCACCAAGCTCCATGAAGTCCTTTCCTGTTAAACTTCTTAAGTTAATGTCTTCGTGTGACCCAAAAACTCCTATTTCACGACAGATAGCTTCAGCTGTGTTCTTGTTATCTCCTGTTATCACCATGACTCTAATGCCGGCAGCTCTGCAGTCCTCAATTGCCTGGCGCACCTCTTTACGAGGAGGATCCTAGAGTAACCAAAAGGCAAATAAGTCTTGTACATATCCAAAAAGAAAAAAAAAAGCACTAAATGTAATTTATGGGAAAAAACCAAGTATTGCAACTTGCAAGCATAAAGTTCATGAACAGCCATAAACTTACTCTTATACCAGCAAAGCCGACAAAGATAAGGTTCTTTTCAATGTCACTGTAGGTAGATGGATTGAGTAGGAGCTCATGAGCTGGGTGGTCCTCACCATCATAACTCGCAAAATCTTCAAGGTCCTCCTTGTATGCAAATCCAAGACAACGCAAAGCACTACCCGACATATCACGAAGGCTATCCAGAATAGCATTCTTTGCAACCTGATCCAACTCTACAATAGAGCCATCAAGCAACTGTACAAAGGAGCTCCTTTCAAGCAAATTTTCAACTGCCCCCTGCCACAGAAGCATTAACAAAAAGCCAGAGTTGTTTCAAGTGTAGACATGAGACAAATAATGACCACAAAAACTCAAGACTATTTTCTATTCCAAACAATTACAATGAACCAGAAAAACAAAAACAAAAAAAGATTGGAGCAGAGCCAAATATTCTATTTAGTGGACTACAACGGACTTGACAGTTAACACAGTATTCAAAAGTAACAAAATAATCCATCACCGTACATATTGTCAATGAACAGATCATAAAAACATCGTATTTGCTAAAAAGCTGAAGATACTATAGAACACGTTCACTAACAAAGCTAGAAAAAATAGGTGCAAGCACAGATTTACAATCAAGACACCGGTTATTTTAGGTAAAAGGAAAAATTTACTGCCAACATACGTGTTAATCTCGAAAAAGCTAGCAATAAGCTCCTAGAGAGGCAAGAGAATAAGAGAATCTTGTGTAAACAAGTTCAAGCACCCAAAAATTCTTAATCTTACATGACAAAACAGTATTCAGATTTCAGGTAACAGATCAGTCACATAGCATTCAGATGCATGCCAGAAAGCCATGCTAAAAAGAATAGATTAAAGACCAGACAGTGACTATATAACAAGAATCCCACATTGCCTTCCAGACTTCCAGTGAACCATCAGAGCCCAATGCAAGGACTCTGAGAGTTCTTATTTTCCTCTCTTGTTCAGTTCACTTTTGTTCTCTTGCCTTTATTTCCCTACTTATTGTTGTTTAGAGGGGGGGGGACCAAAAAAGAGTAGCCCACCAGATCCAAACAAAATAAAGAAAATTCTAGGCAATTTACAAAATATGCTCAATTAAGTACCTTCACCAACAGCGTATTCTTCCCAGAGCCGGAAGAGACAATGACACCCATGGACTTTCGATCACGATCAAACTCAAGAGTGGCAATACGACGTTCTAAAGTAGTCCATGTCCGACAGCAGCCTTTAAAAGCCAAAAAAAAATGTAACACGTCAACACTCAAATGAGATTAGAGAGACATTTACAACTCACAGACAGCAGTTGCCACAACATACGTAGTAAATCATCAGAGCTTGAAGAAACGTGCTGTGATCCATTGGGAAGACCCATTTTCTCAACCATAACCTGAAAAGAAAGCAGACAAGGTTGCATTCATGTCATGTTTTATCCAAAAAAGTATTCCAAGTGAAATTTCTGCAACATGGACATGCATGAACGAGTTCCAAGTCAGGGTAATGCCCAATTAAGAACCAACAATTGCAACAAAAAGCAACTTTCGGTTGTAGTGCGCTTCAATAGCTACATTTTCTAGACGGGAAGAGAACACGCTTCATAGCTTTTGAATAAGTTAAATTTCATTTCCTGTATGTTTTAAGTCTTGACAGACATCAATTCAGAAATTTGGATTTCACACATGGAAGCGATACCTTATCAGCATAATAAAAGAACAAATGAGATACTGAAAATTTGTACAAGATTGGTGTCTTACCTTTAACGCAGCCTCAGTAGGCATACCATTTGAAACAAAATGATTGTCAGATTGTTCGACCCCCGCATCATTGCAAAGAGCCGCAACTTTAGCAATCATTTGAAGATTTTGATCCATGTTATTGGCAGGCCAGTCTTGTATCCCACCATCAGCAGGATTATAGGTGGTCCCCTCCACATTGAAGGTTCGGATCATTAGTCCCCTTGATCCCATGGCTACAAGCTTCGCCACAGCCATCTGATTGGTGGTCAAGGTACCAGTTTTGTCAGAACAAATGACAGTTGTGCATCCCAGAGTCTCCACACTGGGCAATTTCCTAACCAGCGCATTCTTTTGAGCCATCTTTCGGGTACCAAGAGCTAGGCATGTTGTTATAACTGCTGGCAACCCCTCCGGGATAGCAGCAACAGCTAATGCTACAGCAATCTCAAAGTAATAGGTACATTTCTCAAATGAGAATTTGAAATTTCTCGGCCATCCATCAACATATTCCCAAGTAAGGAAATACTTCACGTTGATCATCCAAACCAGTACACAGACTACACCAATTATAGCAGTCAAAGCTTCGCCAAACTCATTCAACTTCTTCTTCAGGGGAGTATCCTCTTCGTGTTCAGCAGCCTCTTGTATCTGTGAGTGCACCTTCCCTATCTCAGTGCTCATTCCCGTATTTGTAACCATGCAAATACAGTTCCCATTGACAACAGTAGTCCCAGCAAAGACCATACATTTCTTCCCCTGAATATCTGAATCTTCAGCGACAGGCTTCACAGTCTTGCTAACTGCTTCACTCTCGCCCGTCAATGATCCTTGCTCAACCCTCAGTGTTGAGCTTATCAAAGCCACAACTCGCATATCAGCAGGCACCTTATCACCAACTCTAAGCTCAACTATATCACCCGGAACAAGTTCCTTGGCAGGCAAGCTAGGCACTTTTTTCCCATTCCTGATCACAGCAGCATGTTCACATTGAATTTCCTTCAAGGCCTCCAACGCTTTCTCTGCATTACTCTCTTGCCAAACCCCGACAAAGGCATTCACGATCAAGATCAAAAAGATAACCAACGGCTCAACAAAGGCCGTAATCCCCATCTCACCACCTTCATCCCCATCATACCACGCAAGCACAAACGAAACAACCGCAGCACAAAGCAAAATCCTAACCAATGTGTCATTAAACTGATCCAAAATCAATCTCCAAATCGACGGCCCTTCATGCTTTTCCAATTCATTCAAACCATAAATCTGCAACCTCTTCTCATACTCCTCACTCGAAAGACCAAAATCACGACTCACTCCATACTTCTCCTCACACTCCTTAACATCTCTCGCCCACGGCGTAAACGAATCCTCCTTTTTCACCAAATTACTACTAAAATCCTCTCGTTTTCCATAATCCTCCCCTCCTTTCCCCATCAAATTCAACTCGATAACTATGAAAAATTCAAAAAAATTCCACAGTTACCAATTCCAAATCGTTAATCGTAAAATTAACCTCCTGAAATCGTTCAAATTCAACTAATCAATCAATTCAACACAATCCAAATTTCACACATTTCACACATTCACTCAAAAATTCAACACTAAAACCCTAACTAATTTCACAAAAACCACAACAATTATAACAAAAAACGAATCAACAAAACTTACTTACTACAACAAGTAAAGAATCAGAATTAAAATAATGCAGATATAGAAAAATTACCAGATTCTTGGAGAAAAATTGAGATTGATAGAGATGAGAGAAGAAGATCGAAAAAAAGTGTTAGGTTAAAGCTTTACTAGTCTACTTATTTGTTTTCTCTCTCTCTATCTTTTTCTCTGTCAATTCACTTTCTCTCTCCTCGAATTGGAGAGATGGAAAAAGCAGATCCGCTACTTATAATAAAAACATCTTCCCAGTATTTGAGACGAGAACGCTTCCTTCGTTACTCCTTTATTTTCTCTCTCCTAATTACTTCCAGTTTTTATTTTTACCTTTTTGGTGAGGGATGTGAAATTCCCAATATACCCTTTAACTGAATTTGTGGGAAACAATCTGTATTGGAAGGACCGGGTTAACAATAATTTATTGATAATTCAAACTGACTATATCTTTAAAACAAATTATATCAGAAAAAATCAACTATATCATATGAAAACTTCGGCTATATCAAAAAACTTACTATATCTTTAAAAAAAAACTAATTGTATCAGAAAAAATTGACTATATCATACGAAAACTTCGGCTATATCAAAAAACTGACAATATCTTTAAAAAACTAACTATATCTGAAAAAGTTGGCTATATCATACGAAAACTCTGGTTATATCAGATAACTGACTATATCATATAAAAGGTGATTATATCATAAAAAATTGACTATTAAATAGAAATTGACTATATTAAATAAAAGTTGACTACATCATACGATATCCGGTGAACAATAAGTTATTGTAGACGGGGATCATTTATTTTTTTATGTGGGAATAGTCTACTCTTCCACCTAATGAGAGCCAATAAAAGAGGGCCACGTCATGGGGAGTGTGACTGGTGATTAGGGAAAGGTGTGGTTCATGCTTTCTTGTGGGGTCCAGTTTGATGACGTGGGTTTTGGTAATTGGTGGAGATAGTGTGATGGAAAGAGTTATTTTAGTCAATGGAAGAAATGAAGTTGCGAGGAAATGAGTTAACTCGGAAGTAAAATTGGTAAAGAAAGGTGTTTCTTTTTTTCCTGTTTTGTTTAATTAAGATTTGATTGCGAGAACTTTCGGAGTTGTTTAAATAAGCTTTTTGAATGTTAAGTGTCAACAAACAACAATTAGAGGAATTTCTAAGCAACAAAAAATTACAATTTGTACTTTCTTTTGTTTGGTTATATTTGTCATGAGTTCAAAGAGAGAAAAACAAAGTTCATGTCAAAATTTCAACCACCCTTTATTCAATCAGGGAATGGCATGAACTATTGTGACACTAAAATTTGTCATCTAATCATGTGTATATTATTGCTTTTATAACACTCATAAACCAATAAGTTAATAACCATTATTTTGTTTGCATGAATGGTAACATAAATAGGTAATCTATAAAATTGGATTAGTGGTTATTAGTTAGTCATTACATTAGTTCTTAACTTATTAAGTTCTTTAAGAGCATGCATAAATCATAACAGTAGAGCTAATGATAATAAGGTTCGTGTAATTTTGTAAAGAAAGTTGTTTGTCAACATCAACGATATATATAATGTATATATCCACCCCTTTAAATAGTTTTATTTGTACTCCCAAGCAGATGCTTCACACATTTCTGTTTTTCCCTTCTTCATTGTCTTTACAAAACTTCCTATAAACTTAACCGTCCTAAAATAGGAGGAGTAGCTTACTATAATTATAAACTAGTCTCACCACCGCTACTCCGCACCGTCTCTGGTTCTCCATGAGCTCAACTAGTATGTCACATTATCGGACCTACCCAAGCCGAACCATTGGCTAGGACACGATTTTGTTGGTCCACACGCAGTAGGCCCGTAGATGCAAGTGAAGCAGACTGACTACATGCCCATTAAGGTTTCATCTTAAAATCAATTAGTAATATGAGTAGTTAATAGCTTATTAGACTTTATAAACTAGTCTCACCACCCCTACTTCTACCGGGGGATAATACTTTGCACACACTTAGGAAATTATCAACAAGTTGTTTATTGACAAATATGACATTTCTCTAAATTTTACATTATTTTTTAATACTTAGATCATATTATAGTTTTGATATCAAAAAAGTGAAATATTGGTTGTCATCACTCATTACCTTGCAATCTTGCATCATACTCCATATTATCTTAATTTATTATATAGAGAATTAGAGATAGTTAACATTTTATGAATATTGTCCCAATTAGTGTCAAAATTTTCTTAATATTGTCAACGGTTGTTGTGACTTCAAAAAAATTCAAGAAAACTATCATTACATAAAATGCTCTATCATAATTAGAATGACAATTAGTGGCCAAATTATTCGTTTAAACTAGTAGGTACTAGGTATGTACTCTTTGTAGTATTACTCTATATATATATATATATATATATATATATATATATATATATATATATATATTTTAAGGTAAGGAGAACCCTTGACAAATTTGGAGGGAATAAAGGGGATCCCAACTTGCCAAGGGTGAGAATCGATCCAGGGCCTCCCAGGCAGGGAGGAAGCTCTAACCACTGGGTTATCCCTCACTCTCGGTATTACTCTATATGAATATATGATGGATACTCTAGTAAACTATTTAGAAATAAAGTTATATAACTTTCCCTCAGTCCCGTATTATAGTCTTTATTTCCTTTTAAAGTGTCCCAAAATATAACTCTTTGTTTATTTTTATTTCACACCTTTTCATGATTTTCCTACAAAAATTGTGCCACCATTATTTATTTCTTCTTGAAAATAGTATTTTGCTTTGTTTATTCAACCCAATGGTTGAATTAATTAAATGTATTTAATCTTTCTTTCACCACTTATTATCATTCTCTCTCCTAAAATCACTTTTTCCCCATAACATTTATTTTCAATACACAAACACTCTTTACATTTTTCTTAGATTCTATTTACCTTTATACCCGTGAAAAAACAGAATCAAGCACTATAATATGGGACGGAGGGAGTATCGAATAAGTACTTATAGAAGACTTAAATTGATGCACACGTATGTAATTAGGCATCTTGTGTGGATGTGATTAATGGCAACCACATGAATCTTCTCATAGAATATTCGTCAAAAGGTTTACTTGTTGCATTAGTAAAGCTAACTCTTTTAATCACTCTAATTAATTTAATTAAATGAGAAATTTCCATGTTCCTTCTCCCCATAAAGTTCAACTTCTCTTTGAACAACAACGCCTCTTTTTTGCATAGTGTACTGTGCCAAATTTCCACATTATTAGTGACTAGTGAGATCTAAACTTGTGCAACTTCATATATTAGTATTTTTTTTCAATTTGATTATAAAAATGTGAGCATTTAGATTAGCATAAAAGTGGATCTGGTTTATGTGTATAAAATATACAGCTACTATATACTGACAATTGTTACTCCATACACATACAGCTGTACTTCATTTCAAACAAAATTTGATCACATTATAATAGTACTATTATTTTAGATCTTAGTTAAATTTGTATATCTTCCTTGGTCCTTCCTTGTGTACGGATATTGTAATAGTAGTAACATTTAGTCTGTGTCTTCGTACACTCCAGCATTGACAAATCCCGGTAACCCCGCCAGTGTTTCATATGCAGTGTGTGTCAAATGTCAATGGACAATAGTTTGAAACTTTGAACAGTTTTACTGATGTCTGATGGGAGTATGGGACAATTCTTAGTTGGTCAGTGCAATTGTGCAAATATGACCATCCAATTCTGAGAGTGTAGAATGATTTTAGATCACTCTAGAATTTTCATAGAGAAGTGATTCTTTAAGGGTGGTTCTCTTCACCTTAAAATATTAAGTTTTAAGTTTAATCAGTTCAGTTCAGATAAGTTCAGATGAGTTTCAATAAGGTTCAATCATGTCTGATTAGGTCCAATCAGGTCAAATAAGTTTCAATAAGTTCCAATCAGGTCGAATAAATTCCAATAAGGTCCAAATAATAAATTATCAATAAATTAAAATTAAATTTTTAATTAAAGTACCACTATAATTATATAGTATTATAGTCGTATTATTGTCTATTTTTTATTATTTATATTACTATTAGTTGATTATGTTATCCTAGACCTTTTAAAAGTTGGAAGATTGGCTACTGTTCATTTGAACAGTGTTCAGAGTCACAAAAGCATGCAAATCACTGTTCATAAGGCTTGGGCAATTTCAGGCCTCCATCTCCTCCCTCCATCTGAGCCGCACAATGTTTTCTTCTCCCTCCTCTTCACTGCGTCTCTCACTCTCTCTCCTCCTCTTCATTTCTAACCTAATCATCAAATTTTATCTCTTTTTATCTTCATTTTTCCCCCTTTTTGCGGGAATTTTATTTCCTCTTTATCGTTTTCTAGAGTTTCAATTCAATTATTTTTCCCCTTTTGTCGTTAATTCTTCTTCAGTTGGTTGTTTGATTCGATTGTGTTCATCGTATTTTAGAATCGCAAGTGGGGTTTGGTTAAAGAATTTCTATTCTCTTTATCGTTTTCTAGGGTTTCAATTCAATTATTTTTCCCCTTTTGTCGTTAATTCTTCTTCAGTTGGTTGTTTGATTAGATTGTGTTCATCGTATTTTAGAATCGCAAGCTGGGTTTGGTTAAAGAATTTCTATTCCTATTTTTTGTTGTACTGACTGTGTACATTTTTCTCCCTTTTTGCAGGAACCGGTATACTTTCAAGGCCACACATTGATTATTCCTCGAATTTATCAAGAAACCTCGAATTTCATTTTGGTAATTCATTCAATTAACTTTTTAGGTTTTCGATTTTGGTCCGTTTTCTGCAAATCCTGGTTCATACTCTTTCCTTCTCTTCATTTTTAACCTAATCATCAAATTTTATCTCTTGTTATTTTCATTTTCCTCCCTTTTTTCGGGAATTTCATTTCCTCTTTATCGTTTTCTAGGGTTTTATTTCAATTATTTTCCCCCCTTTTGTCTTTTATTCTGCTTCAGTTGGTTGTTTGATTCGATCGTGTTCATCATTTTAGATTTTTGCTTGTCTGCATGTACGTGCTTAATCAAACAATCAATCTGTCAGTAGAGGATTGTTAGATGAGCTTGGAGGCCTATTTGCTTCAATTTTGGTGTCGGGGTCTGTATATCTATTGTCATGTATCGATATTCTGTTTGGAAATTGTACATAATCGCATACCTGTTGAGGTTATTAAAGGTATGGGATTTGGCTCCAATTTGGCCATATTTTTCTCAGAATTGGTGATTGGATGTGTTTCAGCATCTCAAGTTAGATAGTTTTGGATTACGGTCATCTAATTTTAATGTCAATCAGTTGATGGACAATTTTACTGCGTAGAAACAATGTTGTGTTCATATCAAAGGGGTTAAATTCGTTCGAAGTGGGGATTGGGGATGAATATTAACACTGGGAAATCCCATTAGGGTAGTTATTGTGCCTTCAATCCCCCCCCCCAAATTCAAAATAAGTAAGATGTGCTTTAGTTAATCATACATGTAACTTTCTTTGTGTTCTTGAATGGATTTCTTTTAGTTTGTAATGTTCCCTTTTCTAATTGGGACAGAGTAAGATGAGTCTAATCAAACACTGAAGGTGGATTCCATGGGGTGGTCATAAATCCTGAACAAGGTATACTTGCGTTTCTATTTCTTGATAGTGATGATTTTGTGTTAAATCTGATTTTAGGCTTCTTCTTTTTCGCAAGACTTGCCTAATCTTTGATTATTTTCTTTTTCATGTACTGATTGTTTCTACTGAAATTTTTGACATTCCACCTTTGTTTTATTTTGTTACTATTGAAAATCCAAGAGCCTCGTTTAGTCTTAAATTTCAGTAACTTTGTTCAACCATCTGCTGCTCTGGGTTCGCTTCTGGGTATATGATTAGCAATATTAGTCATTAAGGTCTTAGTTTTGTCAAAATCAATCTAAGTTTATTTAATTTATGTCTTTACTTGGTATTGTTGTAAACTGTGAATCTGATATTCTTCATGGTATCTCTATTACTTGCTGAATATTGATGGCTGAATTCATGTCTCATAAAAAAAGAGGGTGAGCTAATGTGATATATTTTAGTACTATGACATTATCAACAATTCGTTTGTGTTAAGTCTTCTCTTATTAGATCCAAGTAGCAAACAAGCGGATGGATTCATATGGCCTGAAATAAGTACTGTTAGTAATAATAGATCTACCCAAGCACAGGTTTTTGAAACTTGATATTCGTGGTCCTCAATAATAATCTCCTGAAAAAACCAGATAAATTCTTGAAACCAGATAAAAAACCAGATGAAAGCTCTTTAACTGCTATTAGGTGAAAAAAGCCTTGCTTTCTCCTTTTGGCTCTCCTACTTTTTTTCAGCTTCCCTTGTGCTCTAGGTGTTATCAATTTTGAGAGTAAGTGTTGCTGTTGCTATGGGTCATTGCTGGGGTTCGGGGACCTTGCCGGTGGGCTGCTTTGTGCACTTTCAGTGGTTGGGTTACTGCCTGCTTTGGGGTGGCTGTTTTGTGGGCTTTTGCGTGTTTTGGTGCTGCTGGTGGGCTGGACTGTAGTGGGGTTATGTTGCTGTTGGTATGCTGCTTCGGTTACCTCCTGCTTTGGTGCATTAACTGACTATTGTGTTGTGGTGTTGCTGTGGTAGGAGGCCTGGGAACTGTCCAGACCTGATCAACATGAATTGATGCCATCTTGCAGTCGCTGGTGAAATTGTAGAATGTCTCCACCCATGTCTTTGACCTGAAAAAAACCTCTGTATCTACAAGTCTTTAAGAGTCTACAAGTCTTTGAGAGACTACGAGCCTTTAGCTTTAATTTGTTAAGATTTCTTATGGAAATTTACAAGGTTTAGGCGACAAAATTAGAGATATTTCTCATTTTTCTAAGTTTGGGCTAGGGTAGATGATATATCAATCTCCGTAATTTATTCTGATCCATTGTTAGTTTCCTTTTCAGTACAATTTGTTGTGATTTCATTTCTCTATGTTTCTTTAATTTTTGTGGAGGTTATTGGGTTTTTAATTTCAATTTGTTTGAAATTGTATCACTATTTTCGATTTGCTCTTCAATTACTCTATTTAGTGGTTTCGATTCTTTATCACTCTTTGATTTCAGTTTATTTTGGCTCTTTCGTTATCATTCTTCACCCATAATAAAGAAGAGAAAAGTAAGAAAGCAGGCTAATGGAGAATGAAGAAGGTGATGCAGGTTCTTCCTCCATAATGGAGGAGCCAGAGAAATCGAGGAGCCAGAGGAGGAAGAAAGAAACCAAGGACATGTGTGCCTTCTGAGAATTCTTACCTTCTCTGTGTTAATACTCTATAATTGGGTGTTAATTTGATGGTGGCTTCTCTCTGTTCATGAAGCTTCAACCAGTCAGAGCTGTCCATGTTCATGCGCCAGCAGCAACATCAGCAACTTATATAACAGATGTCCATGTTAAGGCAGGCCCCACAAGCTGCTGCGACCGCCCGTCTTAATTTTTGCAGCAACACAGATTGCATCAGCTGCAGCAGCAACATCAGATTCTGATGAGGTCTAAAGTGCAACAATGGCCCCCCAAACTTGCCTGTGAAACCAGTTTCTGAACCTGGGATTTGTGCCAATCGTCTCACACATTTTATGTACCGGCAGCAGCGCAGACCAGAGGTCAGACTTGGTTTATGACTGACTTCATTGTGCGCACATGCTTTTTGACTTATTTGGTTTGTAAATTTATTGTCTTTTAGAATGCAGGATAATAATATTGAATTTTTGAGAGAATTTGTGTCGGAGTATTTTGCTCCAAATGCTCGAAAGAAGTTGGTGTGTTTCTATGTATGGAAGTGGTAGACAGACAATTGGAGTGTTTCCTCAGGCAAGCTACTACATTCCATGTGAATTTCATTATTTTTCTGTTGGATATAAACATTTTTGCTTTCTTCAACCTTTTACCTACTTTCTTGACAAATGTTCTTTCCCCTCCCTCTTTTAATTACAGTTTCCTATATGTGGAGCATTGTCCTACTGTTAGCTGTAGTGTTGCTAGCTTTGAAGTGTATTTACTTTTCTTTGATATGCAAGCACCACAAAATCTTATATCTCAATTTCATACACCACTATTTTGGTGACGAGATTCCCACTGTTTATATAGTTTGGGGTGGGGTTTATGATGAACTTTGGATAGCTGCCACTCATTGGTGTATGTTTTAGATTTTCAATTAAGATCATAAATCTACAAGTTTAGAATTTCAACGTCCTGTTGTGTTTTTTTTCCAGGTGTCTAAACCAGCCGACACTAGGGTGATATACTGATATGGTACTCAATTAGTCTTACTTTATGAAATGCTAAACTATTATATTTTACTTTGTGCAATTTTGCATGGAATAGCAAGTAGTATTGTTGGCACTATTTTAGTTGCTTGGGAGTAGTAAGTGTTAGTTTTATGTGGATGTTGGAGCTGTAAGCTGTCTAGGGTATGTAGGAAGAACATTAGTTATAGAGGCTATAAGAGGGTCTACTAAAGGGAGCTGCCACTTAAGTGTTGTGTGTGTGAGTGTGTGCTTGGGGCTGCAGTAGTAGGTGTATAAAGTGTGCAATAGGCATGCCGGCTGGAATTGTTTCACCATGTTAGGTGCTGCATGGGAGTGTGTGAAACATGCAGGAGTTCGTGGATCTGTGTGAGTCTTGGGATGACTTAAGAGTTGTTGTGAGAGTAAGTTTGTGTTTGGCTCGTAGAGGTTATTTTTAGTTTCTGCTTCATTTTTTGTCTTTTTTTTTCTCTAATTAAATTTCATTTAGGTATCTACTGTCAATAGTACCCAAGAAGCACCAATAAAAATCTGCATATGGTTGTGGATGTGATTGATTTTTGTGTAGTGTTGAGTGCTCTCTACTCTATGGAAAATGGAAATATATACTGTTACTTTGTTTCTCTAATTAAATTTCATCTAGGTATCTATTGTCAAGAGTACCCAAGAAGCACCGATAAAAGTCTGCATATGGATGTGCATGTGATTGATTTTTGTGTAGTGTTGAGTGATCTCCACTCTATGGGAATGTATACTGTTACTAATTATTATTTGATAGTTAATTATAAGTCATGTTCTTATTGTTTGATAATTAACATAAATTTATAGCATACTTTATTTTTTTTGAAAAACAACAACACAAACAAGAAGGTAAGAAACTTTCTAAAATTCGCGAAACTACGAAAGAAGAATGAAAAAGGACAAAGGGAAATAGGGAGCTACAAGGGGAGGGAAGGACAGAGCGAGAAGATGAAGGGACCAAGTCGGAGGGGCCTCTTTAATGTGAAAAGGGTATATAGGAGGGAAATCGCCTTACTAAATATATCCAATTCATCTTAGTCTAATTATATGGGCTTATTGATTTATCTTACTATTCACTAAACTTCCCAATATATCTTTCTAATCATATCGTTTAACAATACCCTTTGCCTTCCCTTTGCTTTTCAGCTCGTAAGTATTTCAAAGTTCTTATTTTTATGTGGTACAAAAGAAAAGAAACTGGAGAAGTTAGGTTGAGTTTGTTACAACTTCTAACTAATTTGTGTATCAATACCTAACTACTCTTTCCTAGCTTTGTATTAATTCATTCTGATTAATGAAAAACGTATCTGTCTTTTTCTCTCTAGCTTCTTTCTCTGAAACTCAATGTAAGGTTACAGAAATCGACACTGATTCTGGTCAATAACGCCACGAGTGTTGCTGTGCAGAAGGATACTAATTTGCAGACGAGTTTCTAGACATATTCTCTTGTAAGCATTTTGCTATTTTCCTTTTAAGTTTTTCCATTACCTTATCAAGTACTCTTATGAAAAAATGTTATTAAAATTTGTCTAACTTTATTTTTTTACACCCGTCCCGCCTTCCAAAAACAAAAGAAAAGATCAAAGAACTGATGTGGTTGCTGCAGAGAATAGTGGGGAAGTGATAAGAAATTATCTTTTGCCAATTGATTTCGGGTGGAACTTGCGAAGAGTCGAATTTCTTGATTTGCTGATTATGTCTTTCTTATGTATAATGGAGCAGAAGCATATAAAGCTGCCATTAGATTTGCAAGAAAGTTCCAAAGAGAAGCACATCCTGATGCAAAAGACTTTATCTTGCAGTGATGAGAACCTTGTGATTCCTCCTTCAATTGATTAGTATATCAAAGCTTGAAGAGCAAAGCCACAAGCCCACAAACCCCATTCTATTGTCAATACATGAGAATAACCACCAATCTAGCAATCTAGCTCATCCTCTTCCCACCCCATGCACGCACATACATTAGTAATGGGTCGTTGAGTAATTTTGAAGGTGAATTTTGTATCCTGCATTAATATACTTAGATGGATATTGTCAACATAGTCGATCATCAGCAAAGAGTGTATGTTCTTGCATTGGATAAATATAAAACACTCTGCGATTAATGGTTTATCTGGCCCACCAATGTCACGGGATATTAATTTTGATTCACTGAGTTATCATGTGTGAAGTCTCCCTTGGACCTTGACTGTATGAACATTTTTTTTGTTCCTTTTGGTCTCTTATGGGATATCTTTGAACCATTTCGTATTATATCATATGCTCTTCTATGATTGCTAATTTATCTTACTAGATTTTTTTTGAAGAAAATTTATCTAACTAGAATTAAGTCTGAAGCAAAACATAACAATATGCTCTTTCAAAAGAGAGGCAGATAATGTAGTATTTGACGTTATAAACAAAAACATAACAACCAGGAAAGAGGGGAAGACACAGAGAGAGGAGCATACTTACATGAGAAATGAGAATGAATTTTACGCGCTATAACTCTAATAAACAAGTGATGTAACTCTAATGAAAAAGTGATGTGACTCCAAAAAAAAGAATATTAGAAAAAAAAATCCAAAAAAAAAAAAAAAAAATTTTTTGGGCTCAAAAAATTTTCTGAGGTATAACTCTAATGAACAAGTGTTGTAACTCTAATCCAATCGTGTGGTTGATATTTATTCTTATTTCTCATGTAAGGAGCATATATATAGGCAAGATCACATGAGAATGCTCCTTACATGAGAAATATATATCTGAGTAACATCAAACAAAAAATGTTTTACTCTTATATTTTTCATCAATATGCTCTACGTCCCTAACAATATCTAATATAGGCTAAAATTGCAAGTATAAAGCATCAAATATCTTTCTTTTTTTTTTTGAGAGAAAAAGCATCAAATATCTTAGCATATAGCTTGACATTCAATATACTAATTATATTTAACTTAATTCGATTATCACAAATACATTATAAATGATAACAATAATGATTTGGCTCAAATACTTCATGCTTGGATCGTTGCTGCCTACACTGAACAATGTGAAGTGCTTTTCAAAATGCCAGCCAAACATGTTAGCAAGCTATCGACCAATGTAAGCATTCTTGCACTTTACACTTTTCCTTACTTTGCATACTAACTCATACTTGATTTAAATGCTCCATTCATCTAATTCCTTGTCTATTTACATCATCTTGCTAAGCCTTTACCAACATCTTCTGTGAACTAATGACAACAAGGTTCTTGATCCAAATCACACCAACCGCATCAATTTCCAGAAATAGGGTGTTGCAGTGGAGCCTACTATCTATCTTACGGGAATAGATTACAGCTCCGTTTCAAAAACACTTCAAAGACACGCGAGAAACATACAAGTTAACAACAAGTTCTAAATCAACGTTGTTAACTTAGCTATTAGAATTGCACTTCAAATAAACTTAATTATGTATTCTCTTTCCAAATGAAATTAACGAGTAAATAAATCGTGTTTGCACACCGTACTTCATTGGTTTTCCTGATGCAACTAATACAACGTGTGTACTTACCACCTTGCCGGAATACGTGCTAAATAAACATTTCACTACATAAGGCTAACGGACTACAAATATCACAATTACACTATTTTGGAGCAACAACTAGTTACTAATAAGTATTACAACCATGGTCAAATTCAGGTTAACAATAATAATCATAAGAGATTATTAGAAAATGTCATTCATAAGAGATTAATAATTACTATTTTTCTGAAGTATATATTTTAATAATTATTATGTCATAACTAATTTCGAGGGGTAGTATTTATGTTATTACTCATCAATTTTTTTGTCAAATAAGTTTCAGTCAGGTCCAATCAAGTCTAATAAGTTTCAATCAGGTCAATAAGCTCCAATCAGGTCCAATAAGTTCTAATTAGGTTTAATCAGGTGCAATAAGTTGAATCAGGTCCAATAAGTTCATATAAATTTAGTTTAGACAAGTACAACGTTTTTAAGGTGAAGAGAACGCACCCTGAGTGATCAATATAATTAACTCTAGAGAATTACATCATTGAAGAGAACAAACCTATCTTTTTGAAGCAAAATTGTTTCTACTACTAATCTGTCAAAACAAAATGGAATAATATATTTACAGTAAAAAAAACACCATAATATCTCTTATTTTATTGGAAAATTTGCCAAAAAAATCCTTTTACGAGTTCATTTTTGCGAAAAAAACCTTATAAAGCATTTTTTGCGAAAATAAACCAAAATCAAATTATTTATGCGCAAACAAACCAAAATCAAAATTATTTTTGCAAGATAAAACCTAACCGCCACTACCAGCAGCCCCCAACCCTCCCTCCACCCCCTCAGGCGACACCCCCACCCCCCATTCGCCCCTACCCTCTCTCCTCTCCATTCTTCCCTCCCTCACCCCTCCCCCCCTCTCCTCTCCCTTCGTCCATCCCCCCAACCGCTGTGCCACCCAGAACGCCCCCCACCGCTGCGCCACCCAGAAACAATGGTTTTCGTTCTTCGATTTTTGATAGTTTTCGTTTCATTTGTGGTGGTAGTGGGTAGTGGGTTTCGTGGTTGTGGTGGGGGGTTTCATGGTGTTATGGTCATGTGATGGTGGTGGGTTCGGATTTTCCGGGTTGCGGAAGGGGGAGGCTGCGGGGGATGGGGTGGGTTGCGGTGTGAGGGGGGATGGACGAAGGAAGAGGAGAGGGGGGGGGGGGGGGGGGGAAGAAGGGAGAGGAGAGAGGGTAGGGGCGAAGGGGGGTTGGGGCGCGCCCGAGGGGGTGGAGGGAGGGGTTGGGGGGCTGTGGGGTGGGGGTGGGGTGGGTGTAGGTGGTGGGGGTTGGGCTAGGGGTGAAGTGGGGGCTGCGGGGGTGGGTGGGGGGTGGCGCGGGTGTTGGTAGTGGTGGCTAGAGGTGGTCAACGCCGGAAATTCTATGGTCAACACCGGAAAATGATACTAGGTTTGTTTTCGCAAAAAAATTTTGATTTTGGTTTGTTTTCGCAAAAAATGATTTATAAGGTTTTTTTTCGCAAAAATAAACTCGTAAAAGATTTTTTTTGGCAAATTTTCCTATTTTATTGTAATTTGTTGAATAAAGTTATAGAGTTGGCACTTGAAAGTGGCGGGAAAAAGATAATATATTTTTAATCTTTAGTACTACGGTTAAAGATTCACCTTGAAACTTTAAGATTCCCACTTTCCTGTTCAATACGACACAAAAAATTACATCTCTTGTCGGACCACTTTTAAGTGAATAATCATCACATATTACTGTGAATACTTTGACTAGGGATGAGTCCATTAATATCTTCCCCTAAAACTAGACACATCACCGGACCCACAAGTCAAAGACATGGACATCTAGAAGGAACAATCAAACCCGGTTAGTTGGCCCAAATAGTTGATGCCAACCCAAAATGGTGGGTACCTAGCCAAAACATTAAATATTTAAGTATGTTGATTATTTGACTGAAAACACTCTCTCTCTATTTCTCTTTTCATTTGTGCCAAGTATTTATACAATGTCATCATAAAAACCAAACATTTTCAATGAAAGAATTTATATTTGTCATTTTTTGTAACTTTTATGCCATACCCTCTTAATTACTTATATATGCTTATTGTTTTTCTATCACGAATATGAATGTTTATACCCAGTTACCCACTGTGGATTTTTATTTTTTTTAGGAAAATGAAGGACATAATTATTAATCACATTTCCTTTGTTTCTTTTTAATTGCAACATCTCTTATCTCTATTATATAAGTGAAGGGAGGAGGAAGATGGTGTCTCCCTTTAAAAAGTCTGATGTACCCTTAATGAATTTAAATGGTCATATATATTAAATAATATTTTGTTCTTCGTACTTTGCCATATATATTGAACAAGTTAACAATAGAATTGAATTTAAAATTTGGATTAAATATTTAATTAAGGAGAATGGTTTCCTCTTCTTACATATGTATTAAAAACTCTGATAAAAAATTAAATTAACAATATAACTTGATTGAGAAAAAAACGTTAATATGACTCGCACGCATAGCGTGCAAAAAATTCTAGTATAAAATGTTATAAGTGGTACTGTGGGACAAAACACAAGTACAAATTCTTTTATTCTTTTTTTTGCATTATTTTTCAGATCAAAAATAAACTTTGAGATTGTTGTACTATAGACGAAATAAATATCTAAAGCAATTGAGCTATCATAGTATTTTTGAACTCCTACGAACATCATTGATGGTTCTAAAACCGCTAAGCCTACGTTATACGCAATAGTACCTAAAATTACTACAGGAAAAATAGAGTTCATATAAATAGCCCAGGGTCTTCAGAAAGCCTTTTTTCAGCTTCCTGTGGGCCTATGTTAGTTTATATTCATAATTTCTCATGTCTAAAAGTTATAGGTGATTCCACCGCACGGAATACTCCAGGCCATTGGGCCACGTAGAGCTAGAAGCTGAGAGAGCAATATATATTTTCCCCTCTTTTAAGGTGAGTGCAGCCCATAGTGTAACTGGGACAAAGCCCAAATAGCTGGATGCTTCAATATTTCCCACCATAGGTAAATGTAGAGCATGAGTTCAAACCAAAAAGCCCAAACCTTCAGATTGTTGAATCAGGAACTCTTTGACATTAGTGTAGGACTTTTGGGTAATTATTTAAGGTAATATGAAGGGGCTTACTTGAGAGAGAATAAGAGAAATTCCTTCAATAACCTCAGGGATACGAGGTAAGAAGTGATGTCACTACTCCATCACTTCAATTTTTTGCTATGGGTATAAAGGACTTTAGCCAGTTCCGGAAGTACTCGTGTAATACCCCTCATGATTGCTTTAAAGGGATTTAGCAGGCTACTCATTCTCGGGGTTGCCCATGAGTGAGGACAAAATGCACTGGAAGAACTTTTGTTGGTTATCGAGGACAGTTGTTGGCCTTGAAGCATTGGTGACGATATACTCGACTCTTTATGGGTCGGGTGTTACAACTCGACGAGTTTGAATATATTAAAAAAAACTTTAGGGTATAGTAGCTTGTCGAGTTGAGATGTAAATAGTTAGTTAAAGGTTGGCTCCTATAGTTTGTGGGCACTACGTAAGTTCTTATATAATGCCTCTATTTCGAAAGGGTCTTTCTATTTTAACCAAATTTCTCGCATAAAAATATTTCAAATAGAAAGAAAAAAAAGAAATGGAAAGAATAATAATCTTCGATTTTGAGGGTATCCATTAATGATTAATCTAATCGAATAGTGATTTATGATTTACTGTGTAGGTTTTGAATATACTCAAGGATCTCAAAGTGCAAAGGGAAATAGGAAGAGTATAACTAACATGAAAGAGTAACTACTTTGTTGTAGACGTATTATAATCCATTACTCCAACTCTACTTGACTAGTAAAAACTTTTAACAATTTTAAACTTGAGTTTAAACTACAATATAGCTAAACTAAGGGCCTGTTCTCTTCGGCATAAAACAACTGAACTGAACTGAACCGAACCGAACCGAATTGAACTGATTGCAACTGAACTGAACTGAAATGATTTATTAATAATAATTTTATCACTAAACATAATAATAATAATAATTATTAAATAATAATAATAAATTATTGTGATATAGATGGAGTAGTCCGTAATAAACAGATAAACTAATAATTTGACGAACAAAATTAGAATATCGAAATATAGAATATACTTTATCACCAAACGCTTAAAAAGAATGTTAGAAATTTAATAGGATGTGTACATTATATTTAACAATTTTCAATTTAAGAAAAAAATACAAAGGAGAATCTTTATGAAGGAAAAAACGAGAGAAATGCCATGAGTGGGTATTGACCCGTGTACTTCTAACAATTCCATGAAGACAATACCAAATCTGCCAAGCTACATACTTGCAATACTAGTTAATGTTCGATAATACTATTATTTTGCCTATTAGTTCAACTATCAAAACGTGTATTTTTTGTTTATCATTTCAACAATGACAAGTATTATTGTTGTTATTATTAATAGTATTATTGTTGTCATCTATTAAAAAGTTTATACTTTGAACAATGACAAATATTATAGAAATGTGTACGTCTTAAACTTGAATTATCATTTCAATGTAATTAGCAAAATCATATAGCAAAAAAAAGAATTAGCAAAATAATAATTAGCAATATAATTAATATTATTAATAATAATTAATAATAATAATTAATAATAATAATAATAATAATAATATTAAAAGCAATAGTAATAGGAGTAATAATAACAATAATAATAATATAATAATAATTGTAATGATGATATTAATATTTATAATAGTAATAGTAATAGTAGTAATAATAATAATGATAATAATAATAATTATCATTGTTTTATTATCATATAATAAAATTACCGAACCGAACCGAACAACGCAACGCAACCGAACCGAATCGAACGACAGAACCGAATCGAACCAACCGAACCGAAAATAAAGTTGGGAGAATGCGCCTAAAATAAGGATTCGTTTGGTCGGAAGAATCCATGCGAAACATTTTTTAGGAGAAACAATATTGTACATTATATTTCCTTTGTTTGGTTTCTTATAAAGTTAGAGAGAAAAGGAAGAATGAAATGCAAGGGAAAGGATAGGAGGAATGAAAGAGGAAGGTAAGGGAATAGGGGAGAAAATTGTGGCTAAGAGATAGGGAGAAAGAGAAAGCACGCTCTTAGGCTCTGTTCTATATTTTAATTCAATTTAATTTGACTTATTTGAACTTATTTTAAAATTATCATAATTTATTCGAACTTATCCAACCTAGTCTGAATGTATTGAAGGTTATTTTATATATAATGTGTTAGAATTTATTAAAACTTATTGGAAATAATCTAAACTTTTTGTTTTCTGTATAACTCAAAATAAATTAAACTGAACAGAGCCTTAGTATAGATCATTAGACAAGATTCACATCTTGTTTACCATGACCTACTTATCTAATCCTAAGAAGAGTTCTCAACGAATTTGATACTTTATTTTAAACAAAAGTAGAGAATTGTCATTCAAACATAATTGTGCATCTTTATAACTTAATAATTACAAAAAATCGCGAAGTGTAGTCACATGAACTTCTGAAAGGCTAAATTAAATAGAAGCATTAAGTGTGATGTTGATGGTATACTATAACATAGTAGTACGAAGATTCAAAGGGTTAGTCGTATAGATTCAGTAATATCTGAATTCTAATTAAACCTGTTTTATTTATTTAATATGCTAAACAAAGCTAAACTGATTAGTGACGTGTTGAAGATCAGATTTATCCCTTAACTATGAGCTATGGCCTCTGAACGACTTTGCAAATACAAGTTGTGCTTTTATACTCTGATTAACTGATTAAACTAAACTTGTTGATGGAAGTCATCATTAGTTCTACACATTAGTGAAGATAAAAGCGTTAATACCTTTTTATCATAATCTTTAGCTATCTACGAAAGCCGAAATTCTTGGCTTTATTATTGTACATTGGTACTTCATAGTTCATTCTAATCACTAACTAGATTCAGAGCTCGTTGATACATGGATAAAAAATTCAGATTAATTAGGCATAATGTTCAAATTAATTTACTGGTTCTTTTTGGTTCCCAATTTAATTAGGCATATGACACATGGATAAAAAATTGAGATTAATTAGACATCAATGTAAGTTTCCAATTTTTGGTTTTATTACTCCCTCTGCTTTTTTTTATTTGCTACATTTGATTTCTTGGAATGTCACTTTGACCGATTATTTTGAT
Organism: Beta corolliflora; assembly: GCA_947648045.1. NCBI lineage: Eukaryota > Viridiplantae > Streptophyta > Magnoliopsida > Caryophyllales > Amaranthaceae > Beta > Beta corolliflora. Next base: position 564,047 of record CANSZD010001703.1, read on the forward strand.
TATTTTATAAGTAAAAATATAGCATGGTGATCTTTTAGATTCGTCCGACGCAGATTCATAATATCAAATTTTTATAATTTTTACTTAAGCGAAATAAGAGATATTAAGAGTTAAATAATCTTCAAAACCGCAATCAAACGTAAAATAAAAAAAGGGGTAATACAAAAGTCATATAATTTTTTTTTTGGGCCCTCTTTCGGAAACCCGTGGTATGATGAATTTCCTCTGGGCAACCCTCATATCAATGTTCCCACGCCAAATTTAAAGGAAGTATCAGCTCCGTGTAGTAATAGCACCGGTCCTTTTAAAAACAAACTGCCTTAATTATCACAGTTCAATCACTTATGAACCATAATAAGCATACTATTAGTGGTATCCTGAAGGATTCCAAATACTTTGCTATGCCTCTTGACTCTATATCTTGTATTAAATCTAGTAGATACAAGTTTCTCAAACTCACTCTCTAGCAGTTCTTTTTTTTTTTTTGACATCTCACTCTCTCTAGCAGTTAATACTAGGAAAGACTTGGGAAAACAATTATCTTTGCTTTGTATTCTTGGCTGATAAAAAATAAATAAAAAGAACAATGGTACAATTACCAATTTTTTTTTTTTTTGAGGGGAAAGCCAGAGGCTAAATATATTAATCATTGGACAACATGTCCATTAGAACATATGGAGACACCTCAGCTGGACAGTGATATTCCCAGCGCTGTTCAACACCAAAAGGTATGAGTCGAGTTAGGTGATGGGCAATCAAAGTTTCCATCCCGTAGCACATGCGACCACTTCACCGAACGAAAGTCTCTACACAAGAAAAGAGCATCTTCTAATGGAAACGATTGTTCAATAATTGAGCATATCACTTTTAAGGATCTATAACTCGTAATTTATTTTTTTCACTACTAGAATCAATCTTCTTATTGGTAAAGTTGTCTCTACAACAAAATATTTGTGCTAGAAATTAGAATCAATTCCTAACTAAACTCATGTAGAATATGGTTAGTCGGAATAACAATGTATGGGAAGTTTGGTAGTATGAATTATGTTTGAAATTTTATTATATTTCTAAAAAAAGGTCGGGATTCTCAATTTTTGCATAAATTGTTGAATTTTTTTCCATCAACAATATTGTTAATACTATGTTATTTTAAAAAAAAACCTTCTTAAACTTAGAATGACAAAACTAATTCGTACCCAAGTGCTCAACTTAAATCTAACTAAATGCCTAATAATGATTAACGTCTTGAAGTAATCAAATTGTTCCAGTCTAAAAGACAATATGATCACTGTTTATCCATCTGTTATAGTAAGTTAAATTGAAAATCAAATTTGACCGGATCTGAATATATCAAGAATTGATTCGAAGTCAAATAGTTAAACTCCTCATTCGAATTTGATCATGTTTCGAGTGACTAGCATTGACCTGGAAGAATTAGATCCAAACGTTTGTCACCTATACTTAGTAATGTTGAAACATACATAATAACATACTCAGTGGCGGACCCAAGATTTTTATAATGGTGGGTCACTATCAATTATCAATCGAAAATTTGTAATTTTTCCAGTTCAGCAATCAACTTTCGGTCGTTAAATCGTAGCTGATTTTTTTAGTGACCGAAAATCGGTAGCTAATTTTTTTTGCGACCGAAAATCGGTAGCTAATTGTTTTAGCGACCGAAAATCGGTAGCTAATTGTTTTAGCGACCGAAAATCGGTAACTAATTTTTTTAGCGATCGAAAATCGGTAGCTAAATTTTTTAGCGACCAAAATCGGTCGCTAAATCGGTAACTAATATTTTTTTCCCAAAATAATGGTGGGTCACTTGACGTCTTGACCCTGAACATACTACTATTATTGTGATAAAGAGTGTAAACTTAAATGTCATCATTATTGACGAGTAGTAGTAAACTAGTAATGCACCACAAAATCTTCCACATGTAAGATACATTAATTGGAGTGGGCCTTACTGAGATTGGTGAAATGGGCCCGATTCAAAAAAATTCCAAAAACTGGTTTTCAGTTCTTGATAAGTGGGCCAAGTCTTTTTCCCTTCTGTAGTTGGCAGCACGGGGGATGATTAAGTAGAAAAGGACAGATAATTCACTTTACCACGCCAAATAAATAAAATAAATGATTTAAATATAAAAAAATCATTTATCAGGCAAGAAATAAACTTCAATCATCTCTATTCTATATGTCAATTCCTGACCCTTTGGTATCCACCCTCTTTGCCCAAATTACCCCTAGTAACCAAATAAAATTATTAATTGCATTCTCTCATTTTTTTTAAGAAAAGAGGAAAAAAAAAGATCCCTACAACCGCAAAGCCAGCTTCTCGCATCGAAAAAAACAAAAAATAGAACAATATACTTAAATGACGATTAAATTAAAAACTTCCACAAAATCACATACATGTGATGTCACGCACGCATCGCGTGCAAAAGATACTAGTAAATACTACTAATTGAAAAGAAACAAAAAAGATTAAATAAGATGCAATAAATAAAAAATATAAGAAGAAAAAAGAAAAGAAAAAGGAAGGGATATTTGAGGATCATAATAACATGGCCCTCTCATAGTTAATAGAAAATGTAGTTCTTTTCTTTAGTAGGAAGGATTCTTCTCTTTAAACGCGTGACTAAAAAACAAATAATATCACAGAGACCCACAACAAATTCTTGAAAATTATTGCAAACAGATTGGATTAGACCTCTTGTTGTACAACAAAAAAGATTGGTTGGTAGACAAAAGAATGACCCAAAAACTTATTGGGTTGCCTTAAAAAAAACTTATGGGGTTGGGATGGATAATAGGAAAGCCATTCAAAATAGTAGTAGTAAACAAGTGATTTTCCAAATGAAGACATAAGTTTGACATTAAGAAAGGGGTAACATTCAATCATAAAAGTGTGCAAGAGTAGATATACAGTGAGGACAACAAAACAAAGGCGGCATTGGATTCCATTGTAGGGTTTTGTAGTCCAAATTCTCAAGTGTTCCTCAAAACAATTACTGTATGGGTTTGTTTGGTTTGATGGAATTTAGTAGAAAATGATTTCCTCATGAAACGTTTCAGGTGGAAAACGCAAATGAATATTAATTTTCCTTTGTTTGGTTTCATCGAAACTATTAAGCTAAGAAGGGGAAAATGGAGATGTTCAGAATAAGAGACTGGAGGAAAATAATTTTCCTTTAAATTTTGGAAGAATATGTTTACAAATGGATGGGAAACTTGTTTAAGTTTCTTTTCTTAAATCTCTTCATTCAACCAAACAACGGAAAAATAAGGAAATCATTTTTTCGGAAACGTTTTCCTTTAAAACAAACGAAGCGTATATGTCATATTAAAATATTGGATGAAAATATTTACAAAGGGATGGAAAACTCGTTTCCACCTTAGTTTCCCTAAATCCCTTATCCAACCAAACAACGGAAAATAAGGAAAATCATTTTCCTTTAAAACAAACGAAGCGTATATCTCATACTAAAAAGTTACCTGCACTGTTTACTGCACATTAACTCTGCATGGGAGAGGGAGCACGATATTCCCCGAAAACATAATAGACAAGCTACCATGGTAGAGCTACCACTAGAAAAGGAATTGAGATTATAAAGAGTGGTAGGTGCAAATAAGTTGAAACTCAAATATAGTAACCACGTAAATCTTCGTAAGATATGTCTAACACAAACTAGCTATCTAGCGCATAAATACTAATGTACATCAAGCATTGCTTGCTCTAGTGGTAAATATTTGTATCTTAATTATAACTATATGTTATGAGATTAAACCTTATTAAAAAGAGTCCGAATGTGTAGATTCCCCTAAGTTACACCCCTTATTTCCAAGGGGTCGAGTATTGTTGTTAATGCACTAGCAACCTTAAAAATTAAAGTCTTAATGTACGCACATAACATGTAAGATAGATGTTGATTAACTACCATACTACTCCATGAATAAGGAATAGGCAAAAATTGGCTTCAACATAACAAACTATGGGGCGGGTGCACCCAACGCCACCAACTTTGACTAGTAGCCAAAACACCACAAACTATAGGCCTGGGTGCAGTGAGTGTCATAAATGATGCCGAAACCAACTTTTATTTGCACATGCTCACTTATCTTAGGCTTCTAATTAATGATAAAATAGGATAAATAAAAGAAAAAGGGAAAAATGGGAAAAAAATTAACATGTTGTCGACAAGAAAAGTTAGCTCCGGAGTCATTTATGACACTCACTGCCCTCAGGCCAATAGTTTGTGGTGTTTTGGCTAAATGGCTACTTGGTGATTCTGGGTGCTCACGCGCCATAGTTTGTGGTGTTGAGGCCAATTTTACCTAACAACCTAAGGAATATTATCTTTGCACAAAATGTAATAACATCTTGATGTTGGACACCAAAAAGTTAGCTCATATTATATTTCAAAACAATAGTGATTAACTTACTCAATTGAGATACCAAGAATATGCACATCACAACCTGTTTGTCCAAGCAAAGGCTGGCAACTACAGTCACGAGTTGTATTGCTTAAATCACAACGATCTTAAGCTTTGCCTTAAATTAACATACTGCAGTATATGACCTCTTTGGTTACACTTTACAAATAAAATTATACATAGAATTTAATGATGTAATCAGTTAGAATTAATTCTCTCTGATGCTAAATTGTCAGTTATTAAAGCTTGTCCTTGTTTTTATTGTCAGAAATGTCTGAGAAGCAGTAGTGTATAACTGGAGATACTATTTGATACTCCACACTTATACTTATACTTCAGAAATGTTTGATACTATTTTTTTTACAATGGGTAAACAAGGTTATACATCATACTTCATGCACTATACCCAACTCAATATCCCTAGACAATACCGTTTGTATTCACGTGCATGCCCTGTATTCCTTCTGCTGCATCTTCCTTTTCTTTTAAATAGGAGTACTTACAAATACACTTAAGTAAATCAAAATAAAACATCTTCCTTTTCTTTTAGGTAGAAATACTTACACTTACACTTAAGTAAATTAAAATCAAAGTAGGGATGACAATTTAGTTCGAACCAATTTAGGTTATACTTAATCTTTATAAAGATTTAATTTGAACCCAATAAGAGGTGGATCGTCGAAGTGTATGTAAGATCTAACCTAAATATTACTATAGGATCACTATATTTGCATTATTAAAAATTGAGTAAATATTGCATAATAATCTAAATCTCTTATATTTGTGATCTTAAGTTTATATATAACGCAATTTGAAACTAGCTTGTTATTTGTAATTTAAACCCCACCAAAAACTATTTTTTTTTATGCAAAGAGTTGCCCGGGTGGACGGTTTCACCAGGTGGTCCGCTACGGTATTTATAGTTTATCTGCGATCTTTCCTTAATTGTTATGGCACCCAGCTAAAATAATTATAGTGTTTATTGAATTTTTAGGGTTTCATATGTCTTATACTTGTATATGTAATTTTTTTGATAGGAGATCATATAATTAACGTAACCCTTTTTAAGATTGCTTATATAGGTACTTGTGTTTACTCCATTGAAGATTGAGAAAAGTTCTCAACCCCATATGTGGACTAGGTTATTATATATTTATATTGACCAAACTCCGTAAAAATATTATAAACTCTGAAACTTGTGCTTTTTTCGTTTTTTTACTTGCACCATTGTCCATTTTGGAAATTGCATATTACTTGCACCATATCCATTTTTGGCAAAATATATATATTATCTCTTTATCTCTCCTAACACACGAGGTCCCAATTTTATCTCTCTCCTCTCTTACTCTCTTGTGCCAATATCCAATGGTGCAAGTGAAAAAAAATGGAGGAAATATTATATAATTTTAGAGGAAGCTCAATGATATATCAAATTTTTTAATTTCATTCTAATGTGGCAATTAACAGACAACCAAGAGCTATGTACTGCAAATAAGAGGGAGATTTTGCACCAAAAGATAAGAGAGGAATATTTATTAATAGAGGAGACTGGAGAGGAATAGGAGATCTCGCCAAAGCTCCTATACAGTATACACTGACTATTTGACCGTTGTTTTGTCAAGGCCAATAAAATTTATTGAAGAAAAGGTTTTTACAACTTTCAATTATTGTATGTGTATTTATAAGCTCAGAACAACAAATTTTCGAATAATCAAAACAAAAATAACTATTGATTAATATCCTTTCAATGTCTTTATATATGTGGATTCCCATGATATCTATACAAATATATTAAAAGGCGTGCGTGCGAAAAAACATGTCTATGCGCCACGCATTCTCCTCAACTTTCTAATGCGAGATCTTTTATGCCTATGTGTCTCTCTCACTTTAAAAAAAGAAATGTGTAAGTGCGAGGTATCGAACACGTGACCTTGAAATGAAAAGTTAGAAGCTTAACCATCAATACATTATGAATTTGTTGTCTAATGTTTCAAATAAAATATGATAAAGTCTTGTAATAAGTATACTTAACTAAAAAGACTTGAACACAGTATACATCTCTAACACTCTTATTACGTAACTTACAGAGAGAATATTGATGTCATATTCTCTTACCACAATTCCTTTTAAGGTATTGTTTTCAAACTCAAACCTTTCAATTTTTCTTTACTTATCACGTTGTGACGTGAATTTTTCAATTCTTTAATGGACAAAAAATACTTAAAAGTAGCAAAATAAATTATAAAATTTAAAAATAATAACATATTAGTTTATTATAACCCCGGCGTAGGCAAAAAAAAAACTAGTGTGTTGCTTAAAACAAAGGAAAACTTGGGTAAGCATACCAAGGAAGATCCAAAGCAATACTTTGGACTCTTTCATAACAATATATTCTTGTATGAATAGACTAATTACAAGTTGCTATAGATTTATACATGGTACCACATGTTAATTTCTCCGTTTTTCAATATAAAGCATGTTAATCATTTTTATGCATATAAATTTTTTAGTTAGATTGAGCTTCTTCTTTTTTTTAAAAAAGAATACGATAAATTGGGATATATATACATGGCTCTGTGACAAATGACATTAAATATTGTATTAGGCGGTCTCTTGCAAGACGAGTTGAATATTGTATTAGTATTATAAAATAAACTATAATCTTATCTTAGATTATAAAATGACATATTTTATTGTTTCGTTATTGTAAAATGACTGAAGTATATCTTTAAACAATTTTTTTTCTTCGAAAAAGCCTTATAAATTAGAAAAGGAGGGAGTTATAGTCTACTTAGGCTTTTTTTTTTGGACTCATTTAATTTAGTTTAATTCAGTTCAGTTCAATAAAATTCAGTCAAAAAAACATGCAATTACCCTCTATACTAATATATTAGAAGGTGTTCCTAAACAAGGAACGGTGCCACGTGGCGCTCTCCCTAAGGGGAATTTACTCCATGCAATCCACATATAATAAAAAAAAATTAGAAGTTGCATGCTATAGAGTTTAATTCCGTGACTTCAAGTTGATATTCTAAAGTCTTAACCACTAGACCAAGTGTTATTTAATTTTATTATTTTAAAGTACAATATTAATAAATGAAAATTTTCCTTACCCGGGACATAGCCCGGGAATAATAACTAGTTATTCGGAAAAAGGAAGTAAAAAAATTAACCGTGAGCCTAAGTAGTAGGGGAAGATTCTTTGTAATCCGTGATTAATGCAAAGCCGAGCCACCGTATAATGCAAAAGCCGCGCCATCGTTAATTGCAATATACTAGCAATAACCTAAACGGCTAAACCCATATGCTTTAATTTTACAAGTAAACTCTATCAAAGAGAAATTTTACAATATACTTTTACAAGTGGAGGAAATCTATGGCTCGCTTTTACTTGTACACCTACAAGGCTAGAATTCTTTTGTTTTTTTGGGCGTGATTAATCAGTAATCACTTATTACCCATGCAAAAAGGGAGGAAAAGAAGATAAATTATTGTCCTATATATACTCTTCCACCATTTCAATATAACTTCCTTTTGAAGTTATGCATATAGAGATTAAGGAGGGAGTATTGTATTAGCTACTCACCCCGTTTCTTTTTATTTTACTTACTTTATTTTGGGGAGAACCAAAGAAAAAGTACAAAATTATGAAAAAATAACTAAAAAGGTGGAGAATAAAACTGAAAAGTGTGAGAGAGAAACTAATGACTTTTTTCTACTTTATCTGCTACGAGAAGAGAGAGAAATGGTTAAAATTGACAGATAACATTGAACGGAAGGTGTATTAGTTATGCTCTTTGCTTCAATAAGTAAAGCCTTTGCCATGACACTATACTATGTCTATTAAAGAAGAAGAATATATAAGTTCGAAATTAGTTACCCCAACTATATATCAATATGTTTCAGCTCCTTAATTATATATTCAATGATATAACATAAGTAGTTAAATTATTGGAACATTTTATCTATTCCATTATCCAATTTAAGAGAGATATTCTAGAAAGTCGAATAATAACTATTACTAATTAAGAAAATTTGAAAAAAAATAGAGAGTCGAATAATAACTATTTCTATTTTTTTTTGGTGAACAATACAGTCAACTTACATTACCAAATTAAAAATATTCTTACAATCGTTCATATAGAACTATTTCTAATTTAAATGAAAGACAATCCATCTTCTGTGCGGTGCATCACATACTTAAATGGTGCGGCAGCTTTATGAGTAACTCCATATTTTTTTTTTCAGTAATCCCTTTTATGCTTATTAGTAACCTTACATATGCTTTTAATTTCTTACCCCATATATATGTAGTACATTATATTATTTCCTTTTTGTACCACTAAAACTAATGGTGTGATATGCAGCATAAAAGAATTTTGCAATTTTTAGAATATTTTATAAATAATAATGATGACTGTAATAAAGTGAGATTAGGTAAAGGGATAAATTAAGGAAGAATAAAAGTCCGAAGATCTATGCATTTCAATTTTAGGTCCTTAAACTTTTGTGATCACAATGATATGTTAATGATCATATTAGTTATCTTGGGTGTTATGGAAAGTCCTCAACATTCTAGCTTGTAGTACTATATAGTGGTAAAAATGTGTAATTATGATGTTGCTACCAAAAATTTAATTTCCAAATGACAACTTTGTTGTCCCCTCAGAGAAAAAGAGTAGGCTACAACATTGAAGGTCTAGATAAGCCATGTGCATCTTTTGAGGGTAAAAGCATGAAATTATTAACTTTTGGTAGGGTCTTGAATTAACAGGCCTGATATATTAATACATTAAGTTAATGAAAATGATTAAGATAAGATTAGTTAGGGTTGAAAAACAGTGTCTATATATTACATAGTAGTGGTAGTAATAATGATGTTTTGCACCCAATATATCACCCAAAATTAGTTTAATTAATAATTTATTTGGCAGACCTTCATATTGAAAGAAAAAGTTTGGCACAAGTTGCTACATGAAAGGTACCTTCGTTGAAAGAGGGAGTTTGAGAAACAACCTTCAACAAATAGCAAGAACATATATAGAATTAACTTATAAGTGGAAATTTTGAGAATTAATTCTACGCAAAGGTCATTCTTTAATCATAAAATGGAGTAGGTGTTCGATTCTTTTCAACAATTCAAAAGGCTGTCAATATTTTGTCATGTGAATAAATTTTCCCTAGCAAGTTCCTCCGTTTATTTCTTTGGATAAAGTATATATGCATGATTTTGAAAATTTTACTTTGACTCACCATTAAAATGCTTCAATTATCTTTTTTCTTAAAGATTTCATCAATATGTATATGTCTTATTATAACAAAAGAAAGGAGTAATTGAGAAGAAATATTTTATCTAGCTGTAAATTCCAGATAGTTATTTCCATAGTTCCGCAGGCCCTGACATTTTCTCCCTTCTCTCTCCTCTCTCCTCTCTCCTCTCTCCTGCTCCATAAATCTCAACCCCCTGCTCGCCGGTGACTTGGGTTAGGCTTCTCCTACCTCAGGTTACCGGCGAGCCCACCACTCCCCTCTTTTCGCTCCTTCCGACACCTTCAAGATCCGCCGGAGTTGATTGTCGTTGAAGTTTAGAGGTGGTTTTTAGTAGTTTGTTGTTATTTTTCTTGGTTTTTTTGTTTTTCAATAATTCTCTCCATTAGTTTGATGGCTTTCTTCCCTCATCTTTTGTGGGTTTTTTTCTCCCATCATGTATGGGTTTCTTTCTCCCATCTTTGGCGGGTTTTCTTCTCCCATTTGTTGTTGGGTTGTCTTCTCTCATTCCAGTGGAGAGCTCAAATGGTCGATTGGATTGAAGATCTAGGGCTTGGAAATTATTTTTTATCCTTCGAAGCTATACAGGAGGTGGCTGCAGTTGGGAAAGATGCATGGACATCGAAAAAAAATCACAATGTGGTTCTGCAGCCGGGCTTAAGTGATGCAATTAGTGAAGTAGGAGCCAAAATTTTTATTCATGATTTAGATCTGATATCTTGTTTATGTAAGTGCCGTTTGGCTTATTATCAATGTTAACTCTTGCCTGTTGGCCAAAAAAAAAAAAAAAAAAAAAAAAAAAGGAGTAATTATATATTTAATTTCATTTTGTTCTGGAAAAATTTATTATTAATTCCTAGGAAATTAAACGCATAAAGACTTGAGATTAATGATAATGAAATGAATTAGAAAAGAAACACAAAACTATTTTTACTATATATTGCAGATACAAACATAAAAGAGAAACACAATATATGACCGTTAATCTTTTCACTATCTTCTACCAATTAATTTACATTCTATTTTACACAAATCATTTTAAAATATACTCTCTTTATATTTTTTTATCTTTCTCATTTGAAATCTTGACACTATTTACAATTAGAGAGAATCTTTCAAATTCTTCTCAATATATAAGAAAAAAAAATCTTTACATGCGGCCTTATTTAATTCGCCTCAATGAAAGATATTATTAATATTTATTCATTATAATTTTCTACTAATATGTAATGAAAGATATTTAAGATTGAATAAATGTATCTCAAACGCTTACGCATTAAAGTAGGAAAGATAAAAATATACAGTGAGAGTATCAGGTTAAAATATAATTCAAATGTGATATGTAATTTCAACAAGATAGATAAGAGCTCATATAAGTAAATAAAAAAAATCTTTCATTTTATCATATGATACAATCATATGAATATGATTATCAAATTTCCTAGGTAAAATCTCCTAGAAGTAGCTCCTAATACAACATAAAACATTCACATCCTTTTGTGAGTCAACATTTCATATACTCCCAAACTAATGGACCCCACAATACTCTCCCTAAAATATCACTCTTCAAACCCTCTTTTTTCCTCTGTTATCAGCCTTTAAAAACAGAACATACACCTACTCTCAATCCTCCTTACAAATCTCTTTCTTTCCCACTCTCACCTCCCTCCAAAAAAAACCTCAAAAATCCTACCCTAATCTACCCTATTTTTTCTCTCAAAAACCCACCAAAAATATGCCACTAAAAATAAAAAACATGAAAGGCATAGATTTCTCTTGTGCTTCACCATCTTCAACAGCAATTTGTTCAAGCACAGACCAACATTTTATGGTTAAAAACAGCACCAAATCTCTTAACCGTTTAAACTCCTACGTAAATGACCATTACAAAACTTTCACTAATAACATGTACCACAATAAAACTCATCATTCCTTTTCTCCTAGAGCTCCTTGCATCTCTGAACTCCCCTTCACTCCTAGACTTTCGTCTTCGTACCGCGAAAAACCTCGAAAAAAACCTTCCTCCATTGTTAAACATAGTGATGTGGGACTTACCCCTAGAAGAAATAGCTCAGCCGACGTCGTCGACGTTCGACGTCGGTACTACGATAAATGCAGCTATAATAGTAGTTTTAGTCCTCCTCATAGTCATTCTTCTAGGTATCTTTTAGGTGAGTCTAAATTTTTGGACTCACTTTCTGAGTCTAAGAAAAATGATGATACTAATTATAGTAAGGTTAAGAATGAATATGATGCTTGGGCTTTGATTCCTAGTACTCCAATAGTGAGGGAAGAAACTCATGAAAAGAAGAGTTTTGGGTCAATGTTGGATGCTGAAAAAGAAAATAAGATTAATAAAAGATTAGCGCTTGTTAATCCTAGTGATCAAAGGGTAATTAAGTCGAGTAATTATGATGATGGTTTTTGTCAGAAGCAAAAGAGTATTGGGTATTGTAAGAATGATTCTCTTGTTTTGAAGAATTCGTCTGGAGGTCGATCTCGCGACCAGGTAATTTATACTCCCTCTGTTTCTTTTAATTAAAAAGTATTTTTTATTCGTGTTCGAGTGATTTGCCTATTTTAAGAATAAGATATAGTTCAGATAAGTTTTAATAAGCTATATAATTATGCTCTAATAAATTTAGATAAGTTAAAATCAGTTACAACATCTTATATAAGACAGTGAAATTTCAAATAGTTGGCAATTTATGTTATACTTATAAATTCTAGAATAGCGTTATGAATATGTAACTGAATTTGTCTTCAATGAGATTTCAAAAAACTTGGCAATTTATGTTATACTTATAAATTCTAAAATAGCGTTATGTATATGTAACTGAATTTGTCTTCAATGAGATTTCAAAAAACTTGGCAATTTATTTTATACTTATAAATTCTAATTTAGCGTCATGTATATCTAACTGAATTTGTCTTGAATGAGATTTCAAAAAACTTGGCAATTTATTTTATACTTATAAATTCTAAATAGCGTCATGTATATCTAACTGAATTTGTCTTAATATATATTTTCCAATACTTTATTCTTATAATGTTGCTAATATATATATTTCCTTCATTTTGAAATAAGTGAAAACATATCTCTCTTTGATATGGGAGCTTTTTGAGAGAAGTGTTTCACTTATTTGAGACGAAGGAAGTAAAATAATTAGATATTAAGTGTTGAATTTGTGTAGGAGAAGGTGAAAAACAGAGGAATATTTATCTTATGTCAGATTAGATTAGTTCCCCTCAAAGACAAAAAAAAAAACTTAGATTAGATTAATTGGTTCGTATTACTATGTAATAATGTGATATATGATGCTTTTCATAACGGGTATCTTTAAGCTCAGAAGTATACTATATAAAAATATGAATATGGTTAGTATTTCGAGTTTAGGGTGATGTTAGTGATGGTATTTAGATTTTTTAATTGCATGAAATTTGATGATGTTGTTGTCCTTTTTAGAGTAATTTTTACTGATTGCGGGATATGCAGGTTGTGGTGTTGAGGGTATCATTGCACTGTAGAGGTTGTGAAGGCAAGCTTAGAAAACATCTCTCCAAAATGGAAGGTCAGTCCACTGATTTTTTTGGGGTTTTTAAGTAGATTTAGTTTTGAGTATTTAGGCCTTTGATTAGTCCACTAAGATTTTATTCTATTCTACTTATAAAAACTCAATTGTGATCCATAAAATTATGTCTTGATGACTATAATTGGTTTTGATCAATAACAATTAGTTATAGTAGGTGAGTACTAGTTGATCAGCAAAAAAAAAAAGATATATCGACATAAGAATTTTAAGTAGGAATAAGTCATTTTATTCCGTGACAATATAACCAATTATTTCAGTGCGTGTAGTAAGAATCAGTTGAAAAGAACAAGGTTTACGTATATATCTCAATATCACAACACAATTACATTATATGGAGATTGTTTTAATTACATTAGCTACATGAAAATTTTCCTTTGCACTATAATCTTTTATTGTATAAACATTAATATTGCAATATTATACGTACAAGACTCCATGGCAATATCACTTCTTTTCATATTTCCTCATTATTGACTAGCATGTCTATAACATCAGAGCTAAGTTGATAATAGTAGCAGTTTATCGATATGTTGCCATCCGACTCTTCATTTCACCTCAACTACCGTGTCGGATCCTCGACACTCGCACATGGGTGGGACACTTGACATTTCGCTTTGGGTCAAAAAATAGCTGAGTCAGACACTTGGACACGTACTTGTGTCGGACATGGGTACCCGAGTCCGAGCAACGCAGGTTTATAGTGTTGTTAAAAAAAGAAGTTAATTACATGAAAATATTAAGCTATCATAGTCTTGTTAAATTACATGAAAATATTAATTAACAAGACTATGAAATGTTAATTTTCTTTATAGTTCCTCATTATAGGCTATCATGTTCAAAAATTAAGGTGGCGATACTAAGAAATTGTGGCTTGTTTTATGCAGGAGTGACATCATTTAGCATAGATTTGGACACCAAAAAAGTGACTGTAATAGGAAATGTGACTCCATTAAGTGTATTAACAAGTATTTCCAAGGTGAAGAACGCGCAGTTTTGGCCATCAGCAGCATCAGCCTCGCCATCATCTTCTTCTTCATCATCAAATTCTTCAACACTGGATTTTAACTAATTAATGTAAATTTAAAATGTTAGTTTGAAGCAGTTTTAGCATTAAGTTTTAATTTGTGAATTAAGTCTTAAGTCTCCTTATCTAAAGTTGCTTTTATTTCCTATTTTTTTGTGGTATAGTACTACTATTGTGTACTGTAAATTACAATTTAGCTATTTTGAAAGTGTGTTGGCTATATCATATCTTGATATGTATGTTATTATGTGTGTTAACTAATTAATTCAACAGTAATAAGAATATCACAAAAAGAGCAAGTATGTACACAACTTATCTCTATGCAACTCCTTAATTAAAAAAGTCTTAAGAAAAAAATAATATTCAATAATTTCAATTCAGTAAATAAATTGCCTACATCCCTCCTAGGGTGCATGGATTATTGTTCTTCAGATTGATACTTTTCATAGGAAGTTTTTCGTATTGTACTCTTTTTGGATATTCAATGAAGCTCTCTTGAACTTTTTTTCTAGGAAAAATTTCAGATAAAGGGTACTAGCAAGTTCATTTTACACCTATATATAAGATTGGATAAGCTTAGATTAGAAAATTCAGGTGAAAAACAATGAAGTCTTATTACATGCTCTATAGATTGCTTCCACAAGGACATATGCTGCTTCTTATTCATAAGATCAAGGTTATGTTTGATTGACAATCATTTAGAAAATGCAACTTCCAAGAAAAAATTTCTAACTCCTACGTCACTCTAAAGGAAAACTTCCCATGAGAGCTAGAGTTCCAGTCAGATTCCGACATGACTTCTTAGGAAATTAAATAAAATCTTATGGGCATTCCAATTATTTTGGAACTTATATTTCTCATATCTAACCAAACGACTACAAAGAATATAAACTTTCTTTTACAAAACTATAAGTTTAAATAAGGGTTGCCAATTAGATCCAATCTATTTTACGCCTAGAGATAAATTTACATAAGTTCCAATAGAGAAAATTTTATTAGAAAAATGAAGTTTAAGCTGATATAAAGATTGTTTTCAAAAGTTAGTATTGGACATGATTCTTAAAGGACACGATTCTTATTTTATAAAAATATACATAGATTGCTTCCATATTTGTTTCAATGAGTAAAATTGTACCAATTCAACAAGCTGAGCAATGATATGATATAGGAAAAAGAGCACAATAGTCATATGATAATCATAGTGCAAATAGTTGTGACAGCACGAGCCCCTAGCATGGCCATGATCCAATATGAATGTCGCATGAATATATGAGCATGCGCTGTAGTTTTAATTTGAGCTCATTGAAAATTACAATTGAGTGGTCAGCACCAATGTTCATGACACATGAAGTCTTTTTTGTTGGGTCATAACACAGACATGATTCATTTCTCCTATGCATTATGCACTTTCTCTTTAGTATTTGGAGCAGGTTTGTATTGAATATACTTTTACTTTTTTTTTCACATTTGGAATATCTTAGCTACTTTGGATTGTCAATTTGTTTGAAATTTGAATTGTTTCTCCCTCTTTGTGTTTATATTCTGAACTTATATTATTAATAATAATATCCTTTTGTATGTCTTCTTGGATAGCTAAGGAAACGAAATTAGTTTGTACGTTTTAAGGTGACGTTACATATAGATGTATATTATTGCTACCTATATAAATTTCTTGTAAAATATATCACATATATAACGTCTCTTTTCCTCTACAATCTTAAAACTTATATAAATATTACTAGTTATTATGGTAAGAAGGAAAACGATAATCATAAGCTGATAGCCTGATATCATTATCGGATAACATGACTTGTATGAGATGCTACATGCGATCGTCAATCGAGTTTCATGGCCCTTTTCGCTAGCTATAAGATTAGGCGAAACTAATTTTGGATCCGTCTAATGCAATACTTTAAATCATAATTACAAAAATATAAATCAAGTTTTATAACCAGCCACCCTAATTGAAAATGGAGAAATTTACATATCTTTCAAACATGTCTACCATTACGTACCCTCCAAAAACTTCCAAAAGAAAATTGCTAACTACTACATGGGAACCACTAATTTGTTCAAAGTGGGGTTCAACAATTTATCATAATGCTACCCATCTATGTTCTTGCTTTTGGAGACGATCATCTTCCTTAAAATTCCTCAAATTAAAGGAGGATTTAAATGTTTTGACAAACAGTACTTTTTCTTTGGAAGCAAGCGAAATTTGCCATTTATCCATCCACATTTTGGTCATTTCATTCAATATATATCACATGATATCTTCACTTACTTTTACTTTTTCTTTTTCTAAGTTTCTTGTTTGGTAGTTTCTCGTAGCTTGTTGTTTGGGCTCAATTGATCAGCAGCCCAATAAGGAGCCTAGAAGCCTCCTAGAGCATGGGCAGGTGGCAGCAATGGGTCCCACCGGTAAAGGTCGACCTAATCACCAGCATTGGAGAAGTCCCTAAAAGGATGAAATGACCATTGCCGGAAAAGGTAGCATGCCCATTGCTACCCAAAAGGCCCATCTGAATAATGTTTCCTGTCTGGGAAATCTCCAACACTATAAAAACCAACTGTCTCATCAATGAACAGGTATTGAATTCTCACCTAACAAACTAGAGCATCTCTCTCTAGCCTTCACTTCTCTCTCTACCTCAATCACATCTGACTTGAGCGTCGGAGGGGCGATCCCGGAAACACCCCCGGGGTAGTCTAACCTTGTTTTGCAGGACTCAGGCGTACGGATATCGAAGCTCAGGCGATCGCTCTTGGGGCCCACATCAAATCTCACAACATATTACAACCCTTAATTTCTTAGCAGAAACAGTTTGGCGCCGTCTGTGGGGAAGGTACAAGAAGTTACTTCGCCACCACTCAGCAAGATTCACCTTGTTGCTACTCAGCAAAATCCCTCTCAGAGTCACTTAGCAATGGCCCCAGCCAAGAGCACACGTACCGTGCATCCTCGGCACAGGGTTAGAGGTCCGAAAGAGACCCCTCCCCATCTCAACAAAGGAGGTCCGAGCGACCCAAAACACCGACCGTTCAAACCCTCGATCATGCGGAAGAAGAGCAGTCCATTGAAAATGGACCGCAACCATCGAACCAGCTACAGCACGCCGACCCCCATCCCATATCCACGGCGGACATTAACCTGATAGCCGCTCAGCTCCAGCAAACCTTGCAGCAAAGCCTGAGGGATATGTTGGCCAACCTACAGCAGGGGCGTTTTCTTCAACCCCCAAAAGACCCGGACCACTGGTCCCTTCCCTTCGGGCAGAGAATCAAGGCCAGTCTAGCCGGCAGCGGTCGGGCCCGAGGGAGCATAGTCAGCACGATCGGCAACGACCCAGACAGGGGGAGGAAGAGCGGCATGGGTCTAAGGGAAGACCCACCTTGCGGGGCGAGGAGACGCACGTGTCAAAATCGCCAAGGGGCAACGTCGGGAATAAAACCCACGACGCTCGGCATTTCCTGAACGAGAAGCGGCTCAGCAAGGGCCTAGATGCTCGGCACATTCTTAATAAGAAAGCCGCTCAGCGGGAGGGGCTGATGGGTTTTAAAATATACCGCAAGTGCACGGTGTCTGTTTGGCAGAAACTGGCAAATACGGGTCGATCCACAGGGAGAGGAGTTCTACAGATTTATGTTCAATTATCTAACTACTTCCAGAGAGGAAAAATAATTGAGGAATTAATAACTAAGCTAGAGTAAACTAGAACGCAGAAAAATGAGAATTTATCAAATAATTAAAAACCTAGGGCAATCGATCGGTCCACCATGCTTATACCAGTTTAATCAATATAATATAGTTCAACAACACTTGGATTGAGGTTCGAATAAACGAAGTATTTCGCTAATCCTTGGTCAGGCATTAACAACTCCTAGATTAACATATGCCAGTACGGTCGCTCAACATAATCAAATCTACCTATTGTAACAAGCCTCTAATGAATATGATCTTTCGATTCTAATTCTTATTAGCTAAACATAACTCATGATATTGCGCAATTACATGAATTAAACAAGTATAACAAATCAATAGGAATTATTTTAATTCAATCCAATTATTGAAGAACATCAAACCACAATCAAAAAGGTATAAACATGGCTTCCCTCTCTAAACCCTAGAAATAGACTACTCACTCATTATAACAAAGAACTCAATAAACAGGATCAAAGTAAAAGAATTCATTAAATTAAAGAAAGTAAAGAAGAATACCGAATGATTGAAGAACAATGAAAAGGGAAATCGACAATCTATATAATCTTCCAATGTAAAAGTTCAACAAAAGTAGAGAGAATAAACTAAGTGTTTGGCCCTAAAAACGTAGAAAAATCGGATCCCCTCACGAAAAATACTAAAAACCTATTTATACTAAATACAAAACCGGCTAAAAAAACCCGAAAAATCGCGCTCCGAGAGTCCGCCCGGTCCGACCGGGCGAAATCCGCCCTGGTCGGGCGACGGTGAACGCAGACTTACGACGAAGGAAAAATTCCGCCCGGTCAACGGGCGTAATCCGCCCTGGTCGGGCGCGTAAGCGTTTTCTTCGTCGATCGCCCGGCTGACCGGGCGAAATAAAGGATGAAAAATCCCAAGTGTTGAAGTTCGCCCGGTCGGGCCACCCGCCCGGTTGGACCAGGGCGAAGGTATTTACTTGTCTTTTTCTTCGTGGAATCCAACCAAAATGCTCATGCGGTCTTCCGGATACGCCTTGGACCTTGTGTGATCGCTTTGGACTTCCGTGTTGCGACTCCGATAAAGGTACAGAGTACCAAATCCGCATCAAAACCTGCAAAACACGACAAGAACTCCAAACACATCAAATCCACAAGAAAAGGGCTCGAAAGAGCCCAAATCGACTATCAAAACTAAGGGGATTAGAGTAGATAATCGATGAATAATGAACACATCAAAATCCCCCAAGCTAACCCTTTTGCTTGTCCCTAAGCAAAACCATGACATGAACAAGAATATGATTGCCTCACCCCTTCAAATATGAAAACAGAGATCAAAAAATTTTTATAAGGCTCACAAATCATTCAAGCGAGGCACAATTCAAGCTCAACTGTTCGGATCACTCTAGTTACCAATCACCCAAATAACCAATCCAATGCAATTTGCCTTATATGACGTACAAATCTTGAAAAGGTACTCACCTGGGGTGTCACTCCTCTCGATATTTCGTGGCAGGCAAAAGATGTACCCGATCGCTCACCATCCCAACCATAATGACCCTTCCCACTCACGCTCTCATGTGTTTAGAAAGGTGATAATATCACTCAACCTAATCATGTCGACTCAAGTGGCGAACGTACTCTTTAACTTTGACAAACTGACCACATCAATCCGATAGTCAATGTAAGCGCAAGCTCAAGAGGACTTTTTCAGGGTTGTAATGAAGCTTAGGTATGGGAATGGATTATGTATGGGAAATGTGGTGGAAAAACCAAGAATAGGGGAGCACAAGTTACTAGAAGTATCAACTCCGAATATAGCCAATAACAAGGTGTCCCAATTCTATAAATCACAAAATTTTCAATAAACTCATCCTTGAAGCAAGTGTGATGAATTTTTTTTTTTTTTTTTTTCTTTGCAAGCACTTGTAAAAGAAAGAATTTTTGACTTTTTGTTCGTTTCTTCTTTTTCAATCTTTCTTTTTCTTTCTCTTTGCATTTTTTTCCAATCCCATAATCACATGTATTTCATTTTGCTCATTCTTTTCTTTTTCTCAGCTTTTGTACCTTAATACAATCATCTCCATCCAAAGTAACTCATAAAAACTATCTCAGATACTAACTCAAACATATGCTCCCCCAAGCTAGGCTTGGGATTAATATCAAAATAAGGGCCATGGGCATGTAATGAGGTTAAGTAACATGAAACAGTCATTAGGCTCAAGCGGGGCTAAGGAGGATAAAAGTATATCATGAAAATCACTTTAAGGTTCAAAAAGCGAGACAAAAGAACGCCTCTATCACAAAGAATTGCCACAAGTCATCGGATCTCAATGCGTACGATGTCAAAGTCAAGATCGGTCCCTAATGAGGAACTAACACACAAGAAAAACAGAATGGATATAGAAATGAATCCATTGGCAAAAATGAATCTTCACAGTCTAACCAGATCAAGTATGCAGTCAAGATAAGCGCTTTATTATCAAAACTCATTGAGGGTCAAGGCATTTAGAGCTCACATTCCAAAGATCACAATCTCAAGTGCCCAACTATCCGGATAAAGAGCCCAAATATACTTTCAAAGAACATCATGGGGCACAGGGGAAGCAATCACACCAATCCAATCAAATCGTATTTTTCGTATTTTTTCAAGCAATATTTTTATTTTTTTTTTTTTTTTTTTTTTTTTTTCGAAAGCAAATAAATCGGCCTAAGAAAGCAAAAGATCTACACTAAAAGGTAGTAAAAGAGAGAAAATACATACAAAAATCCTCCCCCAAGCCGAACGTGGCAATGTCCTCGGTGCCGCAAGATGAACTATAGGACTATGCTTAGAGGAAAAATTAACGTTAGTACGCTCCCTCGCTCTCTCACTCTCTAAAAGGGAAAAAATGAAAAAATAATAAGAAAGAAAAAAAAAAAAAACTACGGGTTGCCTCCCGCTTAGCGCTGGTTTATAAAGGTCCCGCACGACCATATTACCTCCTCAATCTCAAATCGGAGGGGCTTGGCAATGAGTGCCCCCCTCATCAAACATTTTCCTCCCGCAAAGCAATTTTGCTCAAGCATAGGAGACTTAACAAAGCATTGGTTAGTTTAAAAGTGACATTATCATCACCAACACTCAAAGTTAAAGACCCGGACTTGACATCTATAACAAAGACCCAGTCGTACACAAAAACGCCTACCAAGAATAATAGGAATTTGGGCATCCTCCTCCATATCAAGCACCACAAAATCAACGGGAATATAAAACTTTCCCACCCTAACAGGGGACGTCTTCTAAAACACCTAGAGGGTATTTTATAGAACGATCGGCCATTTGCAAAGTAATTTGAGTGCACTTAAGTGCTCCCATATTCAGTTTCTTATAAACGAGATAGAGGCATGACGCAGACACGTAAGCACCTAAATCACACAATGCCTTATCTATAAATAACGCACCTACATGGCAAGGGATGGAAAAACTACCGGGATCCTTCAACTTAGGTGGGGTTCTATTTTGTAAAACAAAGACTACACTCTTCGGTTAGAGCGACTCGATCTACCCCACCAAAGTCTTTCTTTTTAGTAATCATGTCTTTCAAAAACTTAGCATAAACAGGCACTTGAGAAATAAGTTCAAGAAAAGGAATTGTTACCTCAAGGTTCTTGACCATAGTCAAGAACTTACCAAGTTGTTGATCGACCTTCGACTTCGCATCCTATGGGGAAAAGGTAGCCTTGGTGTAATAGGCGTTTCGTAAACCTTTTCCCTCCGCTTTCCCGTCCGATCTTCCTTAGCTAGTTCAACCTCGTACATCGAATTCTTCTCCGCTTCTTCCTCTACCACTTCTTTCTCCTTGCTAGGAGCATCATCATCAATGGGCATGGGAGGAGCATCATAAACAAGGTGCCGCTACGAAGTGTAACGACATTGACGATCTCCTTTGGGACGGGTTGTCCCGGCAGATGACCCGGTTGCCTCTGTGCATTATTTTCCGCCACCCGAGCAAGTTGAGTCTCCAAATGCTTGGTGGTGTTCTTCGACTCCTTGATGCTCTCCTCATGATTTTTCCGCATAGAAACCATCATTTTCATTAGATCGGACATAGTAGGCTCTTGAGAGCCGTTATTATGAGGAGCTTGCTGCCGATAGCCTTGGGGTGAAGGCCTATTGAAACCGGGAGGGGGTTCCGAGGAGCCCCTTGATAATATGGTGGTCTGAAGCAGGCATGTTGTGGTGGGTTTTGATGTGGTGGTGGGTAGGAAGATTGTGGTGGAGGTTGAGGATTTTGAACATTGTTGTTCTTGTAGGAAAAATTAGGATGTTCTCTCCAACCCGGGTTGTGTGTGTTAGAGTATGGGTTGGGTGGAGGTCTTTCTTTGAAAAACATTTGCATGCGCCGTTGATTCGGATCGGGTTGATTGTAGCAACAATCATGACCAAAGTGGCCTTGAACACCACACACTTCACAAAAGGAAGAAGTAATAGGAGCCATGGAAGACATTGCATTAATACTCATAGGCGGAATAATAGACTCGCAAAGATTTCAAACGAGTCCATCTTCATGCTCAACTCGGGCTACTTGTGAAGACAACAAGGCATATGCATCAACATCCAACTTTTTCTTTGTAATAGTCCTGGAAGAACTATGATCATTCTCTCGCTAAGTTGGCCGTAAAATTATATCCTTCATCCACCTCCTTATCTAAGAAGACTCCCCCCGCAGATGAATCAACTGTACTCTTGATATGAGGTTGTAGACCATTGTAGAATGCTTGGGTGATGAACCACTTATCCAGATTGTGGTGTGGGCATTCTCTCTCGCAGATCCTTAAACCTATTCCATGCTTCCTTCAAGTGTTTCATCAGGTTCTTGTTGGAAGGTGGCAAGCTTGTGTCTTATTTCTGCAGTTTTGGTGGGAGGGTAGTACTCTTTCGAGAATGCTTCGAGATATAGCACTCCACTCGGGTCATTAACATCATTCAGCCACTTCTGTGCCTTGTCCTTTAGTGAAAATTCAAAGACCATGACCTTCAACTGATCAGGAGTGACCCCTTGGTGCTTAACGGTACGACAAAGTTGTTGAAACCGTTGTAAATGATTTGCAGGGTCTTCAGATGGATGCCCTCCAAATTGGTTCTGTTGGATCATATTGATGAGGGCAGGCTTGATCTCAAAATTTGCCGCTTGAATGTCGGGCATAGTAGGCCCTGTGGAAATACCACCAGGAGAAGGTACCCCATAAGATTTCAATGACTTAGGAGGCATGATTGGCTCTGAAGGACCTTCTGTGGATTTTCCTTGGTTAGCAGACTGCTTTTTCTTCTTTTGTTGCTTTTTGAGTTGCCGGATGGTTTTCTCAAGATCAGGATCAGTTGGAACTGGAGTACCTGTTCTCTTAGACCTGGGCATAAAAGAAACAAAGAAAAATGTGCAGTGAGATGGTCTCAATTGGAACTTGAAGTTCCAATGAGACAGCAGAAATAGTTCAAATAATTAATCAGAAAACTATAGAAACTAGCCGTCTCCCCGGCAACGGCGCCAAAAACTTGATGGGTTTTAAAATATACCGCAAGTGCACGGTGTCTGTTTGGCAGAAACTGGCAAATACGGGTCGATCCACAGGGAGAGGAGTTCTACAGATTTATGTTCAATTATCTAACTACTTCCAGAGAGGAAAAATAATTGAGGAATTAATAACTAAGCTAGAGTAAACTAGAACGCAGAAAAATGAGAATTTATCAAATAATTAAAAACCTAGGGCAATCGATCGGTCCACCATGCTTATACCAGTTTAATCAATATAATATAGTTCAACAACACTTGGATTGAGGTTCGAATAAACGAAGTATTTCGCTAATCCTTGGTCAGGCATTAACAACTCCTAGATTAACATATGCCAGTACGGTCGCTCAACATAATCAAATCTACCTATTGTAACAAGCCTCTAATGAATATGATCTTTCGATTCTAATTCTTATTAGCTAAACATAACTCATGATATTGCGCAATTACATGAATTAAACAAGTATAACAAATCAATAGGAATTATTTTAATTCAATCCAATTATTGAAGAACATCAAACCACAATCAAAAAGGTATAAACATGGCTTCCCTCTCTAAACCCTAGAAATAGACTACTCACTCATTATAACAAAGAACTCAATAAACAGGATCAAAGTAAAAGAATTCATTAAATTAAAGAAAGTAAAGAAGAATACCGAATGATTGAAGAACAATGAAAAGGGAAATCGACAATCTATATAATCTTCCAATGTAAAAGTTCAACAAAAGTAGAGAGAATAAACTAAGTGTTTGGCCCTAAAAACGTAGAAAAATCAGATCCCCCTCACGAAAAATACTAAAAACCTATTTATACTAAATACAAAACCGGCTAAAAAAACC
This sequence comes from Beta corolliflora, assembly GCA_947648045.1. Classification (NCBI taxonomy): domain Eukaryota; kingdom Viridiplantae; phylum Streptophyta; class Magnoliopsida; order Caryophyllales; family Amaranthaceae; genus Beta; species Beta corolliflora. The sequence goes on from CANSZD010001703.1 coordinate 588,440, forward strand.
CGAAAAATCGCGTCCTGAGAGTCCACCCGGTCGACCGGGCGAAATCCGCCCGGTCGGGCGACGGTGAACGCAGACTTACGACGAAGGAAAAATTCCGCCCGGCCAACCGGCGTAATCCGCCCTTGGTCGGGCGCGTAAGCGTTTTCTTCGTCGATCGCCCGGTTGGCGGGCGAAATAAAGGATGAAAAATCCCAAGTGTTGAAGTTCGCCCGGTCGGGCCACTCCGCCCGGTTGACCGGGCGAAGGTATTTACTTGTCTTTTTCTTCGTGGAATCCAACCAAAATGCTCATGCGGTCTTCCGGATACGCCTTGGACCTTGTGTGGCTCACTGGACTTCCGTGTTGCGACTCCGATAAAGGTACAGAGTACCAAATCCGCATCAAAACCTGCAAAACACGACAAGAACTCCAAACACATCAAATCCACAAGAAAAGGGCTCGAAAGAGCCCAAATCGACTATCAAAACTAAGGGGATTAGAGTAGATAATCGATGAATAATGAACACATCAGGGGCGCGGCGACTCCGCCCAATCGAGGCCCATTCGGATCAACGACGGGCGCTCAAGTTCATGGTCCCGTTCGCCCAGACATACTTGAGGCGCCCGCACTGGAAAAATCAAAACACCTTCGATCGAACCTTTCGCGGGGCCTCGACCGACCTCGACGATCACATGGCCACATACAAAGAACAAATGAGCGTTCAAACCGGGCCGCGAGGCCACTTGGTGCCGTTTCTTTCCCACGACTCTGAAAGGACTGGCTCTGAATTGGTTCCAAGAGCTTCCTGCAGGGATCATAACGGATTTCTCTCGTGCTCGAGGACCTATTCCTACACCGGCTTATCGCCGGAAAAGAGACAAAAGAAAACAAGTCTCCACTTAATGGGAGTCGAGCAGAGAAAAACGAAAGCCCGGCCGACTACATCAAAAGGTTCAATGAGGAGTCATTAAAGATCTCCGATCTACAAGATGCTTGTGGCGTTCGCCGCCTTAATGTCCGGCCTTCACTGGGTCGGCTCGGATGGTCCTTGGGCTGAGAACGAAGTAAAAACCTTCTCCGAAGCAATGACTCGGGCTCAAAGATTCATCCAAGCAACAGACATATGTCGTCACTCAGACGACGGGAGCAAGAAGAGGAAAGAAGAAGGAAATCACAAGGACCAGTCAAAGCAAAGCAGAAAACGTGTGGTCGGTCGACAATGTTTAACGACCATGGCATCGACCCCCGATTCAACAAGAACAAAAGAGAAATCTACTTGGACATCAAGGACAAGTCCATGATGCCCCGCCCACCTCCCATCGGACGTCGGTCGCCCTGGCGAGACAAAAGCCAATGGTGCGAATTCCACAAAGAGTGCGGCCACACCACCAAGGACTGCAGGGAACTTAAGAAATCCTTGGACAACCTAGCTGACCAGGGGAAGCTGAACCGGTACCTCAAGCACTCTAGGGAGGAAAAGGGCAAACAAAAGGTTGGTCCATCCAACAAAATGGAGACACGAGAGGGCTTCATCGGGGTTATAGCGGGTGGCTTCGCGTCGGGTGGCCTTCACGGCCGCTCACGCAAGGCCCACCTCCAAAGTCTAAAGCACTGTGTACTCGATGTACATCATCCCCGACCCGACCGTCCCATCATGACATTCGGCGAGTCCAGTCGGCCCCCGCACACGCCCCCACGATGACCCCTTGGTCATTCAACTCAAAGTGGCTAATGCCGAGTCAAGCGGGTGTTGGTGGATAAGTGGATCTTCAAGCAGATATAATCACACCTGGAGTGCCTCAGAAACCGAAGTACAGCGAGAAGGATGTAACCCCGCTCAATCGCCCACTCATAGGCCTGGGGAAATCGGTACATCCAATCGGATCCATCAAACCGCCCGCTCGGATGGGAGAGAAAGGCAAAGGAAGAAGCCTACCGATTGACTTCCTAGTGGTGGACATCCCTCTACCATACAACATCATAATGGGAAGACCAACTCGAATAAGATCAAAGCAAGCAATTTCCATCTATCGCCTTCTTATGCGGTTCGAAACCGACGAGGGTAAAGTCGGAAAGATCCAAGGGGATCAAAGAGCAGGCCTAGAGAATGTTATGTGAACAAGTCGAGAAGCAAGGTCGACGTCCAAGAGGACTCGAAGAAAAGAAAGCGAGAAGATGGTCGCCCTCAAGTGAGCTCGGGGTTTACCTTACCGAGAACCCAAGCAATACGAACGCCCTCGGCCCGAGGACGACGAAGAAGTCATCATTGACGAGAAACACGGTCGGACTCGAGAGTAGGCAAGGCCATGGACCCTCAAACAAGGAAAGAGATCATTCAAGTTCTAACAGTTACAGAGACGTCTTTGCCTACGAAGCTAATGAAATGCCCGGGCTCGACCCTAAAGTGATGTGCCACGAGCTAAACATCAAAGAGGGGTTCAAGCCTGGCCAAACAAAAGCCGAGGCATCAAGGCCCCGAGAGGAACACTGCTGCGGCCGCCGAAGTCAAGAAATTGCTCGAGGCAGGGTTCATTGAGGAATGCCAGTACTCGGAATGGCTGGCCAACGTTGTCCTGGTCAAGAAGTCGAGTCGGGCATGGAGAATGTGCGTGGATTTTACAGACCTGAACAAGGCCTCGCCTAAAAGACAACCACCCTCTCGCCCAAAATCGACGAGACCGGGTAGACTCAACAACAGGGACATGCTCTCCTAAGCTTCATGGATGCAAACGCGGGGTATCACCAAATCCCGATGGCGGAGCATGACGGGTTCACACCGCCTTCGTCACCAATCAAGGGGTGTATTGCTACAAGATGATGCCCTTCGGGCTCAAGAACGCAGGGGCTACGTATCAGCGAACAGTAAACAAAATATTCAGCGACCAACTGGGTCGGAATATAGAAGTATACGTTGACGACATGATCGTCAAAAGCAAGATTCAGGGCGATCACCCCTCAGATTTAAAAGAGACCCTCAGCACCTTGAGGAAGTTCCGTATGATGTTGAACCCCAAGAAATGCGTCTTCGGAGTGAAAGGAGGGAAGTGCCTCGGATTCCTGGTGGATGAGAGGGGAATCGAAGCTAATCCCGACAAAATCAAAGCAAGAATGGAAATGAAGTCTCCGCGGAATGTAAGGGAAGTACAACGCCTAACCGCAGTGTCCGCCGCCCTCGGCCGCTTCGTCACGGTCGGCCAGATAAGAGCTTGTGTTTCTTCAAAGCTCAAAAGAAAAGAATTCGCTTGGGATGACGGAGCCGAACAGTGCTTTCACCTCCCCTCAAAACGCATCTATCAACACTCCCAAAATTGATATCCCCTCACGGGGAAACACTGCTTCATTTATTTGGCTATTTCGGAGTACGCGCTCGGTCTGTTTTGATAGCCGAAAGAGAAGAGAAACAACACCCGAGCCTACTTCATAAGCCACGCCTTTCGAGGAGCCAGAGGCCAAATACGACTAAGTGGAAAAAATGGTTTTCGCCTTAGTAATGGCTAGTCGGAAGCTCAAACCTTACTTCCAGTGCCCATCCCATTAAGGTCCTCACTAGTCGCCCGCTCAGAAACTTATCGAAAGCGAGAACCACTCTAGTCGGATGACCGATTGGGCGGATCGCCTAGCCGATTTTGGGTTAGAGTATGAGCCCGGAAGGGCGATCAAAGCCCTGTGCCTTGGCCGATTTCATAACAGAGTGCACATCCAGGCCCCCAATCGGCAGGGCAAGACAACTGGGAGGCTGCAGTGGATGGCTCGTCTACCGGGACGGGTTGTGGAGCCGGACCGGGTCATCAAACCCCCTGGTCGGAGAAAAGATGGAATATGCCATCAAATTTGAGTTCTTAGGCTCCAACAATGAAGCCGAATATGAAGCCCCGATCCTCGGATTGGAGTTATGCATCTTGGCCGGGGCAACAAAGTGATTAATGCTAAATCCGACTCGCAGGTTGATAGTGGGTCGTATCGGGCGAATACGAGGCCAAAGAAGACAACATGAGAATGTATTTGGCCAAGGCCCGTGACATAATCAAAAAGCTATCTCGGCTCAATATCACCCACATACCGCGATCCGAAAATCGCAAGCCGACGCTTTAGCCCGAATTGGCCGGTCGGCGGAAGGTCGGCCGCCCTCGTACAATCATGTGGGAAGTCCTTCGACGACCCCAAAGATTAATGCCAAGGAACAGCTTATCGAATCGGACGTCCGGATGGATGGAAGAGGTAGTCGGATATTTGAGGGACGGGAAGCTACCCGAGGATCACAAGGAGGCCGACCGGATCAAGCACCGGTCCGGATGGTTTCTATGGCATGAGAATCAACTCTACAAAAAGTCCTTCACCCACCCCTTGCTAAGATGTGTCACCCCCGAGGAAGGAAACTATATCCTCAGTGGAAATCCACCAAGGGGCTTGCGGAAGCCATCAAGGGGGAAGAACCATAGCCCGGAAAAGCTCTCCGAGCCGGGATACTACCGGCCTACTCTAAGAGCGTACGCTCGGAGAGCCGGTAAAGAGATGTCCGTCCCGCGCATCCATTCGGATATTCCACGAGCACCGACCACCCCCTCGACAACAATTCAAGCAGTCCCTGCCATTTGATAAGTGGGGCATGGACCTACTCTGACCATTTCCCCCGGCCTCAGTGTCAAAGAAAGTTCCCGATAGTCGCCATCGACTACTTTACCAAATGGATCGAGGCCGAACCACTCTCCTCCATAACGTATAAACAAGTTCAAGCGTTCATTTGGAGGAACATCATCACCGGATTCGGAGTTCCCGCAGTTCCGATCTCCGACAACGGACGTCAATTCAACAAGCGGCCCGACCCGGGATTATTGCGCTCGGTTCGAATATGTACCAAATTCTCCGTTGAGCCTCAAGGCCGCAAACGAACGGGCAAGCCGAGCTCGGCCAATAAAATAGTTCTCAAAGGAATCAAAAAATCTCTCGGAGGCCGCCAAAGGAGCATGGGTCGACGACTTACCAGAGTTCTCTCGGTCGGGCGTAACTACCGCCAAGGAAGCCACAGTGGCACTCACCATTCGACCTTGTATACCGGGAGTGAGGCGGTCCTACCAAGTGGAGGCTCGGCATCCCTTCTCCTCGAATGACTTTCTACGACTTCGAGAAGAACGAGGAAGAAAAACCGATCAACTTAGACTTCGCCGTAAACAAGGGGCAACGCGCCGCCGAAATCTATCCAAGACAAGCAAAGAGTTACTCGGATGTTTAATCGCCGAGCGAGGTCCCGACCAATCCAACTCCACGATTGGGTCGTTCGAAAGGTCGAGGCCACCGGGCTCTCATACCCGAAAGGAAAGCTAGGACCTAACCGGGATGGCCCATACAAAGTAATGTAAATTATTAAGCCGTGCACATTCCGACTAGAATCCGCCGAGGGCATCCCCTCGCCCGACCTTGGAATGCGACAACCTTAAGAAGTACTATGTGTAAAGTTTGTTACTTGCAATAGGGGCATATATTGTAATAGCTTACTTATAGCCGATCGACATTTTTGTAGTCGGTTTCAAATGTAATGAATTGGTACTGCCAGTCGGCATATTTTACACCTCGTCCAAACTATAAGGCTTCGACCGAGCCAAAATGGTTGGCGCCACATCTCCAAGTTATCGTTGGCCTGGAGTTTTAAACAAGTCGACCGGAATTATGTTAAGACTTAACCACCAAAAAAAATCCGAACTCTTCCGGAAATGATTGCTGGTCGGATCTTCGAACTAGCCAGTCGGAATTGTGTTAAGACTTAACCAGTCAAAACGGTTCAAACTCCTCCTGAGATGACTGCGGGTCAGAGTTTTGAACAAATCAGTCGGAATTAATTTATGAATTAATTTATGAATTATAGCTGGTCGGAATTGCGACCAAGCCAATCGATATAAATTAAGACCTAACCAAACCAGGTCATTGTTAGTCCGTCGGAAAGAGCAATGGTCGGGCCAAAAAGATTGCAATCAACAAACAAGAAAATAGAGGCCAAAAGAGTATTTTTCATTAAGCGGGTCGAACATTACGGCATGTAAGTCATTACAAAACAACTAAGTTCAAGGAAAGCACATCCTAAGAGCTGGAGGGGAGGGGGAGATCGCATTGCTTTCGGCGTTCGGCTCGGAGTTGTCACCAACTAACTCCCCGCCTCGACCCGCATTGCCTGGCCGCCTCGGCATCATCCTCGGGATCATCAACATCGTCGCCCTCGAGGACGTTGACGTCGACCCGATCCTCTTCATCATCATCCTCATCTATGCCCCCTTCGGCCTTCGGCCGAGCCATGATAGCAGGCGTTGTCGGCATCAATTGACTCTCCCGATAGCCCGACCCGCACTTCGGCCCAAATCGATCGGGGTGGGATATGGCCAGGACCTTTTTCGTCGGGCGAGAGGCCCATCCTTACCCATTTTGTGAGCAAGACTCCCGACCTCGTTGGCATAGACCCCCGCAGCCTCGGATTTCTCCCACTCAGCGAACCACCGCTCCTCGGTCTTAACCTTGCCCTCCAGCTCAACCAACTTGGCCTCAAGTTCGTTCACCTTCAGCTCCGCCTCGGCTAGTTTGGCGAGGGCGTCATCATTAGCAGTCAGTGCCGAGTCCCGGGCGAGAGTGAGGTCGGCTCTCTCTTTTACCCACTCTTCCCGCTCCTTGGTGAAGCTTTCCTGATCCTTCTGAATGGCAGCCTCCGCATCCTCAAGCTTTGACTTAGCAATCCGCTGGCCCTCCTTGGCCTGATAAACCTCGTCGAAATGTTTTTTGGCCTTCTCTTTGAGATCGGCCACCTCTTCGGCCAGGCTCACCCGGTTCTGGGCCACGTTGGCCATCCGAGCGGAAAACTGAAAATCAAAAAGCAAAGTTAGAAAATGTAAACAAGTTATAAAATTCGACTCGGCCAACAAGTAGATGTACTCACATCAAGCCAAGAGCTGAACGGCTCGTTGGTCTCATTCGGACCATGAGTCTTCTCTATGTACTCACGGTCACCTGAGTGTAAACATAATCAATGGCTTTGGTCCAACGACCGTCCTTTTCGGCCCGACTCGGAGCGTGGAATGGGACGTTCGGGGCCACTACATCTTTCGGATCGCCCCCGAGCCCTTCATAACCTGGCGACATCGGAGTATACCGAGGACTCCGGGCCGGGTTAAAATCGAAGAGTGGAGAGAGCGCCCCCGTCGAGCCGGGCTGGTGAGAAGGCCCTCTCGGGCCGATTACTTCAACAGATTGGCCCTCTTGGCCGCCATCTCCCGTTCGACCTTCTCGGCCCTCTCCCCGCTCGCCGACCGAGCAATGCCTTCTCCGTTTGGGCCACCTTATCGAAGACCGCTCCTTTCTCTTTTTTGGTCTTCGGCTTCGACTGGTCCTACAACGAGTAAAACACGCCAAGTAGAAAATAAAATGAAAAACCAAGAAATAATCGGTCGGGGCAAAATGGAAGCAAGAAAAACAGGGGCATTCCCACCTTAGGAGGAGCGGGGACCTTCATGGTCTTGGCGGTAATTTCGGCTTTCATCCGAGCGGCCCTCATCGCCGCAATGTTTAGCTTATCGGCCATGGCGGTGGTCAACCTCTTCTATATACGCTCGGGCGTGTTCCCGCAAAAACAGAGGGGAGTCCATCAATACGTAAAAGTTAAAGCAAAAATCATCATACCGACTACCCCAAACCACCTCCTCGGCAAATTACCCTTCGGGAAGGTCGAGCTCGCGACCCATAGCCGAGAGGAAGTGCTCGTCCCGAAGAGCTTGCGGTCGGGTAGCCACCGGCCGTGTACGAATACCTCGCCACCGTCGACAATCCTCGACTCTGGCTCGCATATAGCGGGCGACCGCTCCTCCTCATCATCCAACTCCCGACTCGGTAGTTGAAAGCGAGGATGGGCTCCTCCGAAGGCGGGACTAGAGGAATCCCCCAATCTCCACCAAAATAAACGAAGGCGATCCCCGACGGAATCCCTTCCGAGAAGTTGGAAGATTAAGGACCGTTCGGTAACCCGGTCGGATTTGAAAGCTCCACCAACCCGTGCCCATTTGTAGCAGCCCATAACCTCGACCAACTTGTAGAGGTGCCTCCATAGCTTAAGGGTCCTGTCTGACACTCATCAAGTTGCAAAGCACCCGAAAGGCATTGATTCCGCCCCAAGAGTTTGGAGAAACTTGGCAAATGGCCAAATTATACGCGTTTAGTAACTCTTTGACGAAGTTGGTCGGCGGAAACCGAAGCCCCATCTCCATCGACTTGTAATACACGGCGACGCACCCAAAGCGGTGGAGACAAAATCGTATGGTGCGCCTCGGTCTGACAAGATAGTATGGGTCTTTGATTTGAAATCTTGTCGCTGTCCCCCTGAGGTCCTCGGTCAAGGATTTTATCACGCCGGGCTCGGGAAAGAAAGTCCCTGGCCCCCCCTTTGGATCAAGGTCGGGATACTCCAGTTCCCGACCCGAAGTTGACGCTTCTCCCGCTCCCCTCGGCATTTCAACCCTCACTACATCGAAGACAAATACTTGTCTAAGTAACTCCGCGAAGGAGGATAGGCCAATGACACCTCCCAAGGGTAGGGAATGACACCCTCGGCTTCCTCCTCCACCGAAGAAGACGGACTCGGGAGAGCAACCGCGTCGGGCACAGCCGAGGGGTCGGGGCAGCTTATTACTGTCGACACTAGAGTTATTCCCATCCCTCTCACCTCCTCGGACATTTTATAAGGAGGTGAGACTGGAGGTGTCGACGACTCGGACGAATCTCCCATTATTTATAAACAAGGGAGTCGGCCGAGATTATTCGAAAGAAAAAGAAAGAAAGAGAGCTTAAAAGAACAAAAAGCGCACTGGCCTGACGAAGAGGCCGGGAAGAGGAGCTTGGGCAACCGAGAGGATTTGGAAATTTTCAAGAGAGAGAGAATGAGGGAATGAGCAAATGATCCTCAAATTCTCTCTCTCCTCACATACATATATAGGGGTACCTCGGGGAGGCGCAACGCAAACCCCCGCGTCGCTCTAATGGGCTTCGATAAGGGCCCAACCGGACCTACTCGCCCATTCGGTGAAAAGTCCAATAAACCGAAGCAAAAATATTTCGGACCCAAGGAAGTCGAAACGTCAAAGTTCCTCCAATCGACCCTAAAACAAGGGTCCCAACATCCCAAGTATCAAGAGTAGCCAAGTGGCATTTCAGGTTGAAACATACCCGGTCGGGCAGACTAGGCACAACTCCTTCATCCAAAATATGGAACCCTCTCGGACCAACTTGGGGCTCATTAGCTCCCCATCCGAGTGGTACTATATCCTACTCGGCCACGCAGGAGCTCCCCTCCTTTGCCGAGTCGCTTCTATACTTGGTCTCCTTTGCCGAGTCGCTTCTATACTTGGTCAAATATGGTCAAGTATCAGCTGACACCCATTCGGACCAACTTGGGGCTCATTAGCCCCTCATCCGAATGGCTCAACACCCCATTCGGTCAACAGGAGCTCTCCTCCTTTGCCGAGTCGCTTCTATACTTGGTCAAATATGGTCAAGTATCAGCTGGCACCCATTCGGACCAACTTGGGGCTCATTAGCCCCTCATCCGAATGGCTCAACACCCCATTCGGCCAACAAGAGCTCTCCTCCTTTGCCGAATCGCTTCTATACTTGGTCAAATATGGTCGAGTATCAGCTAGCACCCATTCGGACCAGCTTGGGGCTCATTAGCCCCTCATCCGAATGGCTCAACACCCCATTCGGCCACGAGAGCTCTCCTCATTTGCCGAATCGCTTCTATACTTGGTCAAATATGGTCAAGTATCGCCTAGCACCCATTCGGACCGACTGGGGGCTCATTAGCCCCTCATCCGAATGGCTCAACACCCCATTCGGCCAACAGGAGCTCTCCTCATTTGCCGAATCGCTTCTATACTTGGTCAAATATGGACAAGTATCAGCTAGCACCCATTCGGACCAGCTTGGGGCTCATTAGCCCCTCATCCGAATGGCTCAACACCCCATTCGGCCAACAGGAGCTCTCCTCATTTGCCGAATCGCTTCTATACTTGGTCAAATATGGCCAAGTATCAGCTAGCACCCATTCGGACCAGCTTGGGGCTCATTAGCCTCTCATCCGAATGGCTCAACACCCCATTCGGCCAACAGGAGCTCTCCTCCTTCGCCGAATCGCTTCTATACTTGGTCAAATATGGTCAAGTATCGCGCAAGACCCATTCGGACCACTTGGGGCTCATTAGCCCCTCATCCGAATGGCTCAAAGACCCAAATAAGAAGGAACCGGGTCGGCAATCTTCCTTCAAAAGGGGGGTGACTCGGTCGGACCCGCCCCTATCCAAATAAGAAGGAACCAAGCTCCGCATCCTTCCTTCGACGGACGGTGACCCTGGTCGGCCACCCATCAACTAGCGAGAGGATGACTGGGTCGGCACTCTCCCTTCATCAGGAAGTGGCCCGGTCGGCCATTCTACATGTAGCATGTGGAGACCGAGTCGGCACTTTCCCTACACCAGGGAGTGACCCGGTCGGCCACCCATCAACTAGCAGAGGATGACCGGGTCGGCACTCTCCCTTCATCAGGAAGTGGCCCGGTCGGCTATTCTTCATGTAGCATGTGGAGACCGAGTCGGCACTCTCCCTACACCAGGGAGTGACCCGGTCGGCCACTCCTCATCTAGCAGAGGATGACCGGGTCGGCACTCTCCCCTCACCAGGGAGTGACCCGGTCGGCCACTCTTCATGTAGCATGTGGAGACCGGGTCGGCACTCTCCCTTCGCCGGGGAGTGATCCGGTCGGCCACTCTCCATATAGCATGAGGAGACCGGGTCGGCATTACCCCTTCACCAGGGAGTGACCCGGTCGGCCACTCCTCACCTAGCAAAGGACGACCGGGTCGGCACTCTTCCTTCACCAGGGAGTGATCCGGTCGGCTACTCTCCATATAGCATGAGGAGACCGGGTCGGCATTATCCCTTCACCAGGGAGTGACCCGGTCGGCCACTCCTCATCTAACAGGGGATGATCGGGTCGGCACTCTTCCTTCACCAGGGAGTGACCCGGTCGGCCACTCTTCATGCAGCATGTGGAGACCGGGTCGGCACTCTCCCTTTACTTGGGAGTGATCCGGTCGGCCACTCTCCATATAGCATGAGGAGACCGGGTCGGCATTGTCCCTTCACCAGGGAGTGACCCGGTCGGCCTCTTCCCCTTCACCAAGAGGAGACTGGGTCGGCACTTGTCGGTCAACTGGAAGGGAACCCGGTCGGCATCCCCCTTTTCTTCGACCGAAACAAGACGGCCGTGTATTCCGCCACGCACGTGCATCCCACCGGTCGGGCTCCCGTGATCCCCCATCTATGGCGTGGGGCTAATTGTTTGGGCTCAATTGATCAGCAGCCCAATAAGGAGCCTAGAAGCCTCCTAGAGCATGGGCAGGTGGCAGCAATGGGTCCCACCCGTAAAGGCTCGACCTAATCACCAAAGATTGGAGAAGTCCCTAAAAGGATGAAATGACCATTTTGCCGAAAAGGTAGCATGCCCATTGCTACCCAAAAGGCCCATCTGAATAATGTTTCCTGTCTGGGAAATCTCCAACACTATAAAAACCAACTGTCTCATCAATGAACAGGTATTGAATTCTCACCTAACAAACTAGAGCATCTCTCTCTAGCCTTCACTTCTCTCTCTACCTCAATCACATCTGACTTGAGCGTCGGAGGGGCGATCCCGGAAACACCCCCGGGGTAGTCTAACCTTGTTTTGCAGGACTCAGGCGTACGGATATCGAAGCTCAGGCGATCGCTCTTGGGGCCCACATCAAATCTCACAACATATTACAACCCTTAATTTCTTAGCAGAAACACTTGTTTTTCTTTTCTTAAAAGAATTTTCTTTCACTAATACTCTGTGGACGGCCGGAAAGAAATATACTTGAAGAAAGTAGAAAAAAAGCATATAGTATGCATCGGATTACCTTGCATTATTATTATGATTATTATCAATTTTATTATAAGGATTTTGTTAAGGGGAGCAAGCTTTTATGCATTGGACCGGCGCACCATGGATGGTTATGTTATGGGGCAAGAAAGTCACAATTAATTTCTTCTTCTTTTTCAGTTCATACAGGTATCTAGATTTTTTTTGCGTATCATAAAATATTGAAGCCTTTTTAGGAGTAGGTATTTTTTTTTTCATTAATTGGGATATTTTGATTTTTATGGTCAAAGTTAGAAAGTGTTTTTACCTCAAACTCTTGCTAATTAGGTGTGTTCATTTCCGATAATCCGATCCGATTTGAGATTCCGGATCGGGAAAATGAGATCCGAATCCGATCCGAAAAAATCGGATATCCGAAAACTAAAAAAATTGATTTTTTCAAAGGAAAAGTTCATAAAATAAGTTTCGGATCGGATATTTCAGATATCCGGCCATGAAAACAGATATTTCGGAGCGGATATCCGAAAATATCTGAAAAATTCCAATGTTTCGGATATTTCCAGACCATATCCGATCCGATTTTTTTGGATATCTGATCCGAAATATCTGAAAACTAAAAAACCGGATCGGATATCCGTTTCGGATATCCGAAAAACCGGATTGGATTGACCGGATCACTGGATCGATCGGATATTTACGAACACCCCCTATTGCTAATACAATACTCAAACTATTATCACATGAAAACTTCTTTGATTTATATATATTAGTTTTTTTTTTCTAGAATATTAAAGTTTATAATTTTCTTACCCATATGCAATTAAAGATATTAATGGTCAAAGAGAGTGCGATTTGAAAGCGAAATTAAAAAACTTCTAAAAATTAGTCTTAGAATAATCGGTTCAATGTTATTTAACTTTAGTAGGCATAATCAAAGTTCGAATTTCATTATAGATATAAAATAAGTAATTATTCTACAATCCAGAAAATTTTGATTCTTTTTTTTTTCCTCCATTTTTTTCACCATCTCCATGCCAAAAAAGGAATATGCATAAAACTTGGGAAACTTTCCCTTAGTCAACCTCAGCCATGATTACAGGAGCAATAAATATCAATGCCTCTTACTTTAAACGTAAGTATTTTGTAAATGCTTCTGCAATGAAATTTCCCTTTCATGTATTTCTATCTAATAATCGTGTTTCTAGTCCAAAATTCTTTTGACATATTCAAAGGTTAAAGTTAGTAATATAGAATAGAATTATTGGTTTCATCCAAAAAGAATACAAACAAAATGTGTATGATTTTATGGTCCATAACCATATTTTGTACACTTGTTAGCTGAAACAAGGGCCGAAAGTGATGCATGAAAGAGTAAAGAAGTTTCACCGCCGGTTAACATGGTAAGAAACCACCTGAAAACGATTGTTGCAAATTGTGCTGGAATTTTATGGATCATTGGCCGGAAAAAGTTGACTCATTTTGCAACTTTTTCACCAAAAAAGATTTCTTTGTTTTGTTGCTTTGTTCACCCACTTTATTTTGAAGCATGATTCTAGATTCAGTGTTTTTTTGTACACATTGCAACTCTTGTTATATACTTTACTAAATGACCCCAATTATTTTTTACCTAATTCTTCTTTTAGAAGGTTAGAATGAGTCAAGAGATATTTTGTTGAAATACAATATCATATCCTTTATTTTATTGCGTTTAGGATCATAGTATTAATTATCTTTGCAAGTACTTCGGGTGTATTCCACGACAAATTTTCAAGTAGTTTTCAGAGGTTGACAAGTCATAATTCCATCAAAGGTGAAAAATAGTATTTGGCAAAATAAACTCTATAAGATAAATTGACAATCGTATACTTCCTCTGTTTCTGAATAAGTGCAACAACTTGACTTTCACGCTTACCAACGCTCAACTATGACCATTAATGTTTCGAATTATGTATTTGTTAAATTTATAGAATTGATATTATGAAAATATTCATTGTAATAAATCCAACATCATTTTATATTATCATTTTTGTTTTCATATATTAGTAACAAAATACAGTGAAAGTCAGGTGTGTGAAGAGTGCATAAGACAAAGTGTTGCGCTTCAAGAAAAAACAGACGAAGTATACAACTTTTAATATAAACTCAGGTGTACGATGTACAAAATACACCCAAAACTATTTTCTTGTTCTTTTTTAGCCCTCCAAATGAGTTAGAAACTTACCATACACTCGGATATATCGTGTTAGTGAATGCGTTGGATCTCAGCATTGATATAGCACATTCAGCCCATCAGCTGTGATATTTCATTTCATTTTTGATATGACAGCTCAAAAGAAATCAACAGCAGTTGGAAAAAGGAGAAGGTTATCAATGGGCCTATATTCTATGAGCATAATCATGGGCCTGATTATGACGGTTGTTATCACTGGTACTTTTTTCATCAACTAATGGGTGTTGGCAGCCTTGACGAAAACGAAGATTTAATTATCGAACAAATTAAGCCCATAGGCCCAATTTGAGCCTTTGCATGGAGAAATGCTATACAGCTTAGTAAATAATACAATCCATTTAGCAAATTTTTCAAATTTATCATAGCACTGCTTTCATAGTACAAAGTAAACCAAATTTTTCATAGCACTCAAATTGTTTTACACAAATTTCAGAATATACTACAAATCAGAAACACCATAATTACACATTTAAAAGCACACTAGTACGTAAGATAAACAGAAAACTCAAGCACGGACTCGAGACCGTCAGTCTCGTGCTGATCGACAGGAGGGAGAGTTTTAACGGTGGCAAATCCTTTGGCATTGACGTACTTCCCAGTTCCGCCCATGACGGAAACAACAGATTCAGAAACAGCAGTCTGATGAATCCCAAAGAAGTTGAGACTGTTATGGTATCCACCTTCTTGGAACATAGCGGTAAAGAGCAATGTCTGAGTCTTTCCGTCTACTGAACTGTAGACATAAAACCCTTGAGCCCGGCCCACCATACCTGAGTTGAGAGCGTGTCCATCAGTGAGCTCATCATCAACTGCTATCATAGTCCCAAACATAAGCTGCTGCAGGGTGGTCCCTGAGCCGAGCTGGGCACCGTTCACAACCGGGAATCCATTTCCTCCAATGTAGTTGTTACCACCATTATTATTCTGCATCACATTGGGGTTTACGCCACCAAGGCCAGTGAGGAAGGGCATATTGTTGTTGTTCATGATCCCAGAGTTACCATTGTTCTGAGGAACACCATTGTTGTTAGCAAGGACTGCACCATTGGGCTTAGCAAAGGGGACCTGCCCACTAACAGCTGGGTTGCTTACAACACCAGTGATTGCTTTGGCTGTAGGATTGGATCCTCCTAGGATGTCATGCATGAAAAAGACCAATGTAGGGTGTTCCCCATGTGCAACGGCACCAGCTTCGGCCCCAGTACCTGCTCCGGCGGCTGCCCCAGCTGCCCCACCTCCTGTAGCAGCAGCTCCACTTCCTGAGGCAGCAACTCCCCCAGAAGCCCCACCTCCTGTAGCAGCGGCCCCACTTCCTGAGCCAGCAACTCCCCCAGAAGCCCCACCTCCTGAGGCAGCGACTCCACCAGAAGTCCCACTTCCTGAGGCACCGACTCCACCAGAAACCCCACTTCCTGAGGCACCGACTCCACCAGAAACCCCACCTCCTGGGGAAGCGACTGTAGTAGGCGGGAATACATCAGCAACTGAGGTGTCTGGCTCTGGGACGGGTGCAGCCACTTCCTCGAGGATCCGAGTTGAGGTGGCAAATGTGATGAGAAAAAGTAATGTAAGTTGGAAACTTAGGCTCTTGACTGAGAAAGCCATTGGTGATTTTCAAATAGCAGTGTGTATAGACTTTTGAGTAGGAGAGCTAGCTGGTTGGTTTCGTGTTGATTGCTGTTGAATCTGAAGTCCACCATTTGTGTTTATATATGCAGGCAAAAGTGAGCTGAAGAAGAATAACAAGATGGAGTTGATGGGGTGGAGTAGTTGTTAGGCCATTAATCATCTTATGGTGTGTTGGTTAGAACAAGGAGACCTAAACCTCAAAATCTATACTGGAAATATTATTATGGGAACTTTCAGGTGCTAACTGCTACTGGCAGTGGCACAGCTCAAATTTTCATTATTAAATTTCATCTGGACCTCAGCCTCAGTTGCATCAGGGTAACCACAACTTTAAGTCCTTAATTGAAAATTAAGGATGTGAGACAAAGCCCATCAAACATAATTACCCAATCAAAGCCCATCAAACATGATTACCTAAGCAAAGCCCATCAAGCATAATTTCCCAATGCAAAGCCCATCTTTTATTAGACTTGATGCCTGATCTCTAATGGTTCTTGATGGATCAACATTACAGTCCAGCCCACTCTTATTGGTTCCTATAAATTTCTCTGTGCCAGAAACTCTAAAAACCAGAATCAGTTTAGTGGACGAGAAAGCAAAACAATAGATGCTTAATCCATCTTCATACTTGTAATATTTTCTCCTTTACTCTGCATCCCCCGAAACACAACATAAATTTTCTTTGTTATTAGTTCATCCATCTGAAAATAACAGCCACATGAAAGTATTTTTTAAACATCCACAAAAACTTGTCAAATCTCCCAAAGAAGTAATATTAGTAAAGTTGTATCATCGTCATATCCTTAATTACGAGCGATTGAGACAATGTGACAACTACATCATATGTTCCTCAAAAAGGCTTTAGCAAGTTGCCATTCAACTAGTTTGGCTATCCCACCTGGGGTAGAATCCATGTTGGAATGTAGTAGTTGATATTCATTATTCCCATCAAGAAATTGACTAGAAAGCCTCAATTAATATGTGTTATATAGCATCCAAGTATACAAAGTTACTATCAATTTGGAACAACATCAAATGTACTTACTTTTAAGCCTAAGGAAGTGCAGAGCTTAATTCACTCACAAGATTATCAATAGTGTTGTCACCAGCAACACATAGCTCCACAACTAGAGACTCCCACTTAGCAGGTAAAAATCTCATATTCCTCTTCTCCATCTCTTCCAACACAAAGCAAGTATCATCCATCTTCCCGCCCTTAAGCAAGCCTGTAACTAAACTATCAAAGCTTTCCAAACGCGGACAATGGCGACTCATCAACATAGCATGTAGGATACCTAAACCCCCTCTCATACTCGCCAACTCGACAAAACCCATCAACCAACATCCTATAAGTAGCTGCATTAGGCTCACAACCATTAATTTGCATATCAACAAGCACCTTATAAGCCTCCTCAGCCCTCCTTTCCTTACACAAAAAGTTAACCAATATATTATACGTCACAACATCCGGCTTCAACCTCTTCTTCTTCATCTCAAGAAGAAAACATTTAGCTTCATCAACCTTCCCCTTTTGTGCAAGATAAGTCATCAAAACCCCGAAATTCACAAGCCGAGGTTTACACCCTCGATACTCCATATCAAACATCATCTTCTTAGCCTCCTTATACTTCCCTAATGAACACAACCCTTCCATCAAAAGGGCATAAGTAACCGTATTCGGCCGCTTTCCTTTCCTAACCATATCATCAAGCAACTTCACACCCTTACCCACATCACCCTTCTTACACAAAAATCCAATCAAACTATTATAAGTCACAACAGAAGGCTCAACCTCTCTCTCAAGCATTTCATCAAACACCTTCCACGCATTCTCCAAATCACCCTTAACCAACCAACCCTTCATCATTATATTATAAGAAACTGAATTCAAACGAAAACCCAATTCTCTCGACCTCAAAAACAAATCATTCGCATCACAACATCGATCATTATCAACAAGCACATTAAGCAAAGTATTAAAAGACTGCAAATTTCGTTCACAATTGAATTTGGGCATTTGATTAAACAACTCAATAGCTTTCTCAATCAATTGACATTTCCCATAATGTCGAATTAAACCTATAAATAATGATTCCCTGCAACGAATATTTCGATTTTTGATGAAATCAAGAAGTGGGTCGATTTGTTCGAATTTACGAGAACGAGCAAGTTTGTAGAGGAGAGAAGAGTAAGAAGGATAGTCATGTTTAAACCCAGATTGAGTGTATTGATTGAAGAGAGAGAGAGCTTCATCTGGGTCTTGGAGTTGTTTGAGATCAGCGAGGAATGGTATGGGTTTGAGTTTGGGTTTGCGATGCTTTAATGGTGGTTTGTGTGTTTGAGTTTGAGTTCTTGAAGTTGATGTTATGGTTTTTAAGTGTGAATTGGTGGTGATGGTTTGTGGGATTTTGGGAGGATGGAGCTTCAACATTTCTCCTTTGTTGTGTTTTTGGTTTAGAATGAATTTTGCCTAAAATGATGCTACAGTAGTAGTAGAGTATGTTCAATTCTCATGGAATGACATATGGT